>CM055199.1:9443937-10043937 GCA_029224185.1 Karalla daura
CGCTTTCCGCGCGGTGCGAACTCTCCGTTCTTCACCCCATCGATCATTCCGTAAGGACGTGGCGTTCGGCGCAAGCTTCGACCGGGCTTTCGAACAAAACCCTTCCACCACTGTCTTTCTTTCTTTCCCCCCCCCCCTCCCTGTCGCCCCAAGCCATGCGTGTCCGTCCCCATGAATCTCTCGGAGGCAGACGAAGCCCAATTTATTCCGGCGATGCTCCGGGAGATGCTGCGCCAGATGTTGTGCAGACGGCGGGAAAAAATAGCTTACGTGCCACAACAAGGCAGCGGCACACAGCGGAGGGAGGGACTCGAATATTTATACAGGGAAAAAGTGTAATTTATTTTTAATTACGGCGCCGCATATTAACCCCATGCAGAGCTGCAGCAAGCTGTCCTTAATTGCCCCATTTCCTCCGACACAGAAATGTGGCGCGTGCGGGCGTGTGTGTGTGAGACTGCGGGGGAGAGGTAGGAGATCTGTCAATAAGAGCTTCTGTTGTCCTCCTTCAAACACACACACACACACACGCGCGCGCGCTCCTTGACTGATGGAGGACGATAACGGAGCAGCAGCCAGTGGACCGCACTGGCTGCCTCTCCAAGATCTGTCACTTTTGTCGCCTCCAAATTACCAACTTCCTGTTTCTTTGCAGTGTTTTTTTTCTCCTCCAACCCCCCCCCCCCCCCCCTCCCCCTCCCCCTCTTCGAAGGAAATAGCGATCGCTAATCGGATATTTTCCATATGGCTCTTTCCTCTGTTGAGATAGAAGATGATGAAAAGGGGGAGGTTCCAGCTGAGACCCGAGACCTGGGCCTGAGACCCAAAAGGTGCCGAGACCCCCAAACAGCAAAAAAGAACCCCCCAAAAAAACCCCAAAACACCTGATTCAAAGTGAGTGGCGTGGCGGAGGCACCGGTCGCCGCACCAGAGGAAACATCTGCACCCCGAGCCCGACACAGATGTCCAATATGTTGCCACATTTTTCATCGTGGCATGAGAGAGAGAGAGAGAGAGAGAGAGAAGGGGGGGGGGTCCTTGATACGGCTTTCTGCCGAGCAAGTGTTTTCACACCCAAATGAGCTCAACTTTGTCAGCCGTCACAAGCGCTCTCTGGCCTAATTGAAAAACATCCCTTTTCCACTGGATTTCAACCCCCCCACCCCCCTACACACACACACACACACACACACACACACAGACACACACACACCACGTCGTTCATCTGCTTTAAACTACGACCCGCCCTCACGTCAGTCGCAGGCGCGTGCGCTCCGGGGGACCCACATACATAACGATGTTCATCACGGGGCCCTCCGAGAGGACCGGCCGTCCTCCTGACTTCAGCAGAAAACCTGGACGAGCCGGAGGTGCTATTTAGGAGCGCGTGCTGGGAGGGAGGGGGGTGGGGGGGCTGGTAGTGGTGGCGTGTCCCACGCTACAAACTTGAGTTGAGCCTAAATCTTTCACACTGTGGCCAGAAAAGTCTCCCGAGCCCTTCATCCCCCCCCCCCCCCTCCTCCTCCCCTCCTTCCCTCTCAGCTGGGCCCCAGCTGGTGCCTCGCTCTGTGGTCAGGTTTTGGCTGACCCATATCCCCCGGCTATAGTTCATGCCAGCCCGCAGCGAGGACAGTATGTGCACAATGCAGGGGCGGCATAATGAGCCCCCTACCTGACACCGGCCGCGGTGTCCTCCTCTCCTCCCGGAGAGGCCGGCCCGCCGCGTCCGCTGCCGCCGCTCTTACGGCCACAGACAGGTGTCCGCGCCTACGCAATGCCTCCTGCTTGTGTGTAAACACCTCACGCAGTGTGTGTGTGCACACACATGACAGGTATTTGTGTGTCACGGATTACGACAATATCCACTTCTGCCAGCCTGGCTGACGTACTGCACTGCTGCACCACCATTCCCCCCCCTCCCTCCTCCTCCTCCTCCTCCTCCTCCTCCTCCTCCTCGGGCAGCATGGGTGGCCAGGAGTGACGCAGGGACGCGCTCCCACGCCGGGGTGGCCTCGGCCGCTCCGGGGGTGGGACCGCGAGGCGCCGGCATCACGGTCAGAGCCGGCAGACGCGCTCGTTGAAGGGATGCGAGAGGCGAGGTCGCCGCTCGGCTCCGTCCCTCAGAAGGGAGGGAGCCGCGCGCTCGAACGAGGAAGCCGCTCGGCTCTCTCTAGACAGAGGGACACTGCCACTTCCCCGTCCGCGACCGCAAACCGGGTCACGTGACGGCGGTGGAAGCGGCTACATCCGGCCGTCTGCGCGCCTGGTTTCTGCAGCGCCGCCCCTCAGCCCCACGCAAGCCCGTCCGCGCTCGGAGCGCACGCGCGACGGAAGGTGGCCCTCGTCGGCTTCCTATCGACACCCGTTTCCCGTTCTTCGACTTTCGTTCGGTTCCACTTTCCACTCCGCGGTCTTTCTTGAGCGGGCGGCTTGACGAGAAAGCGAAACCGACAGCTGTGCTCTCCGCGCTTCGCCCTGCACGCGGCGAGGGGAAGCCAGGGGAGAAGGCGGCGCTGTGGCGCTCTGCAGAGCCACTCGAGAGCAAAACTTTGGTCTCTGGCGAACGCCGAGCCCGGCTTCAACGTCTCACAGTGCGTGTGTTGGGGAGCAGGACTAAAGGGGCATGCTGTGCGCAGGGAGGTGCGCGGCCTGCACAATGGGCAGCGCGGGAGTGCCTTCTGCTTTTAACCCGGCTCATCGTCGCCGATGTAAACCGAAGCCTTTTGATGTCAACGTGTTCTCAAAAACAGGAAACTGCCCAACAGACTGACGGACCACAACCTAGATAAGATAAAACCTCACTCAGGTCTGACTGTAGCTGCTGGGGCGAACACACACACACACACACACACACACACACACACACACACACACACACACACACACACACACACACACACACACACACACACACACACACACACACACACACACACACACACACACACACACACACACACACACACACACACACACACACACACACACACACACACACACACACACACACACACACACACACACTGTACTATAAGGAGACCAAGTGAACCTTGCGTGTCCTAGAATCAAAGCAATTCTAATAACAGTAGAGAGCATGTATATGTGTGTGTGTGTGTGTGTGTATGTGTGTGTGTGTGTGTGTGTGTGTGTGTGTGTGTGTGTGTGTGTGTGACACGCTCAACCAAATTAGGGAGAGGACCGACGAACGGGGTGACTGATATGACACCAGATGAGAAATGAGAGAACTAGAGGGGATGAGGGCTGTGCGAGAGAGCTGTGCTGAGCGGAGTGGTGGAGACAGATCGCTACATATGTTCCCCACATATGTACGGCCCTGAGTGGAGCGGGGTGTGCGTGAGCCATGCGTGCTCTGCGTGCGTGCGTGTGTGTGCATGGGAGGAGCTGTCAGGCGCTGATAGAGTGTCTTTACATGACAAGCAGCTGCTGAGGTCTGGGATGCGCGCTGGGCAAAGTGGAAAATAATGAACGGAGAGCCGCTGCCAAACACAACAGAATTCATCTTTATTTGCCAACTGCTGCATGTCTGTGTGTGTGGACAGGCCCAGGCTGCCACCGCCACGCCCTCTATACCCCCCGCACACACACACGCACACACACACACGCACACACACGCACACACGCAGGGCTAGAGAACAGGTTCGGCCGCAGCTGTACATCCACTGCATCGTCCCTGTTTGCTCACGTGCCTCTGTAAATAATTAACAAGCCCGGTGTGTGTGTGTGATCTCAAAAGGTAGAGCGGCTTCAGAGCAAAAAAAAAAAAGGTAAATCTTTCCCAGGAGTGGTCATCAAAGTGAGACAACCGTTCCAGATGCTGGGATGATTACCGGGGGGGGGGGGCTTCAGAGTTTGCAGGCCTGAGAGAGTCGAGGACCCGCAGCGAGAATTTACATTGATGTGTATTTTAAAGTCAACCTGGCGCCCGAATAGTAAAGACGGACTGGGCCGACAAACAAAGGGATAAAATGTGGAAGGGTTCGGACAGAAGGGAGACAGAGAGAGAGGGAGAAGGAGAGAGAGAGGGAGTGACAGAGGTTAGTGGCCGTTTCCGAGGAGCCTCCCGCTCTGTCCGTCTCCGTGCGACGCCGACAGGAATGCTGAGGACCCAGCTGCTGTGGCCTGTTGGCTTTTAATAAGACTCATCGCGCAGCATTCATGGCGGGCCCCCGAAAGCAGGGGGTCACGGTGTGTCCAAGCCGTCGATCCCGCCGCGCGTCATCCCCCCCCCCCCCCCCTTCCCCGTCTCACTGCCCCTACTCTGCCCTCTGCACGTTATTAAAATGCTTCGGTCAATTCGCCGCGAGAGATGCACGCTCACGCGACACTTTGTATGTGAAGCTCGCACGCACACACGCACAGGCGAGGGTCAGGCTAAATGCGCCTCTCAGTGCCCACACCCAGAGGTTGGACTTCCTGAGGGGGCTGCTGTTGGGTTTTGTCCCCCCGTCTGGCCATTCATGGCTTGGGGATGAGAGGAAGGGAGCCAGTGGCAACTGCATGAACTGTGGATGTGTGTGTGTGTGTGTGAGTGGTGAGAATCGGATGAGAAGGGGGGTTTGGAGGGTGGGGGGTAGGCGGAGGTTGAGGATTAGGGAATTAGAACTCCAAAGCGAGGGAGGAGGGAGGGAAGGGGGGGGGGGGGGTGCGCCTTTTGTTGGTTTTTCCTCAGCCGCCCCCGCCATCCCCTTCGGCCCTTTTCTGCCGGGTTCTGCCTGTAGGCTGCAGCTGCGGCCCGCTACCCTGTGCCCTGCATCTCAATGAGCCGCGGGCCGCCCGCTCCAGAGGAGAGGGGGCTCCCTGATGCAGGGGTCACCGCTGAGCCCCCGGCAACCGCAGGCTCCGCCCCCCCGCGACACCATCCCCGGCTCCCAGCGCACAGTTCTCGCGCTGCCCGGAAACCAAGCTGCCCGCTTTGGCCCTCTCGCTGTGACCATATAAGGCATGCCGTCCTGAACTGTCCAGGAATCCGGGCTCCTTCATTTTATCCCCCTCCTCTTTATGTCTTCCTGACATCCCCCTCCTCGCTGGACCTCTTTTGTTGGCCCCTCTGGCTCTCCCATGCAGCTGGATGGAGGGGACTCCATTGCCAGGGCTTTGGCAGCGGCATCAACAGGTTGCAGGGAAGTGGAGGGAAGGGCCACCCTGGCCTCCGATGTAGCCCTCTCTGTGTCTTCCCCTTATCCCTCACTCTGCCTCTCTGTCAGTGCTACCACTGCTAGCCCGACGGGGGGAAAAAAAGCACAGGGGATGGGGGGATGTGTGTGTGTGTGTGTGTGTGCGCGCAATGGAGGCTGCCCTTCTTTCTCACGCTTGTAAGAAAGCCCTCACTTCTTCTCTGTGGTGAGTGACACCTGCTGATTACCATAGAGACACTGTGGGAAGTTCCCCCCCAGCCACACTGGGGCTGAGATTTGCCCCCTCTCCCTGGGCAAACAAGCAGTCCATGGATTAGTTAACTGGGTTACTGCATGGCAAACAAATAAACACACATTATTTAGAGCGCATTAGTGCCAGTGAACTCTCCGCGACCAGTGTGCCGTGCAAGGACCCTCAAAAACAAAAAAAAAGGAAGGTGTGAAATCCCCGGGGAAGCTTTTTTTTGTTTTTTTTTTTAGTTCTGCAGAGAGAAATTTTCCAGCTGTTGAAAACTTTCAACTCCCTTCTAAAAGGACCAACTTTGAATAAGCTGTAAAATATGTCCCGACTAATAGAATAAGCTGATGTGAAGGATGCAGGGCATATCTGGGTATACAGTCAACTCTCAGTCTGCAGACAGCTGAGCGCCCCCACCCCCCTCAGCCCTCCCTAAACTGGAGAGAGGTGCCAGTGATGTGATTGATGTTGGAGACTGGGAGCTTTCTCGCTGGTCCAGAGCTGCTTCCGCCATGGGTCGGAGTTGTCAGCAGGGTCATTATCCTAGCAACAGGATGGTGAGGAGTGTGTGCTGGAAGCAGGGGGGTGCGGGGGGGGGGGGGGGGGGGGGGGGGGGCAGAGGCAGGAGAGGGACGAGAGGAGTTAATAGAGACGAGGGGAAGAGGAAGAATGGCGGCGTGAGAGTGGAAGAGAACAAGGGGAAGAGCGCAGATAACAAAACAAAAAAGGGGAAGAGGGGACAGGGTTGCGGAGAGCAGGCGGACTCTGCACAGCGAAGTGAGCACGCGGCGGGTGGCGGGCGGAGGTGGCACCTCCCCTCAGCCTCCTCCCGGGGCCCCCGTCACGCCAAGCAGCCTGCCTGCCGACAGCTGCACCCCGGTAATTTACTTCTCTCCACCACATTTAGCAGGAGGACTGCTTCCCATTACCCGGGGCAGGGGGTCCGCGCTGAGGGCCAGGCGCCCGGCCGGAGCGCCGGCCTCCCGGCGCGTCACCCTCTGCCGCTGGCCCCGGCCTACCGGGGCTCCGCTCCCGGCTCGGCCTGGCGCCGCCGCCTCCGCGGCTGCTCGTCAGCTGGGCCGCGTCTCGCCTCTCTGCCCGCCAGAGTCGGAAGTTTGTTCGCGCGAAAACTTTTCTGCAGCCGGGGCCCACGCGCGGTCCTCTCTGTTCGGCGTGGTGGTTGCTTTTTGGGAAGTTTGGCGCGCGCGGCCCTTTCACAATTGTTCATCGGCCTGCGTAAATACCGTTCCGGAGAAGATGAGAACGCATCTATATTGATCATCCCCCTTCCTCTTAGACTGCCTTTATTCGTCACATCTCTGGTCCAGCAATGGACCAGAGATAAACAGAGCATGAATGTACGAAATGAGTCTCAATACGTGTATTCAAATGAAGAATTATAAATGGCCCCAACCATTCCAGTGCTGCAGTCACATGCACCTAAAAATGCCCGGCTAGCGTCTCACAACTTAGCCTTATCTGTCACTGGTGAACACTTGGGATGCTATAGATGATTTAACGCTCGGTGGCCAACACCTGTCTGCAGAGGTGTTGCACACTGTACACTTCTTTGACTGGGACTTCAAACTACATGAGACGCACAATAAGTTGAATTATATATTTAATGGAACAATTATATACATAATGTAATCGCGTTACCGTAATAAGGTGAGGCACTGCATAAATTTGTCTCCGATTAAAGTCACTTTATCGCCGAGACGACTACCACCTCCATTTTTGGGACGCACTTCAGAGGATTGGGTTATTTGATGTGCACTCAAGACCCGCTTGTCCTGTGTGAAAGTCTCAAAAGAACAATCGGTCCAGCTCCGTGTGTGTGTGTGTGTGTGTGTGTGTGTGTGTGTGTGTGTGTGTGCGCTGCGGCAGCAGTGTGTGGCCCATGACAGCCGTAATGAGGGGACGTGCAGGAGCCTGAGCGAGCCCAACAGCGGAGCTGGCAGCCGGTCAAAGTCCTGGAGTCCTAAAACAGTCAGCATTGCAGCATCATGAGACATTCTTAATCAGGTGGGCCTGCTCCTTTGAAGGGCGTTTGACTGTGCGAGGAAGCACAACCCTCCCCGAGATCCCAAATAAAGGAGGAAAATGAATACAAATGTGGAAAAAGCTGGCGGTTATTGGACGCCTGTTCGCCAGATGCACAGGGCCCAGATATTGAAAGACGGAGGGGGGGAAAAAAAAGAGTTCAATCGACAGTGACTACTGAAAATCGCTGCAGGGTCCCCGCCCCCTCCTCCGCCCCTCTCTCGGTGCGTCTCATGCACTTTTCCTGGACCACCAACAAGGTCTCGCTTGGAGGAGCAGCTCATGGGTGTCCTTCAGCCGCATGACCAGCCGGAGGAGCCAATCGGCGGCCGCGCTCCAGACCAAACCACGAGAGGGTCTCTGTGGCATGTCGCACATAACATCCATCTGCTCTCCTGAGGCCGACTGGGTCACTGAGCAATGTTCTGGGAACATCACAAAGACGCTGCACAACTTCTGTCCCTCCCTCCCTCCCTCCCTCCCTCCCTCTCTCTCTGACCCTTCATCTTTCCCCTGCCATCTCTTCTGCCGTGCCCTCTGCATTCCCTCCCCGGCCCGCACCTCCTCTCATGAGTCGGAGCCAGCTGAGCGTGCTACCCAAACCCAACAGTTGTTGCGGCCTTCGTTAGCCTAACGAAGGGGCCGGCTCTTTATACTTGTCAGGGAGCAAATGAGTCAAACAAACAAGGGCCAGGGATGAGGGGAGGACAAGCGAGCGCTGTTCTGTCGAGCTTCACTGGGTTCTTGGCCGCAGCACTTCCCTGGAAACTAGGGAACCCACAATCTGCCTCTTTGATGTCTGATGATGCTCTGGCTTTGATGGAAACTTTGGAAAAACACACTCGCAAAAAGAAATAACATGCTGCCTGGTCTCTGTGGCCACTAGAGGCCGTAGGCACATTCAGAGTGTGTGGGTGCACTCTGCGAAGGGCCTAAAAGGGGAGTATCATTTGGGGACGCATAACAACTGGTTATGATAGTAACAACAAAGTTACAGTGTTTGTGCAAGCCTGTACTTGCGATGCAGTCGCTGCGTAAGGGCACAGGGTGATGTCCTGCTGGCAGCCTAACGTCTGAATAAGTATGCTCCGCGCTGTCCATACACCCGGGCATTTGCATATGCATGCACAGACGCACACGCCTCCCGCTTTGGCCGCTCGGCCCTGCATTCCAAGACTGTCCTCCCGAGACGGCCGAGATGCTGCGGCGGGAGAAAGTGCGAAGGTGTGTCGGCATGAGATCATTTCACCCCGCCGCGGCCCGTCTGGAAACAGACGCCGAGCAAACGCTCCCCAAGGCGGACAATCTGCGGCTCTGATGACAGATCAGCTCCGCTGCTAGGTTTACAGGGGACTGGAGGCGCTCCACTACCCCCCCCCACTCCCACCCCTATTCCCCGGGGGCGGCCTCCAGCCCCGCGCGGTTTACAACATGACTAATCACACGGGAGTCGCAGAGCAGGAGCGGGTGAGCGGCGTGGACGCCGATGGTGCCGGGGGGCCGCTGTGATCCGAGCCTCTGACCCGGCCCACCATGAAATCCATTCATCATGGAGCGCACCAGGCCACGTTTCAGGCCCCCCCCCTCCTCCCCTCACCTTTTTTTTGTGTCGGATCCCGTACAAGACGGAGCTCGGCGCTGGACCGCGTCCGTGGAACACACACACACACACACAAACACACACACGCACGCGCTCACAGAAATTGTTGATGGAAATGCGGAGGGCTATCTTTCGTAAAACATCAAATTGGTGTTTTGAGTGCACACATGGGAGTAATGAGCATGCTGTACACACTTGGAAGCGGTATAAGCCATTTATTATTACGCCCACATGGAGATGTGAGTCACTTGGGTGGCGCCACCGCACACACATATACACACACACACACACACACACGTACACGCACACACACACAAAACAGGGCTCCACTCAAGGTGCAACGTGAGATGATAGTGGTTGAGTTGTTGCAGGTGGGGTGGGGGGGTGGGGTGAGGGGGGGGGCTACCTGGCCGGGGTGATGGACAGCAGAGTCGCAGGTTCACCTTGTGCGCGGCGGCGGCTCTGGGGCAGAGCCCGAGCGTGACAGTGACGCGACACTAAAAGCCTTCCTGTCAAGGAGGCAGGTGGACGCTCTCCAATCAAAACACACAGGCTTCTGGGTGACATTTCACAGGGCACAGCTGCTGGGCTGTGACAGCATGCCAAATCACTATTCCTGAAGGGTTGTTTGTTTAGTGTGTGCGTGTGCGTGTGTGCGTGCGTGTGTGTGTCACAACCAGAGGGGTGTCACTGCTCGAGCGCGTGTCCGCACGGCGTTATGGCTCGTTATGAGGCTACCCATTAGGGTCCCTCGTCCGCCGAAACCGCGGAGCGGGGACGCTTTCGCCGAGACCAGTGAGCAGGCGACAGGAATAGCCGCGAGGATGCAAACACACCAAACTTGAAATGAATGACACGTCAGGCCGAGCCGTTAACCGTCGTGCCTAACAAATGTAATTTTATAATGTTCCCTTCTAAAGAAAGGATGTTCCTGTTCTCGTTTTCTCCTAAAAAAGAGACACAATAACACGGTTTGCCTCTAAAGCCTCTGACACATGACAGAAATCTAATTAACCACATGGATTTTGCCTTTTTTGATTTTTATGAAGAGTTATAGAGCATTCAAGACTGCGGGATAAATAAATCCCCGTTTGTTTTTTTGGTTTTTTTTCATTTGGCCATTGCTTCCCAACGCTGCAGCGTTGGGCCCTGCTCGGCAGGGCTTATGCAAATCAAAACACGGCTAGCACCCAGCATATCCTTTCCAGTCACTGGAAGGACCAGGGCGTGTCCGCCTGAGACCAACTGAGCCAAAACCAGGCTGACCCTTTCCTAAAACAGCAGCCCGTTATGCTCGTAGGCCCAGCCTTGAGGAGGGGGAGCGAGGGCTGACACACCACAGGGGCACTCTGTTTCCCCCAGGAGCCCAGGAACTCTCCTCCTGACCTGCTCCCATCACCTTATCCCCTGAGTCAGAGGCTTGGTTTCCCCCTTTTCCAGTAAAAGCCTTGGCTCCCTGGCACGGGGCCCAGGAGCCTTCATTGGTTTTGGAAGGAGTTCCTCATCCTATTTTGCCCCTGGTGGTGGCGGAGGCGGTGGCGGAGTGGGCTCCGTGAAGCAGCCGCATTTTGAAGGCAGAGTTATTATGCACACATAAAGCTGCTCAAAGCCAGCAGGTATGTGAGGAATGCCTCTTCGTCCAAACAACAGGACTCACGCCCGACACGGAGCCACGCCACGCCACACGGCGCTGTCAGAGCAGCTAAATGGGGCCCACTGGGGACTCAGGCAGCTGGATGGCTCTCTGCATTAGCTCTGGCTTACGGCCTGCTCAAATACCCTTCCCAACTGGTCGACCGCTTCACCCGGAAGCCATTCGGGTCAGGAATCTCGACAGCGTTCAGAAAACAACTCTGTCAATAGTGTGTGACAGTAAAGTAACGCTAATCCACAGCAAACTATGCAGATTTTCTG
Source organism: Karalla daura (assembly GCA_029224185.1). Lineage (NCBI taxonomy): Eukaryota > Metazoa > Chordata > Actinopteri > Chaetodontiformes > Leiognathidae > Karalla > Karalla daura. The sequence goes on from CM055199.1 coordinate 9,454,889, forward strand.
AAATATGTGAACCATTGGAGTGAAAATGCCCCAAATGATCAAGCACCATGTATTCAGTGGAACTACTCTACATGCTGCTTGTTGCACAGTTTAAATGTATTTCCCCGACATGTTTCCAGGTAGATGTTTGGAATATTTCAACATATTTCAGGGTCTCCTTTGGCCCATGGAAAGAAGAGTATACAACATATTGACGGCCTTATAAAAACATAAACAAGATAAACCATAGCATAGCATAGCAGTGGGGAACAGTCTGGTAAGTGATCAGTTGACTGAGAGTTGGGGAAGCACAGTTGTCCATGGATCAGATGGACAGAGGGTTGGGGGTTCGATCCTGGCCACGTCAAAGCGTCCTTAGGAAAGATACTGAACCCCAAATTGCCTCTGATGTGTGTGAGTAGTTAAAGCTACCTGTTATGGACATGGACTGTGTCTGAATGGGTGTGTTTGGGTGAATATGAGCGTAAAATGCCTGCGAAAGCACTCCCGAGTCGTCATGAGGACTGGAGAGGCACTAAACAAGAGCCAGACCTCTTCCCATTAGTTATTTTATTCCACTGTGGTTTCAAGTCTCCCAATCACAAGCAAAACATTTCACTCTGGAGTATTAAGTAGGAGCGTAATCGGTGCATGTACCTCTTTTATGCAGCCATCCCTCCTTGACGATCACCACATTGGTCATGTTGGTGGGCAGGGTGGAGGATCCAGGTTTCCCACAGGGAGAGACACGGCGTCGTGGCCCAAGTTTCCTTCACTCAGCCCTGTGCTGGAGCGCGGAGACAGGGTCCTGGGTTTACAGCCGCCTTCTCAATGCTGGTTTCCTATTAGTCGAGAGAGGGTTGAAAATGGTGAGGTGAGCGAGTTTTTTTCCACTTGTCTGAATATTAACCCTCGGGTCAACGCGCTGGGAGAGAGGCAGTGGGATGGAGTTTTATGGCCCAGTTAGCGGAGGATATGCTCAGACCACATTTTAGTCCCTTTCACATGTGGAACCTGCAACATTGCAAGGTTCAAGTATCTGTGTAAGGCCGTGGTTTCTGGCATTCCCGATGAGGACGCCGCATATTGGAAAATTCCATGCCGTTCACACACACGGCGAGGCCATTCTTAAGGAGTTTCTCTCTGCACGGCAATAAGTTCACAATAATGGCATCGAGCAGACGCGATGATGATCCGACGATGGCTTTAACAGGCTTGAGGGCGCTTATCTCGATGGTCTCCCAATTAAGGACTCGCACATAACATCACAGCGCATCTTGAACATATGATGAAACCCATCCATTTCGTGGCTGTTGTGTTTAATCGTATTAATAAGGTGGAAGGAGACTCCTAAAGTCCATGAGGTCGTTTTGTTGCCGATAGCGGCACTATTTTCAAGCAACGCTGCACCCAAAACTGAACGTTGCTTTGAACTCATGAACATGCGTCCATTTCACTGGAGTGTATCAAAAGGTCGACGCGACCAAGCGGCCGAGTGGTCTCAACACTGTAACAGGCTCTGCGGAAGAATCCGAAAGATGTGTGTTGTGGCCTAATCAAAACAAAGGTTACGCTGCGATCAAACAAAGCTGCGGTCAACAACAAAATAAATCAATAAAATACCGGAGCCAAAGTGTCCCTCTCGGCCTGAACCCACAGACCGGTCCGGCGGAGCAGCGCGAAGGAACCACAAATCACAGTCGCATCAGCGATGATGATAATAAGAATAACAAGCGCTCCCGACACCAGCGGTAAACAATTAACAGCCGGGGAAGCAAAGTTCAGGTCCGACTTTGTCAGACGAAACATCTTATTAATCAAACACCGCTATCGGGTCTGTGTTGGGATTGGACGGGGACCGAAAGACTTTATCGCGCTGGGCAAACACGCAATGCAAATCCAGCCCGGACCGAAACATCACGTCACGCGTGACGCGTGACGCAAGCGTTTTCCTTTCCTTCCTTCTACGCTGACTGCGAAGTCATGGCGCTGACGCTCACGACACCCGACTCCACCCAAAATTCCTGAAAACAAAACATTTGGTTTTCGCAATTCCGTGGCAAGCAGGCAAACTCGACGCGCGGACGGGGATCGTGTGACGCGAGTGGGAGCCTCCGGACGGGCCCGGGCGTGAGCTCTGTTGACAAAATAGAAACGCGTCACGCCGTTTACCGAGACCGCTCGACGACGCAGACATGGCGCGCCATTGTTCGCAGCCGACCTGTTTACATAGTAGATGGTGCTTCGCGGAAACGTGCGAGTGAAGTGCAACGCGCAGACCAAACGGGGGCGAGGCGGCGGCCCCACCTGTCCGACTCGAAGCCGGAACGCGCGAGAGGGAGCGGGGGGTCCAAGTGTGCTGACAGTCAGCTGACGGGGGCTGAAGCCCCATCACAGGCTTGCTGCTTGTTCAGCAGGGGCGTGCGCCGAGAACCTGCGGGCTATCGCAGCGAAAACGCTTGACCTTTTCGGCTCATCCGCGGCGTCTTTGCGACATAAAGGCGGCTTTGAATGCGGGGCAACAAGCAAAAGAGCGATCAATTGACACGCCTGTTCACACAAATGCCACACGCTGCAGCAGGCACTCTGCGACTATCGACCGAAATCAATTTGCCTGCCGCGGCTCCGTCGGAGCGGGGCCATCAAAGGGGAGCTCTGTTTGAGCGGCCCCATCCAGCTCACTGGCGGGGACAACAACAGGAAGTGGATGTGACTATTGACAGACGACGAGTCATATCAGCACAGCCCCGGGCGCGAGTGCATCTGCCGGCGCAGCCAACGCGCCTCTTCACTTCCATGAATGAGCAAAAGTGACTTTATGGGAGCGCCGTTTATTTTGGCTCCGCGTTCCTTGCTTTTTTTTTTTCGCTTTTTGTTTACTGCGCCGGGATTGTGGCGCTCGTGTCGCTGGATGCTGGGCAGGGATCTCGCAGAGAGGGATCCGTGAGGAGAGGAAAAGAGAAAAAAAAGCACACTGAGTGCTATTCAAACGAGGGGCGGGAAGCAGGGGTGGGGTGGGGCGGGGCGGGGTGGGGTGTGGGGTGTGGGGGGGATCACACAAACCGTTGGATCCCTTCGGCATCTTGGTGTGTACTCTGCGATGCAGGCACGCACACATTATATACACATTGGGATACATCACACAAACAAACCCGGGGCGCGCGCACGCCGCAGCCAAGAAAGCAACACATGCACAAGACCGGCTCTGGAGCCACAACAGAGCGCTGCTGTTTTAATGGGAGCGACCTGTTGCTACTGCGGCCTGTGTGGAAAAGCTGGGCCGCTGCCAGCGCTGCAGCCAGCAGCCACTGAATGAACCCAGTACCCTGACAGTCGGTCACATGGTCCTCAGGCCTGCGGGCCACCGCCTGCCTGCCTGCCTGCCTGCCTGCCTGCCTGCCTGCCTGCCTGCAGAGCTTTCAATCATTCATCTCTCCGGCTCTGGCTCCGGGGGCCACCCCATTCGATGCAAATCAGTGTCACGCAGCAACCATGCCACACGCTGGGACACGGCGGAGGACAGTGAGCAGAAGAGAGAAAAAAAGAAAAGAAAAAAAACGAGGCAGACATCACAACGCCACTTCCTCCGTCTCAGGTCGATAGATGCACGTCTGTTTTTTGCCCGGGCCTGGATAGACTCTGTAACCGGTTGACAGTTACAGAGACAAAACGCGGGGCTTCGAGCACGCCGACGTCCAGCGCCAGCGTGGAATACGCTCGCCTGTTGCTGGAAACCAGTCCCTGAAGCGACGCCGGGTTTGCACTCGAGTGCCGCAGGGGAACCGGCACTGGAGCCACCTACTACGCAGCGCAGAAGAGTTCCTCTTTCAAGTTCCCCGAAAACACACTGCTATTGATAAGAATACTGCGTGGGGGTAAGGTGAAGCCGAACGCCAAACCGCAGCCACTGTAACCCTTCACAGCCAGAGAGACGGGGCTGCCTTGAGCCTGTGTTGACACGAACAGCGAGCCCTTTATGACTCCCGCTCACGTATTGGGCTCATTCCGTTCAGACAGGCCGCGCCGCGAGTTCAAGATGGGTAACGCAGACGGGCCCATTCAGAACTGTGACACACGCCATCACGCGCTCATTCCCACCCCGGCGAGACGCAGGTTGGGATCCCCGACGTCCTCGGATCAACGCAGCCGCCGACAAGAAACAAGTGTCAGAGGCCGCTGTGCCCTCGGCGTCGTGGCACGGGCCTTGGCGGTGGGCCGCCACCGTTCGGAGGCGAATCCTCCTCGGTGATTAATACGTCTAAACTCCTGTGGAGGTGGAGGTGGAGGTGGGGGGGTTGGTGGCGGCGGTGCAGGCACAATAAGTCGGCCTGTGTACAGGGACAACAATTTCAAACAGCATTCCTCGGATTCTGCATGCGACCGGTGGCACATTTGCGTCAAAGGGGGCTGCGAAGGGATTGGGTGGGAGGTGACTGGTATTTTCTAAATAGGAACGAGGGGAGCCAGGCCGTCACCGGCTGCATCACTGGGCCAGCTTGTTGCGTCTTCCACTGGGTCACATGGCAAGTCTCCCTGCGTACACACACACGCACACACACACTGGACAGACGTGGTCTCATGACCCATAAAAACATTTTGACACTAAAGGCGTTTGTGGATGTAACATGCCCAGGGGACAATGTTCCCTCTCCGGATGCATATAAACTTCACCTGAACTTGTGAGGTTGTTTTGTCTTCATCTATCTGTCCATCGATGTGTGTAAGCGAGGGAGAGACACAAGCACAATAACATCAGTCTGAGAAGATTTATCTGGAGTTGGAAATGTTAAGATTTGCATCTCGCACGTCCCTCAGACCTTTCGAAGCCTTTTCATTTGGACTCCCACCCCGGCTCCCTCCGACAATAAATCTTCCTGACAAGGTCCTGTAGTTATGATTTAAGTAGGTGGGATGACTGAGGACAGGACAACTCATCACCATCAAAACAAGAAAGTTAACGCGGATGAGACTGCGCCGGTTACAACACGGCAAAGTCAGACCGGAGCTCTACCTTTTCTTTATGGCTTCACTAGTGTCCAACCTAAAAAAAAAAGAAAAAAGAAAAAAAAAGTTCCTGGGCCCCATTTTGAGAGTTACTCCAGGGTGGCATGAAGGCAACAACAAAGATGTCCTGACTGTGCTGCGTGAAGCCAGCGGTTGTGAGCGCAGCGGCGGTGCAGCTCCAGCCGCACGGCAACAGGCTAACAAAGCTAACAACTCTCAACTATTGTCTGGCGATTAATTTCACACTCCGCCGAGTAAACAAACGCGCTGGGCCGCTCGCAACAATGAATGAGCCGCTCGCTCGTTGAGCTCATTTGTTTTCGTTCGCCCGCCGGGCCATAAAGTGCGAGCAAAAACAACTTTCTGCCGGAGGTGATGCGTTCAGGGCGACGTGAGTGCAGATATTTTGTGGTCATTGTCCCGTCCCCCCCCCCACCCCCCCAAAAAAGAGAAAAAATGAATGGTTTACACGAGAACAGAGACTCGCCGTTGTTTGTGGAGGAGAAAAAACAACAACAGCGAGGCGTTATCGTCAACAACAGGATGTTTATCGGCTCCTGAGTAACTTGTTACAGCGCCGTGAAGTCAGGAAAGTACCTCATTTTCAGGTTTGCATTTAGCGATAGAGAGGATATGGGGCCTAGCAGGGCAGCTTGGGTGAGAATAACCGCATCCCATGTAAGTACAATGGGGACCTACCCTGTCTAGCTGTCGACCTCTTGTAGTTAACCATGCGAAGGAAACGCCGACATTTACCTGGGCAGGAATTCAACAATGTGTCCGTCTCATTATAGTGGGCAGTTTCGGCGGTATATTAAGTTGATAAGTCCTTCAACAATCTGGACAAAAGTGCTCTCATTTACTCCGTTTCTTTGCCTTTCTTCCACTACACCTCCCAACCGCTCTGTCTGCGCTGCCTCAGTGGCAGCGGCGCGCCGCGGGTCCTAGCGCCGACCCCGTTGATCAGGCCGCCCGGCTGCAGGCTGTCATTGAAAAAACCCCGCAGTGTACTATGGAGGCTTATTAGAGGCTGCGTGGCCTTGTTGAACCCGGACTTGTTTTATCTGAGCCGCTGGTGTCCAAAGCGGGGGCCCGGGACCCGCACAGGCCCTCCGAAAGCTTTCCAGGGGACCTTCGGAGCGAGAATGGGGGTATATGTTTTCGACCGTGGTGGAAAAGTCACACTAGATAGATTCATTTTTATACCTATGTGAGAGTAGAGAGCAGCTGAACTAACTAAACTAAAACTAAGGAAGCAAATATCAAACAAACGTAAGAACAACAAACACACAAAGTAACACTTTTAAATAAATACTGACTTCTTTAAACAGACATTTTTCTATTTTTGCATTAATTTTGTGTAATTTTGTAAGAGTACTATTCAGCTTTATCTAAGCTGTCTGTAGACAGACTTTAAATTCTTCATAAATTATCTTTTGTAAAAAAAAAAAACAAGATCTAACATATAGTATAATTGAGCAATTTGATTGTATAGAATGTACATTTAAATAGCAATATGAAATACAGGGAGTTGGAAAATTGAAGAAAAAATCATCCTAAAACAGTTAGGCATGGCAAGCTTCCAAATGGTTTAGGGTAACACAGACATAAAGACTGGAATTTTATGAATGTCACCATGCAGACTACTGTCAGTTTTGTGCTCCTGCCTTCAAAGCTCTGCTCCTGTGAGCAAGTTGGTTGAACTTCGCAATGAAGTCGCTTTCCAAACCAGTAAAAATCCTTAACTCAAATGGTTATAGAGAATAAAAGTTATAGAGAATAAAGAGGAGAGTGAAAATTCTCTACTCTATGAAAGTAACAAAATGAACTTAAAATATTAATTTGCCTCAAACTGCTGCACATAACAGACTTGATGCCTCTTGCTGAAATCATACTCGTAATGATAACGGTTTTAAGTACCATCAGGTATAACTGTAAGCACATATGCCCGGGAGTGATTCAGCCAGTTAATTTATGGCTTATTTTGGACGCACCTGAGTGGAGCACATTGTTGTCGTGAAGTCTGCAGCTCAGCTTAAACAAGACATGCCTCCACTCCAAGCTACTGTGAGGTGGAAAGGCCCACTGACATTTCCAATAAATGCCACATGAGCCATGAAGTGAAGCTGAGATGCACACAAAAGCTTTAGGTTTCTCACAGTGGCCACTGGCAAGTCCCACTGAATGCAATTTATCAGGCATCTCCTCATTTTTCCCTTATATTTTTTGCCACTTGTGTATTTTTATTCTGGCTGAGACGTAAACAATTTGTCTTCTGCGGCTTTCATCCCCATCCAGAGGCTTTCATCAGTGGATGGCAACATCTTAGCTTGCATCCCATCCATCTCCATTATGAAGGAGCGATCGTCATGTTTTGATGAAGACTGCGTGATGGTTGAATGGATAAAAAAAAGCAATTGGATGGAGATTAAGTCGGCGTCATTTTGTCAAAATATGATTTTCAAAATGAAGAATGAATTGAGAAGCTTAATGTTTAAAACGGCTCCAGTTGTTTCAACGGGAGATGCAGCAATATGGAGTTACATAACATCAGGACCGATATGAAAGAACCTGGCGATGGAAGTCCTGACGCAACAGTAATATGAAAGCATTGAGATTTATCTGTGAAGTTTCTCCTGCGCGATGTACTGGAGTGCTCCAGATAAACCACCCTGAGACGTACACAGAGAAGGCCCTGCCAGGGAGGTAGGAGTTAAACCAGTTTAGGACAGGTACAGACAGGCCACATCAGCCAGCCTTTGAAGAGGCCAGGCATCCTCTGTATCAAATGTAACACTCAGATGACTGGGTCTACTTAGTCAAGGTGGCGAACATCTCTTTAACACATTTCAAAGACTTTCCTCTCGTACTCGTATGACCTTGTAGTTCTATTCATGATGGCTGTCTTGCATCCTTCTTGGTAATGTTGAACATGTTTTTGACCGTACGGACAGCTTTATCAGCACTGGTTCAGGTGCAGAGAGCGGTGCACACGCATGGTTTAAAAGTGCAAGACAGTGATTTTGAAAGGTTGCACAATAACTGAGAAAATAATGTTTCAAGAGCCGGACAGCAGGGAGAGCTGCCAGGGTTTCCTCCATGATGAAAAGTTATTGGCCTCTGCCCTCTGTCTCTCAGCCTCCTCTGTTGTCATTTCCCCTCTTTGTCACTTACTCTGTAATGTGTTCCTCGCTGCTACTATGTGTCAGCCCTGCCAAGCTGTTCCTGTCACACTAACAGAGCTGGGTCAGGGTATCCCATATTTTCTGCCGCAGTCATTCAGCTCCTCCTCCCCCTTTGTCTATCTCTGGTCCAGTGATGGGAGTTTTCTGCTGTTCCGCAGGTTCAAAGGCAAAGCAGCCAGATCAAAGAGTCAGGGTGAGTTAATAATGTCTTTCCCGTCAAGGATTCATCTGATCCGCTCTCCTATCTGCTCGCAGTATCTATTCAGAATATAATAAACACAAGAGAGCTTAATGGGCTGTTGAGGGAGAATGGATAACATGCGGTAGCAACAATTAGACACAGAAGGGCAGGAGGGCCATAATGGGGAGGAAGTGGTGGGGGGTCTGACCAATACAGCATCTCCCAGCAACTGTAGTGCAATGTTGCTCCAACTGTCACATTATTTTCCAGGATGGATTATCCACCTGTTATGCAGCTTCGCCTGCAGCACCAAGGAGATTTACTGACAGTGAGTTTGTTGCATTGTACAAAGGATTTCCCAGCCCGCTGTTCTTAACGTTAACCAAGCATGGATAACCCTTTAAGACGAATCAGGAGTAAAGGTTTTATTTAATGGGAAGCTAGAATGACAAAACCAAAAAAAAAACAAATACTTTTTGGTTTAGTTGAATAATGACAGTCTAACACCAGCCAAAGATGTACAGCAGGTCAAAAAACAGCATCTCATCCTCATTCATAAATAAACTTAATACTGAATATCAATGAGTGTGACAATATGTGAAAATATGAGAAACACAAACCGTAAAATATTCACACACCGAAAAAATGTTTGCATATTTTGAGACATGTAGAAGTACCTCTGTTGGAACCAGTGCTTTTATGTTACCATTAGAGAATAAGGATAAATACTCATATGAACCATTCTAGGTCATCCAATATCTTTGCAGTCTTCTACTCTCAATTCAGACCAGCAGAGACATTGGGGAAAAAAGTTAAATAGAGGAAAACAAACAGAGAGGTGACACTTATTAATATAAGTAAGTCTACCAGCAAACAAAAAAGTGTAATTCTGCATGCAAAGTAGTTCACTGAATGGGCACAGAGTAGAGGAAGAGTGAAATATTGTGACTTTTCCCAGCAAAAGAGCATCTGCTGGGGGAAAAAATCTGCGTGTTCAAGGGGTTTTAAGATGATTTTAATGCAGATGGATGCGTTACAAGCATCCTCGGGCACCTCCAGCACCGCTCAGCGAGACTTCAGTCCAGTGGGAAGAGCGATGCGGTTCAACTGTGGCAGGATGGCTGGCTGGTTGGCCGGTCAGGCTACACTGGAATGCGGGGTCTTTTGTTTGTCTGAGAGAGAGGAGTGGGTCAGGGGGAGAATGCCATTGATGATTGCAGAGAGGAAGAAAGAACCTCCAGGAAGTGTTCTCTCTCTCTCTCTCATCCCCCCCTCGCCCCCCACCTCCACACTCTCCCACTCCCATTCTCTCTCCCTCTCTCTCTCTGTCTCTCTATCTTTTTCTGTGTGTGAGAACCTTCACCGTGCCGAGCCTCTCTCCCTGAGGCCACGGTCCCCAGGCACAACCACTGCTTTGTCTTGCCCTGTGAACACACACCCCTCCTCTACTGGGCGCCTACGTTTGCCAGGGCCAGGGAAACACAGGGCCACTGCTCCTATTCTTATCCACATCGCTGCTCCTGCATGGATAGTGCGACTGAGTGTGTGTGTGTGTGTGTGTGTGTTGAATAGTAAATTGTTTTTCTTATGGCATTCACACATCTAATGCCTCAGTATGAACATTTGATACGTCTGCTCTTGTTGGCTGATAAAAAAAAAGAAAGAAACTCAATGACGTTATTTCTTCCTCAGCACCAATTAGGACCAAAATAAGGAGGGTTTTTATTTAGGGGGCATGACACGGTCTCGCTTTAATCATCTGGAAAAACCGGGGTGCACGTATCCACTGTAACGGCCAGACTAAAAATGGAATAAAGCAGTAAGTGGATAAGAATCTAGCCGGTGGCCCCTTTCGACCAGTGGCTGCCGCCTCCCGTCACATTGCTCATTCCCCTCTGTGTCAGAAGGCTGCGAGGAGCTGCAAATGGCCCTTTCAAAACACACGGCAGCTGGAACACAGGGCAAAGGTGACCCAAGCAGTTGGGGGAGTGCAGGGAGGGGGGGGGCATGAGGAGGAGGGGTGGGAGGGAGGAAGGTGGAGGCAGAGAGGAGGGGGGGGGCAGGAGATGAGCAGCTGCAACCTCGAGTCCGTGTTCCTAAGCTGTGCCACCATCTCTGGCTTTAACAATTACAGAGCAGACTGCAGAGGCTGTAGTTTAGTTGTAGTGACTCTTTTGCCTTAATGTATACCCTGCATAAATCTCCACAACTTCTGTCTCAGGACAATTTAGGCCAAATAAATCAAAGCCAGGACCTGGTGTGGTCTGGGAAACAACAAAGACACTGGGTGGTGCTGTGCCAGGGAATTCCACAACCCAAAGCAGGATTAGAGAGACCTTAAAAGTTCCCAATAGTCCTCTGACCCTCCAAACCACAAAGCGTGATTTATAATTCTCTGGTTCCGTTTGGATACTTTCACAGATAGCCAGTCTGTGCAAACCAAAAAGTTGTTCCTTTCATCGAAAAACCACAGGCAATATTTTGGGGGAAGCTCGCAAATCAGATTTGACATTGTGGATTTGAACTTTTCTGCACTCCCATTATCATCGAAAACAAACCTGGACGGAGGGTGAGAAGACCAAACACTGGTGCATCTCTTCGAGCTCATTCACAACTTTAATCATTGCCCTGTCCTCCCCGTCTTCGACAGATACGTTCCGATAAGGAACCCGGTTTGGTGCCTCCAGTGTACTCTGCTACTTGCTGCCGCTGTGTGAATTCTCGGAGTAGTACAGAAGTTATTGTGGCGGCGAGATATCGCGAGATCTGTGCCATTATCAACCTGCCTGACACACAGCAGCGCTGAGCGCAGGCTGCCTGGCCAGGGTCGGACTGGAGCTCCACACACACACACACACACACACACACACACACACACACGACGAGGAGAAGACAACATCTGGCCGCACATCATGAGAGGACGCCGGGGCTTGTAGGGAGAAGACGACACGACGCGCCCGGCTGCGAGTCAATGTGAGTACGGACGTTTCGGCGTGAGCTCCGCGAGGGGGGCAAAAAAAAGCGAAAGTTAGAGTGAGTGAGTGTTGTGTCCTCGCCGCTTGGCCGGGCGCTTTGCTGCGAGTTCCTGCGCTGTTTAAAAGGCTCCCAGCAATGCGTCTCCCGACACGGACCCGGAGCTGGCTCAGCCCCGCTGCCTTTCTCCCTCCTCCGCTCCGCGCCTCCTTTTCTTTACAGGAAAGAGCAAATATTACACGATCCACTCCTCCGGTTCACAGCTCTCGCTCGCATCCAACTTATTAAAAAACACAAATTCGTAAAAGTAAGTAGTTATCGGACCATCTCCGCTTCCACTTCAGAGGCTTATCTCACAGCTGTACGCGCGACTCCTCGGGTTGAGTCCCAGCCGTTTTCTACCGACTTCTATTTAACAGAAAAACACAAAAAAAAGTCAGAAATGACACTTGAATGTATACGTGTGTTTTATTTGGGTGCAAGTTGTTTTCGTGCACCCGTAGTTAACATATGGCGTAAAGAGGAGCACAGCTGGAGGTAGCGTTTCCATTGCGGTGATGTCAGAGCAGCTGACTCCACAGCTTGCAGTGTAATTAGCAAACAGAGCACCAGTTTACTCACTCTGCACTGCTCTTATTTTTTCACCTCAGACTCCTTCCTCCCCCCTTCTCCCTCTCTCCTTCTCTCTCCCTGTCTCTCTCTCTTTCTCTCTTTACTGGAGCTCTGTCGCTCCCGGTCTTGCGCCTCCGCCGTTTCTGCGGCCGCTTTTCGGGGGGAGGAAAACGCACCCGGTGCGTCGCTTTCTATTTTTTTCCTCCTTTCTGCGTTTCTCTTTTCTTGTGTGTCGGCTGGGAAGCCCAAGAAGTAGGCAGGCTGCTGCAAACCGGACTACCGAGGATCACTGAGAGAGAGAGAGAGAGAAAGAGAGAGAGGGAGAGGGAGAGAGAGGATCCGCTTACACCGTGATCCATGGGTGGGTGAGCGCAGAGTATCCTGCACCACTGGAGAGAGGGAAGGATTTCTGCTCTCAACTTGGATAAAGTTGTAGCTGCAGCCCCCAGGTTCACGTCAGACCCGTCTGTAACTTTTAAGTGTTGCAGGTCTCCCCTGTTTGCTCGTACCGGGCTGTTTGTTCAGTTGTTCCTTCCCTGTCTGTCTTAGTGAGAACTGCGTTTGGGCAAAAGGGAGATTTTAGGCTTCCGCCTCCCAACGCTTGGAACAATGTACAATTGAGTCTCCCACTTCAAAACGTCGCCCCGTCGGCCGAGTCTAAAGTGAAAAACCTGGACTCCGGGCTGTCTGTGTGCAGGTGTTTTTCTGTCAGCCTTTGTGTCCGACTCCTCTGTGTCTCTGCTGCCGCTGTCATGGTCAGACCCCTGCGATAGAGTAGGTCTAAGTAGGACTAACAAGGGTTGAAAAGGGGCCAAATAAAAGCGAGATAGTAAAATCTCTGCCTCTGGTGGCTTGTTGTCCGCCCGTGTGACAGCAGCTGCGCTCTGTCCCCGTGAATGGCTTCATTTGGTTTATATCCAGTATCCTGTTTTTCCTGTTTTTCCCCAGGTTATGAAGGAAGAATGGAGTTCCCAGACCATAGCCGCCAGTTGCTGCAGTGTCTGAGTCAGCAGCGTCACCAAGGTTTCCTCTGTGACTGCACTGTTCTCGTCGGGGAGGCTCGATTCAAAGCGCACAGAGCCGTGCTGGCCTCCTGCAGCATGTACTTCCATCTCTTCTACAGGGACCAGCTGGACAAAAGGGACGTTGTGCATCTCAACAGTGACATTGTGACAGCCCCGGCTTTCAGCCTGCTCCTTGAATTTATGTATGAGGGGAAGTTGGAATTCAGCACTCTCCCGGTGGAGGATGTCCTGGCGGCGGCCAGTTACCTCCACATGTATGATATAGTGAAAGTGTGTAAGGGCAAGCTGAAAGACAAGGAGCTGTGCTCTCTGGACGAAAAGATGGGCGAGGGCTTGGGACTCAGCTGTCTGGACAGGGAAAATTCCTCCGACAGCGAGCTGCACAGTAAGCAGCTCATCCGGCGACAGGCCCTGACACAGTCTCAGGGGCTGCACAGGGCCCCCCCGGCGGACGACTTTGACATGGACAACAGCGAAGTCAGGCTGGCTGTCACAGATTGTGATAGGTCCGCGCAGAGCAGGCAGAAGGCGAACGGTCACTCTGGCAGGTCCCCGGACCTTGTAGGTGTCAATTATGTGTCAGCAGAGGCCGAGCCCTGCGTCCAAACAGCTGGAAAAACAAAAGCTGATGTCAGTAGTTCCACCGTATCGCTGTCCCAGAGGTCCCGGGCTTCGGATGACATGGACTGTGCACTGGATTTGTCTTTCAAGCCTCTGTCTAGCAGAGATCCCTTACACCCCTCCTACGTCTCGGGACAGCTGGCCCTCGACAGCCAGCAGCAGGGCACTGAGCCACTTGTTAAAGACGAACACGACTTGCTGTCAGAGCAGGAGGACAGTGAGCCGATGAGCCCTGAGAGCCATCGCTTTGGGAATAGTGCCAGGAGCTCGGTGGTGACAGGGTTCGCTGCCCTCTTCCCAGGCAACAACGGCTCCACAGCCGCCCTGCTCTCCCAGGAGGAGGACCTGATGGACGAGGAGGGGGAGGCCTGCAGGGGGAGGGAGATCACCCCGGGCAGGGAGGCAGAGGAGAGGAGGGGCCGACTGCTGGGGGACAGCGAGGAGGAGGAGGAGGACGACCTGGCCTCCTCAGACATCTCCACCTCCAGCGGGGTGCTCCTGCCCCCGGGGCAACAGGTGTGCGTGTGTCCCCTCTGCAACAAAGTCTTCCCCAGCCCCCACGTGCTGCAGCTGCACCTCAGCTCGCACTTCCGCGAGAAGGACAGCCACCACTCCAAGCTGTCCCCCGACGGCTCGGTGCCCACCTGCATGCAGTGCAACAAGACCTTCTCCTGCATGTACACGCTGAAGCGGCACGAGCGCACGCACTCCGGCGAGAAGCCGTACACCTGCGGCCAGTGCGGCAAGAGCTTCCAGTACTCGCACAACCTGAGCCGGCACGCCGTGGTGCACACGCGCGAGAAGCCGCACGCCTGCAAGTGGTGCGAGCGCCGCTTCACCCAGTCGGGGGATCTGTACCGCCACATCAGGAAGTTTCACTGTGGCCTTGTCAAGACTCTCGCCATTGGATAAAAAGAACAAAAACGGACAAAAAAAAAACGACAAAAAAAAACAAAAAACGACAAAAAAAAACAAGCCTCTCAGCAGTGCCACGACACGAGACAGAATCTCTTTTCACAGACCGAGTACGACTGCTTCTCATTGGTATACACGCACACACACACAGGTGGGCAGTTTGTTTGGGAGACATATCATCTGGATTCTACCCCCCCCACCCCCACCCCCACCCCCACCCACCCCGGTGTGGCATTTGTGGAGACGAAAGATGTAGCAACGTTTTGGGAGGCAGAGGCGGGCGGTAGGAAGAAGGTGCGCGCGCTGTCAGGACAAACATGGGCGCTGTGAAACTCCAGCTGGATCTGTGCGGATGAAGGTGAACCAATCGGACGACGCACTTGCCCGTTCCTGTTCCTGTTTTTCTTTTTTTGTGTGTGTGTGTGTGTGTCAATCTGTTCAAGTTTTCTTCGTGGAACATATATATCTGGCAAATCCCAGGCGAATGGGTGACGATTCTAATCCTAACACGTGTTTAACACAATTGTCAGCGTGAATGAGACTTTATTTGTGCACATGGGAGATCGGAGCCGTCCCTGAGTAGCAATATTTGATTTCTTTTTAACTCCTACATTATTATTATTATTATTATTATTGTTATTTATTTTTTGTCGGGGGTGGGGAGGGGGGCGATTCTGTTTAGTCGTTAACAATTGAACTCACAAGGCAGCAAAACTAATGAAGTCTGACTACTGGAATTGTGACTGTAACGTTTTCTTTTTTTCGTGGAAGCAGAAATGTTCGTGCTCCGGTCGAGCTGGGAGTCGGTCGAGGTGTTGCGGCGTCGCATCGCCACGCCACCGCGCGTCTTCCTTCGCCTTGGTTAGAGCTCCCCAGTCGCTAGTGTGAGCCAGCCCACGCGGATGGAGCGGCCCTCTAATTGCTACTTAAAAAAGGAGTTGTGTAATCAGAGGAGGGGCGGAGAGTGGTTAAAAGCTAATGCCTGTAACACTGGTGCCTACTGAAATTCTTGACATTTCACCTCGTGTACTTACTCAAGCAAGAATGAGACGTATCGCAATGCCTTTGAGCTTTCAGGCCTTTTTTTTTTTAATCTAATGATAACAAAAAAAATCTGGATTATTCCCCCCGTACCAGGTGGTAGCAAAGGTATCCGTGGAATGTCGGCGTCCTCAAATGAAGCCATTTGCAAGACGGTGACAAAAGCGCGTAAATCTCTCCCGTGAATGGGGTGTCAATCGACGCGTTTCGGGCGGGGGGCAGGCGCGGGGTCACCTTGTTGCGGCCTGGCGGGGCGTAAAGGGTACACTGAGACGGTGTTCAGCGGGCGGGCTGGGGACGGAGCGGGGCGGGTGGATGCTCAGCCAGGCCGAGCCCAATCTACCGACTTTTCCTTTCTTTCGAGTTAACCTTTCGACACGATCGTGTCCTCTTACTGTACGCGTGTAAGCTACTACTGATGACGTCGGAGCCGCTAGCGACGCTGTCCTTCGAAAAGAGTCTGGGGGGCGGGTGGGGGGAGGAGGGGTGGGGGTGGGGGGGGGGCTTTTGGCACTATAGAAATTTCATGATAATTTGTCTAATCTGTCCTGAGAAGACTTGATCAGAATTTATTTATTAGTTTGACTTGGTTCAGGGTTTGCTGTAGGTGTTAGTCCTTATTTCTATAAGCTTGAAAGACGTCGAGTCTTGCCTAGCGATCTTTTGGTACTCATTAACTGGTATTGGGGCTGCCTGTTCGTTTTTCTCTGTGCAAATCGAGTTACTGTAAATGTGTTTTAATACACGGTGTAGAAGTCTCCGCGGAGTATTCAAGATTTGTCACATGGAACATAGAGAAGCACTTGTTTGTAGCATGCATAGTTTCAACACTATTGTCTAGGCTGCTATTTCTGACTATATGTATATTTAATGTAAATATATATTCTATTTATCGATTGTTTTTTTTTGTTTTTTCTTTCCTTTTTTCCCGTGTTACAACACATGTGGGGTGCGGCGAGTCAGGTGTCTTATCAAGGCGGTGGTCTCTGAAGTGTCACGTCCTCCCAAGGGAGTTTGGTTTGCCTTTTCCGTGTTCGAGGCTCAATTGGACTCGCTACGGAATCGGAGCAGCTAATACCTCTCTGAGTGCTGCTCCGCCACAGGAGACAGTTGTTCACAAGCGCGGCCGCGCCGATACGCCACTGACTACCTATAGAAACGAGACAATACAGGCATTGTGCCCCCCCCCCCCCCCCCCCCCCCCCCCCCCCCCCCCCCCCCCCCCAGCACCAAATCCCAGGTAGTTCTCAAGGGATCATTGTGTATCTCCCTCGTAGCTCTGGGGAGGGGGAAAAAACAGCAGCGCGAGTCTCCCTTTGCACTTTTCTGTATTGAATGGAGCCACTGGAATGTGAGAAATGTATTTAGCAAAGGGAGACCAAGGACACTGTAAACAGGTGTATTGTTTGGAGGCATCAAAGCAAACCCCCCCCCCCCCCCCCCCCCCCTTCTTCCTAGCATGCAGTACATAAACGCTTCATTGTTCCTCGACATGGAGGAGATACCACGGCGATTTGATTGCACATCTATCAGGAGAGCATCGCCGTAATCAGGGTATTGTTTTCCCGAAAGATTGTTGAGATTGACCATAATACGGGGTGCCGGCCGCCTGTCTGCTCCACCTTAATCTCAGAGCTCGTCTCTGAGCCCCCATCAGCGCGTGCCGTGGTTTGCC
This sequence comes from Karalla daura, assembly GCA_029224185.1. Classification (NCBI taxonomy): domain Eukaryota; kingdom Metazoa; phylum Chordata; class Actinopteri; order Chaetodontiformes; family Leiognathidae; genus Karalla; species Karalla daura. The sequence goes on from CM055199.1 coordinate 9,472,100, forward strand.
AGCAGCTTGTGAACGGAGGAGCCCGGAGTTCACAAGGAATCCGGCTGATTTTGTCAAAAAACGCTGCGTCCAGTTTTCATATCCCCCTCCCCTGACCTGCAGTCAGCACCGGGGCTGGAGTGAGCCAGGCTCGCCCGTGGTTCTGGTTTCTTCTTCTCTTCTCTTCTCTTCTTTCTTTCTTTCTTTTTTTTTTTTAACACAGGAAATGTGATTTGGCTCCCTGTCTACTTGCACAAACACTCCAGTTGTACACAAGTTTGATCACCTCGAGTAGTCGTCAGAACAACACTGTAGATAGGTCTCGGATGCGTAGTTTGTGGCGTAGTGTCATAATAACAATGTATATTTCAATCAGAACACACAGGAATGTAGATTTGGTCACTGTTTCAGTTTTCCTCTTTTCTTTCTTTAAAGGAACATTTCTTATGTGGTGCGAAATTAATTTGCTCGATTCTCTAATTTACACGTGTACAGAGGTAGAAGGACTAATGATATGTGAAGAGCTGTTTCTTTTTATTGTTTGCAGTCATTATTTATACCTCCAGGATGGTCACCAAATGTGCCTTGTAGACACACGACTAGGTGTTGCATCTGGAGAAGCCCGTTTTCTATATTGTACATGTGGCCCCGGACTGCAGCGGTGGAGATCACATCACGGCAACAGGGGGCCCCCGCTCAAGTGAATCACTGAACTGTTGTTCCTGTTTTTCTATCATATCAAAACTGTCAAATCAGACGAGCTAAAAGTTTCAAGTCCACTCAGTTTTGCTGCTTTTGCCAGAGATTACGTTGACGTTTGAGATTTTCTTTTTTTTTTTCCTTTCGCTCATGTGAATAAATCCGTTGTTGTTGTGTGCAACTGAAGACGAGCATTTTTCTTTGTTGTTGTGTGATTTGGCCTCTGGTCGCCGATACTACTGGACATCAACGGTCCGGACCTTAGTTAACGTCACTGTTGAATGTGAAACACTGAGATGTTGATTGTTGACTTCTATGGAAGCAAACAGCGCTACTCTTGATCGAGGGCTATGTTTGCCTAACTCATGCTGTATGATCATTTAAGTCTAAAAAGAAAATGACTTTGATACTGGAACTTTGTCCTCTGCAGGTTACAACTGTGAAACTGTGTATAATCATGAGAAATATTTATTATTGCATTTGCTTCTTGTGCAACATTTGACTGTCTCAGTTCAATTTGGTAAAAAAAGGAAAAAAAAGCTTCTAAATGTCAAACAAAATCTTTTTAATAGAATTTGTAGAAGTGCCATTAGAATTGAATATAATTTTTTAATAAGAAAGGTATATTTTATAGTAATCAACTGCTTCAGTGTTAGTGGTGTAGAGATTAGAGGACAATCTTTATGCAGAATTGACATTGAAATTTAGATGCTGGGGCAATTTTCTTTGATCTATAACTGTTTGTGCATTTTCCTTGTTTGCGCTTTCGGAGTGTGCTTGTGTGTGTGTGCTGTGGAAATGTGACAATCTTGATTTAGGTCTTTCTTAAGATTATGCATAGAATTAAATGGAACAACTTTCTGTCTTTGTGTGGAATTGCTTCATTCACTCATTTGCACTGTCACACCAGCTTTCGCACCAGTCACTCAATCACTCGGCAAAACGCTTTAAGAGAGCGGCGGCTTTGGATTGCATAGAAAAAGTAAAAATAGCTTCCGATGTACTAAACAACAAAAGAACACCAGAGAAGTGCCATCGTCTGACACACAGCAGCCAGACAGTGCTTGTGTGTGTGTGTGTGTGTGTGGGAAGCACTGCTATGTGTACAGAGACAACAGAATGTGATAATACTGCAGGTCTTACAGGCCTCATCCCTCTGAAACCATAAACTGTGCCCAAGGACAGAACAGTTTCAAGATTGGCTCCCATTGTTCCTGACCTGTTGCCAACACTCTCCAAGGGAGATAACCCTGGGATAATAAAGCTAGTTTATGTTGTGTAATTATTAGTAAAACTCAACTTGATTACATCTGTTACAACAGCCTCAACGACACACACACACACACACACACACATCTGTTAGTAAGTAAACAAGCACATACCAACCAAGTGTCAACTTGAGTTTCATGCCAATTCAATGGGCAATCTCAATGGCGAGAACTTTTAATTATTTCCCCGCTGCACCATGAAAGAAATCCAGCTGCTCTGCTACGTGATCCCAATGGGGATGTGCTTGGGTTCCCACCACCCTACCCCCAATCCCAGCTCACCCATTCTGGGAACGCCATATAGACAAGGGCCGCATCCAATTGCCCCTGCCCCCATCTATCCTACTACCTCCACCCCCACAGGCCCCAAAACCACGGCCCCAGACCTCGGCCTCATCCCACCACTCTATTGTGTGCGTGGGTAGTAGCTCAGCCAGGCTATTGTCTGGCCCAGCTCCCCGGCACGTACTTTATGCACAAACAGACGACACAGCGGCGCTAGTCAGGCAGCTCCGACATAAAGAAAACAATGTCCTCCCAAGATCATTCATAAACACCCTGAGCAGCCCCTGCCAGCTCACAGTAAATAAGGGCCCTCTGCGACGCTGTGGCCACCTCGCACTGTAAACATCCACAGCAGCAGGCCTCAGAGCGCTCGCTGGCACCAACATCTCACATCTGCCTGACGGGATCCAGGACTTAGACTGCCCTGTGTGTGTGTGTGTGTGTGACTGTGTGACTGTGTGTTTCTTATGAACCAAAACCTTCACATGGAAAGTAGGAGCCATGTGATAGGGCTTAGCTGCAGGGTGACGAGCTGGGATATGTGCAGTGTAACTCGATGGTGTAATAAAACATTCCTCTCCGAGGCTCAAAGCCCGGCTCATTTGGCCCTGAGTGGTTTTGCATGTGTGTGTGTGTGTGTGTGTGTGTGTGTGTGTGTTTAGAGGTACTTGAGAGAAGTTGAGAGGAAAGTTGTAAGTGTCCACCACCTCAACAAGGCCAGCGGTGGGAGCCCTTGACCTCTGAAGGGACGGACTGCCAGGGACAGCTGGTGTGGCCCGTGTTTATTTATTTATTTCTTAACAAAAGACAGGTGGTCACACTTGAAAAGGGCACACAAACACAGTCACACATGCGCTTGTGTACAGACAGTGCAGGCGCACGCACACACACACACACACGCGCACACACATGCACGAGTTGATTTCTTTTTCTCTCTCCACATGCATATGGTTATCATCTACTTAATTTTGGAGGAGCCGGCTATTTGACTTTCAGCAAACCCAAATCACATAGCTCCAGGGAATAAAAAAAAGCAGAGATTTTCCAGCTATTAATATAATGTAACTGGTCTGGAGGGGCTGTGAGGCTGCATCCACGTTTGGGTTCTAAATCACACTTTCTATTACGCCTCGTATCGACTGCTACAACTGCATAAATACATATCAACTAGTGCTCCCACACTGGGTTTGCCTTTTTTGGAGTGGCTCGCCCTGACAGTGCCAAGACAGTGTGTCCTTGGTCCACTGTACAGCTGTCACTTACTCACACTCGTTGACGCATATTTATAGCAGCAGCATCACTGGGCTCGCCGCTCGCTGCACTCAGACCACAGCTGGTCCCCGAAAGAATGGCTGAAAGACAAAGCCACGTGCTCCCGCTGGCCGACTGCAGTCGTGCCTGTCTGGAGCGCTGTGGGTGATCATGTGGCCCCCTTCTCTTTTGCAGACAAGCGGCCTTACATTAAGACGACCGGGGAGAAGATGAGGCCCGATTGTCTGTGAGGGCGTGTGAGGGGTTTAGCGCACCGTAACCTTTTTTTTTCTCCCCCCATCTCTCTCCTCCTTGTAGCAGATGAGGATGTGCTCAAAGTCCTGACAGCTGTGGTCTCTTTATTCCGACGCTTACGGGGAATGGCTCTGTCGCCGGACAATAAGAACGTCGAACCCCTGTCGGGCCGGGGGCTTTCCTGTGGGGAGTTTGCGTGTTCTCCCAGCGTCTACGTGGGTTTTCTCCGTGTGCTCTGGTTTCCTCCCACAGTCCAAAAACATGCATTAGGGTCAATTGGAGACTTGACTCCTAGGTGTGAGTGTGAATGGTGTGTGTATGCCCTGTGATGGACTGGTGGCTTGTCCAGATTGTGTTGCCACCTTTACTCTATGTGAGCTGGAGATAAACTCCAGCAGGCACCTGCCACATGGTTGGGTAGGAAGTGAATGAGACAATAGATTACATATTGAAGGAATTTATAAGAAGCCCTGCCCCCTCTTTCACCTAAACTATTTGATTTAAATACTAATAAAATAACTTGCCTTCGGGGGTAAATGAAGTACAGTCTTATCTTAATTATTTCTCAACAGTATTGAGCCAATGAATAAGGTTAAAATGGGGTGGGTAACCAGTCCAGTCCTTCGTTATCGTTTTTTGCAGACGACACCCCTTTGTCACCTGTCATTCATTATAGCATCCATCCAGTCCCTATGGATACATATGGAAGAATGTATCATACCATGATGGCTGACAGGCAAGTGGATGAACTGGATGATAGTGAGGAACATTTTTGATGGTTGTGAAAGTGGGTTTCAAGTATTTGTGGGTCATTGTGACTCATAGTTCCTAACAGTGTTACTCAGCTTATGGAGACAAATGCGTCTCCTAGGTCATAAAGGCCCAGAAGAGAGAGATGGAGAGATGCGAGTCTCAATACATGTGCAGTGAAATGTGTGTTCACGTTTAAAACATGTGACTTGCAGGATTTATTCAGCAAGATAATACAGTTCCATTGAGATTAAAAGAGCTGTGTGAAATGTCATGGTTTACGATACTGGTCTGGGGTATCATGGACCATCACCTTACCCGGTTGGTACCCAATGGTCTGAGGGTGAAGATAGGGAATACATCCTGGACAGATCATCAGTCCAGCAATGGCCACACATACCATTCACTGAGTCTTGAATCGGTCCAAACATATATGTGTTTGGACTGTAAGAAGACACCAGAGTATCCAGAGAAAACCCACACAGACATATGGTGTGACCTCCATACAGAAAGGCCTTCAATCTAACCAGGATTCAAACCAGGGACCTTGTTGGGGCGAGGGTTCAGTGCCGTCCACTTGGCCACCAGCCCGTTGTCTTAGCCACTGTCAGCTTCTTAGAGAATGTGAAGGAAAAGGGTTTCTTTTCGTTTTACTTTTTAAGCCTTTTAAATGACTCAAAAGATATAATATAAAAGATAAAGTCAGTTCTTTGATTTGAGAAGCAGCATATGGCAAATGTTTTACCTCTCACCTCGAATACAGCTGCCGTATAATTGTCTGTTGATGGACAAGTCTATTCAGTTTTTTTGTTATTTATAACAGTCCACACATCCGCACCCTTTTCAGTCTTGAGCGGTTTCATCTTTCATCGATTGTTTTTTCCCCAGATACGAAGAACGCAAATTGCAGCTGCGCAAATGTATGTCTTCCATTCAAGTGTTTTGTTTTTTTAAGTCCACCTCTGATTTCCTTAAAGCCTGACGAGGAAATGTGCAGACAACTTGACGCCTTGCTTGCCAGCAGCTGTCTGCTCACTCAGCCAGAAATCAAGCGGCGCTCGCGGACACCAACTGCAGAGCTCCCCAAAGGACTGGAGCCACAACTGGCCCACTGAGCAGGGGATGTGACTCACACGGCTCACAGGCGCATTTGCAATAAGCTCCAGGAAGTGCACTCATCCAAGCTAATATCTATAAGACCGTGTCATGTGATTGATTTCTATAAAGCAGCGCTGAGGACTTCTGCCACCAAGAACAATTACCCAGTGTACAAAGGCTGACCCTGAAGCCGGTCATCGTCGGTGACGAGCCGCAGCCAAGAGACAGCGATGACTGCACCTCAAGGTCACGTCCAGATGCCCGGATAATTGCAGCCAAATTGTTCGCTGCAAAGCCCCAGTTCTGCTCAACCTCTGGGTCCTCTCATAATGAAAACATTTGATAACAAATTCAAGGTCAGCCCAGACAGGGTAGATGGAATCCCCCCACCACCCCCCCCTCTTCAACGCCAAGTCGAGAGTAAACTTTCATATTATGACTTATGGGTCTGAAAGTGTGCTACTTTAGCATAGTGGGATGAATGCATTCATGAGGAACAGCACAGAGGCTGAGTTTGTGGAACGCCCCGAGTGTGGTCCACTTTGTGAGGAAGGCATCGCTCAGCCGAGTCCTTGAAGTGTGCTGCCATCTGCTGATGCATCCACGACACACGCCTCAGACTAGGTCAGCTTTTACGCAATTAGGATGTTTTAGCACACACGTCTTTTTTCATCGTTTTATCATTCGTTCAGTCAGTAAACCAAATACTACCACTTGTATAGAAAATTTTATTTCAATCTTGCAGTTCATATTTACAATATTTCAACACATACAAAAAAAAAGGAATCAAAAGGTGTAAAATGCAGTCGATGCAATATCTCGTGTGTGGCAACAACATTATGTTCAACATAATTCCTGAGTTCTCCTACGGTCCTCCTTCATGTTGAACAACTGCAGCATAGAACTTCATCATACCGTCCGCTGTAACTGTGGAGAGGGCAAAGAAAATACTCCACTTTAGCAAAAAAACTTCTCCCTGCGTTCTTCCCAGTGAGCAGTTTGGGCTTCCTGACCTGCGTCTCCTTAACTACACCTGCAACACCTGATTTGCAAACAGGGCCGAACAATCACTAGAAAACAAACATACTGTGCCGATGCAAAACGTGTGTTGCATGGGATGGAAAACTCCCAGTGAGTTTCCATGGGACACCTAAAGGGGTTTAAAAGGGGTGTTCATACATTCAGTTCATACGCTGAAGCTGGGAAAACTGATGAAAAATAGGAATAAAAATAAAAGTACAGCAGTGGATTCCAGCTGTGAGAGGCACTGAAATGCCTAAACTTCACTTATATTCTTTGGAGCCCATATTAGTCGATGAGGATGATATATTTCAGAGAAAGAAGCAGCAGAGGAGCTGAAACTTTGAAGATATGCATACATTCTTACAAACCGATTACAGGTCGTTCGACAAAAAACGAGTGAAAACGAAGCCAAAACGTGGACTTACTCTATGATAGTGCAGACAGAGCAGCAGGGGCTGGAACAGCTGGAGCACTGCTGGGTACAAGAGGAGCAGACTAGACGGTCACATTGGGAGCAGGCTGTCCTGGAGCCCTGGCTCCTCTGACACACGCAGCAGCCTGAGGGAGCCACAGCTACACCTGCACGGAGAGAGCCCACATCCACACCACACACACTGAGTGAGCCGGGACAGACACAACTGGACGTCCACCCCTCAGGGTGACAAGCCTGACATCTGCTGGTGAATTGCAGGAACTGAAAATCACATCTGTTTTGTTTTGTTTTGCACCCAGGGCTTCCTGTTGCGCTTGAGAAATGATTCCAGCTCAGCACAGCACTGAAGTGGTTAGCACTGTCCGCTAACAGCAAGAGGGACCTGGGTTCAATTCCCAGGTCAATGCCAGTGCCTTTCTGTGTGGAATTAGCATGTTTTCACAGTGTGTGCTCTGCTTCCCCCCCAGGTACTCAACTTCTTTATACAGTCCAAAAGCAAGCATGTTACAAGCACTAATACTATTAAATACTCTATTCTCCTGAGCATTTCATGGATGTGAGTATGGTCCATGTGCATGTGTTTACTGGTGACCAAGTGTATTTCCTGCATCCCCTATACAGTAAGTGCTGGGATAGGGACACGGACCGGGATGTTGAAACTAAATATACCATAAGAGGACAACAGTAGTGCTGTCACCAGCAACAAAGATGGATGAAATGAGAGATCCACTGATTCTCAGCCACTGTAGACGACGCACAATGATTTTACAACATGTTCATGACCCTTTCTTTTCTGTCTGTCTTTGTCAAAGACAAACTGTTGGTCTGGGTCTTTCCTTGGACTTTAATCCTTTAATCCCGGGCCAGGTCCCTCACCTGGTGCCGAGCTGGCTTTGGTCAGCTTCCCATCCTGTCCGATGAGGGTCTGTCCCCTGAGCAGCGCCTGGCTGCAGGCAGGGGCCTCAGCTGATCCTGGGGGCTGGGGCTCTGAGCTCTTCTCCTTCCCACTCCACAGTTTACCCATCACAGCCCGGGCACCGTTGAACAGTAAGTTCTTTGTCTTTTCTGTGGTGGGGAGCAAAAAAATAAAAGACACTCGTGAGTGATATGTGTGCCCTGCCCTGGGCTGGGCTGGGCTAAACAGGGGCTGCTGCTGCTGTGATAGTTCAGAGGTCAGATGGGGGTAATGTCAAACAGACTGAATATCTTGTTCAGCAGTCTCCATACTTAGCCCAAGTTTTGAAGGTCAGCAGATCACATGAGACTCTTTTTAGGACCAATGACTAATGAACAGCACGCGTTTACGTAGCGGGCGGCATGGACGCGAGTTGTTTGGCCCGAGGAGACAAACAGATCCGACGGAGCTAACGTTTAGGTGAGCTAACGCCGCTAACGAGCACTTACCGTGGATTTCTTGCCTGTACTTGTGCCCAAACACGCCATTGTTACTCAGCTCCCGTTGTCCTACGTGTATCTTGTACTGGGAGGAGAAGGTCTCCGAAAAAGGATAGGATCGTTTCGGCATCTCGGAGGGGAGAAAAAAGTCCTGCGGCGAACCCACACACACTTGAGCGCTTGTTTGTTGCGGGAAAACTGCGCCGGAGGAAGTGGTGAGCCAATCAAATACGTCCGATTTGGTCACATGAAAACTCAGAGCCAATCACGTAAGGAATAAAAACACCACGTGACCGTGAGGCTACAGCTGTATAGATTCCATATACACCATGCTGCCTTCACGGACTCACAGTTATGTACTCTCCGAATTAAGTTCAGGAGAGGAGCTGAAGTTCGCCTCACCTAAAAGGTTTTACCAAAATGACAGGAAGATGAAAAACATCCCAAAGAGTGAAATAATACGTCAGAGACATTTGCCCTTGATTAAATGACAGTTAAATGACACATGATTTTGACAGTTCAGATACACGTCTGGACGACCTGAAGCAGACTACCATGCTACCATGCTATCCATAAAAATGATTTAAATAATTAAAAAAACTTAAATCAGACATTACCAGGATTACCATTCAGCTGTTGCTATCAATACCATCTGCAGTTATTCACACTGTACTTGTTTCACTCTATCTATCTATCTATCTATCTATCTATCTATCTATCTATCTATCTATCTATCTATCTATCTATCTATCTATCTATCTATCTATCTATCTATCTATCTATCTATCTATCTATCTATCTATCTATCTATCTATCTATCTATCTATCTATCTATCTATCTATCTATCTATGTCAGTTGCATTAGTTGATCATGTTTACTTTGCTGACAGTCCAGCTGGGCCCCAGTCCATTATGATGAATGATCTACAGAGCACAAACCATGGAGCTATTAGCTTTTATTTGAAAACATTTTTTCTTCTTCTGGTGATTCTGCCACATTTACACTTATCGAATGATTAAATCTAACAACTGCATGAATAGAAAGGACAGTAATATTTGACTGCGACACGACAAATATAAACAGTGCCCGGAAATTAAATGCACGTTTTGTTTGTTTACTAATGGAGAAAATAATTTTGATGATGAAAAGATGCCACATCATGCCACATTTTCTGTGCTCCTATGGAGAGTAGAAACAGTGTTGTCTTCAGAACATCTGGATCATGCACTCTCTGGACTTTCCAACACCAACCCACTTGACTACAGAGAGAGACAGAAAAACAGAGAAAGATTCAGTCATACTGATCGATAGGAAAACACAAAGTCCAATGAGTGAAACAGTGCCACCCAGTGGATATTATGCATTACTTTTAAATTTGACCTGAAATCTGCATTATAACATTCAGAGCGGTTTACAAAGCTAAATTGATTCGTGTAAGTCTTTATGTGCATGCGTGGAACGTACTGGGAACTCCAATGTGGTTCTCAATGAAGCGGATGTAGTTTTGTGCCTTGGCTGGAAGGTCGTTCCACTTCCTGGCTGCAGACGTGTCTGTCTTCCAACCAGGGAAGGTCTCATACTCAACCTCCACTTTTTGCAAAACATCCATGTTGGCTACGATTGAAATGAAATGAACAAATAAACGTCACCCATCTTTCGACCTGCACCATCTGACATCAACGAGAACATATGGGTGTGAGAGCAGATGACTATTAATCAACACTTATTCTCTTAAATTACCTGGGAAATGGGGAATTCTTTTTCCATTGAGTTTGTAGGCTACTCCAACTTTGATTTCATCCAGCACATCCAGAATGTCAAGTTTTGTCAAAGCAATGCTGTTCAATGGGAAATATGTCATAGGAGAATTATTTAACATGCTGTTTAGCACCATATTTGTTATGCAATTCATTATGAGATGAAATGAATGAGTGTAAAACAAAAAAAGGATGGCATTGTGGGAAAAGTGTCCAACAGACACCTGACAATTTACATAAATCTCTGTGTTCACTCACGCAGTGAAGCCATTAATCATGTGAGCGTATCGGACAATGACAAGATCCAACCAGCCGCAACGTCGCTTCCTTCCTGTGGTCACACCCACTTCGTGACCCCTCGTCTGCAGCAGCTCTCCCACCGCCTGTAGTTAACAGGGAGAGAGTTACCTACAATGCTCATGAACCTAAATGACGTCAGACATTTAACGACCTCACAGGAACCTTAACGTGTGAAGTCTGTACACTACTGTCATGCACAGCTGAGTACAATATACCATCACATGGGCTGGGGGATAAAGTTTTAACATCTTGACCTATGTCCCTATGGTCAGTTCCCGTGACTTGTAACTAAACCCCGACTCACACAGTAAATATATCCTGAACCTGGCCCTAAATTTATCCCTGTGAACATGTGATCTGCATAAGAGTTAAAGAGTGTTTGAGCCCGTCTCTCACAAAATTTGACAGCTGCACTCAGCCAGGGAACAACCCCACCCCTCCCTCACTTCTCCCCAACAGCCCCTCTGCCCCTGTGTCAGCTGTAGCCACATGATCGCAAACAGAACGAACATGTCAAGCTCATTATCAGTAAGTTACATAACGTGCCATGTGTCTCCACTTCATGCAATGCGTAGGCAGTGAAATCAAAGAAGATGTGATGACATCTAGTACACAGTCCCCACTATAATCCCAGTAAAGGTTACATGGAGCTCATACATTGAGTTGCTCTGTGGGGAAGGCTCCGATGCCCACTCTAGTGGTGTAGGCCTTCGATACACCAAACACATCACCAATATTCAGAGGAGGGATGCCGAGACCGGTGCAAGCCCCGCCCACAGTGCAGTTTGATGATGTCACAAAAGGATATGTGCCTGAGGAGGAAAGTTTTAGATGTTACTATAGCATCATAGAAAAAAACAAAACAAAACATATATTTTGTTTTTTTATTATTGTCAAACATACCAAAGTCAATGTCAAGGAGAGCAGCATTGGCCCCTTCAACCAGAATCTTCTTTGGAGGTCCATGCAGGATTTCATACATGTAGTAGACTCCATCTCTGACCATCGGCCTCAATCTCTCAGCGTATTCCTTGAGTTTTTTCAGTTGGTCCTCAACATCAACTGTCAAGGATGGATACATGGATTGGTACTGGTGGACAAGGTTCTTGAATCTAAAGGGAAAGGAAATGGACGATCATGTAAAACCATAGCGTGGGTCTCCGATAGTAACCTTACCTGCCCTGTTCCCATTATGCCTACCTAATGGAGAAGTCCTTGAAGTCACCCAGGAGATCACACACGCGCAGGCCAGTGCGAGACGCTTTGCTGGAGTATGCGGGTCCAATGCCTTTCTTGGTTGTTCCGATGCTGTTATGAAACACACGCAAAAGGCTGTGAGATACACAGGGAGTATCTAGCTTTGTTCCGACTGCACTTTTATCACTCTTCACCCTTACTTCTTTCCTTCTTGTGCTTGTCTTTCAGTTTCCTGCAAGCCATCGACAACCTGGTGGAAGTCAAACACTGTGGACACACGACAAGGAAAAATCAATAAAAGGGGAACTTCACGCGTGGGAACACGGGGGTTTCTGAGCAAGACACTGTACACACCAATGTGAGCTCTGTCTGACACGATCAGTCTCTTGTCCCAGCCTTTCAGACCTGCTCAGGAAATAGAAAATGCACCAATATGAAGCTTACACTTGTCTGAATTTACACCTTGTGCAATCATGTGGTGTCTGTTTATTCTTGATGTACCTTTCTTGTCATTTTTATCGCCCTCCTCAAACAGTCCAGGTAGATGTATGACCACTCCATTTCCTGAAGGGAAGAGACAGAGCAACATGGTAAATCAGTCATATCCTACCACAATGTTGTCTTTGTAAAAACTGAAAATTGGTGCCGTTACCAATGAGTGATGTGCTTTTGGGATTGATGATTCCACTGGGGAGAAGGTGGAAGTCGTACTCCTTGCCATCCACGACAACTGTGTGTCCGGCATTATTGCCCCCCTGTGAGTCAAAGCGAGCCCCGCATGACAACCCTACTTTATACTGTCAACGTTTCATCAGTATAATCAAACACCAACACGGGAGAATCAACTATTTTTCACTCTACTTTTCGTAAGACAGCGATAAGCTGCCCTCTTCCCAATTCACACTGCTTTTCCAGCACCTATTTTAACAGACTTGGCCGTTGCTGGTGGATCCCAGGCTCAGACCTGGCCTTCTCACATATCAAGCCACCCTGAGAATGTGACCTCGCTGTAGCCTGGTGGGTGGGGCTCTCAAGCCTCCAGAACGCAGGGTGCTCGTCCTGTCAGTGGAGAAAGTACAACACGGCAACTGTTGGCAGGTCTCACTGAGTGTCCCGGTGCCGCTGTGACCTCTGAATCCTGACCAGTGGGTTATGTGTCTTATGTAAGCAGACAGAAGCTGACCTGTCTGGAGCTGTTTTCAATATGAATTTAGACCATGACAAAACAGTACATAAAAATAATTTCCGTCCCCAATCCCCTTTGTAATCATCTTAATGAGTTAGCTGAATAAGTTATGACTGGGATCAGGGGATGAGAATTATACACAAATGAGGAGTTAATTTGTTGCTCTACATCTGAAAATGAACAAAACTGACGCCTGGAACAGTTTTTCACTGTGACTTTAACACACTGTAAAGCTAATGAAATGTTATCGCCATTTGCTGCTGTACATCTGCAAAACTTCAGACTAATTTGAGTTCCATGGCCACTCGTGCCTTGAGTACACCAGTAGGAAACGAGCTGAATATTGTTTGGACAGGTCCAGGAGGTTTCCCGGCTGATGAATACAACACTGTGGAAAGTGTTCCCCAAATCACAGAGGTCCAAGTGTTTGGAGCCTGAGCACCTGTTGCACTCCACCAGGCGGGCGACAGATTCTATCTACCGTCTATTAGACTGTGAAATCTCAGTTCAGAGGTGGGGACAAGAATAATTACACATATTTAGGAATCAGACTTGCTACTAATGAAATGAGATTGACACTTGTTGCTCTACATCTGCCAAACATTCGACTTATTTGAGTTTCACAGCCATAAATCCTCTCATATGTTGTAAAATCTCTGAGTACACCAGTAGGAAACATGCTGGATATTGTTTATACAACTTCAAGAGGTTTCAGTGTGTTAAGAGTTCCCAAAATCTCAGAGGTCCAAGTGTTTGCAGCCTGAGCACAAGCGAGCAGACACACACAGCAACTGTTCTAACTGTTGAAGACCAAGACAGAGTTTGACCAAGAATTATAACACAGATTTTAGTAGTTTCTGTTGACGAAATGACAATGACCGCAGGCGGCTACAATCCATGCTGAATATGATTTACACCGAGTCAATGAGGTATACAAATGTATGGATCTCTAAACACAACACTGTGTGTGAGGTATTCCCCAAAGTCCAAATGTGTGCAGCCTGAGCACCTGTTGCACTCCACCAAAGTGACAGATCCCGCTGTTTTTAGACTGTAAAATCGCTGGGGGGGGGAAACAACAACAACAACCAAAAACAGCCATTCAGCCAGAACTCACGGACGCGTCCCTGCGTGGGGGGCTCCTCTCAAATCATTTACCTGACACCTGCACACGACGTCGGCCTCGGTGGCCAGCAGGTCCACCACTTTGCCTTTGCCCTCGTCCCCCCACTGCGCTCCCAGCACCACCGTCACTTTGTTGCCCGCGTCGTTGCGGGAGCGCTTCTGCCCGGCCGCGGCGGCCTGGCTCGTGTTTTTGTGCTCCTTGGCCGACCAGCTGAGCGACATGACGGCGGTGGCTGCGGTCTGTCCGTCTCGGAGAGAGACTGCGTCTGCGAGGCAGGCAATGCCATATCTGTAAGTGCGCGGCCGATGATGTCAGAGCCAGACGCGCAGGAGCGCGGCGCAGAGGAGCGCTGTCTCCAAGGCTGCTGGAGAGGAGGCAGAGGCTGAGCGCCGGGCACAGTCTGTCAGCTTATACAACTTACACAACCGGCTCTCTGCCACACAGGCCGGACGAGGACATACAGAGCATATGTACTTTGCACCCGCGCAATCATTACTTGCCATTCTCAAGTGGATATTTGTCCTATCGCTATGTAAACAGTGTGCTAGTGCTGTAACCTGTAACCTGAATCTGTCTGTCTGTCTACATCCATCTGTCTGTCTATCTAACTGTCTATCTATCTATCTATCTATCTATCTATCTATCTATCTATCTATCTATCTATCTATCTATCTATCTATCTATCTATCTATCTATCTCCTGAATATAGTGTTTCACTGAATTCTAAGGTTAATTCCTGTAATTCTGCATCCTGTTGACCATACCCTAAATTCATATTCAGGAACTGAAATTCAGGAGACATTCCCGAATTAAATTCTGCTCTGGTGCAAACCGCTGCCATAGAGATTTACATACGTAGGTGACAGGTCATGCCATTTAACTCATCTCGCTGCATGTAAGCAGCTCTCCCTCATCTGTCCAAATGTATATGTCTAATTCATTGCCTTGATCTGTGTGATTCAGAACAAAACAGGTGAACAGTAAATCCACTTTTATTAAAATATAGTTGACATTAAAAGTTACAATCCATTAAATACCTTCATACTTTCTGCTAAAGATAAACATGTGTTTATATATATAGATATATATATATATAAAGTTAAGACATTTCAAAGCAGTTTTGTTTTTTGATAATTTAAACATCTTCCACCACACACCGCATCTGTCTTTCTCAAGGTGCCAGTTAAGTGTGTACAGTAGCAAAACAAATCCACTGCATATTACAACAGGTATACAAAACATATAAAGCGTATTCAGCTCCTCTGAATGGCTCTGAATTAATCCACTCTTACACAAAAAAATACAACTCGTTTACAGAAAGCAACACATTGACGTCCATGCTGTGAAGATCCTAGTATTGGATGCATTTCCTCCTCTTGTGCATGGAAATATCATTGCAGACGGAAGGCCTCTGCACCCTCCTGAAGGAGTTCATAGGAAATGTGGTCTCACAAAATAAAATGTGCTTCAGTCCATCCAGTTAACAAGTCCTGGGCGAAATTAACATTTTCTTTTTCCTCTGGATTTCCTCTTTTTTGTGTCACCTATAGGGAAACAGAGACTGAAATGAGTCACCAGAATCAAACTATAAATAAATAAATAAAACTTTAATTACTTTCAAAGCAATTTCTTCAAGCTCACATGTTTACACGGGCCATAAAAACTTCTTTAATGCATGTATACACACACGCACACACTCACACACACCACCGGCCTAAATTAGATTAACAAAACAGTGTACAGGAAGCACACCAGACGGTGTTAGTAGGTTAAACAGTTCCAGTTGCAGATTGGAGGAATGGACGAGAAAATATGGAAAGAGAGGGACACAAAAGTGACTGCTTTTATGAAACAACTCATTCCACGATGACGTAACAAAGACTTCACAATACTGATGTTAGGCTCATCAACAGCTCATTGAAGAGCGGTCATTTCTGCACATAAGCGGATTAGTTCACTCCCTTGGTTCGATGGACATTTAGTCACTTCTAGACCCACTGGGTCTTACCACCACAGAGTTGGAAAAGCATTAAAAAGTGTGAGCGAGAGCTCAAGGTCGGACAACAGACACAAATGAAATTCCAGATTCCAGTTAGACCAACAAATGATGTGTTATTTGTGACGAAGCTTCGACGGCGACTGAATTCATTAGGATGATATTCCTGCTTACAGTTTGCCAGCTCATCGAGTTGACCTACCTCACTGCAACACACAGCCTTTTTTATGCTTAGTGTGTCCTTTCCCACTGTTACCTTGTGTTTCAGAGAGTCAGAACGGAAAACAGAGTATTCAAACAAACTGGCCAGATTAAATCCATTCAAAATTATAGCTGCAAAGCAGTGTTATACATACACATTCTTTAATAAGAGGCAAAATACTTATGCGTATACACTAAAGTAGCCCAAACATAAAATACAAAACATTAAATGAAATAAAAACAAAACACGTAAGGATTTCCCGCTATGACACATCAGGAAACTAGCCTTCCAAACATGATCTTTATTTAAGACAGTAGATAGATTACCTTGGGTACTCTTCCTTTTGTTTCGTTTTAAAAAGCTCTGCCTTTTCTTTGGTTCGGACTGAAGGGACGAAGGCTCTGCTTCAGACACAGATGGCAGGTCGTCTGACTTCGCGCCGTCTGGGACGTCCCATCCCTCGTCTGCCTCAATCGGTGTCGTTGCAGTGCTTTTAGGGTCCGAATGTTTGCAACTCGTGATCTCCTCTTGGCCAAGCGTTTTATCTGAAATACTGTCCTGCTTATCTCTGCCCTCCTTCTGACCTTCAGTCTCTGTTGGATGGCTTATTCTATCACTACTTTCATCCTTCCCAACTCCCTCTTTATGGCTTTCGCTACTCTGTGTCTTATTGTCTTTATCCGGTTGCTTGATTTGAACGTTCACATTAATGTCCAGTTCCTCCTCAGGCTTTGGCTTTTCAAGTACCGGGCTGGAGCTGACTTCTATCACAGCTTCTAGCAGGTCCAGGTCAGAGAGGGAAGATGGGCTGAGAGCACTTGTGTCTGAATCCAATGAGAAGCCATTTGAAGGCAGACTTGTTTGGTGTTTGGCTTCAACCTGAGGTGTGGGTTGCGTCTCTTCCGCAGCTGTAGACTCTTGTGGGAGTGCTCCATCCCGTGGTGCGGCTGGTTGTTTTGGGGGTGCCTGGATCGCCTCTCCCTGGAGTGTGCTGGCTGGTGCAGCTGCTGCTTCGTGCTTTGGATTCTGCACTGCTGGAGGAATCACTTCTGACGTACCGATGAAGCCGTTCACTTCGCCTGGACTGGCCTGGTGCCCCTCGGCCTGAGGCTTGGTGGGGGCGGAAGCCACTTCGGCGGTTTCTTCTTCGACAGACTTCACAGCAGATCCTGTGGGGGAGAAATGGGTGGCATTGATGGTGAAGGCATGTACCATAAGTTATGCATATCTTTAAAATGGGGAAGTATCTCACAGGTGTATGGAGGCAAATGAAAGCTAGGTGCCGATGTAGCTTGACTAAGCAACTAGGCAGTGGGGTAAGCTTAGCAGGATGGCAAGCGAATGCTAAAAGCATGAAAAGAGCCTTAAAAAAAAGCCAGCAGCAAGGATTTGTCTTTGCGCTGAACTAAGTGGCACAGGAGCAGTGCTAGGAACTGCAGGTGGAGGCCACAGTCTCTTGTCCTTACCAGACGGGCAGGATTCCTTACGCAATTCACTAGAAGGGAGGCTTTCCGAATCGCACCTTGGCCTGGTCTTTCTAAGGCTGAAACCTTTCCGGATATCCGCCAAGAGGTGGTCGATGATGCAGCCATCATCCTGTGGCACAATGCCTTTCCTGACTTCTTGAACAGAGTGGTAAAAAGCACAGTATAAAACACATGCTATGCAATATTGTGGCATAGTCAGGAAATGGTGGTAGAATGGGAGAAAGGAGGTCCCTACTTATTTTTCCGTTCTCCCCCTTCAGCCTCTTGCTGTCTTCCTCTGCCAGCTGCTTCTTTCTCTTCTCAGCCTTGGCCGCCTGCTCTCTCCTCGTTTTGTTTTCCTGTTATCAAAGTCAAGATGTCACTCACTGCCAAGTATATACTGCACATGGCCAATTGTCATTGTATCATTTGACATTACCACCTTTCACCATGAAACTATGACCGTGTTCCAAAGGAACCACTTCCCTCATATCCAAAAGGGGGACTCAGCCAGCTTTCTTGAGCACTCACCTATATCATAAATATTCTTCCTTACCTTGAGGGCCTTGATGAAAAGTCCTCTGAAAGTTTTGATGGTTCCAAAGAGTTCCTCGAGTGACAGCTGGCTGGCATCTTCACACAAGTACATGGCCAACTCCTTCTTCTTCTTCTCTATCTCTGCAAGTCTTTCGCTTAAAGCTCCACATGCCTCCTGGCTTTCCTGGAGCATAGGGAAATTGAGAAATGTGCATGCAGCTTCTAAATACAGGATGGAGTTGATCTGACTTTGGCTCCATTTTGGGAAAAGCAAAGTACCTCAAGAACTTTGGCATACTGCTCCTTCACCTCGTCCACAGAGTTAGAGACCTTCTTGGCCGTCTCATTGAGGCGTTTTAGCAAGGCACTGGCTTCTGACTGGACAGAGTCCAGATTAACTCTAAGGACAGAGTGAAAACTCATTGGTTATGTGTCTGTTACGGATAAAAGTCAATTAAGGCCATGAGCCAAAGTAACCAACATGAGAATGCTGTTTTATGGATCAGCAAAACAAATCAACATGGAAACTACGGTTTGCAGTCAGTTGCCATGCATATGGAGGTCGTGTGCATTATTTTTTAGTTCACCACAAAACCACTCTGCCAACTACTGGCTTGGAGAGTGCATTCCCGGTGTTTCTGGTGAGATTGTATTGAAAATGTGGCAGTCTGCACGTGGCATTATTTGATAACAGCATCGGAAAATGAAACAATGTTGTTGTGTAAATGCAATACCCTGCTGCTTTTTCACACATCTCTAGATCGTCTGGCAGCTCCAACAGCTCCGGGTGATTCTTCTCTGCTTCCTTTGAGGAACAAGCCACACAGAGCATGTTTAAGGAGCTCATAATTATCAAAGTTATAGCAGCTGCGAGTCAGTTTTCCTACCTCCAGGATGTGATGGAGCAGTGTAATGCGGCCCTTGTTGGCTTTTGTTTCTGTGAGCTTGAGCAGGGAGCTGATCTTGAAGCCCTCGGCATTCCCCGTGTGACTTCCCTGGAAGTGGATCAACGATTAAAAATGCAAACTGTGTGACTGTCATACGCAGCAGAATATTCACGGAGGGCCCTTACATAGTTGAGAAAATTTCCCACGTCGAGGATGAGCCTGCAGAAACTGGGCACGAGCGTGCTCCTTCTGAGAGCTGCGGATTGATTTATATCGTGTTAATGTGATGATATGCAACAGTGCTGGAAAGTTGCGCGCGCATGTGAGCCTGTCTGAGGGCCTCAGGTTTACTTACACTGGCAGGCCTCCTCGACTAGGTTGACTTTAGGTTTGAGCATATCTAACACTGATAACGTTTCCTCACACAGCAACATGCAGTCAATCCTCAACTGATAACTGGGGACACAAGGCAAATATGACTGAATACATGCAGCTCGCTCCAAAAACACAGTTCAACCAGAATTAGAGTTGTAAAAAAAAAAAAATACCAGGGAACAGTGAGCAAGGAGGTGTAAAAGCGATCCACATTTGCCAGTTTCTGTTTTTCTCCCTGGAAGGACTTCAGGTTTTCAATCTACATAAGAAAAGAAAAACAGAACTGAAAGAGTGAGTCAGACACTTGCCATTTTAAAGTTCCCTTGAAGGCAGATGTGCACAAAAAGCCTCCAGGCAATGAAGGAGAATAATACAAACCTCATGTTTCTCCGGAAGAAGCTTTAAAAGCTGTTTCAGCACCTCGACGTCGAACTTTGTACGGTCCCCATTCTGAATCATGGTCACGAACTCCTCATTTGTGCTGCACAAAGAAAAACAAAATGTATAAACGTGGAATAAAACGTATGAAAAATGGAACACTTAAATATCTTATAACGGATCTTACCATTTGAATTGCTTTAGGAATATGTTCAAATTCAAGTTCTTCTTTGGATCGATGAATGTAATCTATATTTTGGGGCAAAAAAAGGGACACAAAAAGGGACACATTATGAAGGCATATTGATTATTCAGCTCTGATAATGGGATGTGTTTGTTCTGTGTGCTGCAGCTCTCAGGAGCCCTGTCGAGTGTTGTTGACCAAGCGCACCTCTTTAGGCTCCTTCTTGACAGGAGCAGCTGCCCCCTTGTCTTTGTGCTCGGTCACCGGGAGACAGAACAGCTGCTCGATACTGCTATAGTCCGGCTCGCTAGGAAGAGTCTCCTTCTGAACCGAGGCCCACATGGAGTGACCATCTGTGGATGTGTGCGTGTGTGTGTGTGTATGTGCAAAAGAGAGAAACCCGTCACAAGCTCATGTGGCACCATTTTGTAACAACATCAAACCAAGGATGAGACTCATTTGAATGTAAAATGCAGGGAAATCCTCCAACACCCAGATTAGATCATTTTCAGGCCTGGAATCATAGCCTGTGTAGAGTTTTCATTTATTTATATCCACATCATCAACTATGCTCTACACAGGAGTATCTGACTTACGTTTAGAAACTGTTTGATTCAAACATAAAACGGTTAAGTTTAAAGTAGTTCAAGTCAGCGATTGGGCAAGGCAGAGTTTTGTTTACAACCTTAATGTGCACTCTTGCTGCAACAACAGTCATTACCTAAAAACACTCGAGCAGCATTTCACCAGTGCTGGAATGTAGCTTTAAAGTAAATCTATTCAAGCACTGACCAAATCCATAGTTCTAGCACTTTCCATTTAGTCCAACCTCAGATTACATTTCAGAGTCCAGGACTGTGCAGTTAACTCTCCTACATTTGTCTGAAAGCTTTGGTTACCATTTACTTCTCAGATTACATCGTTTGCATCTCCGTCCTGTGGACTAAAAACTCCAAACTGTGCTTCTCCAAACATGGTGATGGTGAATGTTTGTGATAAACCGAGGGATTAAGTGTTCCTTTGCAAGATGAGAAAGATCTCCTTCTTGAGCTGACTAAACTATTCAAAAGTCCTCCTGGATTAGCTGGGAAATGCACTGACACAAAGCTGAAAACGGGGCTAATTTTCCGAGCTAAAGCAGATTTTTCATTATATAATTGAAGACACAGTGGTGAGAATGAACCATGTCTCAACTTAAACTTCCCATAGGACTTCATAACTATACAGACCATGTTCAATAATTACTGGTTGGTGACAGAAGGGTGAAAATAAGTGTCACACACTGGCTCCATATGGCTCCCAAAGTGTGTTACAGTTTCAATCTCGATTCCAGTTTCCAGTTCTCTGCATCTCACGGTAATCAGCTTCTTTTCTAACATGAAAGACAGTCTGTAGAAATGATTTGCATCTTCACACGAGTGATTCAGCCACTCACCAGTGACAGAACGCAGCTTCTGCCAGTTGAGCTTCTTCATCCTCAGCGTGGGGCAGCGGTTCGCCTTCGGAGTTGGAGCGCAGCCCAGAGTGTAGCTGCTCTGAGCCATTATCATGCCCAGGGGAGGAGGAGGAGGAGGCGTCATGCCAGGTAAAGGGGGGGGTGGGGGTGGTCCACCACCCATCCCTGGTAGAGGTGGGGGTGGTGGAGGGCCACCCATACCTGGACCGCCGGGTAGAGGTGGAGGTGGTGGTGGAGGTGGCATTCCAGGCAAGGGAGGGGGAGGAGGAGGAGGAGGCACACCGTACCCTCCAGGGAGAGGTGGTGGAGGAGGAGGAGGAGGTGGTGGTGGGCACTGGTTAGAAGATGACCCAGTCAAACCCGGGGGAAGTGGAGGAGGAGGTGGTGGAGGAGGTGGAGGAGGAGGAGCTGCACACACTGGCGTCTGAGAGGCAGTGACCCTTGCAGCTGGCTTTTCTCCATCCTGGAGGTCCCCCTCCGTCTGCACCGCCTTATCCACCTTCAGCAGGAGGCCGTCCACCTCGTGATGACCCTCTCGGCCTTTGGAGAACATCAGCCGCTGAAGGATCTTCTCACAGGACTCCATCTGAGCTGGAGCAAACAAACAGACACGCACGCCAACAAACCCAATCAAAACAACTTCTCTGATGGAAACCTAAGTTCAGCTTTGATCCGATGCCTTGTATCGACCTGGCCCTGCACACACAAACCATCACTCAGCCCACTGTCCTAAAGTGAATGCTTTATTGCCTGAGTGCTGACTCACAGTCCTGGGCTAGCAGTATGGCTCTGTTCGTGATGGCCTCCAGAGCAAGCCAGATATCGGAACGGTCCGGCCCCAGCACCAACAGTGTCTGCAGGATGGATAGGAGCTGGAGAGAGGCTGGAGAGCTGCTCATCTGCGCACACACAACCACAAACATACACACACATTAAGAGGGCTCACGTCCTCAAAAACAATGATTGAAACTGTTTAAATCAGAAAGCCTGTGGCAAGACTCGATCATTTGCCAGTTTAGTGGATTGGTGTGGTTCTTGCTGGTAGATAATGGAGCCAGTCGGACCTTGTTGAAGAGTGTGGTGAAAACCTCCAGGTGATTACTCATGTCAATGCCCCCGTAGACCCGCAGCAGCTCCTCCTCATCTTCAGCCATGGCCTCTTCAAAAGCTTCACACTGAATTATCAAGTCTTCATCCTCCTGCTCCCTGTACACCAGCCACACACACACACATCACTAATGGGGGAGACTTCACTGCATTAAAGTGTTTTTTTTCCGGTTTCTTTTATCTAAAACAAAAGCAGAGGGCTTTTAGCGAAATTCCTAATCTTCATGAGTGAGCACAAATTGCACATCTCCTCCTAAAAGCACCATTGACTTCAAAAAGTGGGAGTGCAATTTATTCTGTGCTTTAGACATAATGTGTGCATTAAAATCTGCTTTAGAGACCGGGTGCCTGAGAGAATCAAACGTGAACAGCAGAAGGGAGGCTCACCTTAGCTTTGGCAGAACATCAAGCAGCTGAAGCCCTGCAAGACAACAAAGAGACCCAGAACTGAGGATCATAAAACCCAATGATCAATGGCCAGGGGACCTTTCTACACCACCTCTGCGACCTATTAGCTTTTCTAACTAACTGGCAGCAGGTGAGCAATCACACAGATGGCTAATGTCTGATTAGTCAAGTGGGAATGGGTGGCACTTTATGTTACTGTCTATTTTAACCTGGATTTTTCAAAAGTTTCTCAAAATCTTTGAACCATCAAACACCAAGGTGTTTCAGACTTCATCCAAATGCCTTCATCTGATATTAAGTGACAGGAAGTAATTCTAGCAAGAAATGCTCACAGGGGGGTCACATGATAAGCACATGACCTGTGATGTTAAGTCACATGACTGAGTGTGTGAGTTTGCTGGCAGGGACCCGCCTCACCCCTCCAGAAACTCCTCCAAGTCAGGTGGAGCTGTTCATCTATGAAAGCACATTTGCTTCTGTTTATTAGTGAGACAAAGGTAGAAAGTAACAAATGTCCTAGGAGCAGTGACACTTTGATTTGCATTCTAAGAATGTCTGGGACCAGCATGTCTGAAAAGGTTTTTTTTTAGCATGGTAATGAGTTGATGTATTTTCACAGATGGATAGAATTATAAAAGTGAGACTATTAACTTCTATCCCTGATCTTTTATCCCACCAAGTCGCCTGATTTCTTCAACATGTGAACTATGTGTGGAATGCCCCCACACTGGACCAAACTAACAAAGATAAATCTTCCAGAGAAAAGGAGTGCTTGGGTGCACTCCTGCATGTATAAATTCCACTTATTGTTGGGAATGACTTGAACATAATAGAGAGGGGCCCAGTGGTGAATGTGGGGACAACGCTGTTCCCCAAGAATTTGGAGCACCTCAGAGATGACTACCCTGGTGATGCTTTAACATGTGAGTGGCCTGTCGTTATGACAGCTCTATCAGGGGAAATCCCATCATACTCAGGTTGTAGATGCCGGCTGACTGCTTCAGCTCATGTCTTGGTGTCACAGTTAATTAGGAAGATGGGGCGATATCATGCACGCTCTGTTCCATCCTTCCGATTCACATTGGAGCTTCCATCGGTGTCAGTAATCTGCAGAATTGTGAAATGTTCTCGAGATAAGATGTTAATTTGGCATTGAGGTTTTCAATCTGTTTCTAAATCTGTTTCTAAAACCCCCTCCGTTTATTGAGGACCCCTGCAATTTGACATAATGCCAAGCCCCTTCTATGTTCCCCCTCTGGGATCATTGTTACCCTGTAGTGATTGATCGTTTTAAAACTTGACTTTAAAACTTTCCATTTACCCCATTAGCCCAAGGTTAATCCTGTATTTGTCCAGAGCACATTCTGGGCCACTCTCCACAGAGAATAATCCACTTTGAAGAAAAAGGAAAGATGGACATGCACAGATATGACGTCCAAATCAAATTATGTCTGCATGATTTGATCAGAGTGAGAGTGATGAACTTTTAGTTTGAACTGACTGCCCATGATTATGGTGTAAAATGTGTGAATACACAGCGCGTGAGGTTTGGCCGCTCCTCAAGCGTTTTGTCTCAGTGAGAATGAGGCCGTTGGACCTATTCTTAGCCAGACCCAGTGACAGGGATATTAGTAACAGAGCTCCTGCTGATGGCCTGCTTTCCTCTCTGCACACCTCCAGCGCAGGAGGGGAATCTCTGTTTACCACAGCGCCGCCTCACAGAGCCACGAGCCAGAGCCGCGCCGGGTTAATTGCCTCACAGCGGCCGAGCCGAGCACCCACCGATAAACTCCTTCCTCATCTTGTCCCTCTTCCTGAGGTCGTCCGTGCCGAAGATGAGGGCGTTGATGACGCTGAGGAGCGTGACCATGTACGGGACGTTATCTGTGGCCTGCAGCTCGTTCATGATGACACTGAAACGATACTGCTGCGTCTTCACGCCCTGAAGGAGAAATCAAAGTCAGCGCAAGCAATTACCTAAATATCCCAGAGAACGACGGCGCTTCTAAAACAATGCACGCAGAGCACCACTAGAGGGCAGTGTTAGGGTATTTTTGAGGCTGGAGTGATGTTGGACCATGTGAGGTAAACGCAACAACAACATCAGCCTTTCACAGATGCTGGTTAAGGTCTGACATGTTGGTCTACTTGCCTTGTAGTGGTCCAGGGCGTCCAGTGCCAGCCCGTGGCCTTCTGAGGAGAACATGCTGAGGGCGGCCAGTAGCTCAAACACTTGCTTCTTCACCATGGTGTTGGAAGTGTCCAATGCTGTGGAGCACCAGGGTCACACACGTTAATACAGGTGGAGTGCTCATGTTTCCCATTTGTGGCTCTCGAAGCAGGACTCTGCTCCCTCCGGCTTTGCGTCTAGACCCCAGCGGGATGCTTTGTTTCGCTGCCTTAGAGGCGACTAGACTTGAACTTTGCCCCCTGCGGAAGTTGCGTTGTCCTTTAGATAAACATATGTTTGTGTGTGTGAGGGTGGAGAAATCTATGTTTTTAGAGATATCCACAACAAACCCTTTACGGTACGCTTCAGAATATTATAGTAAAGGATTGGAAAGTTCAGCTCAGCAGAGTGACTCACAGGGAGTCACTCTATCAGCTGAGTTATGACTAAGCGAGCAAAAACATCACCGGGGAACAACATCTTAACCACACTGTTGAGTGCGTGATAATATTTATGTCAGTGACCACTGCGGAGAGCGGCAGGTGTGACGGCCGACCTTGGGAGAGCTTCCGGATGTATCCCTCGTTCTCGATGATGAAGTGGATGCCCGCGGAGGAGTTCATGACCGCCCGCACGCAGTTGACGCAGGTCAGCTGCAGCAGGGCGTCCGCGATGCGCGAGCACCCCCGGCCCGACAGCCGGTCCAGAGCCTCCAGGAGGAGATCCAGGCCGCTCAGCTCCAGGAACTGCACCATCCATGTCTGGTCGCTGCCCTCCAGGCGCCGCTTCAACCCGGAGTAGTTGACCACGGTGGGCACCTGCAGCAGCCGGATGCACAGCTCTGCGTCGGCGCTCTCCAGGTTGGCCTCCTGCTGCGTGTCCGAGTCCTGCGAGGAGCCCAGGCGACCCCGGACCGCCGCCCACTTTTTTTTCCCGTCTGACTTCCCTGACATGGTGGCTGCGGAGGAAAGATGGGGAAATTTTGTGAATGTCAATGAGAGACGGTGTTTTGCATTCTTTTCGGCAAGGGAAAATCCTGATCCTGTTTTGGATGACACATGTCTGTTTGTGCTGCTATTCGCCCGGTGTACACTGTCATCATAGCTATCCAGAGCAGAGGAAGCAGGCCAAAACAAGGCCTTATCAGAGGGGAAAGCAGAATAGGAAATGATAAGTCTGCACTTCTGCGGATGAGTAAAAGATATGTCAGCAGTCCAGTCAACCGCAGCTCTGCCAAACATTCCTATTTAATCCTGCTTGAAAGAAGAACGAAAGAGTCCCGTTAGCTCGACAAAACTGTGTACAAAGCCAGGCTCAACAGTGGTGTGTGCTTAGCGCGAATCGCAATTTAATACACAAACAGACGAGCTGTCGAGCTCATTAGCAGGATGTAAACATTGGAATAAACACACAAGGCGCACTTGTGAAAAGCCAATACATACAAGGGTGTGCAGGCAGAGCAGTTCTCTCCAAAAGTATGCCAACATGTGTCTGCGGCTGAGGTTCAACGGCTTCGATTCCAAGACTAACCGGCACTGACACAACCCAGGACACAGCCCCCTCTTGTACCAACTTGCCTCAGCCCTGGGTTTTGAAAACCATCCATTGCGAATATGGTAACCAGTTTAAACACATTCCCACACTCCACTAAAAGCAACAAGAAATGGGATCTGGCCAAAAAAGGGGAAAATTTTTCTTCAATAGTCTAAAAATACTTTCTTGCTATGTGGCCGTGGTTTGATATTTAGGTAACTCTGCATAAATGGAGGGGATGTGTGGTTCCTTTGTCTCTGGTAATTTCTATCATGTGAACTATGATCGGGTCAGACCTCTTTTAGAAAGCACAACATTTTTCCACAAATGTTTTTCCCCCACAAGCTTTTTTCAAGTGTGCAGTTAAAATGTAAATTATCTCTGCCTGCCTGGGATTATTATTCCCATTTTAATAACATCAACATAATTTCTTTCTTGTTCTTTGTTAATTGACTCCACGCATACCTAATTTCATTTTATTTCTTAGCTTCTTATTACTTTCTGCCTTAATGTTCATTATCTCTGTTCCATTATGACTCAGTTGGTGAATATAATGTCTTTGAGCTGTCTTTCTTGTATGAAAAGAGCAACACAAATTGAAAGGTTATCATTAACTGTTATCACTTTTGTATCTATGTTACCCTGAGGCTGAGTTCCCTAACACAATACCTAATTTGTCGTTCTTTCCATGCATTTGGGCCCAAGCCTGTTGCATGAAACTTGACTTGACTCGCCTTCACACTTGGCAGCGACATACACCCAGACGAGGCTTTGAGCGATGGGAACGAGCAAACAAAATGCTCTGCAAAAAGGTCACATCAAAAACAGAGGCCGCCTGGAGGAAATTCTAGCTTTTTAACCTAACTCTCGCTCTTGTACGTCCTTTCTATTCTGGGGCCTTGCTCCTCTGTTGGCTTTGCTTTGCATCTGCATGCTCAGTAAAGTAAAACAAACAGAAGTAATGACTTGTAAAAAAGCTGGCAAATTAGATTTCTATTCACTCTGTGGAGTCATGGCAAATTGAGGCTTTTTTTTTTTCTATTCTCACATATTCTGGCAAGGCATTCGTCAGCTCTGACTGCAGCTCTGTCGTCCTGCTGCCAGTGTGAGAGTGTTACCGTGGCAGCAGGCAGGCAGACAATGGTGTTTTACAATAGGCCTGGCTAAATACTCCTCAAAGAACACTCTTCATTAGCTACAAAATGGATGAAATGCTCCCTGCCCCCGACACCCCCCATTTCGGTCTAATAAGAGTTACACCAAGGCCGACTTGCAGACACCTTCTGATTCAAGGGTACATTGTGCTGTCATGTCCAGCGTGATCAGGGAACAAAAGTTGCAAGTCGACACTTGTAATCCGGGGAATTTTCACAGTCATGACCAACACTTGAGGAGTGTTGAAATTCACAGAGAATTTTGTGAAATGGATTCACATCCAGTGAGAGCCGGCAATTTACGCCTACTGTGCCAAGTCATGTGTAAGTGTGGGTCATGAGGGCTGAAGCCAGACCGGCATCCAGGAATTCTTCCGAAGGAAGGAAACTTGATGGGACAGGAAACATGGCCCTCACATAAACATGCTGGTGAGACAGCTCATGTTCTTCTTTCACATTTTTATTTCAGAGGAAGCTGACGTGCGTGTGTGTGCCCCTGTGGAAACACATCTGGGCTGAGAATAATGAAGAAAAAAAAAAGACATTTGGATATTTTTTTCATATCCTCAGATACATAAGCAACTTTCACTCGCCGACCTTGTCTGCCTGCGCTCCCACATGCAGCACTAATAGCAGGCTGATTCACTGCTGCACAGGACAAACCTACTCATCTGTCCTCTGGTTAAGCTGCCCACGCAGCAGCCCACTGCTACAGTACAGCATCAACACAGGCACAAACAAGTCCACAGATTTATTTCCTGGACATATGCAAACCTCATGAGTGATCATTTCCACTACATATGTTCTCTGGATGTCAGATAGATTTAGGAGTCTTTGATTAGATCTTGTGGTGCGGTTGGAACATTTTTCTTTCTTCTCTCGTTTCATTTTAAAAGCCAGACATAGGCGGGCCATACTGGATATTGATACCAATCAAAGTGAGTCAATGTCTCGAGGCCAAGGATGAATATTCTGGTGAAAGGACATGTTATCACATGTAACAGGTGTTGCCAAGAAGATAATGTGATGATAACTCCTTAATGGAGGTGTATTTAAAGTCTTCTTTTAAAGTGTTCCTGGAACGACTGTAACAGTGGAGAACATCTGGTGCATATTACTTTGATTTCCGAACCTGCCCTCCTCCCCTCTCCGCTATTTAAGGGAGTGACCGACATGCCTACACAGTCATCTGGTACATTTTGGAGTTTCCACGTAGCCCATGGTTGCAGTTTCAGTCTCAGACTGTCTGGGGATGGTCCCGCCAATGTGTCATCTACAATCCCCAAAGTGACAGTTCAATAGTCCAGCAGGACGCCTTAATACAAGGGAACCTTAGTTCAAGAGGATGTTTGTCAATGTTTGTTCTCGTCGTCACAGCCCTCCGCCTTCTCCTCCCCATCCTCCTCCTCCTCCTCCTCATTCCATCCGAGACGGGAAGGTTTAGAGGGAACAGCCACCGGGATGGGGCAACGGGACTGTGACAGTACAACACAGCGGCCAGTCTGTCCAATCTGCACCACACACACACACACACACACACACACCCTGCCTTATTACCATCAGATGGAGCACCCGTTAGAGACGCGTTACTTTGCGCACCTAACGGGACCGCTAACCTCACCGTGCTGGTGGAAAACAACGCTGTTGTACATCCCAGTGCACTGTTGCATCGTCTCTCTCTCTCTCTCTTTCTGTCTCATACATACACATACACACACACACACGCACACGCACACGCACACGCACACGCACAACCCGCAAGATGTCAGGATGCCTTACCTGCTTCTATTCCATGAACGTGCGCCGGGAGATGCTCGTCCCCAGTCCGCGGTGTGTCAGATGCCGCAGAGCCCTGCAGACATCCACGCAGGCTTCGGCTGAGCAGGGCAGATGTCCCCAGGACCAGGCACGGCGGGGAGGAGCGGACCCAGTGTGGTATGCTGATGGCACTGCTTTCTGATCGCCACGGCCCCCGAGCTTTCACTTACTTGCCAGACTGGAGGCGTCAAACCAGAGGCATTACTGCACCAACGCACCCGCTCACCACTTTCACAATAAAACAAGGGCAGGCATGGGACAAATCTAACTGTGCATCTTTACTCTTATAATAATTGGTGGTTATATTTATAAATAAGAATTGATAATAACGCATATAGATTATAAATATTCAGCATTTTGTGGAGAATACATTACAATATAGTTCGCCTTAGTTCTAGTATTTTTGTGCATTTGTATGTGCCCTAAACCTCACCCAACTCAACTGTGAAACCGACAATATAGCTAAAGCTACAGAATGTTTATTAAGGCTGTGTTTAAGATACAACAAAATAACATACAAGATTTAGCTTAAAACTCAGCTACTTGAAAGTATTGCAAGCAAGATTATCTGAAGTTAGAAACACTGAAGTACAAAGAAGAAGACTCGAAAAAGAAGGCAATGCATCCATCTGGGCAAACACTAAGACTAAGCGCTGATCTAATTTCAACTGAATAAATCTATGTCTGTTTATGGGTATTCTCATGCAACACGTATAATTTCATAATCATTTTTCTTACTGTAGTCGCACTCAAAAGGGTTGTTATCTTACTTTGAAAGGCAGAATTGTAGGGTTTCCGGTCCCACTGCGCCTGTGAATTTTGGAGCTGTGTTTGATGTTGAGAGCAGCCAGTTGTGCTGGCCCTCCTCCCTCTCCCAGTCCCAGCAGTAGTATGTGGCCTGTGGCCTCAGGCTTCCAGTCTCTGCTGTAAGAAAGTGACCCAGAGACCCTGATTCTCAAATGTGGCATTATCTGCTGGGTGACATGTTTCACTGCAGTGCAGAAAGGGCACTGCAGAACAAGACCACGTTTCTAGGGTAGAGCTTTCTAGATTCAGAGCACTGCTCCTCCTTTCTTCTCAGACGACCGCAACAACTTGGAATCGCTCAGTTCAGGATCCAGGATCAGGGTGCAGTCTGGGAGAACGGCAGATCTCCCAGACGGAGCAGTGTTAATCTATTTACTAGAGCGTTTGGGATAAGAAGGCACATGGCAACAGTTTGGACTGTACCATCTGAGCTTTTAGATGAGTATTCAGTAGACTTTTATCTAACTTGAGCTTATGTGGTGAAACGCTCCTGTGACTAAACACAGTAACTAAGACTGACAAATACATACAAAGCTCCTGAGACCTATAGCGGATTTGAGTGTGTTTGCGTTTCTCCTTGAGGATCAGTGAAGATTGTAACAACTAGGAACACGCTGTTATGGAGGCTTTCGTTTATCTTTTTTTCAGGGCCTGACTTTTGGGTGTGTGCATAATCAAACAGCTGTTTCCACCACCTTGTATTAAGTTGAGAATTTGCACTGGTGCGGTGTTGCAGTGCATCCACAGTAGTACCATTCCCCCTCTGACCCGAGGTGATTCAGCTTGTTCAAATGTATCTGCCTCAGATAAAGACATCTTTCACCGAGGCCGAGACCACAATACAACCACTGTCTGTCACTGCATTATTGTGCTGGTCTAGGTCCCCTGAGTCAAATAGTCAGCTCATTATGATGTTTTTTTAATTGCCCAGAAAATGCGTCTCTGGAGAGACCTCAGAGAAATCAGCACAGGTAATCAGGTTTCATTATGAAAGGATGTGTGCACGGTTGCTGCCTTTCTATCTCGCTATGGTGAAATAAAGGTTAGTCGTGATGGCCACCTGCTTTGTTTAAACTGATCAACAAAAGCTTTTGAGCAAATATCATGTACTCATAATGAAAAGTCATCTTGCTGGGCTAGTTCAACAGGATCAAATAACCCTTGCTTGAATCAATATTGCTGTCAAATTTTAAATGGCTGTTGGTTATACTCATGTATACAACAAGTGGTTTTCAGCCATGATAGTAGGCACAGACTGACCCTTGACCCACTACTTCTGTTGCAAGACCCTCCATCGACAGGCATCCTTACGGGTGAGTCTTGTTTCAGTGATTATAGGATTTACTCCTGTGTTTGAGATAGAAATCCTGAAGGAAAACAACGGTCATTATATGCTGAACATGCTCGCTTTTATAGGTGGCAGTAACACAACTCCTCAAGGTGAACATCCCAGGAAAGACTAAACTTTCTGAAACCCCCTGAAGTGTTCAAGTAATCATAATATCTCTAAGTAGTTATGCTTTTATTTCACGTTGTAGACTTTCGCTAAACGCTGCTCTAGAACATGTCTGGGCGTGTTCCTAATTCTCTATCAGTATGGATTCCACCACCCACAGGAAATTCTGTAACAATGCATTATCGTGGTGCTTAAAAAGCTTTGTTATCAATATATGACAGACAGAGCTGTGTCCGGAAACAAGATCCCTGCTTTGTTTCTCCTCTCAGGAAATTTCAAGTGGGTTATGAAATAAACAAGAGTTTTCTTTGTTTTGGACCTATGTGTGTCACAAAAAATGTTTGTTCAGAACCATCAGAGCATTTAGTATTTGTTTCAAGACTGTGGGGAATTTGCACATTTTTCCTGTCTGCATGGGTTTTCTCTGGGTACCCCAGTCTCCTCCCACAGTGCAGAAACATTCATGCGTAGATTGACTGGAGACAGAAAATTACCCCTATGTGTGAGTGTGAGAATGAATATGTGTGTGTGTCCTGTGAAAGATTGGTGACCTGTGCAGGGTGTATTCCATGCCTTCATCCCATGTGTGCTAGAAGTAGGTGTCAGCTGACACCCAAGACACAAAAGGGTAAGATACAAAGATGGTAAGATAATGGTTAATCTTCTCTCCATGGAGGGGTGGGACATGCGGACTCCACACAGAAAGGTGCTCAGTCTGACAGGGGTTTAAACCCAGGACTTTCTTGCTTTGAGGACCGTTCATCAAACCACATATCCAAATATTCTCATCGAGCAAAATGGAATATTTTTAGCATCTAATGTGTCTTTCATACAGTTTGGACGCCACATGCATGGGCGCAGATGGAGGGTGGGTCAGGTGGGATTCGACCCACCCAGATTCAAATGCACTTTGATCCGTCCCCTCTCACCTTAAGAAAAAACCCTATCTGCAGACAGCTTTGTCCCCCCCAATTCAATAAACCTATGCTGGCCACATGGGCCAAGAATCTGAAAGCAGCGCAGGCAAGTGTCAGATAACATGAAATAACTGTTAGTGAATGGAAATAAAATGTAAACTGTAACAACTTTTCTGTGCACTGATGCAAAGCGTGAGTCAAGGACTTAAACAGGATGCCCCAGGATTCAAAAGTAAACAAAGGAGGAGCCCGTCTGCTCAAAACATCAGGACAGAAAATGTAAACATGCAATATTTCCAGTGCAATTTATCCTTTTATACGGATATTATAGGTGGTTATTGGCTTCCTATACGGGCTTTGATGTTGGAAATAAAAAAGGAATGCGATGAAAAAGTGTTGCTGTTATATCGTTGGTCCACCAGGAGGTGCTATTCACTTGTTAAAAAAAATTTAATACCTCAGAGTTGGTGAAGTTGACATTTTAAATGTTTTATGTTAAAACTCTTTGACATACATCTTTGAGACGACTTATCAAGTGTACTTGGAAGGATTCATATAAGAAACAATATACACTTGTAGATAAAATTACTTGTGTTCACTTAATTTCCAACAAAACTGATATGTCTGACTCAAAACCTTTGGCAGCACACAAAGACTGCAAGAGATTTCCGAAATTAGTCGATAAAACACATGAAAAGTGGACAAATTCCTTAAAGGTTGTGCCAAATAAAAACTACATTTCCCATATTCTGGTTTACTTCCTAGTTGACTTGCCGGTGACGTCACGCAACCCGGAATAGGAACAACAGCAGCGAATTAGCCGAGCGTAAACACGGCGTTTACATTAGTTATTTTTCTTGCTTAGGTCTTGATACTAGTTGCGGACAAAAATGTCGGCAAAGGGAAAGGCCAATGATATCCTGCAGATGGATCTGTATGCCCTGCTGGGCATTGACAGCTCGGCTACATCTAAAGAGGTGAGTGGATGTAGCCAACATGAACTCATAGGGTAACGTTAGACATATGTAACCCTAAAAAATATCTCAGGTGTAGCTTCGGGCATGCGTATCGTTGCCCTGTCAGGCTGTTTGTCTCATTGATTATTTTCAATTTTCTGAATTCAAAACAAAACAAAACAGTACAAAACAAAACAAAACAATAGCACTCTCATGAGACTCTCGAAAGACGCGTGTTTGTTCAAGTCTTGGTCGCCTGCTTGTCCTGTAACACCGGGAGTTGTTTGGTTGTGCAGAAAAGCGTTAGATTAGTGAAACACATGCTCAGATGTAATTATTCGGCAGTAAAAGGGAGAAAACCCGGTACTGATTGATTCGCAGATCTGTGTAATACACAAGGAATAGCACTAGGTGGTGACACCGCACCAGCCACGCACTCCCATTTCTTCTTATGCGCGCGTTTAACCATTATTTCAACTGTACATTAAGCCTTATTTCAGCAGTTAATATCCCAGTTATTCTCCTATGATTCATGGAATTTATGGAACATGAAAAAAGTCAAGATTCTTAGGGGGTATCTTTGAAAAACCTGTAATGCTAAACATTGCGCTTTAAAATAATATAGAAGTAACAGACAGTTTTATCGGGGCATTCTCTTAGAAATACCTAAATGAACGTAATAAGTACAATAACAACAACAAGAACAACAATATCAATAGCTAATATTATTTCTATATATCATATGCTAATTGTGTGTATTGATATAATTAATACATGTATTAATATTAATAGACAATTGTATGGTTGTTATTACATCGTGACTTGGTGTGACTGGCACCCTGTCCACTGTTGCCTTTAAGACACTGACTGGATAAAGATGGATACATGTAAATCACACTAATAATAATAATATTAATAATCCAGATTTTCTGTTAATCAACTACTTGATTGATTGACCATTTGTTTTATCACTGAAAATTATTCCAGATAGCGCTCTGTCCGATTTAAATGATCTTTTTTATTTTGCCAAACCAATGAATGCTCTCCAGTGAAACTTAACCAGAAGATTCTGATTACTGATGAGGCCTGACAAAGAACATTTCTGTGCAGGCACAAAGTGTGGTCTTAATACGGACTGGCTTTTCCCATCTGTTGAGGGCATTGACGTTTTATTCATACATGGATCGTGATTCAACTTTCGAGAGGTTCACAGCTTTCTTCATCATTTCCCAGTCCACAGTGGTTCACCATGACATCCTGCCTTTCCTTAGACCACCTCTCCTCACTGTTTCCAGCCTCTAGAATCCACAGGCCCAGAGGGAAATTAAAATCGCTGCCAAAAACGAGGGAAGAAGTTAATTTCTTAATTGGCTTTCAAAGTCCTGTCCTCCCCAGAGGATTATCCTGGAGGAAGTTCGTGGTTGTGGCTTGGGTAGACTCGAGACTCCAAGAGGCAAAAAGGCTGGTTCTGTGAGGTCTGTTGATGGACGACAGAGATAGTGTGTGTGTGTGTGTGTGTGTTGAGTCTGGAGGGGCTCAAAAATTGATCAAGTGTGTGAAGACAGATGTCATCAAATGGGCTACTTATCCCAGCTGTTTGGCCCGCTGCGCGACCACCAATATCAAGCATATTGTTTATCACAGGCAGAGAGGAAGAGGCTCTTCCCAGAGCCTGTGAATGTGGGCTCACCCGCAACTAGTAAATCACTGCCGTGACGTCGAGGGCTCGCCTTATGCATCTCCTCCCGGGTCTACACGGCAGCTCCTCCTGGGACCACTGCTCTTCACACTGCCGTGTCAGCTCCACGGGTGACTAGTTAACCAACACGTTCAGGAGTGTGTTTGGGTAATGGTCGACGATGTGTGTGTGTTTTTGCCCAACCAAGATTGCTTGGCGGAGCGGTTTCAACAGCGGAAACCACTCGCCTGATTGCCTGCGGGTTATTCAGCAACTTGAACGGCGGTGAACCTAATGTGCTGCGGCGACCTCGTGAAGGTGCCTCATGTGCTCAGCAGTCTAAATGGTGACGCTCAATCAGCGCTGCGGCCCGTGGTCCTCAGTTTCTGTTTGTCGACATCAGGTGGCGTTATGAGGCAATTTATGCTCCACAGTTTACTCCAGAGCAGCGTTTCTCAAAGCTTTTCAGACCAAGGACCACCTGTCTCAGCAGGTCTGCTTAGCACTCCAAGGGTCAGGTATAAATTGCAGCCTAGTAAATAGATAGATAGATACATAGATAGATACATAGATAGATACTTTATTAATTCAGAAAGACATTTGACATGGAAAAAATGGCATCTCTGGCATCTACCATTTTTTACTCCCTTGTTGTCTGTGTTGGGAAGAACAGTGCTTGTGCTCAGACAACAGTGTAATAATGTCTGGCTCCAAACTGAAGAGTTTTAGTTTCATGTTACACTCCACAGTGATCCAGCTATGCAGCTTTGTTTTCCGAAGCGGATACTTCTCAGTTTTATGCTGGTAGTTGACGGCCGTCACAGAGCAGCATCCACTTGTTTTGCATTTGATATTTACTGGAAATGCCTCAGGTCTCAGAGAGACACCTGTGTCCCTGTGAGCGCTGGAGATAGGCAGCAATGGATGGAGTAAACCTCAGCCTCTCACCTTCCTTCTCCGTTATTCCCACGTCTCCTCTTTAATTTTATCTCTCCTCTTCCTCTGCGGTGTCCGCGTCCTGTTCACCTGCGACCTCGCCCCTTTCCTTCCCTTCTCCCCGTTGCGCCTCTGATTAGCTTCCTCCAGCGAGAAAATATCCTGTAAATACCAGAGTGTTGCCATTTAGGAGAGGGACGGGCCCGTGGCACATCGGGCGGCTAATCAGCCGCACAGGCGAGGGGCCCCGACCAGTGCCACGCTGTGGCTGCACTGGGACCAGTTTGCCCACTGTAATTGGCGCCGAAGCCTTGCGTAACGAGGACAACGTGAGGGCAGGTAGTGAAATGAGAGGCGCAGAGCCTGATTATCACCAAGCAGCAACCACTGGGCTACTGCTGGTCTACTCCTGGAAGATTAATAATGGTGGCCTCCCTTAACGTCACAATTAACATGTCTGCGACTTGAAAGATGGCCGAGGTCATCATCTAAAATAATGAGAAGAGGAAAAAGCTCAAGCCTGTGTGTGTGTGTGTGTGTGTGCGTGCGTCTCAGCCCAGAAGGCCTGATGGTTTTCCCTCGACATGCTCGCACTCCTAATTGATTCAAGAGCCACTCCTAAGGTCACGGTGGATCATTGTGCCAGTAATGGAGTGGATTAATCCCGTTAGGAAGATGCTCTATCAGAGCGCTCTCGTCCGCACATGTGCCAGCCTCTCCAAAAGTTGGCCCGCCTCGCCTTCGAGTTCGCCGCACCGAAGGGCTGCAGGGTCTTCCAGCATCAATTAAGGTTTGCGTGTTACAGCATTGATGGGAGTAATCATGTATTATTTAACCGAAACAGCACTGCGGGCGCAGCAGACGGGGGGGGTGGAGGAGAGAAAAGCAGGACGGGGGGATACGGGAGGTCCCGGTAATGAACTGTGGAGCGAGTACGCGTGTTAACCGCGTCCCCTAACAAAACTCCGCACGAGGCGGAGTTGACGAGGTGCAACATGGCTGCTCCCCTCCAGACCGGGCTCCACGATGACAGCTTGTACTTGTCAAACAGCGCGGCCGGCCAGACTTTTGTCAGGCGTCCTCTGTGTTTACAGCAGATATGAAGGCATGTTTTGTCCTGCCGGCCCGCTGACACCGTGGAAGGAACACTGCAATTAGAGCGAGTGTGAGATGAGGACATGGCCCGAGATGGGAGAACACCACAACGGCGCTTGTCCAGATGGCATCTGTGGCGGCTTTGCTTAACTTTTAAGATTCCCTATGTATTTATCTCCTATTCCAGGTCTTGTATTTGAAAATGCTGACATCCTTTCGATGCACACTCGCAGGTGCAGCACCGCTGTAAATTGCATTAGAATGGAACGGAAAATCTTTATTAAACCCACCACGGAGGCATTTGCATTTGTCAGTAGCAATAAAAACATTGTAAAAGACAATATTAAAAACAGCGAATGCCGAAGTAGAACGAGATAAAAATCTGTGGACATGTGGACATTGTCAAGACGGGCAGTTTCTTGTGTGAGCAGCAAAGCACCAGCAGCAATTACTGCCGTGAGGTAATGCAACGTTTTCAATCAGTGTGTGCGGACCAAATTGCCTCGCAAAGATTAACAACACCATCAAGAATGAGCGCTGGCTCGCTGAGTGGAATGGGCCACACAACTGGAGCCCGCGTCGCCGGCTTTGTTCTCGCTGGTTTTTCACGTCATGTCGAAATGAATGGAGGGGCATGTTGCCGTGCAGCGGAAGAGGTGAAGCTGCAGACTGGCACGTGAGTGGATCGGCCTGGGTTTGATTCCTGGGGTGGGATGGAGGGAGTTTGCACGCTCTCACCGTGTCTCCCCGGATTTTCTCCCGCAGTCCGAAAACAGGCATGTTTAGGCTGATCGGATACTCCGTGGCAAATCTCCTCGGGTTTGATGTTTTGAGCATGCTATGGTGCAGAGAGGAGGAGCAGTCAGGAGGCTGAGGAGGGGAGGCAGAAGACGTGGCCGAGTGTGCGCCTGGCCCCGCTCCACGGCCGTGTGTCAGTCCCGATCTGTAGGAAGACCCTGCGTGCCAAGCGGCCAGACTAAATATCTCCTAACGAAGCCCGGTCTCTCACGTCCCTCTCAGTGAACCAGGTTCCCGTTTCCTGTCGGTACGGGCCCCGTGAAAAAAGGCCGATGCCGATGGAGCGATAGAGAGGGAGGGACTGTGACATTGGGGAGCCGTCTCAGCCATGATGCTCTCCAGAGGGTTTCCTGGAGGCTCGCTGCGCCCGGGCTGGGATCTCGCACCGTGGACCACGGGCATCCAGCCTAATGCTCCCAGCTTGACTGTCACGCGGGCTCATTGGAGTTGCCATTTGAAAGGCCCGGACGCTGATGGATTACACCACTCTGCGCAGTTCCCTCAGAGTTCAGTTGGTGTTTTCTCCCCCTAGTAAAGGCAAGCTCTGTATGTTTTGGCGTGCGACCGGAGAGATAAAAAACTGCGCAAAACAACACACCGGGAAACGCTGCGTGCGCCAGAGGACGAGGCTTCCAATGCAAACGTTTCCCAGACGTGAAGAAAGGAGCTCCCAAAGTTCTGTGGCCCGTAGCTTACTGGCAGGAGACCGATTTGCGCGAAGGGGGGTGCGCGAAAACACGCAGGGTGTTGGCATGGCTGATTAAGACTGGTGAGAACCTCTGTGTGTGTGTGTGTGTGTGTGTGTGTGTGTGTGTGTGTGTGTGTGTGTGTGTGTGTGTGTGTGTGTGTGTGTGTGTGTGTGTGTGTGTGTGTGTGTGTGTGTGTGTGTGTGTGTGTGTGTGTGTGTGTGTGTGTGTATGTTTGTGCGTGAGCTTGGATGTATGGGGGGGAGCGTGTGCCAAGTCCTTAGCATGCGATGAATACATAAGAGCGTGTGTGCAGGGAGCTGCGCTCTACAGCCCCCTCTGGTCTCCACGGAAAGTTTTCCTGCTTCCCCCCCTTTCTTTTTTTTTTCCTCCCGAGGAGCAGAGATCTAATGAAAACCACCTTGTCATTAACTGGTCCCTAGAAGGACCAGTGAATGGTTAACATTCCACGCAGTGACCCAGAGTTAAAAAATCAGCTATAACTAAAACCTCACATGACATTACAATACTCCTAAGCATTGTTTAGTTTTTCCACTTTGGTTCCCTCGAAGCCCCAGAAGTTTTGGCCCCGGGCCTAAGATATTAACGGCGGCCTTCTCAGATTTGTTATAGACAATGGCACTCTGTTTGTGTGTGTTATTGTAGCATTTCTTTCTCGTCTCTTTTTTTTTTTTTTCGTATTTTAAGTTTGAGTAAAGATGGATTAATACTAGGCTGCAGCCCGGGCCACATTTATCTTGCGCGCTGGCAGCGAGCCTGAGAACAGTTTGGAGCTCTCTGGCGGGTGATTCGCTGTGCCGTGTGTGTGCCGTGGCGGCGGCGGCGGTTAGATTCCATTAACAACACGTCAAAAGGACACGAAGCAGGGGATCAGCCCAGGTGTTGATTCGATCCAGGCAGCGCGCTCCCCGCGTTTTCTATTCACGCGCAGGCTCGGCCCTGGCCTCCCGATCTGAAAGCGGCCGTCGATTGTTACTGGCTGATTTATCAGCGTCTTGTGGAACTTGACTCGACGCGCGTTCTTCTGCTCTCCTCCCAGATTAAGAAGGCCTACAGGCAGAAAGCGCTGACGTGCCATCCGGACAAGAACCCGGACAACCCCAAAGCAGGTGAGTGGTCTGGTTAACAGCTCTGAACGAGATAACTCCACCGGGTGTCGGCTTTACTGGCTTTTCACGTCTGGTGCCCGGGCTGGGATTCGAACCTGGGTCTTGCGAGGACTCGGCCTGCTCTGCGCTCTGTTTGTACAACGCCTGGATTCCTTTCTGAGGAATTAGGGTTAATCATCAATCGTCCGTGCAGTTATCGAGCCTCGCAACCAGAAATGGATCCTCTGGGGAAGTGCTGTCAGCAGGTCTGACCTCGCCAGACAGCGCAGCCGCTCCGCTCCGCAGGAAATCTAACCAGCGGCCGTCCGACCAGACACAGGCCATCACCACCAGCGTGACCGCGCTCCGTCCCTCCTCGCTTTGTATAAGTCCTCCTCTGTCCGTAATTAGAGCAGGAAACCTCTCTGTACCCTTTTATTTTGTGCTGGGGAGAAGAGCGTGGGAGGGGGAAAAAAAAAGGCACCTTGGACAAAGACTGGTCATGAGGCATGTTTTCAAGTGAGGTTTATGTGGTCGCTGGATGGTTCAGACAATTCCTGATTATGTCAGGGGGGGAAGAAAAAAAGAAAACTGGGAAATTGGTGAGGTTGGGGGGGGTTGAGAGGGATAATACAAAAGCAGGGGGTCGGTTTCCCAGAAATGGAAAAGAAGTGGTTTGGAGGGCCTCAACACTTGAACCCGCACATGGACAGATTGGCTCCCTATCGCACGAGAGCCGAGCGAGCCCCGAGGCTCGAGCCTCGCCCCCCCCCGGGCCTGTAAGAGGTGACGCGGAGGTCAGCCTTCCTCTGACTGGCGACCACCGCCGCCTCCTCCTCCTCCTCCTGGCCCCACTGGGAGCTGCCTAGTGGCCACGGCAGGTTCTTCCCCAGTTGGGTCTCATTCCGGCCCGTGATATGCGTGCAGGTAACCTGAGCGCCGGCGCTGGCGCGGGCCTCTCCGGAGCCCTCCTGTTAGCGAGCGCTGCCAGTCCCCACAGGGAGTAACAGTATCGGCCCGTCAGGCCCCCCCATAAGTGAATGATTAAGCCTGGCTGGTGCGGTGCGGCGGGGTGTATGGCGGGGAGCGGGGGCTGCGGTCTCCCTGGTGCACGTTTGTGCGTGCGTGCATTAGATGACAACTGGGGGGGGGGGGGGCGGGAGGGGGGGAGTTGGAGGCTCGCGTGGTAGCGGTGATTGCGGCCGCGGCCCCTTGAGATGCCCCGCTGGAAGATAGATGGAGAGGCCGAGGCTTTGCGAGGGAATGGGCGGCTGTGTTGTTAGAGGAAACCGCTTTTGTGGGGCTCGCGGTGCACTGTAAACGCCTCGGCCCCAGCCGCTTGTCCTCGCCGGGGTCGTCAAGCCGCGTCGGCGTCCGATGCGGCCGGAGCTCGCGTTTTCATCCGTGGGTCTTCAGTAGCCCGGTTTCCCCGTTTTCTCACCCCCCTCGCTCTTCTCTTCCAGCGGACCTCTTCCACCAGCTGTCTCAGGCTCTTGAGGTGCTAACCGACGCCGCCGCCAAGGTAAGACCACCCATGCCCACACACCTGCCATAAACGGGCCCACACACACACACACACACACACACACACACACACACACACACACACACACACACACACACACACACACACGAGCATCTCACCGTGGTGTCCGATGTTGTTTTCAGGCTGCCTATGATAAGGTCCGCGCTGCCAAGAAACAAGCAGAGGAAAGAAACAGGAAACTAGATGACAAGAGGAAGAAAATTAAGCTCGGTGAGTCACGTCGCGAGGGCTCGCTGATTTCCTGCTCATCGAAAGTGATTCCTGTCGCGGCACATGTGAATGCGTTTATCCCGGCCTGCTCTCGGTGTAATCCACATTCCGTTATTTACACAAGGACTTTTAAGCGCCGAGGACATCTGCATGGATCGTCGGGTTTGAAATAAAACGAGAGCAGGTGTTTGGAAGGAGCCGATCCATTTCGGTGTCCCGGTCTTCATGGTGGAAAAAGGAGATCAAATAGGGGTATGCGGAGGGATTACGGCGTCTCGTGTGTTTGTGTGTGTGTGTGTGTGTGTGTGTGTGTGTGACAGACTTGGAGGCCAGGGAGCGACATGCAGAAGCTCAGAGCCAGGAGGAGGTGCAAATCACGAGGACACTGGAAGAGGAGGTACGAATATTTATAGGAACCATATGATGCGAGCATATGATACCGGACGGACGGTTCAAACCGGAGCGCGTGAAACGAAACGCCGGCGCGCGCCGCAGGCCCGAGCTTGGTGCGCTGGGCTCGAGGTATTCCTGTGCGTCCTGGAAACTTTGAAACGCACCCAGGAGCCGTCCCTCTGCTTTTCGTCAAATAACCCCCCCCCCCGGCCGACTCGAAACCTTCCGCAGACTTGGGCCGGGAACAAAGGCCGCGAGAGGCATTTCTTCGCTGCCATATCATAATTATCAGTAAAACCTATTAGGCGATGTTGCATGACTTGATGCACTTTGCTCAGCGGGGCCGGCCATGAATAAAAGCGGCGTGCGTGCCTGCGGCCTGACTCATGGCGTGCGCTCAGTGGGTTTCCTGCACGGAGGTGCGCGGCCCTGGGCCTCGGGGTTAGGAGGTGACCTGTAGGCGGTATGCGCTATCATCCCAAAGTGTTACTGACGTAACGGGAGAAATCGGGTGGCCCGCGCGCTCCTCTGGCATTACATAGCAGAGACCGAGCCTCAGGATAGAAAAGGCCACTCACGATGTTAGTAACATCAGGAGAAATCAGAGAAATCCGCTTTATAATAACTATCCTTTATAACTAGTTCATAGAGCATTAATAAGCTGTTAATGAATGAGTTATTAATGACTTGTTAAGTGTTTGTTAACAGTTTGTTAAGATTTATAATGATGCGTATAGATGGTAGATGACAAGCCGTTACAAGCTGTTGGTTAACAAGTTGTAAATGGCTTAACTGTACGTGGATCATTTATAACCATACCTTATAAATTAGTAATAGATTATGAAGAAGCTATTAGTGAATTACTTACTAATAACTTGTTTCGTATCAGCTAAAAGTTAAAATATGTTATTGGGAGGTTACTCTAAAGTTGCAACTATTCCTCATTTAGTAACATTATCATTAGTAAGCAATATACCAATAGCTTATTCATGATCTATTACTAATTTATAAGGTATAGTTATAAATCATGAACATACTAACTTAATAAATGAGGGATAGGAACAACTCATTAACTAACAGCTTGTAAGTTATCTATTAACTATCCATAAGCATGGTTGTAAACCCTTAAACTGTTAAACACTTGTTATAACACTTGTTAATAGCTCTTAATGAACAGCTTACTGATGATCTATGAACTAGTTATAAACCATAGTTATTATAACGTGTTGCCCATGTCTGTTTGTGGATGCCGGTGGATGACGCCTGTTCTCTCTATGCCCGCCAGATCGCCCGCTTGAGGGAGGAGGGGTCCAGGCAGCTGGAGGAGGAGCAGCGGCTCATCCGGGAGCAGATCCAGAGGGAGAGGGAGCAACAGGGGCAGCGGACGGGGGGCTACGCTCCGAGATGTACGTCCCACCCTCCAAGACCTAACCTAGGCCAGTGGCCTGCGGGTCCGGATGAGCCAAGCAGCTGAATCCGGTCTGGGTTCCCTTTTGAATCCAGAAAACCGCGGCTAACCGATCCCCTATGTGCCTCCGCCGTCGAGCTGTCACTCCGGACGGCAGCCACCAGGCACCCCGCGGCCCGGCAAATGCTATTCACGTGAAAAACAATAACAATAAGTGCGTGTACGTCTGAGGCTTTTGCTTTGAAGAGCTCTGTTTTGGTTTCTCGGCGGGACGGCAGCTTGGCCGCGTCGCACCGGAATGCCGCGCGCGCACGCACACGGTCGTCCGTCAAACTTTTAACCTCTCGATAGCGTGCCCGCGTCAAAGCCTCAGCCCCTCCGCTCTGCCGACATGAAAAAGTGAGGAGCCCTGTGAAGTCAGACTGTGGAAGTGCGGGTACTGAAAGGGAAGCGCTGGTTCTTGGCCCCGCGCTAGACCCCCTTTTTGTGGCCGGACAATTACTGGTGCGCAGTCAGCACATCTTTGGAGTTTCTTGAAGGGAGACTCGCACGCAGTCAGGCCCCCCCCCTCCACCCCTCAACCGCCCCTCAGACCTCCCCCGGATCAGCGCTCTGTCTGCTCTGTCTCGAGAGGCACCCGGTGGATCATCGGGCTGTAGCCGGAGCCATCCGTCCACCACACGACAGCAGATTTAAAACGCTTTAGAGCATCCA
This sequence comes from Karalla daura, assembly GCA_029224185.1. Taxonomy (NCBI): domain Eukaryota; kingdom Metazoa; phylum Chordata; class Actinopteri; order Chaetodontiformes; family Leiognathidae; genus Karalla; species Karalla daura. Next base: position 9,516,483 of record CM055199.1, read on the forward strand.
TCTGCATGAGCCCCTCCACTGCCATCTGTCATATTTTTTCTAACGTCCACAAAACAAATGTTTCTTTGTCTTTTTTTTGAGTTTACTGCCCCGTCTCTTCCCTCACGTTCTGATCTTTGTCCCCCCCCCCCCCCCCACTTTCCCTCCCTCAGATCCAGGAGGCGATGAGAGATGTTGCAAGCACAACAACGTGACCCCTAAACTGAAGGTAAGCTGCCGGGGTTGGACGAGACCAGACGAGAGGTCAGCTTGAGGAGGAGCAGGAACTGCTCCATTAGAGTGAAAGCACAGGCAGAGCCTCACCGGGGACTTCGACAGAGCGTAATGCAATAATGTAATCCATTATTCGGAGACCACATATGCAGTCGCGGCGCTGAGTGCACATGCTGTCCCGGTGCCCGTTCCTCCAGAGCGGGCCCGGCGTCATCAGGAGACCTGCAACCGGGCCAAGACGCAGCTTATTTTATTTCCTCTTGGAAGCGGCCTCGCGTGCACGCATTAACGGACACTGGGGGATGCTCGCTAATGTGTTTAGATATTCTGTCTGGTTTTAGAATCTGATAGCCGTCTCCCATAGCCGTGCACTCCCTTACGTTTGTGTGTTCGGCTTGAAAAAATAAACGGTCGCCCTAGGCCCGCACCGCGGGTCATTTTAAAGACACGGGAACATTAAACCACAGCTCTGTCTCGGTGAAGATGTTTCTGGGCCTGTTCTCTAATTAATATCTTTCTAATGTCGCTTCAAAATCACCCCGATACTCCAGATTGCACTGAACGAGTCCTCTGGCCTGTTAAATAAACGGTGGTTCAGCACAACCATCAAGAGGGTGATCGATTGGAAGCACTGCAAACACAGCTGGCATCAGCGATTCCTCCGACCGAACCTCGGCCAAAAGAGCCTTTTTTTTTTTTTTCCTTGCCATTTCACCAGCGCCTTTCCCGTCTCCGCGTTCGCACATGCATCGGTAATAGTCGGGGGGCGTCTGTCTCGCGGTCTTAAGAGCGCAGACATTGCATCACGCGACAGACATCCCAATCGAAGACTTAATGGGGGAACGAAGGTTATCGCGGCCCGCTCTTGGAAGGAGAACGTACATTTTCCAGCGCAACTGTCGGTGAGAGCGGCGGCGCGGACGTGGAAACTTCCCAGAAGGCCCCCACGTCTCTGACAGCGAGCGGAGCGGGGCTCTGGAGCCGGACCAACGGCCCGCGCCTCGCCATTTACAACACCGCTTTGAGCCGGGAGTGTGAAATCGCCCGGGCCCCCGCCGCACTGTGTGCGCGGATTGAAGGAGTTGCGCAACGTCTCCTCCTCTCCTCTCTCTTCCAGAGGGCGAGAGCTCCCGTCGGGGCCGAGTGGTAGATTAGCGCGTGGATGAGGCACGCAGGCGAACCGCGGCTCAGACGGAGATGCGACGGGATCCAGGGGAGCACTTCCTCTCTCTGTCCCTCTCTCTCTCTCTGCCCGTGACAGGGTACCCAGGGCGTGAGGCTGCTCTGCATTACGCTGTCAGTATCGTTGCCTCGCGAAACTGTCGTGAAGCAGCTGAAATGGACTGCAGGGTCTCCCAGGTGGTGCGGCCCGGCCCGGTCCCGGTCCGGTCCAGTCCCTGATGCCTGCAGAGCCCGGCCCGCCTAGCGTGCTTTCTGTCTTCTGGTCAGCTGAGTTTAATCAGCGCACTGCTCTGCTGATTAGACGCTATCGTGCGCCCGGTGACTAACGCAGGCCCCTCCGCTCTCTGTCTCCCGTCTCGTTGCAGCTGAAGTGGAAGTCCAAAAGGGACGACGGGACGAACGGGGGCTACTCCCAGGACGTCCTCTCCAGGCTCCTGCAAAAGGTACACGCGCGAAAGCAAGTCGGGACGCGCCGGGGGGTGGTGTTTCAGCGTGAGCGGTGCGCTTCTCTCCTCTTGTCAGACTTCTGAGGGAGCTGCCTCCGCAGTGCATTAGCGCCGTCCAGGCGGCGCTGTAAGTTATCGTCAGGACAGGCTCGGGGAAATATTTAGATACGCAGGAATTTCCGACGTGATGAACCGCCGCGCATGCGAGGCCTTAGATTGACTGGATTAGTCAGGGCCAGACCCTCCCTTCGGTTTGGATGTTAATCCGCGAGCTGTTTCCCAACAGCGCTTCTAGGAAATGCGCTCTCGCAATATCGGCTCGCGAACGGTGGAGTAACACCGCGATGGATTCTGTCGCCCTATCCTCATCCCGGGGCTCCGGGCTCGCAGAGCGCAGCCGCGTTTGGGCTCTCCATGACATCAGCACTGTGGATGCTTTCACTCCTCCCTTTAAACGAGGCCCATTAAGTTTTGTTGCAGTGAAAGTGCTGAGGGCGATGTTGTAGTGCCCTTTTAAAGCCATGCGTGCCATTGTTTGTGCCCCTCTTACCGGGTGATTAACCCGCGCCGAGGGAGCCGTCAGGAAATGCGCTCTTCTCATGCAAGCCCCGCACCACCTTATGCCGTGATGCGTCCCCGGGGCCTGTTGGTGGGGCACGGGCCGGCCCGGGAATGAGGCCGGGGCAAGTGTCACTGACGTCAGGCCGCGTGGAAAGAGGGCGTTCTGGACGGCTCCTCTGCACGGATCCAATCAATCCCAGTATCTCAGTATCCCAGGCAGCAGGGGCCGCGTCCTGATGGAGGCTGTGGAAAACAGCGAAAAAGGAGAGAAGAAACGCTGCTCCCTTTGCACATTCTTAGGCAAAGGAAATGCATTTCTAGGGAAAAAGGCAGAGTCTGTTTGAGATGGCAAGCTGAAGTGAGTGACAGCTAATGGGTTTGGGTAATACAAATAGCCGGCGCTGTGTGGGAAAGCGTGGACGCTCATGCATGCGTACGTGTGCAGACTTGTGTACTTTGGCCACTCAAAATAATACATCTCTGTTTAAGGGGGGGGCAGGGGGCATGTTAAGATATTTATATTCTATGAAACACAGGCCTTTGGAGAGTCTCCTTTGTCACTGTTGGCCTGCTCCACAGTGTCCTTAGTAAGCGCGAGCATTCCTGGACTTTCCCGTTCCCAGAAAGCTACATTTTCGCAGGATGAGCCTGTCAAAGGCCACGTCCCTCCTACGTCTTGTCTCCCCAAAGCGCTCGCTTTAGCCGAGCCGAGCTCCACGACAGAAGGTGAAGCCCAGAGGACGGGGAGAAGGAAGGTTCTCCTCTTCTCTTCTCTCTCCCTCTCTCTCTCTCGCTCTGTCGGATCAGGAGGTGACTGAGGAGCTCTCTGCCCCCCCCTTCCCACCCCCCCAAACCTTTCCTCCCAGCTCTGATTTGCCTTTGGATGGCGGCCACGTTTTGTCTCGGCCCGCGCGCCAAAGGAACACTGTTTATCCCGTGCTGTCACTGCTGCGAGGAGTAGCTGACGGGCTGTCATGCGGCGCTGCCTCCCGTCTCCTGCGAGGAGCCGCGGCGGCCCCGCGCTCCTCCGCCACTCCTTCCCCGGGACCTTCCCTGCCAAGCGCGTGAAGGCCCGTCACCAGAGATTAGCTGTGATAGCCGAACGCACATTGAACCTTTCGGACGCTTGCGATACCCGCCCGCGTTTGGAGCTCCCGGGCCGCCATATGCTTTGTGTTTTCATGCTCGCGAAAAGGAAACACTCGTTTGGATGTTGTGCATCAACCCCCCCCCCCCCCCCCCCTTTCCGTCCGGTTTTGACATTTGTTTTGTTTTCTCTCTCCTCCAGTACGGGGACGTGGTGAACCTGATCCTGTCCAGCAAGAAGAAGGGGAGCGCCGTGGTGGAGTTTGCGACCGTGAGAGCAGCTGTAAGTGCCTAAACTCCCCACCCCCCCCAGGTCACTGTCCCCGTTCTGTTGGGGACCAGGTTTGTTTACCCCTCGCTCGCCTTCGCCGTCACCTGCTGAGCATGCTGAACAGGAACGAGGGGCACCTGTTGCGGGCCTCCCAGCAGCCCCCGGGACACCCTCCGCAGCCCAGAACCCGATGTTTGAGTCATCCTGCGGTGGCGCGATCTGATGGGAAACCATCGGGACGGAAGGACTGCAGCCGCCTCATTGTTCCACTCTGTCTGGGTCCCCGGGCGCTTCTCCCGTCTCGCTGCTTTTTTGTTGCCACTTCCTCGCCACGACGTGTGGTTTCCCCTCCAGAGAACACGTCTGCCTGTCGACGGGGATCCGGGCACAGGTTCTGTGGTCTCTGTCTGCCCATATCCAGGTCCCCGTCTGGCTCTGGGAGCTGTCCCGGCGACAATCCACCTTTGTCCTTGTGCGCATGTGTTTTTCATACGAACCGCGTGTTACACAAACAGTCCAGTTTGAGTTTATTCACAAAAGCGGCCTGAATGCACACTCAATCAGGAGGCCTCATAGAGATATGTAAAATCGGAGTCAAAGCTGTTCAACATAACGAGTCCACGGACGTGTTTTGCGTCCAGGGGTGGGGAAAAAAAAAGCACGAAAAAGTTGCGGCTTTTACGAGCGTCCGCTCACACGCTGCTCTGGTGCTTTTTAGGAGCTGGCGGTGAAGAACGAGAGTGGCCTGCATGAAAACCCCTTGAAGATTTCGTGGCTTGAAGGACAACCGGAGGCCGCGGTTCCAGCGCCCCAGCAGGGCCAGTTCGCGTCCTCACAGGTACGGCCGTAACTCACGACCTCTCGTAGAGCACGTCCGCCCCGTGCTCCACAAATCTTCCCACGTGCCCGGCGTCCAACACAAACACCGTCGTCTCAACAGCGGCCCAGCAGGCGCGGCGTGTGAACCCTCTGAGGTTTTATTTTTCGTATCAGCGGTGCAGATATTGCCCCGGTGCTTGTGCCGGTCTGGTCTGGCCCAGAACACTGCGATTGGTTAAGTGGACCTCAGTTTATTTGCTTTGGAGTGGAGAGGCGCTGGCCCCAAGCCCCTTGTCGGGACACTCATTAGCGGGCCTGACCAGGAACGCCCGAGTTCCCACAAGGAGGCAGAAGCAGCTACACTGCCCGCCTCGCCGCCCAGTCATTTTTGTTTTGTCTCTGTTTGCTCCTTACAATAACTCTTTTCTCCGCTTTTCAACACAGTATTTTCTATTTTGCAGTCATTAAAGACTCCAATTGGCCCGGGAGTTATTTTGCAAGGCGGGTGGAGGGGGGGGGGGGGTTGCGGTTCCACGTTTTCAGTTTGAAGAACGAGCTGGCCACAGTCAGGTTGCGTAAAACTGCGTTTTAATGTCCCCCTGCGAAAGACTCGCCTGCGATTAGGAAATCACAGTAGTCTGTAGTGCAGCCTCGACCTCTTTTTTTTTCTTTCTTAATTGATTTTGCACGGCTAATACTTAGTCTGCGGTCGCAGACACATCCAGGATAACCCCCCCTCCCCCACCTCCTCCCTCCTCCCTCCCACGGTGTTCGCCTCACCCCCGCTGTGTGGCCTCCTCACCTGTGATGGATGGCGGGACAGCGTGGACCCCGTCTGTCTGCTCCACGGCGTCTCCAGAGCTGGACCGCCTCTCACCCCCTGGGCCCAGCGCCGCGTCTCGGGCCCCCCCCCCCCCCCGTCAAACCGTGTGAGACTCGGCCCGCTCGCTGGGACTTGTCATGCTAATCTCCTTAAATGTTATTATGGTAACCCGGTTTGCCTTCACAGATAGCCAAACTGATTGCTTCATCTGCTCTGCCCCTGAGAATGAAAACAACACTGCGGCCGGATAATGTGCGCATTAGTCCTCGGTGAGAATCCTTTTTCTTGCAGAGGAGGGCCCCCACATGACATAATGTTTGAACCGGTGGAGATATTAGCTCTGTTGTTCCACATCTGTCCTGGGGTCAGTGGACATGGAGGGGCGGCTCTGTGTGTGTGTGTGTGTGTGTGTGTGTGTGTGTGTGTGCGTGTGTGTGGGGGTCATCTGGAAAAGGGAGACGGAGGTCGTAAGAAGCTACAACCTCGGAGGTCTCTCTCCACGGATTCTATCCCAAATCTGAGAATCTGGTTCCCCTGCTGTCATCAACCTCTCCATTACCCCCCCCCCCCCCCCCCCCAGCCAGCTGCAATCACAGAGGAGCAGCCCGGGCGAGGATCTGCTTCTTTAACCCCATCAATCCAAACACGGTGAGCGTCTCGCGGCGGGGAGCCCCGGGACACAGACTGCATGACTTCAGACCTTCGGCTCTCGGCTCTCTCACCGCCTTGGATGAGTTGATCTTAAATCGAGGCGAAGGGCCGAGGCGACGGTATCGCACACGCAGCACAGAACAAACCGGTCCTGCGGGTTCAGGGAGGAGAGGACGGTTTCGTGCGCTCACCTGGTTGAAAGAAAGACGGAGGGTCCGTCCGCTCCCAGGCTGCCGTCGGCTCTGCCCTGACTGTCTAGAAATTCAATTGGCGAGAGTCTGCGAGTAGACGTGGGGGGGGGGGTCATTGCTGTGAATGAAGGGCCTAATGGAGTGGAGGGTGGGTGGGGGGGGTGGGGTGGGCGGGGGGGGGGGGGGGGGGGGTCACAGATTCCCCTTGAACAGCCCCCTCAGGGTCCTTGACCATGATGCATGGATTTGCGGCGCTCTCCCAGCGAGACACCGATGGACCGCTGGCTCCGGTTTGATCCAGAGAGCCGATACAACGTGATTTATCGCGATAGGTCGTGGTCTCCCGCCGCATTCACCCTGTTCTCCTCACCACGGATGTTGAGGATTTCGAAACAGGCCAGGGCCACATTTCGAAGCCTGTGTGAAACCACCCCCCCTTCCCAACCCCATGTGCCTGACGCCTCTTTTGGGAAGGGATCTAGTTTCGTCTGCAGATTGTCCCTTGTTGTCCCTACACCCTTTGCCATAGCAAACTGTCTCGGTGAGAGATTGGGGAAACGGGTCAGCTTTATGAAAGCGCCGCCTGAGTCATTCTCATTAGCGCAAGCTTTGCCTTTAGCATTGTAGTGTACACAGTTCTAAATCTCGGTGAATCCTGGGTGAGTCATGGTGCCTGAGCCAACCCGGTAAAGATTACAAACATTTGTTCTATATTAATTATGGCCTTCGTCGCAACAGAAACAGTGCGGGGCTCAGACACTGCACTAAGTGCAGTGTCTGACGAGGGCTGTAAACATTTTGCCGTGTCAGGCTATGATTTCGCATGTGTGGCCGGCTTTATGGATTCCACCGAGTCTGACTAATGATTAATATCTCGGCTCCCAGACGGTCTCGGGGATGGATTCAGTGTCTGCCCGCCACCTCCGCCTCCGCCGCCACCGGAAGCTGTGCGGGGGTCTCCGTGGATACAGCGGCGCCGTTCATCACCGCGTTCGTGATCCATGCTTTACGGCGCAGTTTAGCCCAGCGCCTTGCTCCAAATGCATCTTATTGTAAAGGACTTAAATGTGAGCCTCCCGCGCCTGCTTCCTCCATCCCGAGCCACGAGGGCCGTCGCAGGCTTGTCACGACACAAACCAGATGTGGCAGATCAGCTATTCCGGGATTGTTTTTCCAGCCTGCCCGTTTGCCAGCGCGAGGAAAGTGCACTCCTACCTAAAATAGTCCGAGTGTGGAGGAGACGTGCTGAATGTGGTCACGCTGTTGGCATCATCATCTCTGGCCTGGCCTCCTACCTCAGGGACAGTCAGAACACTTCATTATTATGATATGTATAACTACAAATATATAAATATAAATAAATAAATAAATAAATATGTATATGTGTGTGTGTGTGTGTGTGTATATGTGTGTCTATATATATATGTATATATATATGTATATATATACATATATATAGATATATATAAATATAAATATATTTATACACACACACACACACACGAACATATACACATATATATATATATGGGTATGGAGAGACTATGTGCCACTGGACCCATCCATCCATCATTCTGCCTGGTAATTTAGAGTCTCCAATTGACCTGAATGCATATGTTTTTGGACTCTGGGAGGGAATTGGGGTACCTGGAGATAATCCACACAGACTAGGGGAGAAGATGCTGAACTCCACAGAGAAAGGCCCTGGTTGGGCGTGACCTTCTGGCTACGAGGCACCCGAGCTATTCGCTGATCCACCGTGCCCTTACTGGACTGGAACAGAGCGCGCGGTTTATCAAAAAAGACAAGATTCAGAGTATGCAGATGCGTTGGGTTTTTTTTATTGCATCTTCAGACACAGTACAATTTTGCTGTGGTCTGATTTTCGGAGTCGTTCCCGCGCATCCAAATCGCGACCACCAGAGTGATTGTGGACTGGCTCGGACCCTAATGCCCATTGTTTCATGCAGCGTCCTGATGGAGACGGTGTCAGCGTCACAACGTCCCCGCACGGACACACGTCACAGCGCCAGTCCCAGCAGCAGCAGCAAGGTGCGCGGGGACACACGGGCGGCGTCCCTCATGGTGCCTAAGCGAAATACCTGACAGGATAAACAGGCCGCGGGTCCAAACCCTTCTGCGAGATGACGGGGCTTCTTCATACGTTTAGACTCTTTTTTTTTTTTTGGAGGGAGAGAAATGGTACCAGATGTGATTGGGATACTTAATAGCTTGGCCAGTGTGCGTCTCACAGACAAGATAATTTGTCTTCAATTACAGGGCCTTTCTTCCCTCTCACATCAGCCATGTGTGTGAGGGCCTGTGGAGCTTGCTTTTTCCTGCGCTCCTCCGCAGTGAGAGCCCCTGACAGCCGGGGACGCTCGGCTGCAGGACGGCCTCTCTCTCTGTTTTCCTTCCCAGAAAGAGTTGTCAAGGTCAAGATAACAATGAGGGAGAGATTTGGGGAGACTTCATTTCAACAAGTTTATTTGCATTCCGTGACATTGTTGTTGCTATTTGTTTATTTTCTCCGGACATTAGTTGTGCAGCGTTTGTGATTTTCTTTTTAATAGTTTTTTTTTCTTTCACCCTTTGAGGATGATAAATTAGAAGTCTGCGCCAGTGAGGAGCTTTGTTTCCTGCTTATCAGGAAAAAGGAGGCCCGCACAGGGAAATCGAAGGTAATTTGCAGACACACCCTAGTTATCCACTGAATGTCACCCCTTTGTGTAACAGGTGTGCTGCAGACGAGGGCTCGCCCTTCTAACTCAAAAGTCCAGTTTATTGTGACGCGTTGTTTGTGTTTACGTGAATCCCTTCTCGTCATTCCGGTCTTATTCGGGCCTGTGTGTCCTCATCCTGAGAGACTATTGCGCTCATAGTGTTGGATTAATCCAAGGCTAGGGTTTCTCCAGAAACTGTTAGGCGGGTGATTGACAAGTCTTATTGCCTCCGCAGTGGCTGAACGCCGGAAAGCCAAATAAATGTCCGTCCATCAGGGCGCGCGGACGGGGCTCACACGAGCTCCCTCGAAAAATGTCGACGCAGGCAGTTCTCTCCACGCAGGACCAAACGTGCAACCTGATATTTATTTTTCTCTTCGGCGAAATGCAAAATAGTTTCTCCAACGCAAAAAACATGTTTCACAGTGTGTTGTTGTAACACACACACACACACGCACACACACACCCACACACCCACAAGAAAAAGCGGCGCTGATATCAGTTTAAAATCGGAGATGCCAAAACAGACGTGCCCACAGACTCTGCTGTTTCTGCACATAGATGTCTGAGCCCATTGTTGCAGGCGGGACACTTGCGGTTCGGACGTCTTACAGCGCGACCTGTGGGGGACTGTGGAATTCCACGGGTTCCTCTGACTTTGCCCCGAGGCCTTTTCGCCAAACCGCCCCCAGCCTGAGGGACAGACGGAGGCTCCGTCCTGACCCGAGGACGCTGGACCTCTGCCGCCCTCAGAGGTCTCCTCTCGTCCATGCTCACACGCGCGTGCGGCCGTGTTTCCCCCGTGAGTTGTGTGCCAGTGTTTGTGAGAGGCGAGCACATATTTTTCCTGTAGGGTTGGGGGGGTGGGCGTGGGGGGTTGGGGATGTATGGCGGGTGCCTATTTGGTCAGAAGGTAGTGTTTAAACCCTCATCAAGACTTTAGCTGCAGTAATGGATGTCTCTGGTCCTCCTCCCTCTGCACCCCCTGCATGTGGAAGTATCGCGTTACCCTTCACCACTTTCCCCTCTCGTGTGCCACTCACCGGAGCGTCAGACTCTGATTTGCAGCTAAGAAAACAGCCTGTTCTGGCTCCCACCACCCCTATCTTTTTCTGAGGTCTTGGACCTGTGGCCTGGCTTGGTCCGCAGCCCAACCTGCCACCACTGGCTGGCTTTTATTGGAAGCAGAGCTAAGTGTTTGTTTTCACTGCATTGTTGGGAACGAGAGATGGGGGGTACCTTGGTCTACCTTTGAGTGGGGCCTCTGGGATGCGTGCGGAGGGGAAATTGCCCTCTGCACACAATAGTTTCGCTAGCACGCCAAGAGTCAAGACATCACAGCTCGAGGACCTTGGATTGCAGCCGCAGCTTTTCTTTTCTTAAACACAACACTCTTAAGTCTTAACAGCCGTCCTCATTGCTGCGCTGCGCGGTTTGGGAGATCACAACAGCGGCGGAGGGAAAGAGAAGGTGAAAACGTCCAGCTCGTGGCTTGATAGCAATCACAGTTGAAGGGGGGCAGGAGAGCTTTTGTTTTCTGAGGTTGTCAGACTTTTATAACCTTAAACCTTTTAATGAATGCGTGTGCAGCACAAATGCAATGTGCTACAAGCTAATACACGGTGCGTCTGAATAAAGAATACTTTACTGAAATACAGAAATGTCTGGTGTGTCAGTCTTCTCACTGTTCAGAATTCTCTCTCTGTGTGTGATAAAATCACACATCTCCAGTTTGATCATTTGATGGCGTTTGGTCTGGAAACCACTTGAGTCGGACCTCCTCTCCATACTCCACATTCCTGCACAGTCTGGTCTAGTTGTGCTGTTTGTCCATCACCTGGAGGACATCATCCAGGATGGACGGGCCCAGGTCGAGGCTGAAGGAGAAGCCGCTCTCCTCGTCCTTCTGCGGCTCGGGAGCATTGTCACAGGTGTCCGTGGAGTCCCCGTCCTTGTCTGAGCTCAAGCTCCCCCATCCCGGTCTGTGAGTCGGACCGGGAGCCGCGTCGCGCTCCCTCCGGTACTCCTCCTCCTTTTCCATCTCCTCATCTACCTCCTCGCTGTCCAGAAGTGGCATAGAGCTGCATTTCTTGCGGCCCCGGGCGGCGGCGTGCTGTCGGCCGGCGTTCCAGTCGGGGCTCTCCGATCCGTCCGCCTCGTCCAGGTTGAGGCGTGGGGGCTTGGGCGGCGGCGCGCAGGCCAGGAAGAGATTCTGCTCGCTCTGGGAGCTTTGCAGAAGCAGGCTGTGGCCCATCTTCAGGAAGGACAGGTCCCCGAAGCTGTCCGTGTGCGCGTTGTTGCCGATATGCGAGATGTGCCGGAAGTCGGCCAGAGGCAGGCTGATCATGTTGACGGACAGCACGTCCCTGCGCTTCCTGCTGGGCCAGCGAGCGGCGGATGGCTTTCTGTACAGAGATGCTCTGAGCGGCATTTTGGAAGACGTGGATGAGGTAGACAAAGGTTCTTATCTGCGTGTAGGTCCTTAGATGGAGGCGAGGCTGAAAAACATAATGCCTGCAACACAAGAGAGGAGGAAGTCTTAGACATGTGTCACCAGATAGTAGATTATCATAATAAATCCTACATCATCCAGGATTCCCTGTCATCCTGATGCTGGGCCGGTCTGTGGTCATGCTCCTCCTGTCATTCAGCGCCAGATGTAAGTATCAGTCGGCGGCCATTGTTTAGGGGTTGCACCTGCTCTCCTCAGTTTTGATTTAATGAAATTCAGCCTCATTTGGCGCTGTCTTCCAACAATGCTTTGAAGCTGTCGTTGATAAATATTTACTTTTCAGATCCCGGTTTTTCCCATAAACGCAGGTGTGGTCCGCCGTGTCTCTTCTAGAGGAAGTCCATTAGCCTACTTAAGGCTTCCAGTAACAAAAGCAACAAATATGCAGATTCTTAACTGGTTTTACCGTAACCTCTGTCAGAAATCATGATGATAACTTAACTTTGCAACACATGTTTATGATTCTGCGCAAAATAGAAATAGCTGGGGCGAAGTCTGCTTATTCTGCTGCGGTGGGTTTATGCAGGGACTCTGGATGTTTAAGTTCATAAAAAGAAATATTCTCAGTACATAAATCACACGACAATGGAGGCATTGCATTTCAAAGTACACTTTGTGTCCTGCATTGTAGTTTTTGGGGATTTTACATGGTTACAAGTTTACTTCCAGCAACAAAACTTGAAAGGAAACCATCTCGGGTGAAATGAAAACAGTCCAGCAAGGATTCAGGACAGAGCTTAGCCAGAAAAGGGCCGTTTTGTATTCCGTGACCTGTAATCATTTTATTAAGTAAAGCAGAGCTCAGTTCATCAACACCGGCACGTCGATTAGATAATACGTGCAGTGTCTGTGATTTTACGGCCTCCCTAACAGCTTTGCCCACATTAGATCTGTGTTCGTGACTTGAAACACTCGCTCTGTAAATTTGTAAGCCACTACAGCAAACAGGTTTTGTTGGCCCGTAAAGGTTTTACCGGCACTTTAGTAGCAGCGGGAGATTGGAGAGCGTGGACACAACAGCATTCCTTTCCAGGCATGTCAGTTTGGCCAAGGAGGAGCCTTTAGGATTTCAGCCACGAGGACCAAGTTCAGGAAACACTTCATGGCCAAGTAAAAATTAAAGAAGCCCATTAAAACAGATTGGCCACGAAGCTTTCTTTAAATTATCTTCCTCAGTGCTGCCATAAATGATCTCGCTTTGAGACAAATGAGCGAGTTGGAAGCAGTCGACGTCTCGATTATTTATTTATTTACCCCACCCCCCACCCCCCCACCCCAAAATCGTGCACTTGATCATCCGTTTGTACGGAAAAAACAGCGGAAAAGATAAAAGATTTGCGAGTCGGGTCTTACCTGTCCTGCCGAGCAAATATGGAGTGTGGGAGTCCCGCGCATGCACACGCGTCTCTGTCAGGAAAGTAGGCAGCGTCGACCCGCACACCCTGACAAACTGCTGCTCGACATGACGGGGCTTGTCGGCCTCTGACGGAGAGGACTTTGTTTCACAGCCCTGAGACATAAACAGGGTTGGTCAGAAATGCCAGATTCCCGTGTGGTGCTGCAGCAGGCAGGAAAACGCCGGAAAAACGTTTGTTACCTGTGTCGAGTGCTGCCCTCTCAGCCAGTGCTTGACACTTTGAACCTCTCGGTCTTTGCTGATCCCTTCCCGGCGTTCACTCCCCTCTTGCTCTCCAGGTGTGCCTCTGGCCAAAGCTAGACAAGATAAGCCAGGTGAGGGCAGAGTCCAAACATCCAGGAGGAGCCTTTTCCCTTTTTTTTTTTTTCCTCCTTCTTTTCTCCCCCCCTCTCAGTTTGTGTGTGCGGCCGTCGTCATTGCCAGTCATCAGGTTATTTCATGCTGCGGTTTGAGGCCCGTGTAGTCGCGCGTGGTGAATCTTACGGGCTGGTCGGTTGGGCCAAGCGGGGAACTTCCAACTCATTCCAGCGAAGGAAGCCTGAACTGTGGGCAGGGATGACGGAGCCCGGCTCGAGTTGGGACGGTTGAGTGGGTGTGCAGCAGGTTGTGCTTGGTTGAGTGTGTGTGTGTGTGTGTGTGTGTGTGTGTAGATTGGAGATTGTGTGATTGTGTTAAAAAGGAAGCCATGGCCGGGGTGTGAAGAGGCCAGTCGCCCAGAGAAGGGGGTTAACTGATCACTAATCTCCACGTCATTGTCCCCGGCGCTCCGCCGATTTCCTGGTTTCCTGCTTAGTGTTGGCTTGTCTAAAGCCCCCGGAGTTGAGCGCACTCCACAGGCCCTTCTGCCTGACTGGAGGCCTATAGCTCCTCTGTAATCAAAGCACACTGTCGCGCACAGACATGTATGTACAGGCTCGGTGGGTTGCACAAGAGAGATAGCTTGTTGCAGTTCCAATTCTCACGCCTCCAGCTTGTTGTCTCTGCCTCTGGAATGCTCTTGCCGTATAGCTATGAGCGAGCTGTTTGCCCGCTCTGTGGACGCTGTTGGCGTTAGAAATGGCAGGGTTAAAGCATTTTGCCGTCGGTAATTGTCACCCGTGTCCGTCAACCCTTTTGTTTCGTCTCGCGGTTTGGAACGGGCCGTGTGTTTCTCCCCTCAGGCCGTTTCATCTTCCACTACCTGCGTACCAGTGTTCCTAAAAGAGTGCAGTCTGCTTGCGCTCTGATCTTGTAATGAACACCAGAAAGGAGGACACAGCTGCGGAGCCCTTTGTTTCAGGGCCTCTCCTTGTTCACAAAGCTTAAACATTTTGGCTGTGAAGGAAACGGACAAATTGTATCTCCGAGTCCTCATCCAGTCCTTTCAAATGGATCCAATAAACAACAGGCGTCCCGCCTGACCCTCTCTTGTTCTCCAGTCCAGAAATGGTCCGCAGCTCCAGACACCATTACTCATGCAAATGAAAGTATCATAACATTTACTCAAGGTTGAAAGAACATTTCTGAACATTTCCCCTCCGAGAAATGTCCTTCATCCGCTCGCATCCACGAAGCTGCTTTCTTTCTGGGAGACGATCAGAGTGGAGGGCTGGTGTTTTCTGTGGTATTTGTGTATGACCTCACAAGACCTCCCGCCTGACCAAGGCTGGCCTCGCACTGCTAGCCGTGCTGTCATGCTATGTAGCCTCCGGGGTGGATGCGTTTAGCCCTATCTAGAGTTCTGTATAAGCCTCTCTTCTAAGGCCTGACCATAGCGGGCAGTGTGGTTGGATGCAGCTATGCTGGGCCCGAAATCTGGGATGCTGTGTGTTTTTGTTGTTGCAGGATAAAAAGTGTTTCCAGATATTGCTTTGACTGGCGCTAGAAGCCCAAACTGAGGCTTTGGTGGATATTCTTCTGGCCCTTTGTTGTGTGTTCTCCAGCTTCCACTGCATCGAGGCCTGTAGACAGCCAGCATTTAGACTAGATTCGCAGCGAGACCTGTCTGAATCTTTCATATGAAAAACATTTTTCGACCGTGCCAAACACAGGACATCCTGTGCTGCGCTGGGTAAAACTCAGCCACGGTTGCGTCCGTGGATTCCCCCCCCCCCCCCGAGCGCTGAAAGAGCGAGACCAGACTGTCGGCTCCTGGCACCCGATCAGGCGATCCGCTGCTCTACCTGTGTCTGGCTGCGTTACAGTTTCCAGTAGCCTCGTAATATCCTTTCTTGTGGCGAGCCCCTTTCAAGTTCGCATTTGTCATCGGCCAAACCGCAGTCGTCACCGCTCGTATGACTCGCGATGAGCCGCTTGAAACGGCTCCAACAGAAACTTGGCCGCCTGGCTGCCGGGGCGAGGAAGCGGAGGCGCTCCGTCTCCACATGACATGCATCTGACGGCGAGCAAAGCCCAGGTGTTAACCCGGCGCAGGCTCATTAGTGCGTGACAGGGCGCACGAAAGCCTCCGATCAACACGGTTACGTCACGGCAACTACTGGGGTTGATACAGCAGAGCTGTGCTTAAACCGTATAAAAGGGCCTGATTGTTTACTTTTTGAAGATGTCCTGGGCTGGTTTCTTGTGCCTCGGAGCAGCGCTCTGCATTGTTAACCGTTTACAAATGAGCCGAGGGTTCTGTTCAGGACTGGGCCCGAAGCGCGCTTTCATCCAGAGATAGGATTGTGAGGCGAATTCCAGCGGGCCCTGGTTGTAAAACACACTATGGCGCAAAAATATCTTGCGTTTTTGCGCTGATCCCCTCCTTCCTCTCGTCCCTCCGTCAATGGTCCCATAAAGGCAAAATTGCTTCCCGAAGAAAATATATGTTACATGATGGTAATTGTGCTATTATGGAGAGAGATCGTGTACTTTTTCTGATCCTCTCGGCGCACCCACAGACTTCTCCATTTATCTCTCCCTGCAGTTTTGGCTGCGTGGAGACAGAAGAATGTAATGCACCGTACATAAGCATAACTCAGAACATATTGTTGTTTCTCTGGGAGTGTGGGTGTCCAGCATAAGCCGTGTCTCTCCTGGCACCGAGTCATTCGTCATTATGATATTTATATGATTATTTAGATTACTGTGAAGACGGCATGCATGAGGAAAGCGGGTGTATTTGGACTGCACATTAGATAAGGAGCCATGTAAATGCGGGAATGCATAGGCACGCGTGCATATAGAGTGCAGAGGCGTTTTGTTTTGTTTTTATTTTAACCTTGGTGGTTTTGTTTGCATCCCCGCCTGAGGCCTGAGCTCTCCTCGACATGGCCAAGGTTCAGACTGCGCTCTTACAGGCCCACGGCCCCCTTTGTTTTAATGGGAAATCTGTTGCAATCAGAGGGCTTTTCCCGGAAGGCCGTGATGTGAAAGACATAATTTTGCTTCTACAGCGATGTTTTGTTGGATATTAAAGAGGCCAAACCCCCACAACTCCCAATTCAGGGATCAGTGAGCTCATCCATCATAAGGAGAAATGCCAGGGCACCAGGAGTTCAGCTCTTTGCTGCCATTTCTCTTTTCACTGTTTATTTCCTTTAGTTTAGCAGTTTCCAAAGGCGCTCTCCATCTCCATCCAGCAGGCTCCACGCCTGTCCAACACCGTGACCATCCACAACCACATGCACACACGTCCACACGTACGCTTGCCTACCTACGTGACCTCCCACATTTGAATGTTATTGGCTGAATCTGCAGTTCACACGCAACCTCACACGCTACTCATTCAGGCACGCCACCGGCTGTGCGCGTGGTAACGTATACGATCTGCATTTACGTTTTATTGGCAGTCCAGACAAGTGTGCAGGGTTGATCCCATCAGCCTTCGGTTTGAAAAATTAAAGCAGCGTGTTTCTCAGTCGCAGCTCGATGCTTTTTTGCAACCTTTTCAAAAAATGTAAACTGTGCAGCCTCCAACATAGTAGTCAGAATTACCAAGACAAGTTTCAGACTCTTTTTTTTCCCCCCCCCTTCGCTGTCAGATCAGAGGAGGTCTCGTCTCGGAGGTCCATTCACAAAGACATTTGCCGGAGACGCGGACGCGAAGGGTTAAACGCAGGAAGTCGATTTGGGCCTTAATCTGCACACAGTGTTTGTTCTCCACTAACAAA
This sequence comes from Karalla daura, assembly GCA_029224185.1. Lineage (NCBI taxonomy): Eukaryota > Metazoa > Chordata > Actinopteri > Chaetodontiformes > Leiognathidae > Karalla > Karalla daura. The sequence goes on from CM055199.1 coordinate 9,533,469, forward strand.
AACATCATAATAGACCAGACCTTTGGGGTTTTGTGTCTGCCGAGTCTGATAATGAATGATGACTAACCCAGTACCATTTGTAAGGCTCGAGTTTTGTCTGCGGAGGAATTTCACCTTGGCTGAAGAGCCTTGCATGTGCAGCACCGCTGCCCTGCCGCCTGTTTGTTTGAGTTAGCAGGGGTGCCTGAGCGCACGCACACACACACACACGCACACACACACACACACGCACACACACGTGCACACAAATGGTCTCTAAATAAGTGTTGGGCTCCCATCAATCACCTAAGTGACACACTTCTATAGCAACACACCACACGCACATGCACACTCCAGATAAATGGTTCCTTGATTAACTTCACCGGAGTGCATTAGAGGCAGCGACGTTAGCCCGGACCACAGAGTTGGCTTGTTAAGGGAAATCCACTCCTCTGCTGGCGGCAGCCGCGGCCTCTTGGCTCGGCGGCCATCTAGTTAGAGATATCTGATGGCGCTGTAATGAGTGATCCCGTTCGCCGAAACAAAGCGCTGACCTCTCCGGCTGCGAGGTTAAGAGACAATAAGCATGAAATGACAGGTAGGACGGCTAAATATTTATCAAACGTCGCCACAGTGCAGTTTCAGCTTTTGTAGCTGCAACCCTAAGCCGACCGAAGCCAAGCCTCACAAGCGTTTTCAGCGGCCTGGGCTCCGCGTGTGAGGACCGGGCCCTGCTTTGTTCTTGCTGTGTGTCCCCTTCTCGCTGGGTGGCATGGGAGTAATATCATACTCCTTGGACAGTCACACAAGATCTCTGCCCATTTGAAAACCATTTGAGGGACGTGTTGGACACTTTTCTCTTTCTTTGCCACCATTAAATAAGCAAAGAACATCAAAATAAAATGTGAGTTGGTCCCGACTGTTGGCCTCTCTTTACACGGTGGATATAGAGCGGTGTAAACAGTACGCTAGATAACTCTCGCAATTTGTTTCTTTTTTGGCATCCTAAAGAAACGAAACAGTGGTCACACAGGTCGGTTAAACTATTTCATGCCGCCAAATTCCATTCGTGTCAGAAAAACGTGACAGAAAACAGCGTTGCTAAGTTGTCTGCGGATATGTGAGCAAGTAAATAAAGAGACACCAGTCCAGGAGCAGGTCGCACAGTCCACTCTCATCACAACGTATACTGTGCAGGCGCTCGGTTCGCCTCTGTAGCGCACTGAATGTCTCTGAGTACAAACCTGCTGCACCCCCGGAGGATATGCTCTTGTGTTAAACCGGCATTAAATCATCGCTCTTGGCTTGCAAGGAGATAGCGGTGGTCTCACATATTTCCTCACACATCCTCCTCTCTCTCTCTCTCTCTCTCTCTCTCTCTCGCTCTCGCTCTCTCGCTTGTGCCGAGGCTCGTGCGGGAATGCTGTAATGTGGCGAGGATCCGCGGCGGCCACCTGGGCTGTGAGCGGCCTCCCGCTGGGCGTGGGACGCGCTGTGCGAGCGCGTGCCATGTTTGTTCGGCCCGCCTGACTCACAGCATTGTGTGGTACTGGTGATGTCATGGCTGGCCCGGGGTCAGGCCGGGCTGTGCTGTCGGGAGGCCAGGCCGCGTGCTGATGTCACGTATTTAAGCCTGGGCTTGTTTGTGTGTGTGCGTGCGTGCGTGTGTGTTTTACTACCGTCCTACCTCCGCGGTGGCCTGGTGCCCTCCTCTCTTGGCTTTTGTGCGGGGGCCCGTTGTTTGTGTTCTGTGGTTTCCCACTCACCCTGGGCCCCAGTGTCAACTCCGACACACGCACGCACACACGGGGCATGCGTACGTATGCAGCCGAGTGTTTGGTTATAGAGTGATGCACTGGCTAAACATGTACATTGCGAGTTAACACCCGAGGCAAGGAAACTTCCCGCGTCCCGAGAGGAAGTGCGTCACGCTGCCCATAAAGCACCTGTTAATGCTCAGAAGGGCCCCCACGTCATTAGCCTGGGACAGTCCACCCGTGACCACGCCGCAGAGATCAGGTCAGGCCAGATCTGACTGGAGACTCCTCAGCTGCACTTCAGTGAAGCGTCCAGTAGAGGGTAGGCCAGAGTGCAGCTATACTGTTGAGGTGGAGGAGGATGAGGAGGAGGAGGAGGAGGTGTTCTCACCAGCTTGCCTTTATACTCGTGTTTTGTTTAATTTGAAGATGCGAGAGTTGTTTATTTACCTAATGGCGTTTGCGTGATATTTCAGAGTTACGTGTCAGATGAGGGCTTGAGCTCACATTACTGGAATGATAATAGCAGCTTTCCTGAATCCAGGGAAGGCGGAGAGGCGGGATGCAGTGGAGTGGGGGATAACTTCCCCTCACGACCCTCTCCTGTCTTCTTCTTCTTCTTCCATACTTACTCTCCCTCCCTCCCTCTCTCTCTCTCTCCCTCCCTCTCTCTCTCTCTCTCTCTCTCTCTCTCTCTCTCTCAGCACATGGATGCTGGAGTCCCCATGATGTCTTCCAGATGCCGTAGCTCTGCGGAGCTCGCTGACAAAAACCTGCCCCGCTCCTCTTGCAGGCGCGCTCGCCTCCTCTCTCCTAGTCCTCCGTACACACAGTCTTTGGCTCCCTCCTGCAGCTCACTGTCTTGTTAAAGAGACACTTCCTTGGCCCTGCAGACTTCCTGGATATAATCCTATAAAACAATGGCTTGCTCTGTGGTCACATGGCCTCCCTCTCCTTCTGAACGGGATGACGGTCTGCGTTGGTGCATATACGTGCGTGTCACATACAGGCAGGCACTGTCTTACATGTCCTGTCTCTTACAGCTTCTCGCAGCCCCCTGTGTGTGGCATTTATGACGGGACGGGTCATAACCTGTGTGTGTGTGTGTGTGTGTGTGAGATGCCCTGGCCCGGGTCCCACCTTGCTTGATTAGCCATTAGCCAGTGGCTGCCCTCTCTGATTTCCCGCACGGTAAGAGAATCTCTCGCCGCCCGCGTCCAAGCCCATCAAAGGAATCACACAGTCACACACACACACACACACACACACACACACACACACACACACACACACACACACACCCACGCTCAGTCGTGCTGCCAGACTCGATCCCGGCCCCTCATCTCGGGCTCTAATGACCTCAGGCAACGGAATTACCCTGTCACTGCTGCTCTGCGACTGCCGTCTCACGCGCGTTCCCCCTGCCGTCACGTTGACGGCAGACGAGATGAGAGCATCTGTCCTCCTCCTCCTCCTCCTCCTCCTCCTCCTCCCCCTCCTCCTCCCCCTCCGCCGCCGACCCTGTCGCGAAAGCAAACACACAGCGGACGGACGGCGACCGTGGTGTCATTCGCTCCATCGCCGCCCCCGCGATCAAAAGCACAGGCCGTGACTCAGCTCTGAGTCAGTAGGAACGTTGAATCAGTATTGATCACGCGAGTCCAAATCAAAACCGGCGTCACCGCGGTCCCCGCGACCAGCGGGGGGGGCGCGCCGTCGACGTGAAGCTCAGAGTCGTGATAAGTGCTGCCTCGACGCGGCTGCTCGGAGCCGTCGCCTGTGAAAGCGGGTTTGCAGCAACAGAGCCAACCTTTGCCAGACGCAGTGTGTGTGTGCCCGCACCGAGTCATTGTTTTTGCATTTCCTGTCATCGTCTTGTCCGCTAGACAAACAAGAGAAAAAAAAAAAAGCCCCTGTAAATATTTTTGTTTGCAAATCCTTAAAAGGGAAGCGGACCCTGACCTCGCAGCGCGACTTCGCCCAGACGAGCGGGGCTTTCCACGCTGGCGTGACCTCTCTGTGACACCTGTGATGCCCTGACGCTGTGGTCTCTGTCTCTGCCGTCTCTCCGCAGGGCGCCCTGACGAACGAGCGCGACTACGAGAGCGTGGTGATGATGAAGATGAGGCAGGCTGCCGAGCGACAGAAGCTCATCGAGCAGATGCAGAGAGAAGACGAGGAGGAGGCCGCGGGGTCGTAGCCGACTGGGAGCCCGCCCGCCGCCAGCCTTTCAGGCTTTAGTTTAATAAAGCCTTTTTAAGTGTTTTATTGTTATTATTTTTGTATGTAATACACTGTAAGGCGTAATAAATCTTTTCAATATCTAAAAGAAGCCTTCTTTTTCCTCATATCTGTGGTCTTTATCGGTTTGTTGCATCTTTTCTCAGAGTAAAGGATGGCTGAGAGAGGAGGAATCCTGATCGACTTGTGCATTGAAGAGGGTCAGTGTGGCACTCGACCGAGTGCTCTACCATCATTACACTATCATTGCATGAAAACCAGTAATATTTGGTTACTTTTGATCAACAGCACACTAAATTTTATCTCCAACATCAAAAACATACATGGATACAAAGTCTGTTGTGTGTTCAGTGTCAGTAATAAAGGATGAAGATTTTGTCTGATACAATGATTGGTTCCAACTGAATAAACTGCAGTATATCCCCACACATTACTACCATTTCAAATTATTGCAGGTACCTGATGCACAACTCTAACGTCGCTGCCTGTTTTTTCCCCCCATCAGATCAATACCATGTCCTTGAATATGTCCCAGTGAATAAGCAAATAATCTGTATTTAAGGCATCCAGGAAGATCTCATTCACTGTTCTGAGAGCTGGTCAGTGGGCATGAGGCGCTGCATGCAATCAAATACTGAGCCTTTGTAGTTTGATATCCTCAGACTAATTGCTACATATTGCAGGAAATGTACACTAATGTTTTCTATTAGGAACGCTGGGAATGGATATAAAGACACAGGCTAGAGGGGGATTAGTTTACTCCTCTTAACTGATGACCGCATTAAGACAGCGTAGCTCCATTATAAGCCGACGGATCTGAAACCATTGATGTCAGCGACCAAATATTGTGACGCGTAACACGTCTTCATTAATCCTTAACCAACTCATCATCTATCTCGCAAAAGCAACCAACGTTTCATGTCAAGCCTGTCTGCTCGCTGAAATCTGTATCCGCCGGGCAGGAAATTTAGCTTAGCCCGACGTTAGCTGCGCAATCAGGAAACTGCTGCGCCATCCCCGCTGCACCATCCCCGCTAATTAACACATTTAATCTAATTTGTTTAGACTAATCAAAACCCAACCTTTCAGAACACGTTGTGGTTTGACAGCCGATTAGGTCCTGGATCAGATTTTGATGGTGTGTGTGTGTGTGTGTGTGGGGGGGGGGGGTGGTGGACGTGACTTTGTGGAGACTTGTTGTCACCATGAGGTTGCCTGGCAACCAGCGGAGACTTCGGGAAGTCACCGCTCCCGGCCAAGAAGTTGTCTGGCACATAACCCCCCCCCCCCGTACAACCGCATCTGGCCCCAGCTTCATATTCGAGCCAATGGACAGACATGAGAGTAGTATTAGTCCTCTCATCTAACTCTCAGCAAGCAAGTAAATTGCTTTTTCTTTCTGTTTGCACTAGCAAAAAGAAGAAAAAAAAAAAGGCCGCTTTAATCATCAACTGCAAAAGCTGAGACCATCATCTGAGCGGCGTCCACCGCTGACAACGCTACGCTGAGCATGAACAGCGCCCCGACATCTATGTTTACTTCACGCGTGATATTGCAGGGATGGTTAAGGTTTCTGCAGCGGTCGGGCTTGTTCTGGGGCAACTTACCCACCGCAGTGTTTCCATCTCGCATGCTCTGGGTCTGTGTGGATCATGTCAGCGGCCGTGGACTGACGAACATGCCACTTACTTGCTTCTGTTCAGTCTGACCTCAACCAAATGTTCCCTCCACCGAGCTGTTACTGTTGTTTACTGTTTCACAATAGTCTTATGTAACGGAATACCTTGAAGACGGTTTGTATTGCTTATTTATGCTCTCTGAAAAGACACGCCACCGCTGCGTGACCCACATTAAGTCAGACTCCTCAGTGTGCCACGCTGTTGCCGTCTCCATGAGTTTTGCAACGGGGTCCTCTGCCTGCGGAGCATCCCTCCGTCCAAATGGCCCCGTTTCCCCGTCTCTTGTGGGGCCGTGGCGTAATGGTGTGTCTGTGTTTGTGGGCCTGTGCGGCGACGCACTGCGTTGTTTAGGAGCCACATGGCGGCCTCGCAACATCCAGACCCAGTCATCCGTCTCTCTGCGAGTCCTGCGCTCGCCTGGCCGCGGCTCCGTTACACAATGTCCAGCTGCGGAGAGAGCGGTGCGGTGTGGTGGGAGACATCTGCTCCCCTCCTCCTGCAAAATCCCCTCATCACATGGTTTTGTTTATGTGTAGTCTTTTTCATATCCCGGCAATGTGAAAAAAAAAAGAGAGAGAGAAAAAGCCCAGAAACACACAATCTCTGTCCAAATGACAACAGAGGAAATACAATTACAGGAAACACATTTACCACTAACCCTGCCCTGAGCCCACAGTGGCTTGTGCTGCATGCAAACCAGAATGGGAGCACGGGGCTGCAGGGTGCCCCGACCTATCACTGATTACAGCAGAGCATAGGAATCTTTGGTGCCCCTTGTGTTTTCCTGTCAGTGCCAGGGTTAAACCTGAACTGCTGGAATCCCCGAACTTGCCGGCACCTCTGAGTCTTTCGGTACGGAGGTGGAGGTTTGACCGAGCGAGGCCAGTGAGCGTCTGGCTGTGAGCGAGCTGGCAAACTTTCTGGTTTGCGGGTTAGTGATCCGGGCACGGCCCCAGACATGCGCTAACAGACCTGGGGCTGCAACCAAACCACCCAGTGTTTGTTTGACTCTCACAGGCAAACCTTTTTGCTCTCCGTGTGCATGTAGCTTCCTCTCAGGGCCCGCAGCATCCCGTAGGATGGCTCTCAATAACTCTGATTCGTGCTTAAATGTCTGTTTTATGGAGTGCCACAATGTGTGCTATGATAGAGTCAGGGGGGACTCCAGTTTATTTAATTCTTAATGAGTCCACAAACAATGTACTTCATTACATCATTTTAATGAAACACTTACAAAAACATCTTCAGACAGTCCTGTAAGTACAGATCTAAAAAGCATTGGGCCTTCTGCACAGGCCGCACAGACACACCTTCATTTAAGTCCTGAATAGTGAACACAATGGGCTCTTGTACAATCTCTGGAATGTCATTCTGTATTCCCCTGAAATTGTCACCTATCTGAGGTAATCTGCAACTCAACGGCTGGGATAATCTAAGGTTAAGAAGTTTTTTTTTTTTTACTTGACAAGGGGCTGGTTTAGTAGCTGCTGGCCGTATAGAAGAGAAGCTACGTTTTCACAAGGCTGACAAAGGTCCTCAGACATGATTCATTCATTCCTCCAAAGGCTTACACCTGTATTTTGACGCAGTCATCGCTCCCGTCATTCCGTCTCCTTGTGCAGACACCACACCAGCGTCTGTCCCACCCCCGTCATGCTCACCACGCGGTAACCAATCTTCTCCAGTTTGTCTAGCACCAGGCGTGGTGGCTCGTCCACATGGTACTCAGAGCTGCATGAGCATAAACATAAAAGTTAGTCCACTCGCCGCAGATGGGGGATTTCTCTGTCTTTCAGCAAACTTTGCTTGGAACACTGAACGCTGTTAATTGTTCTGGTGCTTGTTCACTTCCTTCCACACCTTGGTTCATTTCCCAGCAGCATTTGAATCCGATTGCCAATGACAACACTTCCCCGATCTGTATTCCATCAGCCCGAGTGGTTTATTCTAAATCTGCGAAGCAGCAGCTCTCAGACCATGTGACCTGCTCTCAGCTCTGTGGTCAATATGCACAGCATGACTGCCAGAATGAAAGAAACACCCAAATGGGGCCTGATGAGAGCACATTTACAGCGCACCTGGGAGGCCGTGCCGCATGTGCGAGTGTGTGTGTGGGCTGTTTACTCTTGACAGTTTGCAGCTCTCTGTTGAGAACTGTTGGCGGAGATGACAAATGATTGATCGGATCGGGATAGAAGGTCTTCATCCTGTGAGAGACATTACAGCAGTCTGGAGCCAAACTGTGCTCGCTAATGGAGCGCCAGGCTTTGCCACTTTCACTTTACAGTCCGTCTACGCTAGCGGTCCCCTTTTCTTTTCAATACTCACAAATTGTTTCCCAGCATGGTTGTTTTCCTTGCTCCCAGGTAATTCATGACAGATGGGTCAGAATATTCATCTCCCACATTGGTTGGACCATTCTCCTGGAAGAGGTAACGAGGTGCATTAACTTAACATCTGTTTTCTTAAGATTAATTGAGAAATTGTTGCTCTGCTTGCAACAGTGTCTGTGATTTGTGCAGGACACCTGCAGCCCTGTGGCAGGTGCATGGACCATAATCTCTAATAACTGGATGACCTAAAAATAGACCATCCAGTACTGTGATGTGTGGAATTAGGCTGCTCTGGCAAGTGCAGACAGCAGGATGGACGTGGGGCGGACAGCGTGTGTTTCTAATTAAGCGAAACCATGGCTGAGAAAAAAACACAACACACGCATACATCTATAATCTTCGTTGCTGTACAGCGGGAACGAGCAGAGCCCGATCAGTAAACAATGTGTCTCGTGCGGGAAAGAGGAAAAAATAAACGAGGGAGGAGGAGGAGGGATATACGCACCAGTCGGATCTGCGTGCTGACGAGCATGTACGGCATCGCTGCGGCGCCGGAAACGGACCGTGTATTCCCGAGAGGCTCTGGCTGACTGTCAGTGACCGAGCGGCTCGCTGAGGGGGTCTCTGCGCCGACGCGACGGTCCCCGGGTCCCGCTGCCTGCTCTCGCTTCTCCGCTGGCTGTGCCCGGCGCGGAATGCAGAAACACCCACCTCCGAGGACCAATGGCAGCGCTGCTGCTCCCAGCATCTGCTGCTGCTGCAGCCAGGCTCCGTGTTGCTCAACTCCACGGTGCTCTGTTGATGTTGATGTTGATGTTGATGTTGTTGTTGTTGTTGTTGATGGTGGAGGTGGTGGTGGGGGCAGGAGGGATGTCGGACCAGAGGATGCGTGAGCTCACAGTCAGGGTGTGTTTTCCAGCTTTTATTCAGTGATCAGCACAAATTTCATTCTAATGTTGTTTGATCAGAATCATTCTGAATGGACAGGATGCACTGGTCTATGCTCCAACCCGCACCCACAGTATATCATCCATCCATTCATCCACCCATCCAACCATCCATCCAGTCATCCATCCACGTCTGACCCACCGATTGCGGCACCCACGGATATGTTTGGACAGCACCTTTATTGATAATGCTGCAGGCAGGTAAACAGGCAGGGCAGCGATGGCAAAGTTCAGGAGAGGACAGGACAGATTCGAGCTGGACAGACCGAGGTCAGGTGAGGTGAGGTCACTGCCACTGCCTCCGTGAGGGAGGGGGGAGGTAGAATGTGAAACGCTCATATTTTCAAGTGGGGGAAACTGATTAAGAGTGTCATGGGCTGTTTTTTTTTTTACCCACTTTCTACATATCAAAGATGTAGGGCTCTGTTGGAGCCAAACTGAAAGTAGGTAATGTGACCACCAGTCAGTCACAGAATACACAGACACACACCGAACTTACTCTCATACTTGCACCTAGTAGCAATTTAGAGTGTGCAACCAACTGTATTGTGGGAGGAAGCAACTCTAGTGATGTTCTTGTGTGACTGTGCTGTGGGATGTCGGGGGCTTGGCTCAGCCTTACAGATATAAGAGGAGCTCAGGGGCTCATAGTAGAGCTGCTTATGCTTTTCATCGAGCTGAGGTCTGGTTGGGGTAGGTTGGTCGGCCTGGCCAATTATAAGGCAGGTTCAAAGCCATACGTTTCTGATATTGCTCAATATCTGATTCCTCCTCTGATTCTGGCTCAAACATATTAACACCAGAGAACAAGAATAAATGCTCCATTGAACCATTCTAGTTCCCCTTGCGACACTTTATTTGATTTCAAGCTACATTTTCACGTGTCAGCATTTTATGAGCACTACCTTTGTGCACACTTCTGCCCATAAGCTCACACAGATTCCGTTTATGTAAAACATTTGCTTGTGTGCATGCATGTATTACACTGAGCCCACACTGTCTGGAACTCTAATTTCCTCCTCAGAGATTTATTAATTTCCTCCTCAGCACAACAATAATAATTTTTGGATCAGTTTTGTGACTGAGAGGGAAATGAAAGACATAGAGCGAAGGCGAACAACAATGGCGGGGACTCTGATAAAATCAGCAATATGAATGTAATGTCCCGCTGATGCCGGTGGAGCCTGACAGACATTCACTCAGGCTCTTGCATGTCAAGCTCGGTGGGAAGGATCATTTTAAGCCCGATCGCAGCTTGATATTGTGATGCAGGCAGACGTGAAGCTGGGAAACCAGAGCTTCCTAAAGAAAAGTCCTGCACCACACTGATGAACACATAATCTCGTTGGTCTACCACCGTGAGATGTTTTCTCTTTGTAGAGATTTTATCATACACGGTTGCTGCCTTTATGAGTTTCTGCAGCATGAGACTGCAGGGACACCGTTTGTTTTTACAGTTCAACGTGTCTGCCATGACAGCGGCACTGCTGCCTCCCAATCAGGCCTGTAATCTGTGGCCGCCTCGTTTGGACAGATGCAGGCGTTTGGAGAGAAGTGCTGAGAAGATTGCCACCTACTGGCTTCCATAATCACTGTCATCCACCCAGAGTTGCTTGTCTCTTCACCTTGGTGAATGACACTTGTCCTGCTCAAAGGAGAAAGGTTAAGGTTTTGAGTTTCGGTACCCTTTGAGACAAATGAGCCGCCATTGGCGGTGTGAAAATAGACTGAGGTCGTCCACACCGATGTGTCTATTCTTGTGTTTTATCTGTTCCCGTTAACCTGCGAGCCATGCTTCAGGAAAGAAAACAGGAAAGCAGCGGGGATGTCACAGAGGCCCCCCCAAAATAAACCAGCAAACCACCTCTCTTGCCAAAAGAACGCTCTCCCCAACCATGTTCCTACCCGAGCCACTTCCTGGACTCCCGCGGCGGCTTCCTGTGCCGGCTCATCTGCTGCTGGTTATGGAAGCGCGAGGTCGCCTCTTCTGTGACCTGTGGTGACAGTGGAGCTCGTCCCTGGTGGGTCTCGCAGGAAGCAGTTTGATCTTTTGATGAGGTCTTTGCTTTCTCCTTCTCGGCTAAAGTGTGATGGCCCGCTGCTGGAATGCTTCCGTCAAATGAATTCATGTCATGCAAAGGCTCCTCTGCAAGTGCTGTCAAAGCTGTGCTGTGCAGTGCAGTTAAAGGGCATTGAAAATGAAAAAGCACTTTGGCTTTGTTAAACAACAATATATTCCTGGCCAAAAATGTATGGCAGGTCCTAAAACATCATCAAGTCCTTAGTCATGCATAAATTCCAGGTTTGCAATAATAATTCTAAAATGGGTGAATCCAAACAGAGGTGCAATGTGATGCTAAATACAAGACTGACAAAAACCGCACTGCCCCCATCTCCAAAACAGTTTGCATATACATCCCTCCATCCAGGTGAGGCAGCAGCTTGGTAAAATCTTCAATGAAATTGCAGATGATGCACGCAAAAATGTTAAAAAATAGGATTATGCTAAAATGAAAGCACTAAAGTTAAGTCTGCAATAGGCCATGAGTCAGTTTGGCTTTCAGAATATAAAATATCTGTCCTCTTCCTCACAGACTCCACAAAGGAAATCCAAGTTATTGAACTGCACTTCAGTATGATACATGGAGACACAAATCATTTGGCGAAAACGTTGTGTGCCAATATCTTGCACTCTGCACACACACAGTGTAGAGCCTTCAGTGATTATTAATACTCGCTGTGAATATGTGTGGGCAGAGACCTGCGCTGGATGGCTGCGCTGCTAAAGTAATCACTTTAAATCATTGTGTGGGGACGTGTACGGGAATGAATGATCCAGCAGCAGGCAGTGTGTGTATCAGATGATTTACTGTAGGTGTGTGCTGCAGTGATACTCCAATATTCAGTGGAGAGATTTAAACTGTGGGAGAGCAGAAACTACAGGCAGTGCTCTGATAGATTGGGTGTTAGGGTTACACTCTGTATAGGTTTACATCAGCCTAATTGTGATGAATCACAGCATTGTTGGGCCACGTATTTCTTCTGGAGGCTCTCATACTTAGTGCGCTCACACTTGTGTGCGTCTGCATCTGCTTGTGAAGCGCAGCTCTACGGTCCCTCCTCTGCAAGCAGATACATCACTGGCCTCCTTTCCCTTGCTGTTTTCCAGATTACACCCAGCAGCTTACATAAAGTGTCTCCGAGCTGCAGAGATATTACCCAGCCGCCTCTACAAGGTTACATTTTCCTCTACTCCTCCCCTCTTCGACTCGTCTTTTCACCTTACCTCACCTCTCCTCCGTCATTCCCATGCCTCGTCTGCTGATGGACGACACTCCTGGCTGCACGTACAACTCTGCGAAACCTTTCAAGCGCTGTCACTGGGTCAAAGTTTTATTGAGAAACTCCAGGATGCGGTTTCTGTGGTTGCGCGTATCGGAAGGGTTTGTTTAGGGGAGCTTTCTCTCTGTGATTGAGAATAATGTCATCAGAAATTTGGAACGACACGTTCTTACACAGTGTGTCTTTTCTCTCATCACCTCCATTCAGAGCTGGACTTTGTGCAATGAGCATGTCCCCATGGGCTCCCGCAAATGGGACAGATTGGACCATTAGTAACAGGAAACAACCCGATGTGTAATAAACAGAGGAACAGAACAGGATTTAAGAAGGCTTGGATGCATCATCTATATGGCCCAGTTTGTGGGTTTAAATTCCCCCTCTGTTGCACCACAACGATTCTGACCACAGCTATGTGCATTTAGTAAGACTAATTATTGCTGCTTGGAAACAGGGAAGCGGACACTGAAGCTCCTGTCAGACAGAGGAAAAGAAATAAACAATTATCCTCTTTGTTAAATATCTACAGTCTCGATCTGGGGATTTATTTTAGGTCATTAAAAGGTTGAACAGCTGTTCAAGATGGAGATCCTCCAGGCTTTTTTGGCAAATCAGTGGCTGTAAACGCAGTATTAAAAACTCAGGTGCACCCACTCAATATAGCATGAGCATTCAATCATGTTGTGAAATTCTGATGTCCTCCATGATTCTTCAGATGTTATTCAGAACTTACTGAAATTGTGCAGCCTAATGTTTGCTTTTTTCCAGTAACTGGAATGTCTGAACTGACAGCGGATTTTGGTGTTTTGGGAATTGAAAGACTCTTTTTGGGATGTGAAAAAAACAAAAAAACAACAAAATCTGAACTATCCCTTTGTAAAGACCCCAGCCTTACCACTACTTTCTGCTCATCCATTAACTTTTATTTCCTCTCATTACCACGTCATAAAAGTGTCCATTGCCATTCCCTTCACTCTAAGTCAAACATTTGTTTAAGTCTCCTGAAATTAAACAAAATAAAAAAAATTACATGAAAAAATTATTTAGTGTAATTACGTACCGTTTGTTTTTACAACCTTTTCCAGGCAGACCAGCTATTCTTTTCAAAAAGTGATTAGATGAGAGAAATGACTTTGGTAATTACTGTTAAGCAACACAACTTTATTTGACTATTTGACCTAAGTTGTCCACGTACATAGATCAGACTTTAGCCAATTAGCAATGCAACAAAGACTTTAAAAATGTTGCCCTTGTGCCAATAAACCTGTTGAAAATGCCATTAATGAGAGACTTATTGAACCAGTTTACTTCCGTTGCCACACTTGGCATCGTTTACACGCTTCACAATGATGTAATAACTTGTCCTTCCTCATAGGTTTCCAAGAGGAACAGCAAATGATGTGTGAAAGTGAAAGTGTGAAAGCTGGATTTAATAGCAAGCCACTATAGTGTGTATTATTGTTTGTATTGCTCATTATTCATTTTCATCACTATTTGAGAAGACAACAGCTCCCATGATCCCACTTAAGTGCATAACATCATTAAAACTCCGCCTGGACTCCCAGTGGCAGAAATTGTGCAATCTGTGATAAAAATGAAAAAGGACTGATATCTATTTGTCTATCTATCTATCTATCTATCTATCTATCTATCTATCTATCTATCTATCTATCTATCTATCTATCTATCTATCTATCTATCTATCTATCTATCTATCTATCTATCTATCTATCTATCTATCTATCTATCTATCTATCTATCTATCTATCTATCTATCTATCTATCTATCTATCTATCTATCTATCTGTCTATCTATCTGTCTATCTATCTATCTATCTGTCTATCTATCACAATTTATCTATTCTGGAAGGGAGCACATAAGGACAGGATGATTGGACAAGGAAACTGAATAATGTAACGCGTACAATGTGGATGCATGAAGCTGCGACTGGGTCACATCATTCCTATTAGGCCTGTGGTTATCATGTTTTGTATTATGTGTTGCAGCATGTGTTTGCTGTTTGTGCACCAGTCCGGCCTAGGTAATCTGCTGTGTGTACGAACATAGCCTCAGTGTACCAGGAATGGGTGCTCCTAGGAAAGCAGCTACGACGAGGAGTTTGGCCCGAGCGGAGGGACAGCTTGACTTTGTTTAAACTCAGAACAGCAACAGCAGGACTGCACAATAGTGGCCCAGGCGGTCGCATTTTGTTGCACGGGCTGCCTTAGAGGACTTTTGCAGGCTGACACAGAGCAGCTGTGTGGCGCGTGTCACGATCAGGGCTGCACAGAGGATTTTAAAAACAGGTACACAATACACAGTAAAAAAAAGGTGTTGATGAACTTGTGACTCCATCAAACTCTCTTGTTTCAGTACAGTATGTGGCAAGATTTACAAAATAAGTGAATGGACTCTCCTGCTCGAGTAGTGTGTTTGTTAGCGGTAGCTTGTCATTGCTCGGTTCGCTCGTTTGTTAGCAGTAGCTTGTCCTCTCTGCTTGATTAGCGTGTTGTTAGCACTAGCTAGCTAGTCTTTTGCTTGATTAACTTGTCTGTTAGCAGTGGCCTATGTTAGTGGCTTATGTTCGTGTACTCCTAACTCTTTTATTGTCACTTAAATGAAGGGTGACTCGAATTATTTCAGCTTGCATCTCTACATACTCTCAACACATCAAATGTGTCCGCTTGATGTGGATGTAAACAACATATCTGGCACCATTATAACCCTGCGCCGACAGTCAAGTCACGTCTTGGAACCGCATTTGAGAGAAGAGTCTCGCACGACAACACTTTGATGTTGCGTCCCAGTTATGATGACATACTGAAATCCCGGGGTGACATCACAGTGGAGTCAGGTTTTGTTCTTTGCCCACATCACTTGTGGCGATCGCTCGCTGTCATGGTTCTGTGGTAATCTACTGTTAACCTCGACCTAATGTGTGCGCTGAAGTGTTACTGCTTTATTACGCCTGTTAAATCCTGAACAAGTGTGCGTCAGCTTCAGAAGCAGACATTACAATGTCTCATTCAAAGCTGAACATGATTTTCCATGAATAAATCAGAAGATCCTGGAAAGGAAAAGCCCAACTGTCTGCTAAATATCCGGTTGGGAAAAAGACTGTATGAACAGAATATCCAGACGTGTGGTGGTCTTTAATATCGCAGCCCACAGTCAACAGTGTAATCACGTGAAAGAGGGGAACTTCAATGGCTGCGGCCTCCACTCGCCTGACAACAAAGAGGCAGCCGATGAGAGTCAATTATGTGACAATGATGTCATGTTGGTGCCGGCTCTGATCAAGGCCATGTGTCTGACGGGATTCCCTCGCTATCTGCCCTGCCCTGCATCCTACAACATCAAGGAGTGGATTTGCGCCCTGACAGTGATTGGAAGTGCAGGTGACGTATACAAATCGCATACAAACGATGTTACAAACCCCAGACGAATCAGTGAAAGATATCATATCAGAAAACCAGCTATCATCAGAATTGGTGCAAAAACACAACTTCAGCACCGCGCGACAGCACAGTAAATCACCATCTGGCAGTGGCAGATTTTATTGTCTTGTTGTGACAGATAACAAGTAAATTACTATCGCGGGTCTGCATCCGTGAAGGGAATGCATCCGGAATCTGGCTGTTTAACACGTTTTTGGGGGTTTTGAGGTACTTTGAGACTGGCGTGACTATCGTGAGTAACTCAGTGGGAAGTGGAAATGTTATGGTTATACAAGATGATAGATGAAGCGGAGGGCAGAAAGTCGCATTCTTAAATGTAGTGTGGTCAGGATGGTTGCTGTGTTCTCAGACCAATAGCTCACTGACACTTATCTAATTCATAATTTGCTGCTTTATTACAAGCTTCAGCTGAAACATGAGGTCACGGGGGAGCTGTAGACACTAACACTGCTTCACAGACACGCACCTCCACACACGCTATTTATATGCCGTGTGCTATGATATGTTTGCATTTGCACTCTATTTCACTGTCTGTCGCTGTCTCCCACTGTATTAAACTGAGTGGGAGGCTGAGTAATGAGGCTTAACATGTAATCCAGGCCTCCCTTTCTTATCTGTGCTTGTTCTCTTATTCATTTTCACTCTCGCCTCCTACCTCTAACCTCTTCTCGGAAAAGTCTGGCTTATCTTCAGGACACCACTTTTCAGCTCGAACCAAATTGCATTCCACATTATTCAGATCCTCCGTATCTCCCATCAGCACTCATGTCAGTTGGTCGTTTTAGGTTTCTGTGATGTCCCAGATGGAGCTTGTACACTTTCTGCTGTGTTGGTCTGGGAACGCATCTACGGTCACCGATGGGAGCTTGGATTTACAAGTTTCAGGCTTGTAGCTCAGGGATGATTTTGCTCTTGAGTCGAATGCAGTAAATGAGTTGACTTTTGGAACATTTTGAATAGTGGCAGTTCCCTTGTTTTGGCTTCCCAGAGCTTTAAAATCAGCCTGTGCTCCAAGCACCCAGAGTTCCAAACAAATATACTCCCACTGAGAGCAGGCGGATGAAACACCACTCTCTGTATGATCAACTGTCACTGCTGGACAGTTTTCTGAAGTCACACAGACGTATAATTTAGAGAAGAGTGTCCTTTTTTCTTTTTTTTCTTCTTTTTTTTTACATGACTTGAAGCTCCACAAGCATTTTTTTTATATATTATATGATATTTTTTTTTTGTCGGCTCACTCAGAATCGTGTATATCTGAATCTATACAATTACATGAAGCTAGCCTCAGCTGTATCTCTGTCACATTTTACATCTTCACATGCTGTTCTTGGAAGGTCTCTCTTTACACACACACGCACACACACACACACACACACACACAGGCACACACACACACACACACACACACACAAACACACGTAACAGACACAGTGGCACACAAGACGGAGAAAACAATAGTTAACATGTCTTATGTTGTGTCACAGTCATGAAGACGATGTGGTTATTGCTTTACTTTATATCAGTTGGGAAACACAGCTGTTCAACATTGCTTGGGTGTTTCTTGAACGCCCTGACACTGGGGATCACAGAGGTCAGAGGTCAGAAATTCCTATTTCCGATGTGCGACTGTAAATGGGACACAGTGGGATATTTTAAATATTTGATAAGTAACGTCAAGTTTACAGGCCTTGCTATGGATCTTTCCTTTTTGATTTGATTTTCGGGGAATGCCACAAAAACTCCATGCAGACGTGTCACGCACAGTCAAACACAATCAGACAAGAGGGAAAACTAAAAAGAAAAGTGACGTCTGGCTGCAAAGCCGTCGCAGCGCAGTCACTGGTTGCACTCCTGTTTAGTATTTTCTGATTTAGTCCTAAATCAAGCCTCAGTACTGGACTGGCATAGAATTTCGCTGCAGAGCTGAGACAGGATACTCAAACAACTGACAAAGATGTTTGCAAGATGACCTCAGAAAGATTAGTACATAGCATTATTCTCTTTCGTGCTGAGCGCTCCTGTGGTGTTCCAGGAAAGACGAGCTTGTCTGGGAGCTGTTGTGCTGTTGACTCAAAGCCACAGAGGCACCCCCCTTCTGTCCCTCCATCTCCTTCATTCCAGCCTTCCCGTCCTCCCAGCTCCGCTTTTCCATTTCTTTGCATGTATCCATTCCTGCTGTTTCAACCCCCCTCCTCCGTCAATTGTGTCCTCTGTGGGTTGCTTCCCATCCTTCCCCTTCGTCTCGGTGCACACTCCAAAGGCACCAGCCTGGAGAGAGTGGCTGCTCCTTGTTCCATGTCAGAGCGAGCCCAACTGGGCCACAGCCTAATGAATCATTTCCTCTGAGATACGGTGAGAAGATCACTTTCAGAGTTTGGAGTCAGCGCTGGATGCAGCATGAAGCTCGCATGAACTCTCTCTGTGGTCGAGCCAGGCGCAGTTTCTACACACGTGTGCACACAACCGCTCACACACGCACACAAACCAACACAGGGGGATGACTGCTGTTGTGTGCCTCTTGTTGTATTCTTTATTTTAAAGGCAGCTACTTTGGCTCCACGAAGCCACAAACTTGATTAAAACGGTTTAGTCCAAATGAACATATGGATCTCAGATGTTTTGCCCTCTGTCTCTTTGCAGCATCTTTTATATCCTGCGCCTTCCACGAAAACAAACATGGGCACGCACTGAACGTCATTGTTAAAACACACTGCCACTCAGCATCTGTATGTGTACCTTCATGCAAAGTAATATCCACCCTGACTCCTTCAACCTGACCCACACACACACACTCAGACACAGTCTGCTCTCTGTCACGTACCATCTCCCTCTGGATTTCTGGACCTCCCTGCTGTTCAAGCTGTGTGACTTGGCAGAACACACCGCTGTGCAGAAAACACAGCACCCAGGAGGTCAGAGAGTGTGTGTGTGTGTCCATGTGAGAGAGAGGGAAAAGTCAGTGGTAGAGATACTGTGCACTGTGTTTTCAAGTCTGCAGCATGTTTGTGTTTGTACACGTTAGGCACCATTAAACAGGTGGCTCCGTATTGCTGCAAACAGACCCCGGTCCTTTCCTCACAGGAAATGCTCCTACAACTCCCAGGTTCCCTCCTGGCTTCTCATATTTTCATTTCTGCCCCTGTAGCGGTATTCATCTCGCCTTCTCCTGTCCACCCTCCATATACTCTATTTGAACTCCCCCTTTCCTGACTATGGCTTCCCCTTTGCCCCTTTGGGCTGTTTGGCTTGGCCGGCCGCCCAGATTAGTACACTTTCTGTCCCCCAGTCATCACGGTCATTTTGAGAGGATCATTTTCTCTCATGCATGTACAGTGTTCCCCCACCGAAGTACACCCCCAACTCTCCTTGTACAACTACATAAAACAGAGGTCTCTGGCAGCCGGGCAAAGGAATGAGCCAAAAAAGGAACATGCCACATGGAAAGGTTTATCTGTTTCCTCCCAACACTCATCTGAAAGAGATGTCACAAGCTTATCCAGAAAATTGGGTAAGAGTTCTTGCGCCTCCTCTCCTACATCAGTACATTTAGATAAAGGAAGTGTCTTATGGCATTGCTCGGATAATCACACACGCAATCCTTTCTTCACAAGTAGGGATGTCAAGGTTTTGAATATCAGTCCAAATGGAATGAAAATGAGAGAAAAAGCCTTGTTGCCAGACCGTGAAGCATGCTGACTCCCTGCTCTCATGTTACCAAGGTGAACACTTCCAAAAGTGGAATATGGCTCCAGGTTTCTTTCTTTCTTTTATTCTGTCAAGTGAGTTCATTTTTCTGTCAGCACAGACTCCATGTTGGCATCATGCTGCTCCTGCGTTTTTTATGTTCAGTGATAAACGTCCCAGGCCTTTATAAAATTCCATCAACACAGCTCAGTCATTTCCTCAGCGTGAGTGTAGCGTTTTGCGTCTGTGTTGTAGTTGGCATGACCAGCAACAAGGTCTGCTTACATCTAATTAGCACTCTGACAAATTAACACTCCCAGCGCTAAACAAATGTCTGCCTTACTTCCAGTCACAGCATGGAGCAGCAATTCCCAGAAATGTGTTGAGCTATGGTGGTGATGGTGCTGGTTGTCCTTAAGCTGCACTCATTCTCCTTCTGGTCCTCTCAGGGGCACCGCTGACTCTTCTTTTCTGGAGGCGTCTTGTTAAGTCATCCACTTGTGGTGCATCCTCATGGCAGGAATTACATCATGAAAGTCTGTGTAGTCTTTGTCCACAGTGACATAGAAACCCCCCAAAGAAAATGGGCTAGTTTGCTTGGAAATTATGTTGTTGTATCTTAACACATTTGTGCCATGGATATCGATAGTCAGGACCTTACAGAAGTGAGTCACACATGTCCCTTTATGTGCTAAAGAAAAAAACTGGTCCAAGAGTAGCATCACTTCTTTTCCAGGCCAGGACCAGCTACGTCAGAGGCTGGGGGTGAGGCTATTGAGCCCGGGGAAAACAGCAGCTCCACCATTTTTTTTCCAGCTATGCGTGAGAAGCCACAAACAGCATGCACGGACAACTAAAAAAAGCAAAAGAAAGACAACAGGGACCAAATAAGGACAATGGTCGAAATAGCGAAAGATGACCGAAGAGAAATCCACATTTTGATGTTCAGCACTCGGCCCTCAGAGACAGACCAGCTACAGCGTAACTGACTTATACATTGACGTAATGACGTAATGACGTAATGACGTGGTTTTGGAGCAGTGGAAAAGCAACGTCTCCACCACGGGTTCACAAAATGAACTGGAATCGAACCAGCACCAGCAGCACTGGAACCGTGTTGGTGGAGAAAGGATAAAAGAAGCTTCTTCTCTCTCTCTCTGTAATACATCACTTGAATTTAGCCGCTTATCTTTTCCAAATTGGCTGAATTGACACAAGTCTAAATATTGGACCGTGAGAAAAATAAACAGTCTGTGAGAATAATTCCCGTGGCAACTGAACTCCTATTTTTTGAGTAGATTAGATTCGTTGTTGAGTCTACAGCATTTGTCATTGCTATATTGTCTGCATTGTTTGTAGTCTCTGTAAGTGTGGTTATAGTCTTTTGCTGATTGTATTTACAGTAAACGATTACACTTTGTCACTAATTAGTGTGTACTTTGTGAACTCGGTGCGTGTGTGTGCGTCAGCGAACTCGATCGAGTGTTTCATAAAAAGCTAAAATCATCAAATTGTATCTTTTTTTTAATAAGGCCACGGGATAATGGGTAACATCACTGTCATGCTATTTAAACCGCCATGTGACCACACAAGCTTCATGAGCAGGGACATGGTCATCCTCAATTCACCACAGTCATTAGGAAAACAGATGCATTATGGGATGAAAGCTAACGACAACTGTGGCGATTAACATATGTAGCTCTGTTTGGATGATTGCAATATGTTGATTGAAATGCAGCAGTTGTATCTCAGATCATGCACTTATTTCAGGCTTTAAGACTAGAGCTAAGTCACATGTGTTTTAATATCGAAAGCTTTAGTTTAATTATTTGAATCTGGTGCTTTAAATATTTATACATAGGCGCCTCCATATGCCCTGAAGGCTCACTTTACTTTCTATGTTTTTCTCATTTGCAACATACAAAACAATGCATGTAGCATTTAATTAGTTTTCCTTTGCACATTTTATCTACTGGCTTTAACCAAACATTACATTGCTTTAGAGAAAGACAGGAAATAAGATTAAATGCAGCGAGAGAATACTCCACTGTGCAATGCTGTCCCGATGCTAATGATTATTTGAAAACACAGGTTCTGATAAATGGATGTTCTTTAATTGCCCCGCAGAGATAAATAACATTTTCTGAGTCTGAATTGCACATGCTGTGTCCAGAGACCTGGACTGACCTCACTCACAGATGCTAACGTAAAGTCCAGCTTCATTCCTGAACTCGCAGAGGGGAGTGTATTTTCAGAGTTTTTATAATAGATAATGTGACACAAGATAGACACCATGACATGTGTGTTTCTTGTAACCTGAAAAACCTGGATGACAAAGGAAGCTGTCACTAGCTGTGACTAACTGGTGGCTAACTTTGTGCATCTGCTGCTGCGTGCTGGGCTGATCATGTTCAATGGATTCCTCAGTGTTTTTGTTGAAAAGAGCTGCAGCTGGAAACAAGATTGCAGTATAAAAGATGAAAGATACCAAAAAGCTTAATGAAGTTGCACAGCAGGGACAGCCAGAAACTCTCCGTGGGTCCATCTCTATTAGCAGCTCATGTCATATTACAGTACGTGCAGTCATTTGAGCCAATGTTTGTATAAATACCTTGATTGACTGAAATGCAGCTTTAATAGTTATGGAGAGAATGACTTATTCGTTTGGATCAGAATTACACCCCTGAGTCCGTTCTGTCAGGTGTTGGGCAAAGTTTGTACAGCAGCGCTCCATGGAGAACTTTCCCATGTCATCCACTTGACATGATGGAATTGGATGTGACTGAAGTGCGGTGTTAAGTATACATTTCCTGTAAGAGTCACCTGACATCCTTCCTCTTCTCACTCAAAGGCTGACGCGCGGCACCACAACTGGTACTACCTTTTACAGCGCGTCATAAATCAGCCAGTTAGGCACTTCACGTTAAACTCCTCTCTTCCTGTCTGTCATGAAACGAGGAGTAGGTGTGATGTCAGCTTCAGGCCAAACCAAATAGGTGCCGTGGGATGTGAGTGATGGAATTCAATTGTTTTGGTCAGGGTCGGGGATTTGGGGTGTGTGTATGTGTGTGTGGAGGGGGGGGGGGTTGTAGGTGGAGGGTGGCGGGGAGTGTTTTCTCAGCTGGTTCACTCAGGAGGACGCAGGCAGCCGTCCCCTTGCACTCAAATGTCCACATGTTCGCACTGGACCTAAAATACAGATGTATCCATTACGTCAGAGAACATTCACGCTTCAGTACATTCAAGTTCACTCAGGCCCAATATCGGTGACCTACCACGAATGCAAAGACAGATGGCCAATACACACACACACACACAAACACACACACACGTGTCTGTTGGCTGTCGCGAGTTGCTCCTCAGCGTCTTGTCCTGGCTGCATGCAGGTTGTCAGAGAAGAAAGTGCTTTTATTAGAAACCTACTCAGTGGATGTAAAAGTCTGTAAAATGTGCAGACATTAAAGGACATGAAGCTGAACTAATTATAGGCCAGATCTGGTTGTTAAGACGGTTTAAAGGCAAAAGCGATGAACGGCTGAGGTCGCAGGATGTCAGGGTTGCGCCTTGCAACAAAGGCTCTCAGCACCATGATGACATTTATGCAGTCTTCTGTCTTCTGTTTCAGTCTGTGGGTTAGTCACAGTTTCCCAAATAATATCCTCTAGAGTTGGAAAGTTTTGTCATTATTTTGAGAAGGGGGTCGCTCAGCGATCAGGGGTTGGGAGCAGGGATATAATTAGAGTTGGATTAAAGTTAGGGTAAGGATTACTGTAGAGCGTTTCATTGTTGTGGTTGCCTGGGGGTACAGTGAGAGCACAATTACATGTCCCCACAGCTGAGTTTGTGTGTGTCCGCCTTAAAACGTGTCAGCATGCCAGTATTTATTTTACAGAAATCTTTCAATTCTGCTTTAGATACCAGCTGTTACTTTCATTTTTTAAATCCACCGCTGGACTTTTACAAACATGGCCAAATCCAGATACTGTACAGCCCATGTAATTCCCAATTTCCAGCCTAACAACAATAAACGCAACAAGTGGTCTTGTCCCGTGTACATAGCAACCCATCTCAGATAACACACATTTCTGCAGCTGGCAGGCCTGTGCATTTTCTTGGGCAAAGTGAATTTCTCTCAGACCCAAAAGGGGGAAAAGAGAGGGCAGAGCAGAGTGTAGCTGTTGGCTGCAGCTCCTGGCAATGCTTCGCCTGCTGTGATGCAGAGGGACTCACTGAGACGGAGAGAGGAGGCGAAAGAGAGCAGAATGTCTTATTTTTGCTGGCAGCGGAGAGAAGTGCTACCTTGGAGGCGGTTCTCTGCGGAGGCCCATACATCTTAGTTCCTGGCACCCGAGCCAGCGGGGGGTGGGAGTGTGCGTGGGAGGGGTAACGGAGAGAAAGACAGGGGGAGAAGGAAGGGAAGGGAAGGGGGCCTGTGTTGCAGGGGAGTCAGCCAAAGTCCAGGACTCGCTTAATGGGTTCTCCTCTGCTATGTGATCCCAGTTTGGAGAATTGAAGCAGACACCCCGACTCCTGTCTCCCCCAGCTCTGCCTACTGTGACGGAGGCTCGGTGAGCAGATGGTGGTGGTGGTGGTGTTAGATGGTAACGTAAGATACATCTCTCACTTTTGGTGTCTCCTAGTCACAGGAGAGGCACCGGCTGACAAAACCAAAGCCACCTGTGTGCGTGCGCAGTGATGTGACTCACTGGCTGTCATTCATACCAGAGCTCCGTCTTCCTGTGACTCATCAGCTGGCACTTCACTGCTCTGGGCTACACACGTCCTGAGTGAAACTGTGTGAATGGACGCAGTTGGGATGCAGAGGGACACGCTGTTAATTGTACATCAAGATGGGATGCTTTCTCTCTTGCTCACACCGTGCAGTGGACATTGTCCACATATGTTTAGGTGTAAGGTTTCTCACTTTCTCAGATGTCTAAATTTTCACTAATTAGCCCCTTTTTGTTTTCCCTTTCACACTCTGCGACCACCGCGGTAATGAGGGGCGGGCTGTAATTAATTATGTTACTGCGATTCCGACTCAGCTCGTTAATCTTCATCTGAGGGCGCTGGGATCAGATATATCTGAAGTGATTTCACTGGGTAAAAGTCTAAGGTGGGTGAGCGCAGTGCACACAAACATCTGATTGTATTTGGAAGCTGAGCCGCAGCCCCGTGTGAGACGTCCCACAGCCACTGCGACTCACGCAGACACAGGTCGAGGCGTTAACTCCTTCTCTGCCTCGGTGTACAGCCATGTGATCAGCAGGCGCTACTGTGATGATGCTCAAGAGTTTTGCCATTTAAACTGTTTAAGTTTCAGGCTTGGTTTTATTGTAAACACGAAAGCTTTAACTATTTCAAAAGCAATTCCCTACACCACGTCTTTTAAAGGCTTGGCACGGGACTGTTATTGGGGTAATCAAATTGAGCAAGCTCGAGCAACTATTTCCAAGTATGGCAGGCAGAGGGGAGAGCTGCGTGCCGAGCGGCATGCACCTGAATGCCTCCCCTGCACTCTGTCTCAGGCTCTGGCATGGGCACTGCTCTATTACATAATGCCATGAGATCAGCCACCAAACATTTAATGCTGTAATACATATTTGTTGTCATCAGTGGCTTTGCTTTCCTTCCAGAACACCTAACAGCTTCCTCTGAGAGTGCTTACAAGAATAAGAAGCTGGTATGTTGACAATCCCCCCTGTTTTTATAAATCTGATACCCTCCCACCCTCTGACTTTGACATCTCTGATTAATGTCTTTGAGCATGCACGATGCCTCTGCAGTCAGGAGGCGAACGGCTTCTGCTTCCCCTCAGTTTTTCCCCTCTGCGGGATCGAGATGAGGAAAAGAACCGGCCAAGTGCTCTAATGCTGCCAGGCTGAGTAAACGGTGTCTCCGGAACCTCGTGTTAGCCTCAGCACTTCCATAAGCGCCCTTCATCCCCGCTCTGTTATTCTTTATGATCCGCACCTCCGCTCAAGCTCATGCTGCCTTCCAGGACGCCTGGTCCTGTCCCGAGTGGCCCCCCGTGCACCCACTTAGACGCCAGTTTGCGCCACGGCGTCCCGCATGAGGGTCCACCGGATGTACTGTCCCGCAGCAACCCACTGAAATCTGCTGCGATTAGACCTGCAGCGCCAAGGCCCCGCGCGCGCTGACATCCTGTCCACATCTGTTTTCTAAGAACTGAGACGTCTGCATGTGTGTGTGTCCCTCGCAAACAGGCTGCAGACTGATGAAAATGCTTAACTTCCACTTTCTGCTATGTGTAGCGGGAACAAATGTTTACGCAGTATTCTGGCCCGTCAACACTCGCATACCCACATGATCAACAGATTCAGAGGGGGGACGAGTTGAGAGAAACACACAGATAAGAGGAGGATGTGAGCTGTCTGACAAGGGAAAACCTCTCCTGAAGCCATTGCTGGTTCCCACTGTGCTGTCATGAAGCTGATGGGAGATGAATAAAGCAAAGGCTGCACCGAGTCCCAGCGTGTTGCTGTGCTGCAGCAGAACTGTGCTCCAGTTTTATCTTAACTCTATCAGTCTATCTGAAAACAAGCCTTAACAAAAAAGACACTAAAATACACTAAAAATTGAACTGGATGATTAAATTGGGTACTTATTCTTTTTCTCTGGTGGTAATGTAGAAGCTATGGCACTTTGGTTTCATCAGAAATGCCTCAGATGCTACTTTACAAGCTTTTAAACTTCTGCACAGATCTGTTTGATGCTTGTCTGGTAATTGGATGTGGGTTCTCACATCAATGATCACGTGACTATGCGCTCTCGCTAAACAACAGAGCTTAGCAACTTTTTCCTGGACTGTGCGATGACTGGAGCGATGCAGCTCTTTAATGCATACAGATCCAGTCTATGAGGTTTGAGCAAAATACCAGAGAAAGAATTAGATATTGAGGAAGAACCAGGATCCTTTATTCACTTGAAAACAGGTATATGCTAACTGAGTGAGCTCTTGCGGTCCAAGATTTGTGTTGTCTTGCATAACATCTGTCTCTGTTCAGATTTTCCAATTTTTTAAAACCCCCATTTCAATATCTGAAATTCATATATGAATGAGGATGTGATTATATTTCTGGACCTGGTGTACAGGTTTGGCAATGCTGTTATTCAACAAAGCCAAGGTAAAAGTTTTTTTTACTTTTTTTGCTCTGGATCGACTTAAAGCAATGAATTCAAGTTAAATTCATCCCTTAAATTTTGTAGTAGCATCGTTGACTTTATTCACCTTCCACCCCCCCACACCCACCCACACCCCTCCCCTTTTTTTTAGTACATTGAAGTGAACACCCTCAGAACAGACACCGCATATAGTGAAAATTGTCGTTTAGGATAACAGGAACTGAAACATTACATCTCACGTTGTCAGCACGCCGACATGCTCCAAGCGGAGACTGTTCCAAGTCTGAGCGGAGCGAAGGTATTTTCAGCGGAGCGGTCAGCTCCAGCAAGCCGTTATTCTCCCAGCGAGTGGGGAAACTCTGACAGGCAATCAGAGCCCACTACAAAAGGAGAATGTAAAAACAACTGAAAATGAATCCCTAAGAACGCAAATAGCTTATTGCTAAATTGTTTTGGTCTGGCGTTCAGCGTTGCCAAGAAGAAGGCTTGAAGTGGGATGGCGTGAAAAGCGAAGGGAGGCAAGGAGAGGGGCTCGGCCGCAGCGGAGAGCTGAATTATGGGTAACTCGTTTGACATGGGAGCATGAGCGATTCTTTTGTCAGAGAGACGGTCACAATGTATTTCGTCCCCCACCACGTGAGGTGGAATTTCAGACGCAGGCCCTGTAATGCCGAGGCAGATAATGACAGATTGAGGGTCATTACTCTTTCCTCAGTCGCTCGTGTTCATCGTGAGTTATGACGTCCGTATGGAGACCTCTCTGCTCGACTCGTCGGTTATTTCACCGAAACCCTAGACATGAATGATCCCGTCTGGAGTGACCTTGATGTCATGGACGGTAAAATGTTGCTCCCTCATTCTTACCGACGATTATGAGGTATCGCGTAGGCTCAATTGTTTTGGGTTCAGATGATTACCCCTGCCGAGCTATGCCAAGGCCACTGTTTCAGACCACAGACACTCAAAGCTGAACCGACACTGACTCGGGATGCTCAGACTGAGATTAACCATTTATTGTTACGCTGTCTATCCAAAACTACACAGAAACCACAGTTGGGCCTAAGTCTTTAGTACAATCATGACACTGCAACCCAAACTATAAAATGGTTTAGTGAAGGCTCTTACCTCCTCCAGCGTGACAATGCATCAAGGAGGCCCATAAATAAATGGTTTTCAGAGTTTACTGTGGAGGAACTTCATTGGCCTTTATGTCTGAAGTCTCGTGGAAAGCTTTCCTGTAATGTGTGTACATCTAAACAGTCCTCCAAAAATAAAGCACTAGTATTATTACTCGGCTATTTTGGGGCTGTCTGTTTAAAAAGACTGTGTAAAACCTAATTAAAAACAGAGTGAAATCATTTGCAAGCAAACGGTGTTTACGAAGAATACTTTTACAAAGGGTTCCTGAGCCCATGTGGTAAATATTCATTTTTTATTCACGTGTTGAGAAAGTGGTGAGCCTCGCCCGCCGCTCTTTGCTCCGATCATAATATTATCACCTGTTGCAAATGAACCTGTTTACCTGTTCCAAACAGGTGTTTTCTGAAACTTTCCTCAACTTTCCCAGCGTGTTGCTGTTCCTCTCCACAAGCCCCTGACACGTGCTGCTGACATCACATGCAACGTACGGATACATTTACAACAATCAACGAATCTGATGAGGTTATATATTGTCTGTGCTGTTTCCAATTGAGTATACAGTATGTCAGAGAGAGATGAGCAAATTCTAACATTCTGTTTCATTTATGTTTCACCCGGCAGGCCAACTTCTTTGGATCCAGGGCTGCACAATCATCCCTTGTCTCTCTGGATTTAAAAACAGTCAGGATTTTGCACTGGGATGTGAAATGCCCTTACACAGCACTGCTCTCTTTTTAGAAAAGTGCTCACATTGGAACGTTAAGAGTCTGATGGTTTTGTGCTTCAGCTGAAACACGAACCCTCAGTGTTTACTTTGTTGTTATGTTTTGCCAGTGTAGTAATATGCCAGTTTGTCCGCTAGATCTAATTTGATGATAGGCTGCGACGCATCTTGCCAAGAGGCCATGGTTAGGCTTTGTTTGACATGTGCCATGCCTGTCTGTCTCTCTGTCCGCAGAGCGCAGTCTATCCACAATTTTGCAAGGCAAATAAGTGGCAATGTCAAGGATCAGTAAGTAAATGTATGAATATATGTTTCATGCCACAGATTCTCCCCACATTTGACAAAATGCTACATTGGTGATGTTCCCGACAAACATTATTGTTCTGTACAAAACCTTAGGTTTATCAAATGTGTTTAAAGCATAGGTTTTTATCTGAAAACAGTTAGAAATAGCTGCTCGTCTCTGCACCTCCCCCTGTGCTCGCGCATGGGATATCACTCCGTCGAGTGTTTCCAACGTTCTCGTGTTACTTGTAAAAATACACAGGGAAATAATCTGATTTATTTCCTCCCTTTTAAAAACAAATCAGATACGTCTGCTTCTCAGAGACATTTGTATGTTCCTCTTGATGAAGTTCCAGTCTAGGTTACACAAGAGCGGTGCCAGTGGCACGTTATCGTCTGAGCAGACGCCGTTATCTCTGACGCGGCACATCTCTGATGGCCTCTCAGAGGTGCTGGACCTACAGGAAAGGACCAGAATATCACTCTGAAAGTCCACCAGGCCTGATCCATCAAATAGATAAATGCTGTTTGTAGGAGACGTACTACAGTGATTTAATTTGCTTTCTAGGTTTGGCAAATACAGAGGTTTTTTTTGGTGTGTTTGCTTGACTTAAGCCATGCCAAGTCTTGTTTTCCTTAATAAAAAGTAAGGAAGTACAGCTGTTTAGACACAGGAGAGTGTAAATAGTGACAAATGTGTTCTGTAAGCCCCCTTAGCCACATCACCTCCCCGCAATGAACGGAGGAAGAACTGCAAATCCTGACATGACCTCAGCGTCCACATCACCGTGTGATGGAAGAAGACTCCTCCACACCCTCTCCTCTCACTCCACTCCGTGAACATCCCACCGCAGCGCTCCGACTCTTTGGCCATTCAACATAAATCACGGACGGCAGTGTTGCTCAGTTTCCATGTCAAACAGAAATGACCTCTTAAACACAGTTAGCGTGAGTGACTGTTTCAGACCATGAACTCCCATTCAAGAACGAAAAACATATGCTGGCGAAGTCCTCACGCTGACCAGTGGGGCTCAGTTCACCCTGCACTTCCTGAAAATAATTGTCTGTTACATGGAAAGAAATGTGGCAAACGGTAACTGCACATTGAGTTGTTTTATATCAAAGGTCCACTCCTTGCCTTCACTCCAAAACACAATCCCAACAAGGACGAAACAACAAGCGTCGACTGTCCCACCCTGTAATAATGAGCTGGGTAATTGTTTACTGAAAAAGGTCACTTTGTGTATTTTAGGTTTTATTCCAAACCACAGTATGAAGGATCAGTCGTTTTTTGTGCTCGGGCAGGTCTGTCAGTGATTTATTGAAATGCAGTCTACAACAGGACATCCAAACATATAGGTGGCAAGACTTGATTGTGATGTGAACTGGAACATTATTCTAAGTCCTGCTCAGTGTTTATGTCCATGACATAATTCCACAGGGGGCTTCAGAGGAGGGGAAACACTGGTTGAGCTTGCAAATGGAACATCACACACACAAAAAAAAATCTGGAATACATCACACTGAATGCATATTTCAACTGTTTCCCCAATTAAGTTATTTGTACATTGCTGATGACAGGATTTCATTCTTTTAAAACATGGGGCACAAGTTTAGGGAGGGATTGGGGATTGTTTAAGCATCAATCATTTTCTTTTTGGAGTCAATGTACCACAGAAGGGCAAATTATTTTATGAAAATTGTGTGGTATTTATATGCTACTGTAAATAGAGAGAGGGGAGACAGAGTATCTGCTGACCTCTGGATGATCACATTTGTTGGACTTGCTGGAAATGTCACCTTTGTTCGTGCAGTGTGCTCTCTGGGAAAACGTTGATTCATGGCTACTTTGCATGAGCTTCTTTTTTTCCTCCCGAGTTATTTGTTCTCGTTATTCAAAGAAAAATGTTTACTGGGATGCTTACTTCCATCTTTTTTTGCAGCAGAATGATTAATGATCTGCTTTGATGTCAGATGCTTTGGGGCTGGATTGAAGCGCACGCAAAATTACAGATGTATTATTGGTCTGCAGCATTTACAGTGTAACTGTGGTCAGTGTGTTGGTGTTAGGGGCAGTGTTATAGGAAAGACTGGATGAATAAGAGCATGAGAGTGTTTCCAGCCAATGCGCAGACACAGTGTTCTGCTGTGTTTCAGCAGATGACGGCGGTGGACATGGGAAGGGATTTTGTGGAGAGCTGCATTTGTCTGCCTCTGCGTAATTCTACCTCACTGTGTGCCATCTAGCAAACACTGACTGCAGTTTGCATGTCCAACCTCTAGCAGCAAAGGGGTGGGTTTGGGGTGGAGGTGCGGGGGTGGGTGGGTGGGTTTGGGTAGCGTGCCGAGCTGGTGGTAGCGGAGCGAACCTTGTGGGAGGTCACTCTGTGGCTCTGTGTACGTGCAGAATGTGAATAACCTCAGAGCTGAAAAACAGCCCGTGCACTTTTTCTGTTTTCCTTTAAGGAGTGAAACTTGGCCATCGGAGGTGCTGTGGGGTATGAGGAGTGGGTGACTCAGGGTGAAAGGGAGCCTTTCAGCTGGACACATTTCATGGATGTTTTGGGAAGCGGTGATGGAAACGCGGGAGGTTCCGTGGGCCATTCCTCCCCCTAGGGTCCCAGCCATGTCAGAGCAAAGAGGGAAAGAGAGCAAGCCTGTTGCAGAACAGAATGTCTCCAGCCTGCTCCGTATTAACCTCAGCGAAAACAAGCGTCCCTCAGAGCAGAGTCACAGTGGTGCTCCCGCAAGTACGCAGGTAGTCTGTCGAGCACTGAGGAAACGCTTCCATGTGGCGAGGAGAGTTAGATAAAAGCAAGAGTGGGGGGAGTCGAAAATGATAAGCTGCTAAACCACACTTAAACTAATATTTATGTACCATACTTGCAGCATGGATAAATGTTGAGCGTTGGGTGGTTTTGGTTTTCTCAAAATAAGGAAAACCAGTCAGGAGGAGGAATCTCATAACTGTAGCTGTAAAACCTATTTGCACAATAAAGGTGATACACAGTCAGTTGGAAAAAAAAGACAAAAAAAACAAAAAAAAACAAGAAAAACGTCCGGGCAGACACTCAAATACAAAAGAGTTATGACATGCTGAATGCTGGTAAGCAACATTTTACAGCCTGTGAATGATTTCCTGTAACCATCACTTTGTTTTGGCAGTTTTCCAAAACATGACAACTAAGAGTAATGGAAAAGGCACTAAGACCTTTAAATGGTTTAAAGGCTAAAAGCTTTAAAAAGTACTGGTTCAACTAAGTACAAGTAGTCAGTTATAATTACATCAATTTGCTACTGAAGTGTCGATAGTTGCGACTGCTTTGAACACAGGTAAGTAGTTCAGAACGCTTTAAAGGGTCATGACACAAAGTTTCTATTGCTCTGATTAGTCTTTTGTAACCTTTATCACATATTGTGGCGTGGAAAGTGTGGCTTGCTGGTAGTAGCCTTTCAACCCTGTAATGAGACGTGTTAGGGATAACTGTTTTTCATTGGATAAGTAAAAAAATGACATCACTGTCACGAGTTAAACTGAATGCGTTCAGTCAGAATAAATGACACAGCAGTCAAAAGTACAGCGTGCTCCGCGTTAAATATTGACGAGTGAAGCATGAGGCTGCTCACTGCTGCCTGAACCGATGTCCTGAGTCACAGTCTGCTTGTCTAGAGGGGAAAACAAGAACATGCAGGGCCTGTAACCCATATTAATCTTTCACAACAACAGTGAGACCAGACATCAGGATCTATTATTATCCCTTTGACCTCTCTGGCCTTTGTGATTCTCAACACGGTGGCTGCAGTGACGGACCACACTGACAGATTCATGTAGGGATCAATGCGCCGTTTATTGTATATCTAAAACATTAGGAGCATAGTACAGACAGTGCTGGGTCTTCATCACATCACAAAATGCAGGATTCAGCTCTTTATCTTGCTCTGAGAAAGTGGTGCATCCAATAATATTTTTTCTCAGTGCTTCAAGTGTATAGAAGAGGACAGTATAGCTATGCCCATAAATATGAGGCTCTTGGACACTGAGCTGTTCTCAACATGCAGCAGTATAATGCGTGATTTAAAGAGTACATGAATGCAGTTGATTTTATGCTGTATTTGTATTAAGCTCAGACATGAAAAAAGCCAATACATGCAAAGATAAATGACTGTCTGAGTGAATAATTGTACAGAGGACTCGTCTGAGACCACACAACTGGCAAATGATTTTTCTCCATCGGGGAAAAAGAAAGAAACCAACATGCTCAAAACGAAGTTCATCATCACCGGTTTATATTGTAATTTAGGCTGACTCATAAATGCCCTCATATAAATAACAATACATACTTAAGGTCCATTACGAATTGTGGGTTTGGGCAAACACATAAAAGCCTTTTTATGTCTAACATGATGTGGCAGAGCCAGTATACAGATATATTTAGGATTTCTATTGCCGTCACAGTTTTTTAAAGTGAAAAGTGAAACTGCTGTTGGGTTTAGATATGGTGCGCGTGGGTTGTAATGCCCTCCCAGGGGGGGCTTTCTCAAAGCAAACATTTAAGCCAAATACAGAAATGGCTGAAATAACAGCAACAGGTTTTACCAGATTTAATCAAAACCTATTTCCGAAGATCCACTATATTATATGGTTAAGGCTAAGATTATAGTCAGAGTCATGTATTACTGGCTTAAGACTAATTCTCCCCTGAGTTTTGCAGTGATCTTGAAATCTAATGGTTTCAGTGTTAAACCATAGGAGCAATTTAAGGACAAGTCATCAGTGGCACATTTCTCAAAGCTACACTGATGAAGCAGAATTGCAAAAAACAAAAATAGCTCAACTTTGGCAATTTGGTTCCCAATGCATCTTCTCTTCCCTACAGAGAAGATCATAACATTGTTGGCAAGATCCCTGTCTAGGGAGCCATTTTCATCCAGGAAGCGCGAGGGGTCAAAGACCTGTGGATCTTTCCACATCAGGGGGTCATGATTGATGGACCACTGGTTAATGAAGACCACTGTGTCTTTGGGGATGCGTAAACCCTCGATGGTGACGTCTGAGGTGGTGGAGTGGGGGATGGTGATGGGAACAAAGCTGGTGAAGCGCATGGTCTCGTAGATGAAGGCGTCCAGGTAGGCCAAGCGGCTCCTGTCCTCCACCGATGGCAACCTGCTGCGCCCCACCACCTCGTCAATGAGCTGATGCAGTTTGGTCTGTATCTGCGGGTGCTTTACCAGGAGCAGCAGAATCCAGTGGAGGGCGGTGGAGATGGTATCCAGTCCTGCACCGATAAGGTCTGACACGGTCCCCTCTGCGTGGGCTTTGGTGAGTCCGTTATCATTATCAGCCTTCTCTATCACACCGATGATAGCGTCACTCATGTCCCTCGTTACTTCTGGATCAAATGTGTCTCTGTGCTCCTCCACCTTGTGCTGCACAAAGCCAAAGAACTCCTCATTCAGGAGTTTGAAGCTCTTGAACATAGTGCGAACTGGATTGGGAAAAGACTGGAGCCATGGCATCACATCTACTAAGCTGCCAGCACCTACTGTCTGTCCAAACTGGTCCATCTTGTGTAACAAGGCTCTGAACTCAACGTCATCATGTCCATAGCGTTTTCCAAAGCACAGCGCACAGATCACATTTGCTGCAGCTACTGTCAGCTCATGTGCAGGGTTGAAATGCCGGCCCTGAGTACTGAGTTTTAGGAAAATCTCAACTAGCTCTGTGGCTTCGGCCACAATTTGCCGCTCAAAAGCTTTTTTGGTCTGGCTGTTGGCAGATGAGAATGCTCTGATCGTTGATTGAGCAATTTTCCTGTGCATCTTCCACTGCTTGCTGTAATTGGTGAAAGTCATACTTTTACCCCCTGAGACAGCCTGGAAAGAAACAAAGTTGGGTCTGCCTGCAAACTCTGTGCTGTGCTGTATCAGAGCCTGACGGATCGCCCTGTCCCCGTTCAGCACCACCACATCGCTGCAGCCCAGACGAATCTGATACACGTTGCCGTACTTTTTGGCCAGCTTGGCGAAGGTGATGTGCGGCATCTGGCCCAGCTGCATGGCGTTGCCCACCACGGGCCAGGCGAAGGGTCCTGGCAGTCTTCTCTTGAGCCGCAGGTTCCTGACCCAGAGACAGGCTTCCAGACAGAAGAGGAAGACGAAGGAGGCGATCAGTGCTGGATGGACCTGACCGCTCCATTCCCTGATGATGCTGCTGCTCTTCACACCAAACTCTGCATCCATCTGAGCCATTGTATTTTTTTTTCAGAATCTACTGCATCTAATAAAAAGGTGATTTTTTTCTATGGCTCGATGTGGTCCTACTTTAACCTAGACTAGAAATAACTTGCGTCCCATCCTATATTTCAATCAAACAAAGAAAAAAAATATGTAAAAAAAAACAAACAAACAAAAAAACTTCAAAAACCCTCACATGGTGTCTCACCCCTCTCCTACAGAAGCTAGTGAGAGGAACTCGATTAGGTTTAAGCCTTAAGTGTATCTCTGTAGTGGGAGGGATCAGCGGCTCAGGTTTTTTTTTATTATCTCTCCCCTCCCATTTTGACCACAGCCTGCAGACCTTAGTCCAGTTCCCGCTCCGGCCTCCTGCCAGCAGTGTCCATGGTAGGATGATGAAAAAGGAGGGCCGCTACTTAATAGAACCCACTGCCAAACCTACTGATTCACAGTTGTTTAGGAAAGCAGTATACCAGGTTACCTTTACACATTTTCAAGACAGACAACTCGACAAATGAGGCCTGAAGGATATGTCACATAATACCTAATATAAATTTGTTCATGATGGAAAGGGACACACATAAGCAAAGTGCTGGGATGGATGGCATTTGGAGCCAAGATGTAATGGACAATAGGCTGCAGTTGACTGATTTTTTCCGCTAGGGTTAGGTGACCCTGCTGTTTCCTATGGACTTTCCGTGGCCATTTTAAACATGATTTGTTTTCTGTTACTTACAGCCAAGCTGTTAATTATAACCATGCAGCAAAAAGGGTTCTGGGATATCAGCATGAAAGCTGCAGCTCTCAGATCCTGCACAGTACTGCATAGATACCCTTTATAATGCATTATAAAACACACACGCACACAAACTATAGATGAGCAGCACTTTGGGATTGAGAAAGCAGTTCATAGGCAGAGGTGCACCCAGTTTAGAGGGTTTAGAAGGTGAAACATGAATTAAAGAAATCAAGACACAAATAAAGTAGACACATGGATAATTGACAATTCACTTTATTAATTTCAGATATAGCTTATTTTTCATCATATAAAGCCCACACACCAACAACAAAGTATCCTTTACTATGAACGCTTACACATTCAAGGCAGAGAAACATCTCTCTTGGGTGTCGTGTCATTGATTCCTGAATGCAGAGGCTGAAAGAGAGTGGAGTGACATCCACATAGCTTTGAAAAGGTTACTTGTAAACAAATGTATTTGCGTGAATTCCTCACAAGTGACATAAATTTGTGGTTCATGTGTCTTGGTAGCACTGGTGAAACATGTATAAATGCTGCAGTGTCTGTACAGTAAAACTGAGCTGCGGGTGTGTCAAACTGATGAAGTTTAAGGTGCGAGGCAGTGTCTCCTCTTCATCCTCAAGACTGTGATCAACGCTCCTTTATGAAAAGCTTCCTCCTTCACAATTTTGCCAACTTTCTCCTTCTGCTTCGTTCACCATTCTTTGTATGCGTTCATATGCTTCGAGTACAGTAGATAGTGAAATGCATTCAATTTCATTACATTTATTGTCATACCTGAAATATGAAATTATAGAAAAATATTTAGTAACTGCATTACGTGGCAAAGGTTAAATATATTCTTACATATTACAGTTGAGAACAAGAAGTCATCAAGTGACTGTATAACATTCACAAGCGTTTTATATACTTTTATATTAGATTAAATTGACATTTAAAGAGAGTAGCTAATTTCCGCATACATGCACACACACACACACACACACACACACACACACACACACACACACACACACACACACACACACACACACACACACGTGCCTCGGCACACACATACATACATACACCATACAGGTACATGCTGCTTGGTGGACATAAAAAACAAGGTCACAACTCAGAATTATATACAAAATATGATCAAGTATGGAGTATTTTATGAAGCAAACATTTAATACCATTGCCCTGATCTTAACAGTCTACAGCCTTGATCTCTGCTTGTAAGTAAAGTTACACATTTCATATGATATCAGACAATGTTAAGATATCTATTAAATATAATCATTAAATATGAAATTCTTCCAACAGTAGGATTTAGTGCAGGTACTTGATGCTCCTATTACTAATAAATGTCTCTGATGGAGAAGTGTTTGCTGGCCTGGAGTCACAGTTTTGGGATGAGCTGTTCATGCCGGGGACACTAAGCCCAGCAGCTTCCCCCTGAGCCTCGCGTTGATGCAGAAGCGCAGGGGCTTCAGTGTGAGCCCGTATGAGCAGTCAAGACTGAGAGGCTGTGACGGGTCACTCTCAATGCTGCACTGGTGCAGCAAGATAGCTGTGAACAGAAACACCTCCGCCTTGGCGATCTGGTCGCCAATACATCGTCTCTTACCGGATGAGAAGATCATCACGTTGTTGGTTATGTCCCTGTCAAGGGCCCCGTTTTCATCCAAGAAGCGCATGGGGTCAAAGACATGCGGGTCCTTCCACTTCAGAGGGTCGTGGTTGACGGACCACTGGTTGATGAAGACCACCGTGTCTTTGGGGATGTGCAGACCCTCGATGGTGACGTCCGAGGTTGTGGAATGAGGGATGGTAACAGGGACAAAACTGGTGAAGCGCATGGTCTCGTAGATGAAGGCGTCCAGGTAGGCCAGGCTGTGTCTGTCCTCAATTGATGGCAATCTGTCCTGACCCACAACTTTGTCTATGAGCTCTTGCAGTTTGATCTGCATGTCCTGGTGCTTGACCAGGAGCAGGATGATCCACTGCATGGCAGTCGACGTGGTGTCCTGTCCTGCTCCGATGAGATCTGTGACTGTGGCTTCGACAAACTCTTTTGACAGTCCGCAGTCCTTCCTGTGCTCAATGACATTGATAATAGCATCGCTTATGTCCCGGGTCACTTCGGGGTCAAAGGACTCTCTGTGCTGCACCACTTTATCTCTCACAAAGGTGAAAAACTCCTTGTTGAGTATCTTGAAGTTTTTGTAGACACTGCGGACAGGGTTAGGGAAAGACTGGAGCCAGGGCATGACATCTACCAGGCTACCTGCCCCCACTGTCTCTCCAAACTTGTCCACCCTCTTCAGAAGCATCCTGAACTCCAGGTCCTCGTGCCCATATCTCCTCCCAAAGCACAGAGCACATATGATATTAGCCGCAGCTACTGTAAATTCATGAGCAGGGTCAAAATACCGTCCGTCAGCGCTGTGGCGCAAAAATACCTGCACCAGTTCCATGGCCTCAGCTGTAATGTGCTGTTCAAAGGCTTTCTTGGTTTGACTGTTTGCAGAGGAAAAGGCTCTGAGGCTGGAGTGCGCTATTTTCCTGTGCACTTTCCACTGTTTGCCGTAATTGGTAAATGTCAAACTCCTGCCTCCTGAGATCATCTGGAAAGAGACAAAGTTGGGTCTGCCTGCAAACTCTGTGCTGTGCTGTATCAGAGCCTGATGGATCGCCTTGTCCCCGTTCAGCACCACCACATCGCTGCAGCCCAGACGAATCTGATACACGTTGCCGTACTTTTTGGCCAGCTTGGCGAAGGTGATGTGCGGCATCTGGCCCAGCTGCATGGCGTTGCCCACCACGGGCCAGGCGAAGGGTCCTGGCAGTCTTCTCTTGAGCCGCAGGTTCCTGACCCAGAGACAGGCTTCCAGACAGAAGAGGAAGACGAAGGTGGCGACCAGCGCTGGCTGGACCTGACCGCTCCATTCCCTGATGATGCTGCTGCTCTTCACACCAAACTCATTGTCCAGTGCCATACTGAAAGTGATCTCCTTACTCTGCTTCTCCGAGAAAATAAATTTAAGAGAGTCTTTCAAACTGTTATATTTTTGTCAGGGAAAAAAACTGAATATCCATGTCACCTGAAAAATGCATACATCTGTGACTTTGTATGATGTGTGTAAATAATTATAAAAAAATAGAATTACTGATAAGGAGAAAATTCAGGTGTTTTTGTCTTTAGTCTGTCTTTTCATCAAGATTTAAGGCTTAAGTGCCTGCGTTTGTGCTTCACTCCAGAGTCTTATATGTTTTGCAGTTGGTGGGCAGGGCTCAGGGTAACTTTCATACTCCTCCCATTGTGGTAGCCCTGCAGACCCCACTACATTATCTCTCTGTTGTCGGTCGGTGCTGGAGGCGCGCGCCTGTAAACGCTGAGGGACACTGTGAGCGAGCAGAGGGAGAGAGAGACGGACGAGAGAGAGAGAGAGAGAGAGAGAGAGAGAGAGAGAGAGAGGGGAGACCAGGGGAGAGAGCAACTGGTGACCGATTCGGTGGGAAACGTGTCGAGCCAATTTGTTGAGCTAATTGGAGGACTGGCAGAGTTTGCACATTACAAAGTGTATCTCTCTAACTTGATTTATTTTCTGGCTGCAGAGGACTCGGCAGGCGCATTTGGGCTAGAAAAAAAAGTGGTTGCATACGGTTTGTCCCACTCTAGACTGACTTAATGCTTTAATAACATTAGCCAAAAACGCATTCAGATGGAATTGTGATTTCACTCGTGTGAATGTGGCATGAAGCTTGCCTGAAACTTTAGTATGCATGTTTAACCTCAATTATTTACCAGTTGAATGTGTCCTGTGCTTGGAAAGTTGGACTCAGTGAAATCAGGCAGATCTGAGTGCAGTAATATGTCTTCTATGACATGCTTGTCTCTAACAATCCGTTCAGGGGGTTAGAATACTGGTGCTGGCATTTTATTGTAATTATATTTCTCACTGAGTCCAAGAGTCCTGCAGGCTGAATGTTGCATATCAGCACTGTGTTAGTTCATCATTAATATGTAATTAG
Organism: Karalla daura; assembly: GCA_029224185.1. Taxonomy (NCBI): domain Eukaryota; kingdom Metazoa; phylum Chordata; class Actinopteri; order Chaetodontiformes; family Leiognathidae; genus Karalla; species Karalla daura. The sequence continues at coordinate 9,573,199 of CM055199.1, forward strand.
TGGCAGATCTAAATTGTCACCACACACCTCTACTCTAAGCGTCCCTGCCAAGCATCTTCATGCTACTTACTATAGAGCAAAGGAATTTATTTCATTTTAATTGTTTTGTCAAAATATAAATTATTAAGTTAGTCTTTTCAGAGTGATTATAGAACATACCTGATGACCGACTCGAAAGTTATACAACTATTAAATTACACGTTGGATATATCTATATCTACTGCTCATTTTTCTCATTTTCACTATTCTTCTTTCTTTCTTTCTTCTGGCTCTGTTTCTCTCGCTCTGTCTGCCCCCACTCCCACTCTCTCTGTCTCTTCCAGAGACAGAATAATTTTTCTGAAATCTCACACAAGCGAGCACAATAGCCCGGTGTGGATGGGCTATGAAATATTGATGCTTGTACACTGGTGGTGAACACGTTAACTGCAGTTTTGCATGACAGAGGTTACATCATACCAGACAAACTTTAGAAAACAGCAAAAGCCCACTGAACAAGCAAACAGCCAAAAACTGAGTCCAAGTCTTGGTTATATTTGTTTAGTTTAGATTTATTTTTTTATTTTTGCTCTAGGTAATAAATTGCAGCCTCTGTGTTTTTAGAGTTGCGCAATCCCATCAGGTAGGAGCCAGGGTCTGTTCTTAAATGTTCCTTCAGACAGTCAGACAGCCAGACAGACAGACAGACAGACAGACAGACAGACAGACAGATAGATAGATAGATAGACAGATAGTAAGATAGATAGATAGATAGATTCATAATTCAAGTAAACCTTTATTTCAAATCCGTTTGATATCCCAAGGCAGGAGGACAATTTCCTTTTCTGTACGGGGGTGAAATTTGTTTCTTGTTTTCCCACCAGCTGTCGAGTTTATTTTTGTAGAGCGGTAATGACCCTAATTGGAGGTTCTAAAACATTTCCGAAGTAACAGGACCAAGTCAGAGGGACAGAGCGTTTCACAAGCACACGAGTACAGTCACTCATTAGCAGCAGGAATGGATGGTGTGTGTGTGTGTGCGTATGTGTGTGTGTGTGTTGGTGGGGTGGGGTTGGGGGGGGTGTATTGAAAATACATCCAATTCATTGGCACTTTAAAAAGGTCTCTGCAATTATGAAATGAGCACAAATTTTCCTCGACAATAAGTTTGAATTTGATTATGGATACAAATGAGGACGACAGGGAAGGAGGAGAATCAATGTTAATTATTAATTGTAACAAATTCTTGCAGCACAGATTAACTGTGTGCTGACTGTAAATATCACCAGTCAGATGCTTTTGTCAAAAAAATGTTTTATAACCTTGAATGCCTGGACCAGCAAAACAAACACTTTAAAGAGAAATGAGAAAGAAATTACACTTTTGCAATCTAGCCACACATCCCAACCTATAAATAAGCCACAATTGCTAATTTAACCAACTGATAAATAACAGGTCTCATTGGCACAGCAGGCTTAAAATGTGAAAACAAACAGAGAGGCAACAATAAAAGTAACCTAAGTGTAACTGCATTATGTGCTGTGTGTCACTATTTCACAATAATGATCCTTAAGCAGCCTTTCACAGATGTTGAGAGTTTCGCTGCTCCGGAGCTCTGCCTGAGAGCTGTTTGTCTTGAGAAATGTGGTGTGGCCGAGCACCAAAGCCCCCAGAATGATTCCTCGGTTAACCAGAGACATAGCAACGTCTTCGAATACACTGCCTGCACTGGGGATGACTGTTTCTTCTCTCCTCTGTTCCTATAGGGGGAATCCCCCCCTCCTCCCCCCCTGCACCTCCACCAACACCACTACTGCCTCCTCCTCCTCCTCCCCCTCCTCCTTCTTGCCTGAGTCTGCTGCTCCTACACATGTGGCCACTTGCATCCCCATCACACTAATCAGAGCCAGGTTTGTGGCTGCAGAGGAGGGTGGTTGGGTGGCGGGAGGTAAGGTTGGGGGGGGGGGTTGCAGTTTGTGTGTATGTGTATGGGAGAGGGAGGAGGCCTGGCTTTGGAGGGGGGTGGGGTGTCGTGTGTGCATTTTGCGTGTGGCTGCTGTGTTTGCCTGTGATTACCCCTTGTAACCTGGCTGTGAAAGGTTGGCCCTGACCCTGCGCTGACTCCAGAGGGGGGAGTAAGTCGGAGGGGGTCCAGGCCCAGAGGGTGGAGGCGGGGATGGGGTCTCTGTGCTGCTGCATGTCATGAGCTGGCGGGTGGGCGCTGGCTGTGTGGAGACGGGACCAATGGTAGAGCAGGCTGCCCCGGCTCTGGAGCTAATCATTGTTTACTAGTCTCATTTCCACTTCTCAGTGAGCTACTGTCACGCACAGCACCATCAGGGAGGAAGGAAGAGGGAAGGGGGGTAGGGGTGAGGGGTGTGAGGGAGGAGGGCAGCGGGGAAAGGAAAGCCAGGGGTCCAAAAAGGCAGTCTGGGGAACTAGTGGGACTTTGGAAAGGGAAGAGCGAAGAAAATGCAGGAATTTGAGTTAAGATTTTGTTTTTCTTCTTCTGGAGAGAACAAAGGTGCACCAAGACTGAAAGAGCTGCAGCCAAAAACAACCAGAGAAACCAGTAAACAGACCAACAAAAACATCCTCTGGGCCTGCGCCATCTCAGGCCACAGCGAGGTAACCACCGGACATCACTTGTTAGAGATGGAGATGTTTAAAATGAAAAGCATCACCGCTTGCCAGACCACAGGAAACTAGGAGTGGGAGATACTTGAAAAAATTGTCACTGTCAGACTTGATTGTTGTTTGTATGTAAAAAGCCTGAGAAAAGACAAGCAAAGGCATCATTCACTTCACTGGGGAGATACCAAATGGGCTGGTGGTTAAAGTGGTGTAAATAATCTGTACCTTAACATATATGCACACAAAAAGACACATTTCAAGAGTTGAGTTCAGCTCCGAGACTTTGGGGGTCAACATCTCACATGGGGCTGGTCGGGTTACAAACAGACAACAGGGGAAAGTTTATAGATACTCTTTTTTCTGTAAAGAGAAAGCGATCCCTGAAAAAAGAAAGATCTGGGTTCAACTCTTGGGTAGGACTGAGGGCTGTGTGGGGTTTGCATGGGCATGTGGGTTTACTCTGGTTTGCTCATGCAGACCAAAAAGTTGTATGTTTAGGTCAAACATAGTAGCTGGCAATTTCCAGGTCTGCAGCCCCTCAATTCTATCTGTTTCTGTGGGTGATTTCACCCTTTCACGCATGCCCACCTACTCCGCAAATAACTGGTTAACAACAACTGCTCAAGCACCGCCATTATTGATAATACCGGCAGTAGTTCTCTCACAATGACTGTTGCTTGAACATAAACTGTGCACAACTGTCACTGCCTGATCCACACTGTGCGCAGGACCCATTGGATTTCATAGCCCTGACTGTTTGCCAGTGAACAAAACTATTTTCTGTATGATTGCAAATTGCATGAACCAAAGTTTAGTGAAATGTATTGATTTAATCTGACTTTGTCCAGCATGACAATGGTTAAAAGTGAAAACGTTGTGCCCTGGTTTGAAGTCATACTTTTGGAGATGTCTTAATCCATGCTTAAACCAAATGGTGGTTTACATCCATATTTGATGCTGTGCGGAAGGAAGGCTAAGTAAAAAATTACAAAGCAGTTGTAGACTACGACCATCCTCCATGTATTATGTTACATACATTTCACCGCATGCAGCCCAATGAACTCCAGACGCACAAAACAAGATTGAATGATTGAGAATTCAATTCCTTGTTTGTGTACTTGTCAAAACCTCCATGGTTTCACTTGTCTGAGAGGCTGTCTCACAGTGAAAAGAGTCCACAGGGCGGCACAGACAACCTGATGGAAGAGGGGCCCAGTGACAGCATTGCAGCGGCTCCAGTGCCTTGTGTTCATTAAGATTTTGGAGTGAATGAAAGAAAATACCACCAACAAGGGATCTTCGATAGCTCTGTTGTGTTAGACCTGCTGTGCCCAGAGATGTGCCGCAGTAGGCAATATCAAACAGCCCAGGGGAAGGTGGAGAGCACTGCTTTCCAAGAATGATTTACAGCTCAATGGACCATGAAAACACTGATTTGAACATTTCTTGAAGTTTAACCTGTTTTAACCACATTGCAACATCTTCTCTGGCCACCCACACTTTTAACAAAATATCAAGGATCATTTCGTTCAACTTTGATTGTTAATTTGTTTATGTAAGATACTCTCCAACCTAACAGCTTTAAACAGCTTTAAAAAAGTTATCAGTGTGTGCACTTTTCCAAAGACCAGCCATACATTTTCATTGAATATCTGTATGACTATAAAAGCAAAGGCATAGTCCAACATATTCATTGTACAATGTTCCAAATCAGAAAGTAAATAAATATGCCAAAAATACTCATCTTTGTATCATAACAAGTATTCATTTTTTTCTGCTGCGTTTTTGAATAGTTCATTTGTCTCGGGAAGTTAAAGCTAAAGTCATTTAAAGGAAAAAATAAATACTTTTCCCAGGGCAGGAGGAATATAAAAGTTCTAATCGGAAAAGCAAATTGTAATGAAAACTGTCAGGTTGAGTATGTTGAGTGAAAAGGCCTCTGTGCCGTAGTAGAGTATAAAGCTGCATAAAATGGAAACATGCGTCCAAAAATGCATGACAAATACCTCAGATTTGCATCACCTACTTAAGTAAAAGTTGAGTAGAAGTGAGCTGCCTGGTAAAAGTAAAGTGCCTCAGAACATTCAGTTACATCATAAGAGAGTTCAGTAAGGTTGCTCTTATAATGCAAACTGCAGACAAACTCAGACAAAGTTCATTTATTATGAATAAAGCAACTGATTAAGGTAATTTCTCTCTTTTCCAACAGTCCTTCTGCTACAGACAGTTCTTCACCGTGTGCAGGCTGCGTGCTATCCTCACTTCGTGTGGCACCCAGGACAGGAGCCATGTATTATGTAGTGCCGTATAGGGATATTTGTTTCTAATCCCGTAGAGTTTTCGCGTGCTAGGGGAGCAGAGCGGGGATGAGCTTGCGTGCCATGCTGGACTGGCGTGCACGGAGCTCGGTCACTGAACTCCGGCTTCCCCAGGGAGCATGGGGTGGGGGAGGGTGGTGGTGGTGGGTGGGAGGGAGGGAGGGCGGGAGGGAGGGAGGGAGGGAGGGAGGGAGGGAGGGGAGGTGTGGGGCAGCACTGAGAGATTAAAATGAGACCAGGGAGAAAGCACAAGTAGAAATGGCTTCCAGATGACCCCGACTCTGTGAGCTCATCTGAGACAGGCAAAAGGATCAGCAGGACACATTTCCCACCTCCTTCCCCCTGACAGAGCTTCATTAGCTGATTTGTCCAATAAAGGGAAGTGCCACCATAGCAGTATTCATAGCTGTGAGGCTTGAATCCACACTCCTGGATGCTGTTCAGAAATTGTCTCCTGACATGCTATGCCAGTTCTTCCTAGGAGCAATCACCCTTTTCTGCGTTTTTCAGCTCATTCATCCATGCAGCTTTGCAAAACGATGTGGGCTGTGTATCATGACATTCTGTATTACATATTGTTTTTATCCGAACGTTTTTTACATTCTGGTTTTGGAAGGACATTTTGTTTGGTTCGGGCGAATTTCAGTTTTGAAAATGTGGCAGCTTTGGCGTTGCCGTCTCACGAGGCCACCGGGAAATTATTACAGCATTTCCAGGCTGCATTAAGAGTCTATAGAGATGTGATCTATTGTGCTGCTGCTTCCAGCTTTTCTGTTTGTGGATCATTTCCTTCGCTGAACCAGAAGTTAAAAGGTTAGGCACAGCCGGCCGTTTGTGTGCGGAATTTGGATCTTCTATCCATCATCCATGTAATATAATCACTGATAGCCCTTTGTTATTCTTCATTACCTTCAGAGGAGAGATGGAGAGGAAGGACAGCAACTTTTCATATACATACTTAAATTTTGTTTCATATTTTTACGCATTCTCACATTGTACATTAGGCACTTTGCAACAACTCGGATGTGGTCTTATCTTCTATTTCATAAAAGTTACTCTTTATCTGAATTTCTTTCTTGCGTTCCAACACATGGACGTCTTCACCAAATTATTGTCCTTTGGGTCTTTAAAAACAAAAATTGATGTTGAAATCCACCTTGAAACATAAATCACTCAGACAGAGTCACATTTCTTACACAGCTGGAAGCTGGAAAGACACCACTGTGCTTTCTGAAGCTATTCCAGTGATTGTGAGGAGCCCTCTTGAATTTCATCTCATAATCTGAATTGACAGACTCTTAATAAATGCTGTCAGTGTACCAGATTTGATAAAAAGAAGAAGAAGAGGAGAAAGAAGCACTTAAAGGGGTTAAGCGGAGGTGTAGAAACCTTGCTCTCACTGTGCTGTAACTTTGTGTACAGTTCTGCATGTGATCAGATTTTCCAGGTCACGCTGCACGGAAGCTGCTTGGTTTATTGTTGCAGATCTTTTACAGTCTCTCTGGGATGGTCCTCAAAGTGATTTTCCAGAGACCTGGCTACCTGTCTGCCTTTTTTCACGTCTTACTTTACTTATCTCATATGTACTGATCTAGCAGGTCACTTACCTAGTGTCAAAGCTCTAGATTGACTCTGATTTTTAACCAATCCGCTGGGGGAACCGGATGGTTTTAACACCTGGTTTGTTGTGTCTAGTCACTGATACAGACATAATATTGAAAAACAAAAACAAAAAAGCGTGGATGCTTGTGCTTTGATACTTCATTATATTACGTGAGACATCGTGGAGAAAGCAGTCTGAAAAGTGGGGTCATTCGAACATAATCATGAATGTTTGATGAAGATCTAGAAAGATGCTGTCTAACCTGTCCACTTTGTATTTACAGCCCCTGATCTGTTTACACTGGAGACCCCCATGACACCTGCAGGTTCGATAATGGATGGATCTTTTTGTTTTGTTTTGTTTTTCAATGGGAAAGTTGAATCCCAACTGATTGAATGGATGGATGAATGAGCTTGCAAGTAAACTGAGATGTTTTTGGAAGTTCCAGGTGAAGTAAGGGTGCATTTGTTGTCAAACTCGAGCTCTGGTATTTTCAGACCTCTGAGCCTCGTTGAGTGAGTAGTTGAAAGAGTTTACATGATGCCCGAAGAAAGATGACTTTGTCATGCAAAATATTGGGGTGATTAATCTTGCAGTAGAAATACATGCTTTAACTTTGACTCTGCTTTTCTTTCTCCATCAAACATTTAGCAATTGAAGCTTTTTTTTTCTCCAAGAAATCAAATTGTCTGCAGAGCGTCTGCTCAGTTTGCTGTGATAGGACATGAAGTAAGGTTTTTTTTGGGATATGACACAGGATGTTCCTGTTTCTTGTCTCAACTTTTTACAGACTCGCATATTTATGAGCTGTTTTGTCTCCGTCTCTCCCTGAGACAGACCGAGCGGGGATGGCTGCAGATGGGGGAGTTGAACTGGTCTGATCGGGGCTGCGGGGGCTCAGCCACAGGCGCTCTGAACATGACGTGCAGTATGGATGCTACCAGCGGGTTGCTCTTCTCATTGTGTAATTGGGCGGATAATGTTCCGTGATTCCCTCTCTTTTGCACCTCCATATGTTCCGCTTGAGCGGCTCGGTGCATTTTAGTATCCTGAAAATGAATCGGGGTCAGCGAGCGGTCGGGTTACCCCCCTTTACTGCTCCAGTTCTGCAGATGAGTGGGTGGTATCGCCACAACAGCGGGGCAGCGACCTCAGAGGGCAGGGTTCACACTCCAGTCTCACAGGTGCAATTATAATTGCTTTATCAGACTGAAAGCCTTCCTTTTCTTTGGAATTTAATTGACTTACAATGTCAAAAGATGGGGACGAATAAAATATCAATCGAATAGTGATTAGTGAATAGTGATCTTTTTGTCACAAACTGCAAATGTACACAAGAAAACACACCCTGTACAACCCATTGTGTTCTGAGGCACGAACAAGCGGAGCAGTCTGAGAGGAGCGTGTGAAATAAGTGTGTGGTCTAATAAACTGCGCTTGTGTGTGCTTTGTGTACCACACACCACATCCCTGCCGCTGTGGGATTACAAAATTATGAAGCAATTACTGAGGCGTAGAATCAATACCAAGAGCAGGGAATTAGCTGAATTGCTTTAAATCATCACTACCGATAACTGCTGTCCAGCTGTCTGCAGATTTTGTCATTTTTCTACATTGTTTAAAAAGTAGACTGAATGTGCAGCCAAGGCCCTGACACTGCTGCTACTCGTCTCAAAGCTTGAAAATATTCTGTGCGACTCGTCTGCTTCTACTTATCTACGCTCCATCATCTTGCAGTAGTGTTGTATAGACTCAATAAGGGAACCTTCTCTATTATTGTATGAAACTTTATCGGCTTATCATCTACATCAGATCATCTCACAGACTGGCCCTCTCATATCATCTGCAGTCAGCAGTGCTCTCTCCTCACTGCTGCTTGACAAGCTGCTGAAGTGTTTACACCTCTGTCTCCGCGTGCAGAAGGCGTGATCGCAGCTTCGAGAGCAAGATGACATAAAGTAAGAGCGTGACCCTTGGAAATGACACAACTCCAGCAGCTTCTTGCCCTGTGGTGCACTTCAAAAGTGAGAGCCGTCATATTTGGCTCAGGAGACAGACGGCTATGACTGCTTCATGTCTCCAGGAGTCAGAGCCTCTCTGCGTCAGAGAGCATTTTTGTGCAGCAGTGAGGCAGAGAACAACACAGCGTGCCTCTGAAATGATTTATTTTATGAATTTCTCTGCCCTGCAGGCCCTTTTGCGCCCTTCCTGTTTTGCATAGATGATGACTTAGAATATAAACCAACATCCTCTGAATTTACAAGTAACAAATGAGTCCCAGATATTTCTAATTTTCTGCCTCCTTCTTGTGGTTTTGTCGCTGGTTCCTAGTTTGTTCACTCGAGCAAATAAGCTTTAGTGCACTCCTGCAGAAATTTGAAAATTGAGGAAGTCTGCTTTTTTGAGCTGTCTACATCTTCAACCTTGATGGATTAGATGATTGCACAGATATAATTTTTATTTCGCTTATGTCTGAAGCTTGGAAACAAATGAGGGCTGACATCTGATTAATGTCTTGGACCAAAAAAAACCCTGGCAGACAAATCACAGCACCAAGGACGCTATTGATTTCTGAAACACATGTAACCTGTAGCATCATTTTGGGCAAACTGCAGCTTTCTTTCTAGGTTTTATTTCACTCACTGGCATGTTTGTGAGTCCCAGCTGCACCAGAGTATATCTCATCCTCTGTGTGGGACTGCAGCGCACCCTGTGGCCCAGGCCCATGTGGAAATAACCTGCAACCACTGACCTGTTCAGCTGTTTGACTGGAACAAGCTGTGAAGGCATGCGCACTCATGCATATGTATTCGTGCAATGCAAGCAGACATAGGGATGAATAAACACAGACACATACACATGCTGTTTGGGTAACAAGGTCTGCCAAGTCATTACATCTTCACTTTCATTTACAGTCGACCTCAGATTCTAGAGACTTTGATGCTGGGGAAAGCGAAAGACATTTACAGTGATCGTTTGTCGGCCATATCCTCTGTTTAGGTATGGGACAAGTTCAAATGCTACGCTCAGTGGATTTTGTCTATATAAGGCGTGTACTTTTCAGAGCTACAGCCATTTATGGGGGAATGTAAACACATAGCTGTTAGCAGACTAATAGCCATTCGTAGACTGCTTTGTTCGAGGAGAGAATGTTAAAGCTTGTCCACTCTCGATCTTTTTGTGCGATGCACTTGTCTGGGTTTCACAGCAAAAAAAAGCCAAAGGTTGCAACTATATCATGCATGCGTTTTTGTTTTTTTTGTTTATTTTTTGCCTTTTTGGCCTTTTTTTTGGCCTCATCTCTTAATTGGACCTTGCAGCTGGACTCACTTTCTTTTAGTCAGACTCTCAGGGTGAAGGAGAGTGGCAGCAAATTTAGACTCGATAGCATGAAAAAGTCTTAAATCTCTGTTGCATTCTTGTTAATTTACAAAAACAGGCCCAGCAAAAGTTCAATCAGCAGGACGCTTTGGCGCTTTTCTGTACCGTTTCCTCTGAGCTCTGCAAGCATAAATGGAACAAACAGTGTTCTGTCATTTGTTTGGGAACAATTTAACATGGAGGTACAATGGAGGACGAATGCTGGAACGGTATCTCACATGGGATGATATGCCTTTTCCAGCTCATTCGATATGCTTTGCTAACTCATTGACATTCTTACAGGAACTTCTGGGAGGAGCTGCATTTCAGGCAGATGTGAAGACTGAAGCCCATATTTTGCGACAAATAAAAGTGCCAACTAGATAGGTCATGTAGTTCTCATGTAATAAATCTCTCTTTAATTTTCAGCAAAGTACATTTTGTCAAATGCAGGCCCACAGGTAGCTTTATGAATGGTGTAATATGAGACAGGAGTCCTAACATGCACAGGCTTCCCATGGAGGCAGACCCAGACACAAACAACGTAAAGTTTGACCCTTTCACCCCGTGCCTCCCTATGGACTCTGCTGCTGCACCCTCAGCTGAGGGCAACACATTTCTAAATCCCAAGATTTCTGTTGGGAGAAGTACTCACAACACAAATAGCTGCAGAGAGAACAGTCTAGGAAGAGTCCCTTCATGCACAATGTATTCCATATGCTCACTCAGAGGCCAAGAGGCTCCCCATACCTTACATCTGGCACAGACCACCTATGCTAGCTGACATATTCCTCCTCAGACCATCAGACTGGCTGGATCTCACTTGGGAGACCTCATCAGTGAACTCCTCCTCTCCCTCTCCTGCTCAGACCTTTGGATTGGTTTCCAACCTAAAGACAAGCATGATCAGGGAAATCCCTTTTCACTTTTTCACGGACATTATCACTCGTAAACGGGAATGCAACTATTATTTATTGAAACGTGGGATGATTGCCAAGCGGTTTCCACATCACCACAAAGGAATGCGATTTTGTCTCTGAATCCGTGCTCTTTCCTCTCTGCGTTACTGCTGTTTGCATGATGTCTGCATGACGTGAGTTTGCCTCTTCGTGTCCTTTGGTCTCCTCCTACAGGCTGAATACACGCAACTGAGGTGAACTAATGACCCTCAATTATCAGAACTCTAATTTGGCTTTAGAGTGCGACAGAGAAGAGATGTTCCTGTCCATACCTGGCCAGCCTCCCATTTAGTTGGTATTCCCTGTTATATTCTTATATTTGTAAAACTTCTCCTTACTCTTTATTGCAACATATCTTAAATGCATGCCCACTGTAAAAAAAAATTACCTAAATTACAATGTGAAAAAAAAGGGCAGTTGCAGACCAGGCAAACATTAGTACCACTGCTCTAATCTGTATCTTACTATCAAAACTGTTTTCTAGAGTACGACATTTAGAGTATCGGCTACATGGCCAAATAAGGGCCACAGGTTTTTCATAGCCCTTCTAAGAAAAGTGATGAGACAGATCTTTGTGTTCCTCAAGTTGCCTTTCCTAGGAGGTTAACTGAGGACATGTGTAAGTGTGTGAGTGTGCATGTGTGTGTGTGTGTGTGAGTGCAAGACAGACCAGGCTTCAGAGGCTTTCCCATGCAGACAGCCTGCCACTCTGAGGTACACTGAGGTCACCGGAGTTGTTTTGTAAGACTCCTCTACAAGGTGAACAGTATATCCTCTCTCTCACTTTTATATTCTCCGAGAAGAAGGAGGGGATTGCTCATTCTCACTCTCTCTCTGTCTCTCCTTTGCTCCCTCGCTTTATTACCTCCGTCAGCCCTAATTTGGGTTGATGGGGTGGCTGTTGCATGACAAGACACATGTCTGGAGCCCCTGCGTGAGAAGGCTGCCTCTCTCTTGCTGAGCTTGTTTTCTTTGCGTGACCATGTCCCTCCCTCTGTCACTCCTGGCACCTCCCGGCGAGCCCCCCCTCTGACCCTGGCCATGCCCTCGTTAGCTGGCATGTGGCTGGTTTATTTGCTTTGGACAGCTGAACGTGTGAAAGACACATTTTGACCATGCTTGGGGAGGGGTCTTCAGAGTGGAGCAACGCTAGAGGTGTTGGTGTGTGAGGTGGAGACATTCTGGGAGGGTTCAGTAGCTGAAAGCGCTCTGTGCTTTGTGTGATACCGAGTGGCTGGTATACTGGGTTGGAGTGTGTCCTAGTTGCTTTTGAGGAAAACAGTGCACTCTCACTCAGAGTTCACTACCCTGCTGCCTACAGAAAGTGCCTGAGAAAAGGAGACAGAGATTGTCATGGTGTGTTGAGATTTCACTTCTTGTCTTCTTTGATGTTATTCAACAAGTGCTCACACTCACATTTATGCTTTTGCACACTCTCCCCTGCCAAATTTCCAATTGCATCATCAATGGGTGTCCCAATATAGAGTAACTGAGCATAACCGTCGCAAATCTACGTGTGCACATACTGTAATGTCTGCACAGATCTTGTGCATTCCCACTGGACACCAGGACGATGAGGGCAGAATTAAACTTGTGTAAACAACTGAAGTTACTTAATCGCATTACAAAATCACTCACAAAAATTGGCCATGTTGAGTTCCGATCCTCGACATGCACAACAGCCATAACTAATAAGCATAACGTATCTGAAAACTGGCTTTCACTCCAACTTATAAATGCAAAACTCTCATGCAAAACTGGTTCTGCAAAGCAGTAGAAGCACAGACGTCTTTGGAATTAATAAATAAATGACCATGTGAAATGTGTTGTGTCCTCACTGGACAAATACTTTTAATTCAAACATTATTAAATGCTATAAAAGTTTTAATCACATTGTTAACCTTGTGTTAGTCATACACTTCCCAGAAATGAAAGTTTGATAACAGAATGTTATCAAACATCTGCAAGAAACTAAATATATTTATTTTGCTGTGTAGGTGATGGAGATGACCCAGCTGGCTAAAATGGTTCAACCCAACACCTTTTGTCCTGTTCAAGTGAAACCAGTGATGAATTATGCACCAGATTTCGAGCAGATACTGTTAAAAAATGAGACAAGTGCTGCCAACTGGAGCCAATACATTTCAAGCAGCCATCCCCAAAACCCCATCCAGCTATCTTTGGGTCACATCCTCAAACATTTGTTGCTCCAGCATCATGATTGAATTCTTTTCATTCCCTGGCAAAATGAATGCCACCAGATTAAAATTTCTTTTCATTTTATAGACCACAAACATTTCACTATGTCCATGTATCCTTGCACCTGTATATATGGTACAGCTAGGCAAAAACAATAGATATGATGAAGGCAATCAGATCAGGAAAAACTGAATGAGGGCAAAATCACGGTTACACTGCTCCAAATTCCTGCTCCAAATTCCTACTTTTTGCCTCGCTACTGTACTTATGAGACAAACTGCTCCTGCACTGAGTGATGACACTGAACATAAATTACCATGAGTTGCTGCTGATAGGCTATCAAAGGAAATCCAACAACTGAGTCAAGCACTTAAATGCAGAGTACAAGACAGGACACACACATGGACAATGATCGTGCTTGAGCCTTAGGCCATTTCAAATTCTGTAATACCTAAATAAATAAAAGCACTGGGAGTAAAAAAAAGGTGCACATTTGAACATGTGGTCCTCATTCTCAGGTTGTGAACTGAATTTCAATGGGTTGTGTTGATTTTAGTGGACACGGTGTTTAGTGAACTATCATTACAGCGTGACAAGATTAGGAAAGGGAGAATGTCTGTCATGTATGGGTGTGTGGGAAAAGATTCGCTCGAGTTAATGCAGTGACTTCCACTGGGTTCAGTATCACAATCACACACGCACACCACACCATCACCTCAACACACACATACATACATACACACACACACACACACACCTATAAATGAACACATCAACACAGAGACCTGAATATTCTCAGCATAGACAGAGGAGCAGGGAATTTCAGGTGATGTCACTTCCCCCTATTGCATTAAGTCAGAAAAGAGACATGGTGAACGGCAGCAAGATGAGGCCCATAAATCAAGCAGGATGTCGGGACAGCGGGATAACACAGGCCGACATAGTCACAAGTATGTTCCAGATTAACCTCTGCCACCGCTTCAGTCAGGACCTCTGCTGGGATGGAATCACTTGGAGCTGTCTGGCTCTGGGAGCTGGAAGCCATGCTCTGGCTGTAAACACAGACACTGGTATCTAATGAGGAGCTGAGGAACAGGAAGGAGCCCACTTTTTGTTGGTCTCCCCAGTCTGTATAGCTTAACTTCCAGGGAAGAGTTGGGAAGTTTTCAAATGATGATTTTTTAACATGTTGATGCAAACTGACTGCTGCTCCACAGGGGAAGAAGCCATCTTTGATAAAATGTATTTAATGGATACATTGAAAAGAGCATGTTGAGAAGATTTATTTCCTCCAACTGAAACCTCATCAAGCCTAAATTATGCGGTTTGTCTAATGCCATTTTGAGAAACATCCCACACATTGGGGTGATATACGAATTAGCCACATCCTTATGTTCTAAGACTGCTTTCAATGACAAACAAGAGGCATTAAAACTGAGCATTTGACACGATTGGAAAACAAAAAGCCAACCTTCCTCTGCTGCTCCAGGAGACAAACATGTCTGGTGGTTCCTCACATTAAACCGCCACTAAGCCCCAATACTAACATACAGTTACAAACAAGATTTGATTAGGATTGGCACGGGAGTCGGTGCTTTCCGTATTTCTTCCCGCATGTGATGTTAGTTTGTTTGTTTATGCATCAGAATATATTCTCACACTTGGATGTGTAGAAAGAAGCACTATAGGGTGATTCAACGCTCCCTATGGAGTCAGACTTAGGAAACAGACAGCGTTTAGCACGCTTGGGCAACATTGTAGCTGAGCTGAAATCAGATCCGTGTGGCCTCAGAATGCACACACACGGCTAGACACGCACACCACCACACGCACATTGAGACACAAAAACACACTTTCTTTCTTTTGGATTCCGCACAAGAAGGAAGAAACCTTATAAATAACCTTTCATCGACATGTTCTCACTCCCGTCACATGTGGATGCTTGGCTAAGACAGCTTGGCGTCACTTTTTAAAGCGCTGGGTAACTCTTTAGCGCCAGTGTTTCCAGTGTGTAGGGTAGTCTGATTGACTACATATGGAGGAGGTCGGGGGCTGGATGGGTCAAGCACCAGGCTCTCTCTCAGGGGACCACAGTGAATGTGCTGCGTGAAAGCAAAAGTGATCTTTCTTTATGTTACTTAAGTAACCTAATGTACTTAAACAAAGTACTTATTTTACAAGAAACCATGAGCTTCCCTTTAATACTAACAGGGTTAAATGGTTAACTAAATCCAAGCGGTATTGAGTGAAATACTGTCCTTAACCTTGGCTTTGTTGAATAACAACAGCGTTGTCATGTATAATTCATGTATAGCGTTGGAATTTTGACATGCAGCTAAAAACGGCCAAATCTCAACAGATCACTCCAGTTACCACTAAGTTCAGAAAATATTGCTAACCTCTGTTGTAGCAAGGAACAGATTTATGTGGTTGCCAGATGTGGTTGCCAGATCAGCATGAATCAGATATGTGCAGAAACAGACCCCGATACTGCAACATCTAAACATGGAACCTTTTTTTATTCATCCAATTTTATGTAAATTCTATCTTACCAGAGAGCAAGGATAAATCCTCAATTCAATTATTCTATTTCCCCTATGATGACTTCTCAATTACTGTTGACAGGTTTATTTTGAAAGCTTGATATTATACATTTCTTATTAATTCTACATAACTTATTGCAGTGCTGCTGTGAGTCTCAATCAGAGCATCATAACTTTAATCCCAATGCCACTGTTAAGTTTCCATATGCGCTAAGCTGTTTTGTTTTTGACCACACGGGGGCAATGATAACAACCTTTCAGCTCTTTCATATTAAAATGTGGAAACTTTCGTAAAGTTAGCTTGCAGTGCCAATATAAAGCTTTCCTACCTGTGAAGATTTTGTACTTCTGCAGCATGTAACCAGCATAAGAATTGGTTCCGGTTGGTAAACTCTTCACCATTGTGGGAAAGCTTGCACCATTTGTGTGAAACAAATACCACAGCTTCACCAAGTGTGAATTTTAAAGGCTGAGCGACTGCCAAGTTAATAGCAAGCTAACTAAGCACATTATGAGTAAATGCAGGCAGCTTGAGCTTCTTAAACCAAGAGCTTTCATCTCTCTAAAGTGTGGTACCAAACCGGTAGCTATGAGGTCTGTTTAAACCGTGCTCTTATGAGGAAATCCTGAAGAGATAAATGCTGTCAACAGTATGTTCTACAAATGAAGAATGACACAATGACACATGCACCTTACAGATAAATTATTGTGAGAATTTTCACAGCCACATGTGTTATCAATATTACATGTTGACATCTATTTTTATTCATTCAGCCTTCTCCTGAAGTTTCGCAGCAAATGTGACAGCAACAGTTTTTCTCGCTGCCACTGGAGGTTGCATTGCAAGCAGTTTTTTTTCAAACATCATCAATTCTCATGTTGTTTCTATTATCATTTGTCCATTCCGATGGTTGGACAAAAACTACCACAGAAATTCTTTTGCATCGTTGCATGCAAAGACGTGCAAGAAAACCCCCATTTTTGTTTTGCCCGCATGATGGCGGGACTGGGATAAACCTGGTGATGTCTGATGGAGGGAGTTGAATACGTGGGAGCTCATCCCCTTTTTGCTGCCAGGCTTCACACGGCAGAGAGTGAGCGATGAGGAACCGCTAAGGTCACGGAGGGACAAAGAGAACCCTGTTGATGTGACACGCAGGGAAGAATGATCCTTCCTGCTGTTGCACATGACGTGAGAAGCGGAGACAGGCAGGTTTTCAGTAGGTCGTGCCCTCGCTCACCCCCCTCCCCTCCCTTCCGCCTTTTCCCCCTTTCATGACCCCTCCAGTCTCACTGCATCGTCCTCCCACCTGATGAAAGATGTTGATGAGCATCAAAGAGAAAGCCAGAGTCAACTTCCAGGACTATAGGCAATGCGCTTCATCAGTCAGTCAGGTGCTGTGTATGCATCCCAGCCATCTGGCCACCCCTCCCGAATCATAAGACAGCAGTGTATTGTTTGGAAAGGTGCCCAAGCACAGTTCCCAAGTCACGGCCAGTAACCTGAAAGCACCTTGGGTTTATTTTTTTCCTCTCCTCTCTGTTTTCCTGTAGAGAGAGGCCTCATTCTGTGCTCCCTGCAAAAGTAACACAGTTCCTCTGACACGCCACAACCGCCCATCATAAATCTACACACTTAACTACGGGCCCTCAAATCTATCAGCCTGAGTGCTTTGAGTCTGAGGGGCCACCTCGTGACATGCAAGAAGGCGGGAGCGCTCAGTCACGCAAGCGCTGCCCCGCGTCTGGACCTCAGCCTGATTTTACTGCAGCCAGCGGGGGAAACCAGACGCTACAAAGGCCCCGAGTCCACATCAATTTCACGAGCGAAGTTAGGAGGAAATAAATCATTTCGGAGATTTATGAAAAACGAGAAGGGGGGATGCTAGGAAGTGGTGCTGCCTTGACCCAAAGAAAACGGCAAAACAGGGGTGCATAAAATAAATTCCCGCAAGTGCGTTGACATACTTTGCAAGAGCAAGAAAGGTCAAATTTGGATCCATATGGTGACTCTGAGCTGATAAAATCCAGTTACGTAGCTGCAGCAGTGTTATTGAGTTAAATAAACGATACATCTATGGGTAGCCATATTTGACTCATCATATCCAGACACGCAAAGTTCCAGGAACAAGACCTCAGGCTTTATAGGTCATTTGAGATCAGCAATTTGGTTTTTACAGGGCAGGCCTCGGTCCAGACTCCATTTAATAAAACACATGCAAAGCCGATGTCTCTTTTCCTGCACCTGAAATACGCCAATCATAAAACCGAGCCTCTTCACACTTTGGCAGTGATTGGTGTTCCTGCTCTGTTGAAGACTAATGATCTCCTATCAAAAGGAAGCAGGTTACAGGGGCTACATGGTGGAAAGTTTGCACAGGCTGAATTCTTCTCCTTCATCTGAGAATGCATCTTTTCAAGGAGTGTGCAGCAGGGAAGTCCAACCCTGATTTCCTGTGGCTTGATTTCACTACTGCAGAGACAACGTTTTGTGTCACTGGTCTTACAGAATCTGGAGAAGCATGCCAGAGTTTTGGTGCTTTTCCAAGCCACTACTGTCCATATGGTTTACGGTTTTGGAAAGTGAATAGAAAAAGACACATCTACAAGAAGCATGGTCAGGCTGCATATGCATTTGCAGTCAATTTAATGGACATTTTAATGGGAAAATATGAAATCTGAACATTCATCACGCATCTCATTTTATAATGATTTACATTGATTAACTTATTAAAATGTTCCCAGAAGCCAGGAACACGTGGGCTTCACTTCACACATCTCTCTATTCTTTTTTCTTTTTTTTTTCTTTTTTAGAAAAGCAGTTAAACCACACGCCACAAATCATATCTGTGTGGGAAACTTTAACTGACTTTTGATTCTGTAAATGAACGAATTAAAAAGCATCATTGTTGATCTTTGCTTAGAACAGATCCACATGTTTGGCTATGAAATCCTTAGCGCTCGAACTTCACATATTTTCTACAGTGTGTTTCACCATGGTTCACCGCAGTGCAGTGATTTGTCATGGCAGATTGCATCTCAGTGTTGGTTCCTAGCTGAAGGCTCAGCTGTGGGCCACCTTTACAGACACACACAGGTACATCACTGTGCTCCGCATGAAAGGCCTTTTTTTTTGGTGCACACAAATCAGATGTGTATGGCTGTAATTACCCAGGTTTTTGGCTGCCACGCTGCGGTCATTGAGAAAATTAATCAGTCGCAGATAAATAAACAGGCTTTGCTCTCTGAATGTCACTTTGCAACGTTACACACTCTGCAGTGCCGCACAAGGAAAGACTCTGCTCTGTCGTCTGCATTAGGATACCATGAACTTTATTACACATTTTACTAAAGGTCTGCAGGTTTTGCGCTAATATGCTGGAACATTTCAACTTTAAACTTCTCATCCAAATAAACCTTAACAAGCCAGTATGATTACAAATAATTTTATATGGACCCTCGAGACTCTTCCTCGTAAAACTATTGAAATCAAACAAATAAAGCAAAATGAAAATAGCAAAGAAGGCAGATGTCCGTATCCAGGAATTATGTAACAGGGTTTGTTTTAAGATTTAATCTGTTCTGAACTCTATTGTTATTAATAAAGACTATTGAACACATAAATAACAATTATTTATCATAAACATAAATCTTAATTATATCAGAGATACAGAGCTAAAAATACACAAAAAGACACTTTGACCCCGTATTATTTGCATGATGCTGTCTGCCAAGATACACCCAACTTATTAAATTGTATTGTGTAAGTTAAACACAATTATAATTCAGAGAATAGTTTCTTCATAATGCCGTGCCCTCAGGCCTCTTATCACTAGGTAGCCATGAGCTCATTTCTTGTTAGCCACTTAACGCTCCACGCACAGTGGATACTGCTCTCTGTAGGCACAGACTAATTATCTGCAGGCACGCAAAGCGCTAGCTGCCGAGCTCGGCCCCCAACCCTGTAAAGTATGAGAGGGACAAGACTTCCCTTCAGCTTGTTTGTTGTGCATAGCGTTGTGCTCAGTTCACATGACACTCACATTAGTCACAAGTAGATATGTCTCCTTAAATATCTACAGTCTGAATTCAAGTGGAGTGATGTATTGATTTAGGAGCTCTCTGGTGTAATGTGGAGTGAATCACAAGCGTCTCTGCAAAGTTTCTCACTGAGTCAGACTGAAATTCTGTTGAGTCAGGCTTCACCATATGTGGCCCGTCTGTCTCCTCTGTTGGTGCTGCCGCATTAATCCGAACAATTTACTCAAACAAGTTAATCCTGTTCAGCCACTTCATTTCAAGGTAGCAGAGAGCATTTTACAGTGGTGGGGCAGTGTGTGTGTGGGGGGTGGGGGGTGTGTGTCAGGGATTGGAATATATGAGAACGCTGTGACAGCCTGAAATTAAATGCTTATGCTGCCCTCTTGTGTCAAAATAATCTCAGGGCAGAACAATCTCTTGATTAGTAGACGTGACAACTGTCATAGCTGTGTTGCTGCTGCTGGCGCTGCTGTTGCTTCTGTCCTCTTCCACAGTCTTACTTGTCATGCAGTAATAGATGAACAGCAAAAAACCTGCAGACACAGAAGACGGTTATTGCACTTGTGTACACCTTCATTCATTCATCGGCTTTTCTGTTCAGTTTGAGATTATCCCAGCGGTTTATCCCGGATGAAGGCTTGGAATATACTGATGTCTCCTTTGAATGAGACTATTTGAGGTGTATAATGGTGAGATGTCTACCTTGAAAGGAGTTGAGGGTGGTGAAGGTGTAGAATGAGGCCAAGAGCATTGGTCCATAACTGAAGAAAGCAAAAGCCCAGGAGATGCCAAGAAGGTAGAACAGGCCTAGGATGGAGATGGATTTTCTCCAGGCAGCACTGATATCCTTCCCCGCATCTGCTGTGACCTTTAACACCATCACCCGGTGCACAGTCACAATGAATATGATGAAGGTGAAAATGAAGACTACACTGTAATAACCAATGTTCACCCCCTGGTGGACAGCAGTGTCAGAGATCCAACACCTAGAAATGATGGATAAAATATCATTTGTCGTTTTTCAAGTGAATAAAGTGGATACGACTTGAACTTACAATCTGAAACAGTGGCTTACATTTTAGCTGAATTCCCATCATCTTTAGAAATGATTATGTAATCATACTGTCCTGTGGCAAGAAGGGCGATTACCGCCACTGCTGGTGTGACTGAAAAGAAAGAATAGGGTGTGCAAACTTTGTTCTTAGTTTACAATCAAGCTCATGTGGTAGTTTTGTTTAGCTTTCTTACCCCATCCTGAGACACAAATCTTGGCCATGTAGTGTTTAATTTCACCAGGAAGCTTCCATAATTTAAAGCAAAGGTGTAAAGCCTCGATGAAAAACCAGGTAAATGTGGCCAACATGGAGTAGTGCATGACTGCTGCCATTGCAAAACATGAAACCTGGTTCCCCATGTTCGTAACCGGCTCATTTACCAGGAAGGACAAGTTCAGGGTGAGTATGGCAACAAAGAGGTTGATCAGGATCATGGTTGCTTGGCTCGCCTTCTGTTTCCTGTGGATTGAATTTGTTTTGTGTAAGAACGAGTCTTCCAAATGATAACGTGGTAAGATAGAGATAAAAAAAGATGTCATTGTGTTTCCTCACCTGATCACACAATGCATGAAAATAGCCACTGCCAAGAAAAATACAGACAGGCCACAGCCAATGGACGAGATGATGGTGAGGGAGATAAAATGTGAAGAGGTCATGTTCTGAGGTGCTGGCGACTGATTAAGAGAGAGACAAGATAGGTGTTATGTGCATCCATCCAATATCTAACTCACTTTTTACCCAACGGTGTCTGCTGAAGCTCAAATGAATCTAATGTCATAGCAGGGAATGTAACTCAAAGAGGTAACCTGTCCATGCAGGTCACACACATACACCTAGGAGCAATTTCAAGTCTCCAATCCACCTGAACATGCACATTTCTGCATTGTGGGAGGAAAGTAGAGTGCTCGTCTGAGCAGAACACGCAATCTCCCCACAGAAAGGGATTCAAACTGGGAGCTTCCTTGCTACGAGGTGACAGTGCTATCCACCAAACCACTTTGTTACCCCTCTTGTGTACACTTGGAATATCATAGTCTTACCATGAGCACTGCAAAAAATGTCAGATGAGAGCACTGGCACTTGACAGTGTCGTTGGTCTGAATCGTCTGGCAGCCGTCTGTGGTCCAGTTTGGCGGTATGTGTCCTAGAAAATGAGAGGAGGCCCCTGTGCTCAAAGTCGTTATTTCATTGGCTGAAATCTTAAAATTGCCAAAGTAACATATTATCATACCTTTGCCATTCCAGGACTTACAAGTAGCAATTCTTTTCTACAATAGAGTAAGGGCATATTCACTACACTCACTCTTTCCAAAAGAAAATATAATACAAAAGAAAATACAAAAAATATGTCAATTGACTACTCATCAGTCATAATTTTCACCTTGTCCACATTCACATAGTGAATGTCTATAGTTTGTGTGAGATTAGAGATTTCTGCTCCCATGGAAATGTCCAACATTTCATCGTTGAGAAACAAGCTACTGTTGAAAAGCTGTGGAAAGAGGTTTATTATTGTAAGTCATTGAAAATTAATAAAATGGCTGGATGCATCATAATTTCATAGAATATATTTAATATAGAATTTTATAATAATGTGTTATTATTTTTTACCTCATACTGAGAGATTTCTGGCAGTCGTAGAACAGAGAGAGACGGTCTATTTGAATTTGTTGTTGCTTTCTCAATGGCCTCTTCTGGGATTGTTATTAGCAAGTAGTACAGATCTGTACCTGGATTCTCTTGGAGATCCTTCAAGAACAAGCAATACATTTAGATGTATGAATATGTTCAATTTAATTTTAGGGTCACACAACTTGATATTTTGATATATTTGTTTATATTTTTATGTATGATGATAAAATGCTTACATTGACTTCTCCACTCGCCGTCATACCGATGTTGATGCTGGCTCGATTTCGTCTGGCTAGGTTCAGGGTTAATCCTGTGATATTATTGAATGTAACATTTCCCTCAGGAAATGTGTACCGCTTGGTAGTGCTCTTAATATTTCTGCAAAAGAAGGACAAATAAGTATTCAACCACCACCACCACCACCACCATCAACAACTTTTCCCCTTACACTGAAGCTGCTGGGTTGTTGCTTGTATTCTCACTAGCAGGCGTTGGAGCTGTTGGGTTGTTGCTTGTATTCTCACTAGCAGGCATTGGAGCTGTTGGGTTGTTGCTTGTATTCTCACTAGCAGGCGTTGGAGCTGTTGGGTTGTTGCTTGTATTCTCACCATTACCATGGTCTCTTTCTGTTTTACAAGATACCTTGTAATTCAGTCCCCCCTGACTAAAGGTGAACTGGTACTCGCTTTCTGCAGTGTCTGCATATCAAGACATAGACAGTGTTTTACATTTTAACAAATGATATCTGACATTTTTAAATTTTAAAATGAAATGAACAAATAATAATACCTATGCAGCATTTTCGACCAAAATTGGAATGCACATTGCAGGTCATCCAAGTTGCACCTTGAAATATATATATATATAACACTTGTTAGACATATTGAGTGTTACCACTGCTGTTAGACTGTGATGAAATAGATAATGGTTGCAAGAGCTGTGGTTGCTGCAAGAGAATAACAAGACTTTATGATAATTTAACAATATTTCATTATATTTGTCTAACCAATAGGGGGCAGTCTTTCACCACCCTTGGATGAACTTGCAAATCCATTTAAATATTTGTGTGCAAAAAATTAACTTATGTCCAGCCCTGCCTTTTTATGTTGTGAGTATTTCAAAGAAGTTGTCAGCCGTTCCTAAGGATATTTGATATCCAGGGCATGCAACCCTGGACTTTCAGCTCAATATCTTGATTGGATAGGGTTTCTTTATAAATTATATTGTATTTTCCATTTCTTTTGATTTCAAAGCTGCAGTTGAAATATCCTGTCTTGCAACAGTCTAAGGATACAAGGCACAAGACACTGATCAAAACCATTCAGTGGGCTCAAGTCAGGATATCTATCGGATCATTATACCTGTTTGTTTATTGTTTGCCTGGTCGAAGACACAGAATTTGCATCCATTGGTCTTGTTTTCTGCAATACAAACCACAATTGTGAAAAATCAATGAACTCTGTACTTTCTTTTTAAGTCCCAATGACAGTTATCCTCAGACAGCTTACTTCATAATGACTCATCTGGACAATTTTGCTGTATGATAATGACATACAGAAGTTTTTGGTGTCTGCAAAAAAAAACAAAGAAAAAAAAACAAAGATTTGGATGAAACTGACTCACCTGAAGAAAGAGGACACATGCTGCTCCCGAGGAAAATGCCACAGAGCAGGAGTATTGACTTTAAAAGAAACACCCAGTGGCTCTTTCCATCCAACAAAGACATGGTTCTTCAGCGTAGGAGCAACAGACAATTGAATGTGGGACTCATTTATCAGTTATCTGATCATAAACCAAATGCACATCTGTTCCTATGAAGTGCCACCATACCTTACTGCAGCTTCTACTCCCTGAGCGTGGTGATGTGCTCTGTTGCGACTCTCCCCTTTATCTCATCTTTACCTTCCAGTCCAGTCCTTGGATACCATTGTTGCTATTTCTTCCTAATTTAACCATGCAAATCAAGTGTTGTCTCATCACAGCATGTCACAGCAACAACCGGTGTTTCTGGGTGTAGTTTATCTACAGTGTTCAAATAAGGAAGTGAATTTGTTGGACTTATTTTCCACTATTAAAGTATTTTATTTTGTTTCTCAAATGTTGAACGATTTGTCAACAAATACAGAAAACTTACTTTACTTTTTACTTGTTCATAACTTTAATGCTTGGGCATGTACAGCATATGCAGGGTTTTTTTTGTCTCTTGCATTTTGTTTTTAAAAGTCTTGCATCATCAACTTTTAAATGGGTAAGAGCAGAGGGGTTTAAGACGCCACACTTAACTTGGTCATTATTTAATTTGCTTAATTTGGCCATTTGAAAGAGCTCTTTTAGTGATACTTCCACAGCCACACAAGTAGCATGGCCCTGTATTCAACGGAATTACATAAAATCCAGATTTTAGTGACCCCTCTTATCCCCTGCCTTTATGTAGGTGTCACAGTCAACAAAAAGTTGCTAATTGACGAAATAAGCTCTGTGGTAGGACAAAACAAGGACACCCTATGGTTTTCTGTAGAAGAGCATTTCATAAACCTAAAAAGCATTCTAGTGAAGCCCTGCATTGGAATGGGAGCCTGTCCAGGGTGCATTCCCTGCGTTCAACCTGCAATATGTGCACTGGAGATAAACAGCAGCAGAGTCCTACCTAAACAAGAAACCTGAGGAACAAATATACGCAGTTATGTTCAAGGGAAAATGAAAGGGAAGTGAGTTTGTTAGTCAAATCTGAAAACGTGCAACATAACTATTTTATTTTTACATGGTGCTTTGATAATAGCAAAATGCATTTCTCATAGATGCAAATGCTGATTCTCTTTCAGTACACACGTGAATACTGTGAACATCTGCATTGTGATTTAAATACGCAAATGACTCCCAGCGCCTGTCACGTAGTGGTCTAAAATCTTTTGCGTAGGTGTGAATGGAGCTGTGTTGTATTTAACTGTGTATGACAACAACGTCCTGTGTGTTTGTTCTTATACAATCAGGCAGTGGAGAATACACTTGCATCAAGGACAAGCTGCAGTGAAAGCGAACTCGTCTCATCCTGTTTTTCATTATCATGGTAACACATTCTTCCCTCTGATTATCAGATGTTTTATGCCTTTAATTAAGTTCATTCAAAGAGAAAAGATGGTATTTCATTGAGTGTTAAAGTATTATTGCAGCTACAACATTAACCTTACACTCATTTACAGCCTTTAATTGTTAAGAAGTTACCAGAACACAATATAAGTTTCCCTCCTTTCTTACTCTTCCTGGATGGCTTTCACTCAGTTATCACTCAGATTTTCCCTTGCATGGTGATTGTAAATAAAGTATAATAAAGTAAGTACTTGCACCCTGGCCAATGTGTAAAATGGTGGGAACAATGTACGAGTGCAATGTGATGGTCTTGTGTGGCAGAATGGAGTGTAGAAGTACTGTGGAGTACTTCCACACTGGAGAGTACTGGAGAGATTTTTAACTGTAAAATGTAATGAGATTATCCACTATTAATCCCGGTAATTTAAAGTCCTCTTGTGTGAAAAAAGTATTTGAACCTTGTTCTATTCAACCACTGCTTATCATATAACCTCAGAGGACTGGCCATGGGCGGTATAATTGAGTTGGACTGTCTGAATTTTGATGTTTGAGATGTGTTAATGCTGCCCTCTGGTGAAACCCCGGATAATAGTTCACCTGGTGCAACTCCAACCATCATTCATTCGTCGTAACAGAAAATTACCCCTTTTTTTGTATCTACAAAAAGATATAAATGTATATCAACATATTGGTAATATGGTATTCCACGGCGGTACCAACATCTGACCGATGGAGACAAATGCAGGAGAGACCTGAACAAATAGCACCACAGATAAACAATGCTGCAGCCAACTATAAATTGCCGGATGACAGAGCCTTTAGAGGAACAACACAAGCTCCTCTGTGGTTGTTAACAGGTTGATAATGTTGTTACAGCCAGCCTGTGAGCCTGCTAAGGCAATTACCGCCCCACCAGCAGCACTAAACACATTTAAGACCCGATCACAGTCTGGATAGGCCTGGCTGGGTTCGTGGATGGAGTTTTTATTGACAGTTTGGACTTAACTCAGCATATTGAACCATGCGGTCAGTCTGGTGATCTCACTGTTATCATTAATGTCCGTGTGGCCATTAGTTGGCTGTTAGCGCTGCGTAATGTGGGCAGGTGAGAGAGCGAACATCACCCTCCATTAAACGGTCTCTCTGCTTAATTTGTTATTGCGCAGACTGATCCGCTATTTAGTTAGCGATGCTTGTTGTTGGTGTATTAAGTGATTTGCAAGACGCTCTGGGATGTGCTGGCGCTTGATTAAAGCTGTTTCTGTCCTTCCTACACACTGTGCTCCATTGTGTTGTTGTTTTCAGCAGCCGTTTTATTGGTGGTTTGCTGCACAATGCTGCGGGGACGCAGCCAAAAGCTCTGTGGCGTATGGCAGATGAATATTTGATGGTCCTTAATGGAGGCATCGCCCACATGCCGTAGCTCCCTCGCTTTCCACCGCTGGCATCGGAGGCCTGTGGTTGCCGTCCATTTCGGTGCTTCCCTGGTGAATCTGGTTGCCTGTTTGGCTCCTCCACATAACAGCTGCCTGTGATTTCGTCATACCGTCTGGGGGCACGACTGCCCGTCTTACCAGGCTGACGACAGATGCTGATCCTGACAACCCGTGGTATAACCTCATGCACCAAATCGGAACTTGCCCCTGTCGAGGTCAGCAGATAACCTGCCAACACAGCCTCATGCTATACATCATCTTATATACACCTAGGTACGTGTCAGAATTTATGTCCTCCAGGGATGAAACATTGTCCGCATCAATCTGTTTGAGGAGATTAAGATCTTAACTTGGGGGTGATATGACGCAACCTGTCGTTCCAATTAGAAAAGTGACAGTGAGGCGGAGCAGCTATGCATCAGCTCAGTGACCTCATCCTCTATACAGCACAATCCATATCTGTCTGACAGTGAGCTGCCTCCCAGTAGTGTTTCACCATGGGCCTGTTAGTGTAAATGGATCCGCCAATCAAAGTGTTTGGGAGTCTTATGGGCTTCAGATAAAGGGTGCGAGGAAAAGGAGGAGCGGGCTGTGCCTTGTGCTGGAATGTAGGATATCAGAGGCTGTGTGTGTGACCGTGTGTGTGTGTGTGTTTGTGTGTGTGTGTGTGTGTGGGTGTGTGTGTGTGTGTGTGTTCATGGCACCTGTTTATGCTGTCGTGGCGTGTTTGAGCTTGTAGATCAACACACACAAACACAGACACATGAAATCACAGCTGCCCCTCACATTACACTGCTATTTCTGATCTGCTCAGTCAGCTAGAGTATGGTCCCTGGTGTGTTTACATGTGAAGCTAAGTCGAGCTATGCTCACAACTCCACTTGTAATTCTGTCCTTGTCCCAGTTTACATGCAACAGGGAAAACTGAATTATTGACAGGAACAAGTCTGCCTCCTCAACACTAGGTGGCAATATGTGTTATTTCAGTGTTAATATGGACCCCCTTTCCAATTCCTCCCATCCATGTAATTTAGAAGAAGATAAGTGCTGCTAGTCCAGCTGCTAAAGTCACAAAAAAACACATTCAAGTTACACAACAATTCTAAACAGTCCACACAGATCTTCAGAGTGACTTATAAGTAGTAAAATGTAAACAGTAAGTAGAATGAAATATAGTAATAAAAATGATAGCAAGGAATAACAATACATGCGTAATGGTATTAAATAGTAATGATGTTAAAAGATAGTTAAGACATGTTAAGACAAGATTTTCAGCTGAGTTAGCATGAGCATAGTCTCATCATCTCTCCAGAAATGGATGTTATTGGCAGCTTCTCCTATGTTTCTGTTATAGTTGCTGGTCTCTTGTGACTGCCTTCCTTCTATTTGTTCATCTAGAACCGTGCAGTATTACAAGAGTCTGTTTATATGCACTTTAATTGTCCCTTTATTGACAGCTTAAGGTAGTGACTCTTTTGTTGAGTATCAAAACACAGGGTTCTTGGTATATACAGTAGCCGCCGTTTTTGTGGTGTCTTTAAATTAACAGTATCATGACTCTTTGTTCACCTCACAGACTATGTCTGTCACCACACGCGCGCGTGACTGAAGTGGTGGAGGGCTGAGCTCGCTGATTGCCTTTCAGCCCCAGTGTAAAACCTGATCGGCACAAGGCTGAAGTATTTCAGATATAAATCAGTTTAACGCAGCTCGGCCTGGTCTTGGGTTACCTCACCAGAACCACAGATTTGATGTCCGCTCAAATGTTTCGTGTCAGCTCGAGTGTGAAGATGAAATATGAAGTGCACGGTGGAGATTGTGAGAAGCAGAAGAGAGAAAGAAAAAACAAGCGATCGAATTTCTCGCATTAATTTTTCATCACTTCTCTTTTACAAGGTCACAGGTGGCACCCTATACTGGCTGGTGCTGTACCTCCCCAAACCTCCATCACCAACCCAAACAAACAACAGAACCATGGACAGACGAACACCGTGTCAGCCTGGAGCAAAGCGTGATCTACAATCCCTTCTGCTTTTAGCTACAGCATCAGTTCAGAGAATAAGAAGAATCTGAGATAAGCCAAACAAAAAACACCGGTTATAGTTAATGTTATTATGTGTCATTACTGTGCCATTGCATCAGCAGACACCACACAGGGTGGATGACACCATCTTGCCTTATTTGGACCATTTTGATCCATCAACCACCCACCCACCCACCACATTTTCAAGTGGACTGTGACATCATCAGTCTGCAGCTCGTCCTTGATGCGTCTTGCCATGACATCAGCGTCTGCGTGCAGGCAGGGGGTGTCTCTCTCCTTCCCGTGACCCAATAACTGCTCGCCGGTCAGCGACCCCAGTACAGTAACCCTACGCCTCAGAGGGGGGGTAAAGGTGAAGCAGTGAGGAGATGTGGCGACACAGGAGCGAGGTGAAGAGTGAGGAGAAGAGAGGAGTAACAAGGAAGGAGGAGGGAGGAGGGAGGTAATGGTCAGTTTATCTGCTGTTAACTTGTGGGTGTCGAGGCCACATGGAGGTGTGAGTGACCCTGGAGAGGGCCGGAGAGACCAAGATTACAAAACCTCGAACCGGGCACCAAAAGAGGTGTGAACTGGGAGGCATGTCACAGAACAGTGTGAAAAAGTGGGAAATGAAAGGAGGGCAATGAGGAAGTGGAGACGATGGTGGAGAGGTGAGAAAAGAAAACAGTTACTGTAATTAGACATTTAGAGGTCTTAAGATTGGTTGTTTTTGCGTTGAGAGTTCACCTTTTTGTGAAAATGTTTAGTTTTATGTGAAAGACAACATCAATTCATTCACCTCATCCTTTAGAACTAATTACACAAAGACTTTTACTATTTGTAACTT
The DNA here is from genome assembly GCA_029224185.1 of Karalla daura. Taxonomy (NCBI): domain Eukaryota; kingdom Metazoa; phylum Chordata; class Actinopteri; order Chaetodontiformes; family Leiognathidae; genus Karalla; species Karalla daura. The sequence goes on from CM055199.1 coordinate 9,602,915, forward strand.
TTTTCTGTATTGCACTGCAACAAAATAAGCTAAATTGCCTAATCAAAATAACCCTGTGTTTCTATTATTTAACTCTAACAGAGGCAGAGATGGAAAGGACTCCTTGATCCTCCTCTGGGATCACTGTAAAGAATCTCGCCCTGGCTGCTGCCCTGATGCACAGGCCTCCCAGCTTGACCTTAAAGAGGTCCCTTTGTGGAAGCCATCCTCAGCTGCAGGTGGCCAGGAGCTCCCTGCTGAGTGCCGGGGAATCCCAGAGTCAGCACATTAGCCTGTCAAAAGGAGCAGATAATGCAGCTGGGAGGGTGAGTGGGGGGTGGGGGGTGGGGGTGCAGGGAGGCAGAGACCCCCACAGTGCCAGCCTCTTGATTGCAATTGCACAGCTTCACAGCTGGAAACATTGATGATTGTTTTACCAAAAATTAGGAGCTTAAAATATGTTTAATGTATGAATTCCACAGGACTGCTGTACACACGACGTTAAAGGACCTCAGGGATTTACTGTGCCTGTTGTAACTAAAATGCTCAGGCACCATAAAATGATATTCTTAATCTATTCTATGACTTGTACAGTTTGCCGTAGCATAGCATATGTACTGTATAGTTAATCTCCCCAGGAAATTCAAATTAATATTCAGAGGAAGAAGTCAAAGAGTTCAGTGAGCAATCTCAGTGAACTAATGAGGCAAACAAAAAACAGCGGTGTATTTAGAGACTAATTTCGCCAAACATGACCCTCTGACAAGCTCTCACACACGGCAGCAGCAGAGGAAGGGGGTATGAGCACTGAGGTGGGAGTGAGGAGAAAACTTCACAGCACATTTGTCTGGTCTGAGAAATCAATAAAACTGCTTTCATGTGAACTTCACGGGAAAGAACGACCCAGGAAGACTCACAGAGGTTCATTAGTGATTAATCTGGCTGGTGCTTTTTTTAAAGCAACAGCAGGGAACGCAGCGCTCGTGCCTATGGGTAGAGTGAAAAGGGCAAAAAGACAGAGACAAACAATGTTTTTATTGCAGAGCCTATTGGCGCTGTACAGTACATCTCTTGCCATAGGGGACTGGCATCATAAAATATGCATGTTAATCCATATGTTGAGTCTTTTGACATGAATATTTAACACCCCATCCATGTTGAGGGATATAACATGAGGCTTTACATTGTCTAATAATAACAGTAGAGAGGTCTTAAGTGCAGTGCGAGTCTGTCTTTCTCTTTGATTATCACTGGCATTGCAATCAATAAATCTTAGCTTCTGACAAGTCAAATCAAAAGACACAGATTTCAAAAGTAAACATGTCTGGAAACAAACTTTGTTGGCCACCTAACTCAAAGCAAGAAAGAACAAAGCCACAGTAGGGGGGGTATTGACCAAGAGTAACAGAGAGGTGTGGGGAGTTCAGGTATAGATCTGTGCATCCATAGTTTAGAGGGACAGGTGTCAGGGTTATGTGGAGGTGAGGGTTATAGGTTCAGAGTCTTAGCAGCTGTGGAATCATGTTCTCTGAAGGTCATAGGAAGGTAATATCCTTTGTTGGTGAAAGCATGCATCGTTTCCAAACTGTGCCTGTAGTAGCATCAACGTGCATCCTGGGAGATGCACGTAGTGGAAAAAGCTTTTGTTTCACCACATGAAAAAGGTTTCTTGTATTGAAAGTGAATTTTGACCAGGGTTGAAATACCTTGAGGATGTTATTTTGGAAAGATTTTTGTTTGATTTTCATTATCTAATTTCCCTCCCACTTGAAAGGGAACCCTTCCCCTCTATTAATAATTGACATCTTATTGCTTATCCCCCTCATGCTGGCTGACTTTGATGTGAGCCGTGTTCTTTTATCAGCACAGTGCTACATATCGATCGCCAGCCAGATAGGAGCACTATCAAAGGGATTCCTCGTGGGGCAGTCAACACCCGGTCACCTCATACTCCTGGAATGTGGTCAAGCACTGCCGCGGCCGCCGCCACATCTCCCCACATCCCTCCACTTCTTATTTGGCTCATCCTGTCTGAGCGCTGCTTATCTGGGTTAAATATTCACAAAGAATAACAAAGCTGTTGAAATGACATCATGCGAAGGGAAAGGATGGGATGTGTTCAGCGGGAGGGCATAACGCCAAAGGGGGGCTTCCACCAAAAGGACCTGCAACGGTCTCATGTTCTGGCTGCACATTACAGCGGATGATGATCTCATTCATAAAGCTCATTACGGTCCAGTGGAGATGCTTATCGTCAGCTGGGTAACAAACAACTGCGCAGTATGTAAACACTGTCAATTACAGTCGGTTGCGGTGCATTCGACAAACACGGATTTTGTCTTGTTAACTGAAGACAACGTGGAAATAAGACTGCATGGAGATGCACGGTGTTAGGCTTCTTATCTTACCACAGCAACCCACCCAAACAAAATCCACAAAACAAAGCCCATCAGTCACACGTGAGTCCTGGGAGAAGTACTCAAGAGTGCTTTGAGGATGATAAGCACCATCCTTGCCGCACGTGTGATGGATTACAATTTCAGCAGATTTAGATAATCCAGCCATATTGGCATACGCAGAATGGCTTTGTTTATTCTCCTGGACACCCTCCCATCTAAATATCTCATACATTTAAGTCCCGTATGCAGTCGCCCCTTCACAGGCCAGGCATCGATTGACATTGGATACGCAGAGACCAATCGTCAAAAGCACTTAGAATAAAACAGAGAGCACAGTCGTGATGAGCATATCCTATTTAACCCGAACAGAAAATACATTTTCGCTGGTGAACACTTAGAGACCATTAGCTGTAGTAGTGTAAAAGCCAGGCGTCTTTCCATCATCAATATCCCATAAGTGGACGGCGGCGTGTGCGCCGAGGGCCCGGCCCGCTGAAAAATCTCCCGGGCTGCCGGCGAGTCTGCTGTTGATGACTTGTCCACCCTGACTGACAGCACTTTTGTTTTCCGCGGATTAGGCAATCTGACTTCATCACAGTCCACCAGGGGGTTCACGTAACGCTGCCTGGAGGTCACTACACCCACGTGACAACCACACACCCCCCCCTTCTCTGATGGCTGCCTTGATGACAGGGCCGTCCGCCCTCCAGACCGAGACGAGACAGTGGACGTGATGACCCCACCCTACCCCAAACACACAGACACACACAGACACACACACAGACACACACACAGACACACACACACACACACACACACACACACACACACACACACACACACACACACACACACAGGTACCCATGCACAGAAAAAGATGCATGCACGAAGCACGCACGGGATGTGTTCAGCGGGAGGGATATACTACACAGGCACATACTTCACTCTCAGACCAGAGTGTAAATTTTTAATGCAACATACATTAAGGGGCATTCGATGGCTCATACTTGCTGTTTGCCCACAGCTAATATTTCAACAGACTGCGAACCAGAGCAGGTTCGAACAATTGATTTTATATCAAGCTTCTTTTCTGGAATGAATAATTCAGAGTTATAGCCTGTGACACCTTTGGTTGATTCCCTTACAAGGGTCAGTTTGAGATAATTACTGTCTTTGTTAAAAAAGAATCAGGCTCGAGGTGGTTGGAAGAGGAGTCTATCTGTGATGGAGTTATTGGCATAGTGCTGCATTCTGTATTTGTTAAAGTGTGTTCGTACATATGTTCGCTAGTATACGCTATGAGGATTTGGATTGGAAAATGGTTCGTTCTTGTTGATGACTTTCTCTCTTGGCCTCCAGTCTGTGATGAGAAATGAGAGACGGCCGTGTCTGAGGTCACACACTGATTACTTGTCCCCACACAGGGTCAAATGACTCTTAAATGTTTTGTTTACACTTCTGCAACAACGGCTAGGCTCTGAACCAAGCATAGTGAAGCCCAAAACTTGAACGTAAAAGAAATGTGTAGGGTCCCTGTTTCTTGCGAGCCACAGACAATGTGTCACATAATGTGTCCGAAGAGGAAAAAGCAAGAGGCAAACACATGAAACACAGAAAACTGAGGGAAAAAAAACCCTCTGAACAACACAACATAATGTGTACCATAAATAACGGTACCATAGACGGTACTAGATCACTAAATCTGTGGATTGAAGCTCTTACTTTAGGTTTACATTGCCATTCTCCGTAGTCTCAATGCTGATTCAGAATTATGCCTGTGGTTTGTGTGGGTTTTACTATTGTTATCTAGTCCTCTCAAAGTCACTTCCAAATTCATAAGGGAGCAAAGAGGGAGTGACTTTATGTGTTGATTCACAGCTTTGAGAAAGATGATATTGCAGTGTTTTTTGCTTAATAGTTCCTGCATCTTTCAGGAGCATCTCCAGTTTCAGCTGGCCAGAGTCCTAGAACTGGACAAACAAGTGCCGGATGATTATCTGTGCCAGTGTTAAGTACAAATTGCACTGATCAGTTCATGAAAGGACTTGCTGAAGCACATCAGACACAGTAACTCCCTGCTAACTTGCACTAATAACCCTTTGACTTGTGCAAAGGCTTGACTCTTGAGAGACCACTGAGCAGACACAAAAACCACACAGCAGAATCCAAAAGAAACACTCGATGCTGATTGCTTATCTCGAAACTGTCTCCCCTGCACAATAAGTGAAGAGCGTGACTCACTGCATTGTGTTTCTCCTGCATGACAATAACAAGGGCAGGTGGCCCAAGCAGACGAAAGCCATATTTGATGTCCAACATCAGACTATCCGCACCTGAGGGGTGTGACATCACGATGACTCTAAGCTGATAACCTGGGCAACAAGCCAGCAGTTGTTGTGAGGATAAAGGCTTAGCCGCCGTTTACTTTTGCTGCTCTTTGAACCAGAAAACGTGGGACAGAAAGGGAACTCACATGAAAGGATCAACTTGCTGAGAAAGCACAGAATTAGGGGCTCTACCTCTCATCAAAGAGGCTGAGTCACTTCAAGAGCAAAGTCCTCTCCTCCAAATGCTCAAAGAACGGGACCACTTTTATGTTACTGCTATTTGCCATTGCAGGTGACGACTGTGTGTGTGTGTGTGTGACAGAGTGTATCTGTGTGCGTGAGATTAGTTTTTCTGTTTGTATGTTGACCATGTGTGTCTGGCATATCAGGTAAGGTCTGTCTCCTTCCTACATTGTTTGTGGATAATGAGGTGTGATTAAATATGAATGCTAAGTGTTTGGTGGCTGGAGCCCAAAAGCTGAAACCGGATCCAGTCGGGGGCCACAGGCAGCATAATTAGTAGCTGATGATAGACGCTATTATTGCTGCTTTTCCACACATTACTTGCAGGCCTCTAAGCTGGACCTCCACACAGCAGCAGGCCGCCTTTGAGCCATCCACAGTTAATTAAGTTGCAAATAAAAAGAAAATCCTGATGTGACTGTGGTGGCTCTGCGCTGCTTTAAAAGGCAAAGCACTGGTTGTAATCAGCCTTATATAAATTGTTTAATGATCAACACTGATTAAACATTAAGCCATTTGTTACTTTTATTTGATCTCCTTTTATTATCACCTCTGGGGATTTCATGTTGAAAGCATGACGAAAACCCTGTCGAAAACAATATCAGCATTTCAAAGCGACGGAGGGCCAGTGTGATGCCTTTAATGGTGGAGAAAAGCCCTTTGTGCCTGCCCGAGGGGCTGTATTGGGTTTGGAGGGCCCTTTGGATTGTCATAACCCTGGTGTGAGATTGACTCATTCATGGCGAACAGTCTCCGAGTCTTCATCCGCACACGGCGGCGGACACCGCTGTGCTGCATCACTTCAGAGAGAGACGCAGACATGTCCGCAGCTGTTAGCACATGCCTGCTTTGAGGTGCCGAGGCTTTAATGTGTGGAGCAGATTAAACAGGGCGCCTTTGTGAGGGCCGGGCTACTGGTCAGCTCTCCCGCACCGTTATCCAATCACATCTACCATGTGCACGTTTGTGCATGGGCGTCGCTGCTGTTGCCCCACATAGACCCTCGGGTTCTCCATAGATTGAGCCGAACAGCTTGACACATGGACCAGTCTCATTAAGCGGAGCCCACAGTTTTCCGGACGGCTCCTGCCTAGGAATAGCCGACAGGCAGAATATTAGAGAAACTGGAAGATGGGCTTTTCAATTGATTCTTCTCGCTTGACATGAAAGCAGCACAGGCAACCTGGTGGATCACTGGACTCCGGTGTATCTCCACTAGAATAGAAGCTGCAGTGCATCATGCGGGGCTGTGCTAAGCTGCCTGCAGTGAAGATCAAATGGTGGATGGTTCAGCGAAGGGTCAGCGTGTGTTGAGCACTAACACATGCCACAATAGTTTGGAGTCTCCGTTTTCTGCTTTTCCCATAGAGGAGAGTAATGAAAGAATTAAAATAGGCCTGTCCACACTGCAGATGCGCACTGACATGGTGATTGTGGTCCTGTGGTTTGTATCTTACAGTCGTCACAGGTTCAGCCGACAGAGATTAAAGTCATCGAAACACAAATAAATACATCCCTGGTATTCACCATTGATTGTATTGCAGTGACTCATTACAATGCCTATGCAGAAGGCCAAAGGAACGATCTGTGGCTCATCTTGCACAAGATATTGTGCAAGGACGAGACTGGAAATAGTCTAGATTTGTGTACTAAAAAGATCCCAATGAAGCATTTCCTCTCAATAACTGTTTCCTTACAAGAAGTCAAATTCCCTTACAAATAAATCTAAAATCGCTCAGAATTGGATGTGTAACAAATATTACTCATGTAACAGTAAATAGTATATTTGTGGTGGAGTGTTTTTAGGCAGATATTAAACATTTAATTGCATTTAATATGTGCTAACATGACTTTTGTTCTACAGACAGTTTATTGCTGGTTTCCCCTTTTGGTGACAAAGAGTGGTGACAAACTTTTTTCAGTTGTCATGTATGTACTGGAAACACAAAGAAGTGGGATGATCCTTACGGTAAGTAATGCTGATGGGATCACTTTATGCAGCTGAGAACTGATTACTTCTGTAAATGCCTAATGGTTTGCCACAAAAACAAAGTCTTTCGTAACTGAGTCACTGTGGGAGTTTTCGGCGTGTGACGTTTGGCTGGTGCCGTCTTCAGCCAGACAGGCATGTATGATTACCAGACAGCCTTCACAAAGGTGGCCGTTTGTGTCTGTGCTCTCAGTTACAGTGGTCAGATCAAGTGTCATTGCTTCATAAGTAGCCTCACCTTCCCCATTTCTAAAAGAGGCTGGGTCCCAGCACAAAATTAGCCCTCTTCACACCTGCTGTAGTATTCAATTGCTATTCACCTGAGAGGACCTGTTAGGTGTGGAAGACCGACAGAAAATTACCGCTGTATTTCCCATCATAATGGTAACAAAATGCAGCAGCTCAGAAAAGAAGAAGGTGGATTACATTTGTGTGATACCAGTATATACAATATGCACTGTTTACAGTTTGAGAAAGTGAAGGGGGGGGTCAAACTGCATGCTTTTCTCCAGGTCACTTGACTTTAAAAAAACAACAGATGACTGTAATGATGGGAACAAACCCAAGGCAATTCCCATAGGAGCTTCACACAGATGCCTAAATGGATTCATATGTGTTTGTGTGTGTGTGTGTGTGTGCATATCTGCGGGGTTGGTGGGGATATCTGACCTTGCAGCTTTAGATTCTGTTGGTCCCGAACCGACTTCTGATCAAATGCTGATCAAATCTATTTGAAATTAGAGAGCCCCAAAAGTCTGGACTTCATTGTAGCACTATGAATGTGGGAATTGCAAGCTTGCACTGTGTTTTGAGGGACATTCTGTAGCAGAAATAGGCATGATGTGAATTTATTTATTTTACATCCTAATACTATTTGTACTGTTGTCCTGTGGTGCTAACTTCAGTCATCCACCTTCCTGTTATCCAAGCAAATTCCTCATAGCTCTTTATCGAGTTGTAAGACTTAAAGGTAATAAATATTGTAATTCTGAGGTTGTTTTTTTGTATCGGGTCAGCCAGAGCATGATCTCTGCCATTGGGTCAGTGTGCCACACATGTCTCATCTGACTGGCTGGCAGTCAGCATGCGGTTGCCATGGAACATGTCCAGTTGGAGCAAATGAAATCCCTCCTTTTTCAGTTTCCAGGCAGGATTCAGATACTGAGGATGTTTTGGTGGCAGACAGGCCATGTATGTCTCTGTGCAGGGTGCGTTTATGATGGCTGTATGTGTGCACACACATACAGAGAATGAGATATCAAGGGGGAGAATGGGCTTTTGAGGTTACAGAGGAAGTAGGGCATGTGATTGTGCAACCATTTGTGTTTGTGTGTGCACGGGTACGTGCATGCAAGCTTCGGCTATGAGTGTGTGTGGGCGTGCAGGCATTGCTCTTTAGAAATAGCTTTCTGATGTAACACAAACTGATGCCTGCCCTCTCTCTCTCACGGGGTTCTGAGGAGTCTATGGGAAGTTATTTATGAACACTTACTCCTCACAAAGCAAAAGCAAAACAATGATAATGCTGCAGCACTGAAGCAAGAAACAGAGACCATGACATATATCACCACTGTGCTTTATGGGAATGCATTTCAAAGACTTAGAGACATGTCTTTTATCGACACATGATAACATACTGACAGGCGTGGCTCAGTTAGTTAAGTCAACAGTGTTGAATTTATAATTTACATTCTGAGCTTGTGCTAAGAGCTGCGATGAATTTATCCATATTCATTATTCATATCATGGAGGGTTGTCGATGTGTCCCACTGAGGGTTGCCTTATGGTTTCAATGATTTTTGCAGTTACTCACACATGCTAATACATCACAAGCTAATGCATGTAATAACAATAAGTTTGTTTTCTTAAGATATCTACTCTGTCATAAATACTGCTTCTAGTAGTTTATTAATATTTAATTTCAAGGCTTTTGAATACAAACCAAAGAAAAACCTACCGACAAATTAAAAACAATAAAGTTACCAGACTTGTGGTGTTTTACAAATCATATTACTGTGCCTTAACTTCAGCCGTGTCTATGACAATGACCTGTGTTTAAAAAGGTTCTTTCTCTCCTCAGTAATTACAGGTGTCTTATTAACAGCCTCTTAAGTACAGGGGGGATCTCCTTTGTTTGTCTGGGGCACAAAAGAAAGCTGCAACTAATGCTCCAACATCTTTGCGCCTTTTGTTGTTTACAGCAGCCACTCATGCAAGAAGTGATCAAGTTTCTGATATCACAGTGAACAGGGAAACCAATCCCCCTCTTCCCCAGTGGATCCCCACCTCTTTTGGAGAGGCTGCAGGTGTGCCAAACCTAGAACTCTGTCCAATTCAGGCAGGACAGAGGGGGCAGGGAGCCGTGACTTCTCCCATAGGTCTTAGGTTCGACATGATCACAGCTGAGAGAGTGGAAGAGAGAAAAGAGGAGTTGGGGGCTGGGTGATGCTCTGTGAGAGAATGCAGAGGGTCAGCCTGAGCTCCAGCTGTCCTGGTGGGGGGGGGTTATTGATCAGTGATAGCCCTAGGGGAGGGGGAGGGGCACTGCCCTGGCCTTCATAACAAGAAGACTACTGGGCATCAGCTCAACTTGGACACACTCACGCACTATGAGCTGAAATCACTGAGTGTAAACACAATATTGTTGGCTGTACCAGAATTAAAAGATACGATCCTGGGTACATGTGCTCTGCATCTTGATGCATTTGGAGTCTTCTGTGCTGTCAAGAACATGTTGTTTTTTCCTGGTATTTATGTTTACTGACAAGGCCGCACCATGTCTGAGGAGGTAGCGTTACCACTTCACAAAAATAAGGTCTCAGGTTTGACTCCAGGTCAGATGGAGCGCCTTCTTGAATGGAATTTTCATGTTCTGCAACCCATGCTCTGGATGGACACCCCGAATTACCCCGAAGCATGAGCATGATGGTGTGTGTGTGCCCTGCAATGGACTGGTGATCTGTTCAGGGTGTACTCTGGACCCTCACAACACCATTGGGTACAAAGCAGTTAATGGATGGATGAATGGGTGTTTGTTGACCTTTCAGCATTTCTTTTTGATTTTCATCAAATGATTGAATTATTTTTCTATGACAATGAGGCATCAGTGCTAAGTCCAACAGTATTGCATGTTTCCAGTGTTTTGCAGGGCTGCCAGAGGAAACATATAGAGCGTAACTAAGCAGTGTTAATATAGATAATGATGGAGAGAAATAAACAAACAAGGGTTTACTGATACTATCGGACCAACCTGAATCATTTCCTTTGTTTCATTTAAAGTCCCCTTGCGGGACAAGACAGAAAAAGTTTGAGATCCAGTTCACCAGAGGAACAATCACCTTCCTTGTTTTCCACAAGGGATCAACCTAAAGCCTGTCACAATGATTTATGGCCCAACTTGTGGCTTTGGCTCTGAACTATGTCTAATCTGACTTATCGAGATGCGGTTCACAGTCAGCAGGATCTAGGTCATTTCCACTTGATTCAACCACAACATGTTGGGGCTATCAAGGCTTAAAATGAAATTTAAACTATGGGGTAAACAGAGTAGTATTCATATTTTTAAAGATCCTATTTTATTTTACTTGTATTCTCTGATAGATAGATAGATAGATAGATAGATAGATAGATAGATAGATAGATAGATAGATAGATAGATAGATAGATAGATAGATAGATAGAAACTTGATTGATCCCTTGCACCAAAAAGTTGTACAAAACACTTTTTTTGAGGGCAACTGAATGTAAATGTAGTGGGCAGCTGAAATATCTGGTCACATGAGCTGGGTGTTGTCTTGTGTGTTCCTATTTTCTTTTTAAGGTCGCAGGGCACACACACAGGGCTTCCTGGTGACAGCAGTTCACAGGTTCGTGGCCAGATGTGCGCAGCGGTGGCGTGAAAGCGGTCTCGTGCTACAGGGAATTTCCCGTCCACGTGTCTGAATACGCGATGGGGAAGATGGGATAACAACAAACATGCTGATTGGCCGCGGCGTCCGTATGTAAAATAGCCTTAAAGAGACAGTAGGTGCCTGCGCGGCGCTGCCATACTCGGAGCAGCTGGCCCTTTAAGAGAGGTTTATTTACTAACCTCCACCACCACGCCCGGGCAGGCGGAGTCTGCTCGGCGGAATGAAATCGGCGTTCTCGCAGTTTTCCCTCTCAGTATGGAAGTAGTCTTCAAGGAGATGCGGACTAACCTCCCCTGACTCGCCTGGAAATTGAACTTGTTGTCTTTTTTTAAACAAACAAACAAACAAACAATTCCTGAGTGTAAGACGGCTGTGACAACGAAGCCCATCTGCGTGGTAAGTGTCTGAGACGCGTGTTTTTATCACACCCCCGCGGTTCGCTCCCCACCGGCTCCGGACTCTAACACTACATTGTCACCCGCGCCTCGATCGCTGCCTGGAATAAACAACAGCTGACACTAATTTATTTCGACGTTTGACGGGTTCATTACCGCACCGCAGGGTCGGGGCGGTCCGGTCGAGAACAGCTTTTAGGACAACTTTGCCTGTCATTCATACACTTGTCATTTCAAATACACCGGCTTTCCCGGTTTCTGTAGCTCGGACGGTGAATGGAGCCTAGACACCGGGGCTGCGCTCCCACCGAGAACTCACTGAAATGTTACGACGGATGTTTTTGTATTCATCGCTGTTATATTTAAGCGCAATTCATTGTCATTTCAGGTGATTTGGTTGACATTTTCTCCATTGTATTCGTTTTTTTTGGGAGGGGGGGTACACTTAATATGAGTAAGTATTAAGTAACAAAATCAGAAAGTGACAAACACATTTCCCTCATGCATGCCTAGTCTGGAGATTATTCTGTGGGGTTCTGGATTCGTGACTGTCAGTCATTCTAAGACTCTCCTGATCTCATGAGCGCAAACGCTGCTGCGTGGAGCTGTCCGTATGAAAGTGCGTCCGTAAGTGAGCTGCTCTCCTACCCCCTGTCTCTTGGCCTTTGTTTGGGGTTATGTAGTTTGCAGCAGGGGGAGCCACTGTCTGACACAAACACAGCTCAGCAGCAGCAGCAGCCCTCGAGTGTCTGCAGCACGGAGTCCTTTTCCCTCTTTCCCCCCTCTCCGTCTCTCCCTCTGAGCTCCTCCATGTTCTTACTCTTTGTTTGTCAAAACAAAGCATTAAGTGGTTTTACACACAGGGTTTATTGTGAACGCACACAGTATATTGTGAGGTCTGGGCATGCTAGAAGGCAGGCCAATCTGCTTATGTTGGGTGAAGAAATGAAAACTCCTGCTCGGGGAGCTGGCAGGCTGACAGACCAGGCTAGGGAGAGTGGTTTCGGATTTTCCTCAAAGACTGTCATTACCCTTTTGCTGTGGACCCTAATTTGGAAGTGTGGTAGTAGTCTAACCCTGTATTACAACTCGACGTGACTCTGGGGTGAGCTGGTGAGGCAACTTGAGTTTCACCCATATTTTGATAACTCTTTGACCCGGCGTATGATTCGGGGTTAAGGCGAGTGCATCCTTGACGCTGGAGTGACTCCCAAGTGCTCATTGAAATTCTTGCCACGCTTCTTCATGATTTGTAGTCGCGCCGTTCTCTTATTCCTGTCATCGAGTTTAAACACTGGGTCCTGTCAAATATTTGCACATGCACTGATACCTGTAAATGTTTGCTTGAAAAGTACCTGATATTGGTCTTCGAAACTTGTAATCGTGCAATGGTAACCTGAGAGGCCAGGCTCCTGTCCATGGGGCTGTTAAGCGGAGTCAGGCGAGATCCTACTTGTTATTTAACTGAGTTAGTCATATTTATGTAAATGTATCTCAACCGAGTCTCCTCACCACAGTGAAACGTGCGGTTTCATCACTGAGATGAACAGAGTCATTTGTCTAAATAAGCACGGAGCCCTTTTTTTTTTTTGTACCACAAATCAAGACAGGCTGTTTGCTCATTTTCTCATCCCAACTTGTCCAGAGAGGTTTTATTGATTTGAGGGCACTCTTTATAAACCAGACAGCTTGTCTATAATAATAATAATAATAAAGACTGCTTTGGATGAACAAACGTATAATGAATGTGCCTGAGATTATCTCATCGGGCCAGGCTCGCACAAGGTCAGTTGCATAAGGGAAGCAAAGAAAAAACCAAAAAAAACCTTGAGGATGCCATTGCTCAACGGCGGACAATTGACAAGTGACCCTTCCTTCTCTCGCTTGCAGGGCAGCCCATCTCCTAGTGCCCCCGCATGGACGATGAGGAGGATGATGTGTTTGAGCCAGACCCCCGCTGCTGGCGCACCACATTCCGGGAGATAAAGTGTGAGGACCGGGGCACGCAGACACCTGGCCCTGCCCTGGCTCCGCACAACGGCATGCTGCCCTGTGGAGTCGCAGAGGAGCCCAGACCACTCTTCTACGGTGAGGCTGGCGGCGCGCCCTGATCTCTGGGTGGGGAGAAGGGAACGCTGACCCCCGTGCGTGATAACCACTGTTATAACACGGAGGCAAAAAAAAAAAAACGTTGCGCGAGACTTACTGCGCGAAAAGGCTAACAATATAGCGGCGCTGATCTCATCCCTGGCGCCTGATAGTCGTGATCGCGGCGGCTTTTATGGTCTGTGTGGAGTGTACCCAGCTGCTTTGCTATTCAAAAGGCGCCAGACTGGCATTGTGACTCGAGGGACGTGACAGGAGCGCTCACCTGCATGTGCGGCAACTGCCCAGAGAGACGATTATCAGCCATGGCAAAGTTACGTTGGCGCCACGTACCAGCTATCGTTCCAAAGTAGCGCCATGACAACTAACTGTCCGCTGATCTTTGTCATGAGAGCTCGCTGTGGGTGACGCATGAAATGCCTGGTTAACTAAAGAGAGATAACGACTGGGAAAGTTGTGGCACAAGTCGAGCTCTCAGATTTATTGAAAACACGTTGGGCGGCGCTCGGCCGCTCTTTGTACCTGATTGCGGCAGCGGTGTAGACATAACAGCAGCAGTCAACGCAGCTAGTCAGGTGTCATCTGCTGTGCCTCCAGTATTGTTTTATGCACTTGTGGCATTGACATAATAATAAGTCTCAGGCTTGACACTCAACAGGCAACGCAGGTTTTCGATTGCACTTCCCGGCACACTTTGAGCTTGCTGGAGATCAGGAAGCCAGGCGACAAGGAAACGAAGGGGAGCAAAACGGGATGGAGCAGCCTCCCCAGCAGCAGCCTGCAGCCCGCAGTGTGGAGGCCTGCATTGGCCAGAAACTCCAGCTGATAGGAGACCAGTTTCACCGGGAACACCTGCATCTGGTGAGGAGGAAATTTGCATCCTGCTGACTGTACAAACATAAGACAGAAACTATGGCAGCAATAAAACAGGACGGAAAACACCCCTCACTGCCCCTCAGACAACATGCAGGAAACCCTGTTTTCAAATCCACAAAATAGGCCGTGCCCGTCACTCCTACCACGACCTCTTCTCTCCTCATATTTCGATGGTTTCTAGATAGGGCACTCCAGATGAGCTGGAAATATAAAATGCAGTTTCTCAAAGTTCCTTTGACACTGTAAACACTCCTCGGCTGTTTGCCTCGAAGCATGGCACTAATCGAGAAATAGTGATTCATTCACCTCATTATTTTTTAAAGAAGAGGAAATTGGGAAACTATCCTCTTTAGAACTATACACTGCACATGAATGGATCTAAAAGTAGTAATTTTGCAGTGTCTTTGTACCCTGTGAGCCCTTCTTGGATTAGGGGCTGGGTGCTTATGTTAATGGTATTGCTTCAGTGTAGACTGGAGACAGTTACTGGCTGAAACAGAATGTGATGGTTATGTCCGGTTCTCCTCATGGCTCGTGATACCCCCTAGCTAGGTGAAGGCCCCAAGCCTTTGTTTTTGTTTCAGCCCTGCCGATGACATCGTAGCACAATATGCACAAAGTGAAATGTAACTCATGTGTGTGTTTGGCACGTAGAGGGGCGAGCCACACATTAATGACACCATTTGGATCTGGCAAAGATTTATGATGGGGGGAGGGGGGTTGCTCTTATTATTGTGTTTGTTCTGTATTTGTTTTGGAGAGGCTCTGTGCACATGCAGAACTTACAGAGCCCAGCAGTTCGCCCCCACCAGCACTACCACCACCCCTCACCCTCAAGCCAAAGACTTTGCTGAACCAGGACAGCCCTTCCCCCACCTCACCAGCCCCAGGCCCTCCCCCTGCCTCCTCTTCCTGTTTATTTCTCTTTCTCTCTCTCTCTCTCTCTGTTCTCCTGTTTCCTCAGTT
Organism: Karalla daura; assembly: GCA_029224185.1. NCBI lineage: Eukaryota > Metazoa > Chordata > Actinopteri > Chaetodontiformes > Leiognathidae > Karalla > Karalla daura. Next base: position 9,618,107 of record CM055199.1, read on the forward strand.
TGCTGGCCAGGCAAGTGGCATGGGGGATGCCTGGCCTTAAACAATACACTGGTCAGGTTGACTCTGCTTTCAGTGTCATACACACACACACACACACACACACACACACACACACACACACACACACACACACACACACACACACACACACACAGATACAGACACACATACTTGTCTCACCTGCTATAATGTCAAAAAAAACCCTGAGGGGGCTTTGCAAGATTCTCCTGTTGCAATGTAAACAGTTAACATAGATATTTATACGTGTATGTCCATTTAAACACACATACTGATGCATCCAGGAAAAGCAGAAGTGGCGGGAGAAGGTAAACATGTTGTAACCCGAAGCTCAGTGTCTGAGCCCTGAGGGGTACAGCTGTGGTTCACTGATGTCTCCAGTCAGCCCCTTCCCTCAGCCACAGGAGACAACCAAATAAGAGGTCTACACGACCATAGAAAGAGAGGGGTGGGATACATAATGATGGTATAAGCCTGTATATAGGGGAAGGAGGTTTTCAAATGAACCTCAAATCAAGTAACCATCTGAGCTTGTCTTAAATTCTCCCTCATGTGAAACGAGACCCTCTGTGCTTGGCATGCGATCTGTTTTTTTTCTTTTTACATCATGCACCAAAGTGTGAGACGGTTTCTGATTTTCTCATGCGCTTATCAAGTTATTTATACCCCTGCAACATGACTCATGCATTGTGACACTGGCAAACAGAGCGCAGACAACCAGACAGTCAGACAGTCAGACAGCGGGGTTGCTGTGATGTGTGCGGCTGGGATCCATTGACGCACAACAGAGGCAGGCCCGGGTCAGGGGATGAGGAAGTGGCTTCTGCTCCTTTTCGCTGGTTGAGTAAACAGCAAAAAAACGACAGTCAGAGTGAGAACGGCCCCGTGAAGTCATATCCTGAGGCTGCAAGTGACAGGACACAGATACACTGATACTGTGATAGTGAGCGAGCAACCGAGAGGACGGTGCAGCGCGAAGAGGAAGGGAACGTTTAATGCTAACTTGCATAGAGCCAGTGCGACCACTGTTGACACTTATCGATCAAGTGGAGCATAACTAATCCCCTGCTTGTCTTGCTTGTGTGTGTGTGTGTGTGTGTGTGTGTGTGTGTGTGTGTGTGTGTGTGTGTGTGTGTGTGTGTGTGTGTGTGTGTGTGTGTGTGTGTGCGTGTGTGAAGCTGGAGAGGTGTTTTTACAACCCAAAGCCACATCTGCATTTTGGATGCTTCTCTGTAATTGCTATTTCTAAATGCGGTTGTGCAATTAATTGTGTCGTGCGTGTGTGCACGTGCCTTTTTCCAATACAGTCCTACTTGTTTTTCTGCTTTTACCTCTCGCTATCACATGGTACGACAGGCGGCACAGACACGCGCACACACACACGCACGCACACACACACACAAAAGACGCGCTGCAACAGTGGTACTGTTTATCAGGTTTCATTCCTGCCCGGCCCTGTCAGGAGGCGATTGCAGCCATTCAGTGCAGACACTTGTCCCTGAACATTCAAGTGTCTCTTCCACGGGCCGCCCCCCCCCCCCCCGATGGGTCTGGGAACGACGTGGCTGCGAGTGCTCTCCCTGGGAGCCTGCGGCCCCGGGCGAGAGCCGGGATTAAGTAGCGAAGGAGCGCCGGCGGACGATGACAGATAAATTGCTCCTCGAGTCGGAGAGGCCCGGAGGGGATGCCCGGGTCCCCAGAGGACGGCTGACATTAGCCCGCCCGCCATTTGAGACACAGCAGTAATGACGGTCACAATGGCAGGAAGACGGCTCCAGCCAGCGCGGGGCAAGGAGCGGGGTTGGGTTTCATCCCCATGTTTTTTTAAGAGAGACGACTCCTGGTGCTTTCGATGGGAGGTGTTGAAAGCAGGGTTGAATATCGCCTCTGTGTGCGTGCGTGCGTGCGTGCGTGCGTGCGTGCGTGCGTGCGTGCGTGTGTGTGCGCCCGCACGCACGCACACAGCGCTTGTGGCTTTATCTCCTCACTGTTCCAGTGAGGGCACGGCACACTCTCTCCTTTCAGCGCTCTGCAGAGGGGGGAGGAGCGGAGCTGCGCCCAACACAAAAACACACAAAGTAGACTCCGGCGGTTTACTTTTCATTTATTGTTACGCCGCGATGGCCGTGCACGCCGACGCTCTGTTACTCCCAAACTCTCGCTATCATTCACCCGGGACCTCGACGACCTCCCTGACGTGACTCGTCCAGAAGTTCTTGCTATTGGGGCCGCCTCGTTTGCGGGGGAGATAAGAGCGCGGCCTCAGCGCCGGCCGCCTGGACGGACGGCCCGCGCGGCACACCGATAAAGCCCGGCGGCCTGGTGTCAGAGTGACGACACCCAGCATCTGGCCAGACTCCGCTGCTCCAGCGCCGGCTAAATTTAGAGCCCGAGCCTCACTTTGACAGTTGGTGGCGTGACTCATGACTGAAGTTGCGACAGCCCTGCACACGCCTCTTTTTTGTGCGTTCGCACTCTTTGTTTGCGCGCGTTTGTCCCGGTGCCTCTCTCGTTCCCTCTCTCTCTCTCTCTCTCTCTCTCTCTCTCTCTCTCTCTCTCTCTCTCTCTCTCTCTCTCTCTCTCTCCGTTTGGTAGGAAGGAGGGCGAAAGGTCACAGCCACAGGAACATTCTGTTTCTGTTTCTAAAGATTAATTGCTCCTCGTGCAGCTTGTTGTTAACACACGGGCTTCTTAGCCTGATAAATCCCTCAGCTCACTCATTTTACTCCCGCAGCTTTTACTGTCTCATATTACAGCCCTAATCACTAATATATATTACACATATTGGCACCAAATATGCATATGATTACACATATGAAGGCATTCTCCCCTTCTCTGTGATCTCAGTGTTGTAACTGACCGTAGACTCTTCAGTTTAACCTCCTTTAAAGACTCGAGGCATACCAGTGTTTACTCAGTCATGCCTTGCTGGATGCCCGCTCCATATACTGCATACAAATATTGCCAATGTTAATAGAGAGCAGCCATTATTTCATAATTGTGTGCTCGGCAGAAAGTCTCCAGCTGAGATCTGGACAGATCTTACAACAAAGAGGTGGTTTCATAAAGATCCCAGTGGTCTTTGATTAGATGTTTTTCTTTTGAAAAATAAAGTTGATTGTAGTTTAAGATGGACAAACGCTGCCTGGAACCCGGCGCAGCTTATGCAACACGCTGCAACGCCGGCCACAAAGTGATAAAGCGCGTAGAAACACCGAGGCTTATCACAATGCCGGCTCACGGCTGGTAACTGGGTCAATGTTTGGACACCACCTCACCAGTCGTGTTAATATAGCATATCTAATCGCTGCCTTCGGACATTTTCGTAAACAGCAGCAGAATGCCTCCAAGACAAGGTGCCACCCTTGGCTTGCTTTGTCATGAAAGTGCACTCTGAGGCCTCGCTGGGTGTACAGCCCCGGCGGACTGAAAATAGCCGCGGCACTATCAGGCGTGTCGGAGTCTGCCTTTCGTCCGCAGATGAGCTGTTGCGCTACTGTACCCCTCCCGTGCAGATACGCCTTTTCCAGAGGCTCCCTGCCTCTCATCAAGCGCTCCCTAATCCTATTTGGTGCAATTATCTTATCTCGGCTTCTCAATGGCAGAGATAGCATTATCCCCCCCCTAATCGCGCACAATCCAATTGGCTGGCGAGGCTGAGAGAGTCTCCTCCTGAGTCACTGGCCGCCAGCCGCTGCCAGACAGTTTCTGCAAAGCGTGGCCGTTGTGATGAATGCACTCATGGACCAGGGGAGGGTAGGCCTCTCCTGCCAGTGCTGTCAGGGACGGACTGTTGTGGAAATATCAGCATCGTTCCAGTGTCTGGTTTTGTCTTCACCCTCGTCTCATTTCACCGTCCTCACTGTCAGTGTGCCTCTCTCTGACTCGGACTACCCAAACTAGAGATAGTGACTAATGACTAGCAGTACGTCAGATCAGAGCGCTAACCCGATTGTTATGCATCTTTTCTTTGTTGCAGTATCGTCGAAACCAAAGGAACCAGGGACCACTGTGGTGGCGCCTGGGCGCAGCTCTGCTCAGCCTGCTGTTTGACAGGGGCATCGTCGCTGGAGGAGGCGGGGCGGCGCAGAGGTGAGGGGGTTTCGCCCCCTTCCTGGCATCCCTCCTCTTCATCTCTCTGAGGGGCTGGACTCTGAATGGCACTGTCAAATCTAACACGGGTCTGTTTTTTTTGGGGTGGCGAAAGCGAGGAGACATTGAGTCACCGCGGGACGGAGACAACCAACTTTTATACAAGGTCGTGTGCGTTTTTTTGTTTTTTTCTTTCAAGAAGATGCCATGATGCTCCGAGATTCCTCCACAGGACAATGTTCATATTTTGGTATATGTGTGGTGTAGTAGTTTTGTACAGTACATTGTTCTTGGTAAATATTTGCACTTCGACATGTATCCATCTTTAATGACCTCCACAAACCCTGGGAATGCCTTATTCAATGTATTCTGCCAGAATGAGTATTGAAGAATTTTGACAGGCAAGGCGAGATGGTTAGAAATGAAAGGAAATGTGGTGTGAGGTTTTCTTTTTTTCAGAAGTTTTCCAGCCGATCAGACGAGTTGATTTACTAATTTCCAAAGAGGCAACTTCTCAGAACAAAGCATTTTGCACCTCACCTCAATGGAACATTTATCTCCTCTTATCTTCTTGTTTCATTTTTACTTTGTTCATTTCTTTTCCGTGTCGTCCACTTTCCATGGGATGGTTTTAGATTGCGATATGATCCCCCAGTAACGTTCAATTTGCTGCAAAGTTGCATCTCTGCAATCTCTAAAAAGTTCATAGACAAGCCTTTTCTTCAGTCACATGCTTCATGTCAAACAATTAGAACCTTCTGAAGGTTTCGAGGTGGAGTGACACACAGAAAACAACATTTTAAAAAGCTGTAATTATACACATGTTGATTGGTGAAACCATTGTGCATTAATAAAGCACTTGGTCGTGGGAAATGCAGAATCAGCAATGGAAACAGTAAATTCAATCGGCTGTTCGTTACTGGTCATGCAGCCCCCCACTTCTTAGGTGTTTGTCATTGTACAGTTGTACACAAAGTTTTAAGTTGCGTTGATTGACCTAATTTCTGTACCTCACTGAACACAGCCATCGTCTGGGATGTAGCATGCTACAGAAGGGCTAACCTTAAAAAGATATGTAGATAAAAGTGAAAGCGACTTTTGAGTCTTGGAGGTCTAACACCTGTGCAGGAGATTTTTATCATCAGAGGAGAGCGCAGTGTTTGTTTGGCACCCTCGCTCAAAAAAACCCCTTTGTTCAGATTGTCTTTCTTCAGTTTAAAGCTGTCCCCAGGTTCATCCTCGGCCCCATGTTATCCCTGCGTTTTCGATGTACTCTTTTCGTGTGATTGTTTTCAGACCTCCATGCCCTTGAGGTGGAACTGTGGATCCACTGTTTTTGCACTAGATTTCAAGACCCTTCAAGAGTTCAGACCGTCGCCAGGCCAACCTCTGTCTTGTATGAAGGTTTTTTTTTTTTTCAGAACGACTTCTTGCCACAACATTTCACTCTTAATGTCCAAGACAATTAATCACTGTTGAGACCTGAGTAAACTCAGTCCAGGATCTGTATTGGATATGGGTTCGGCAAATTTCACGCACCACTGTTTCAGGCTGCAAAGAGAGTGAATTCACAGCCCCCCCCCCGTGTTCTGAACACCAAACATTACTGCATAATCAATCTTTGAAGCAGATCTTCTCAGGCTACTTTTATGGAGTTTTATATCACTTTATGTTCTGTTGGTTGGTCTTGTGTTGTTTTTGGTGCTCGGATCCAGATTTGGCACATTTCTAGTACATAGAACCACCACTAACTCAGCAACAACAAAAAGACGAGAGCGAAAATGACTGTAATCACTGTTTAAATACAATGACCTATGTTTAAAGACACTGTTGAAGATGCTGTTTGTGATATTCTCCATTGCTGAACCCAGGCCAATTTGTGGACCCAAGGAGCAGTACATATCAGGGGTCTGTAATTACTTGCTCCTTACAATGTGTCAAGTTTATCACTGCATAATTAGGGTTTCCTCTCATTTTCTTCAAGATGTCTCAGGGACGGACTGTGTGGGCTACTGGTAACCTTGAGACTCTGTTACATGGTTAGAAGGAGAGCAGTGTTTTCACCCACTTATTTATGATGAAACCCCCGAGGGTGGTGTCAAGTCTTTTGTTTTCATTTCAGCGGGAACAAAAAAAAAAATCCAAAACTCTGCAAGGCCAATTTCTCAGCACACACACACACACACACACACACAAACACACATAAAGGTACAGTTTGACTGAGGAGTTTGAGGCTGACTCGCTGGCTGTGGTGGTGACGGGCGCCACTGAGCATGTAGTAGTAGGCGTGAGGTGCACTGAATGTGGTTGTGGTTATAGTTTCCTGCGGATCCTGAACGCTGAGCCAGTTCCCTGTAGCGCCTGTCCCACCATTGGCTCCTGGCTTCCTCTTTTTGCTGCTCCTTCATTACATGGGTATTGTTCATCGGTTCATTTTTCCTTTGTAATTTATTTTTTACGCTTCTAATTTATTTTTTTGTACATTTGCCCAGTTCTACTGTATACACTTGTGTGTGCAATTTGCTTCCTATTTCTTTTGAACCTTTTTGTTTTCGATTCGGTCTTGGACGTGTATACTCTTCTGCTCGTTGTTCGACGCTGTGCAGAGCAGGTCGGTTTGCTTTGTGCGATGCTCGACCCACAGTCTACCTTTTTATGTCTTTGCTCTTGGCTCTAGGTTTGTAGTTTGGCCTCTTCTCCGGAGGAACACCTGTGGACAGCTTGTTGGTCACAATAGATTGTAATTGTGGCATGCTGTTGCGCAGTGCAGTGCAGTGACACGTGCAGCATTGCTCGTCACCGCTTTGAAAACTTGTTATGGGTCTACATTCAGTCCGACATGAACTGGCAGTGACCGCATCTGCTGGTCTTCGTTAAGCCAGAAGCACCAAACCTCACCTTCTGAGCCTGCATGTGTTTGATACGTAAAAAAATAGATTTTGGGTGGAGCATTTCACGTAAAAGGATGTGATTTTCTTGGGATGGGCCCGACCAATTCAGACCTTTTTCATTATCTTTCAGCAGTCATCGTTGGTTAATTCACAAACTGTGGTTTTAGAAAAGCAGCAGCTTTGAGGCTTTAACCTTTCAACAGGATATGACCTTTGCTTTATAATTAATGAGTCATCACCCATCCCTCCCGTTACTAAAGATATGTTTGACATTAGAAATGCTTCAAAACACACAGAGGAAGGTTGCCTTCAAATTCTTCTCGAGTCACAGGGCGTTAGTTTTTGTGTTCGTTTCTATGATCTTGAGCATTGTGTTGTAATCAATATGCACTGGAAAGTACTTTGTCTCTGTAGATCCCATGGGTCCCTAATCTGTTGTGTGTTAATGTATAGTATATACTCTGGACTGTTCTCTTGGGCTAGTCTTGCCACGCGTTAGACGTTTATCTGTGCATCGACCAAGTGGGCTTTGATCAATGCCTGTGTGATTTATTGGAAAGGGAAACAAGCCACCACGGTGCCCTGTATAATTTTGTTAGGATGAGGTTCCCAAGCTGCACTCATCACATTATACACATGTGAGTGTGGAGGATCCCAAGAGTGGGACATGTATTTTATGGAAACCGTCAGTGTCTTGAATTTTGTAGTCCACTTTATATAAAATTGAAGTTTTGTGAGGAAGGTTTTTATTCTGATTTTTTTTGTTTTTTTTAAACAATAACATTTCTTCTTCATGGTCTTTCTTAACTTTTTAAAATGTATTTTCTTAAGAAAAAGGGTCTGCTTTTATAAGGACAGTTCATGCTTGTAAAATAATTCTTAGGGTGAGTAGGATCCTTTTGAAGTCCGCGAGATCAAGGGCATTTTTATATAAAATGAACTTGCAACATTCCTTGCACATCTCATCATAATAAACAAACCAAGCAAACCAAAATAATTCATGGTTGTGGTTGACATAGCTCGCAAGCTCGTGGCTATGAAATATTTGCCCTTCTTTACAGAACAGATAAAGTGTACATGTATTTGTAAAACCCTGGAATATGCCTTTAACTGCTCAGTTTCAACAAAGTCTTGATTATCACACACTCTCTGTTAAACCAAGAAATGAGACCCAGCGAAAATGTAGCATTTTTGTAAACATTGACTGTGTGTTTTCGAGACTCTACTGTGCACTCATTTTTGTGTTTATATATATTTTTGGTTGTTGATATAATATGGAAGTAAAGACAATTTGTTATGTAGTGCAATACGCTGTACATATGGAGCTTTGCTCTACAAATCTTTTTTTCTGGATTTCTTGTTGTTTATTGGTACTTTTTTCAATAAAATTTTATTGAAGGTGTCCAGTGGAGTCAAGTTTGTTTGAATGATAACAGCACAGGGACCACTGCTACCAAACCTCAAAGGGAAAACACACAGATGGCCTAGGTGCAATTGAAATGCCCGCTCATCTATCTATCCATTATCTGCAACACTGTATACCATCTCCAGCATACATTGAGGGACAGCAGAGAAGACACCCTGAACACACCAGGGTCAATATAAAGTCTCCAGTTGGCTCAAACATGCATGATTTTGAATGTTGGAGTGAACCAGAGTACCACGTCAACATTGAAACTGAATGGTGTTTGACCCAACTTAGACTCGAACCGGGGCTGCAATTCTTGCTGTGAGGCAACTGGCTAAACCACTGTAACACAGTGTCAGTTATTCAGATGTCAGACGAGCAACTGGATTTTAAACAGCTGCAAAACATAAACACGCGCAATACGTTAAGTCATAAATCCAGATTTTCACACCAGCTACAGAAGAATTAATTCTCTCCTTTGCAGTATTCCCACTCTTTTGAGCCTCAGCTTTTATTTTAAGGGTTTCTATTGTGAAAGTAAGCCGCTGATGGATTAGCCAAGTGTCTGAGGCTAGCAGGCATTAGAAGGTAGCCAGGCGTTTGGCAGAGGCTGCGCCCATCACATCCCTCCTGCTGTTAGGTCGTTAATTTAGTGGGAGCAGTGGGGCTTCCAACCCTCTCTAATAACTGTTGTCTGCACTCCACTCACATACACACACACACACGTGCACACGCACACACAAGCAAGTGTTGCATGACAGCCGAATGAGCCTCTATATGGAGAAAATAAGAGAAGTTACCTCTGTCTGAATTACTGTCACTTTCTGAAAGGTTGAGGCCGACGCTGCTGAGCCTGCAGATTAGTTACATGCGGCATGGATGCCCTGGAGACATGGGAGTGATTGATCACTCTTGACATATGTAAACACGAAAGTTTAGTGAGTACTGCTGGTGTGTGTAGAGCACAAATACATCCTTCACACAGTGCTTAAAAAGTTTGTATTCATTTGCATGGAGGATATCTTTCTGGTATAAATGTTTATGTGCTTTATGGCTTTTTTCTTACACTGAGCATATAGCCACAGTGAGGATTTTGTTGCTCTTTTTTTCCAGACAACTTAGAGCCACCACCCTCGGGGCTGACGCGTGGCACTTCTATTGTCACGCATGCCAAGTTCAGTTTCACGCTTCACGTCACCTGACTTACCTGTTTGGCCACTTTGAGCTAAAGAAAAAAAATCCCCTGTCTGTGGCCCCCGATACACACACAAACACACACACACACACACACAGACAGACAATGACATGTGTCAGAGGATGTGGTTAAAACAGAACAACAGCTCCTACCCAAGTTGGTTTTGCATGAACTGTTCATACTCTGCCGTTGATCCTGGTGTCTTAGGTGTAGAAATTTCAACAGTGCCATTTAAACAACTGTCAAAACAGTTTTATGCCATCAAAGTCATCTCTACAGAGATGAATCACTTTTTTTTTCCTTTTTAGATTTTATCCAAAATTCAAACCCTGAGGCAGCAGTGTGCCAGGGATGTCCCCTGCCTCCTTTGCTGTTTACCTCAGCCTCATGGCTCCTTCAGTCCTCTTCTCTGGACTCAGTGCTTTAATAGGGAGAGCATTGGCTTTCCCTGGCCCAAACAATAGCTCCTCTGTTCCCCTGGCCTGGCCGCCAGCTGAAAGAGACACCCATTAGAGAAGCGTCTATCTCTGGGGTCAGGCCCAGGGGTCACGCACAAGTACGGCTCTTGTTTATGTCTGCAAAGCCAATCAAAACACTGCAGCCTACGTCGTTAACTCCTACTCGGCTGGCTCTCTGGCAGCCTGAAGAGGAGTTTCTGCTTGAGCTAAAGTCACAGGGTGCAACGAATTCAACCACAGCCTCAATTCGTCCCTCCTACTCTGGGTTAAAGTGGTGCGTTGTGTCACTAAGTGAATCAAGTAGCTGCGTGAGAGAGAGTAACAACAAATTAGCGTCGACAGGCACCTCAGCACCTGCTCCGCACCACAGACTCTACCCCACCCCTGAGACCTCTTCAAGTGGCTCCTCACTCCAGCACTCTCATGCAATTACTAAATTATCACCTGTGAGCTCACCCTTTTCATTGAGCTGTAATTCAATGGAGGTTTAGTCAGAGGGAAGGAGCGAAATCTAATTCTGTTCTGACTCAAATTACATTAATGAGTTTCGGACTCATTGCATTTTGAGAACGAGGACGCCTAAACACAATTGTTCTTTGAGTGGCTCTTGCATAAGTGAAGAAGCTTGTTTATCAAATCTCAGAATAAAGAGACAACACGGTGTGTAAATCAACGTTTCACACATTCATGATTTTCCGTGATTATTCATGTTTCCCCACCAGCAGATGATGAGGTTGTAGTGAAATGTCTCCACAGCACCTGGAAACGAAAACATGTCTTCTATTTCAGGTTGAGCTGTGACAAGACCAATCAGTGGCATCAGGTTAAGACTGAACAAACAGTTATGAACAAATGCTGCAAAGTTCGTTGCATTCCCCATCAGCCTTTGAGCTGCATTTATTTAACAATAAAGTCAGCAGCACCACAGTCCCTCTCATCGACACACACCTAACTCTCCACTCTCGATACTGGCAGTAGCAAAAACACAGCTATCATCTACTTTGAATACAAGGGAATGGCATAAGGCAGTTGCACAAAAATGCAAAGTTTTTGCTCTTCTTTGAATATGGCTTTGCACACACATCACGGGCATGCACGAGAATACTGATGGAGTTGGTGACGCCTCGAATGATCCAGACCTGTAAAGACAGACTGCCTGAAAACATCGGAGACCAAACTTAACTCCTTCTAGTCCCGAACCATACAAGTGTTGGAACACTTCTTCTGCCTCTTAACTCCCCCTCTCTGCACACATCTGGTGCTCAGGCGGGCAGTTGTCATGGGAATAAGCAGCTAAGCTAACAGTGTTGCATATCGCTGTGCAGTGGGGGGGTTGGGGGGTTGTGGGGGTGGGTGATCAGCGGGTTCAGCTGGGCATGCCGTGGGCGCAGCAACAGAGCAGCCACCCCCAACCTCCCTTCGCCACCCCCACCCCCGCCCGCTGTGACTGAACACAGCTGACCTCCTCTGGCAGAGACCTCTGCACTAACCCCCATCAGCCCGCTCTGCCACCCTATCACAGCTGGGAGCAGGGCGCGCAGAAATCGATCCCTCAACACTTGGTAGCTAATCATCGAATTAACAGTCTCGCTTTTTGCAACTGGGTCATTCCGTGGCTTCTGAAATGCTCTTGCTTGTAGCCATGCCTCTAACTTTGCCTCTAATCTGTTGCGCTCGACCGGCTCCTTTCTTTACCTTCTCTGCGAGAGGAGAGGTTGGGCAATCGCTACACAGCACTGTGAGTTCCCTTTGTTTACCAAGAGCAACCCAGCAGAGCGCAGTGCTTTGTCGAGCTGCAGTCACTCCCGGCCTCACAGCTGTGACACACACACATGCACGCACGCACGCACACACACTCACGCACACTCACACTCTCACACGCACATACACACAGAACTGAAATCTCTGACTCACAAACACTAGCAGTATCCTGTGGTCAAGGGGAGGGATTTAAATCCTCCAAGCACAGCACATGAACCTGTTGAACTTGTCCTCTCCGTCTCCTGCTGGTTACCCCCCCCACCCCCCCACCCCTCCTCCTCCTTTCCCCCCTCCCCCACATACATCTCCAAACTTTTATCACTTTTTCAAAATCTTCATACTTGTCCACCACCATTTGGACCCAATTAAAAGATACACCCTGTAAGCTTGCACGCGGCGGGCAGCTGTCTCTCCCCACGTGTGAAAATCCATGCACTTGGCATGTAGCGGAGGAAGACACAGGCCCGGCCTAATTATGATGAGGGGGGTGTCACTCAATAGACAGTACATAAACAAGCAGGTTCATTGTTGGGAACTAATTGGCAGGAAAAAGGTTCCTGTAGCTTGATAAAAATAAGCAGTCACTGTGGTTTCCTGAGGACACACGAGGAGCCCTGCGCGCTGGCACGGCCTGCGGTGAGCAGTAATGAGAGAAGAGCTCGCCCGATGCCCAGTTTCCAGACGCACTGTCTTTGCAGGCAGGCAGCACACATAAAGGGCTGGATAAAGCCTCCCAGCTACAGAACCGGGCCAGTTCAGCGGGTGCGTTTTTTTTTTTTTACATTTTTTTTTTATTTCCTTTTACTTTTTTGTATTTTTTACCCTGCAGGCTGGCGGGGCGCCACGGACGTCAGGCAGGCAGCCTGTCTTGTTAGCGCACCTCACCTTGATAACAGGAGTGTGTGTGGAGGGATGAGGCAGAGGAAGAAAAACAACCAGCACACCAGGGGTGGGGCTCTGGGACAATTGTGTGTGCGTATGCGAAGGTTTCAGTGCGTGTGTCGGCTCACGCAATGGACCTCCTCCAAACAGTAACAACTGCAAAAACATTGGGTAGAGTGTTAAACTCTGAGCAGTTTTTCCGAGCTCATGTTTCACAACAGAGCACTAGGCACCCCTCCCCCCCCCCCCCCCCCCCCAACCCGCCCTCCTCTTCGCTTGCTCTCCCTCTCTCTCTGTCCCTCCTTTTCTTCTTCTCTCTCACTCTGACTTTTTTTTTTCTCTCTGGCCTCCCATCCCCCACTTCCCTGCTTCTCCTCTGCTTCTTTTTTTTCACACTTACTTACCCTGTTTTTCTGTGCTGCCTCACTATCTGTATGTCTATCACATACACATGACATACACACAAAACTTGTCAAACTCCCCACCTCCATCTTTTCATACAACTCTCCTTGCACCAACCCCCCCCCAACACACACACACACACATACACACACACGCACACACACACACACACACACACACACACACACACACACACACACACACACACACACACACACACACACACACACACACACACACCTCCCTGCCCTTTTGCTGGCTGTTGTTACTGACTGACAGTGCTGATTTACTCCAGCGTTGGCAGGCTGCCAGCTCATCTCAAACAATTGCATGAGCTACAGGGCCGGACGGCGGGGCCAAGTTTGGATGGCGATAAACAAAGTCATAGATTGGCTCCTCTCCTCTCCTCTGCTCTCCTCCCAGCCCAACCCCAATCTTTGCAATCACTACAAAACTTTAACATCATTATTCTTTAGATTTTATTGTTACTGAGTGGTTTGACTCCCCGGGAGACCTCTCGCACAGAATAAATATGACTGCTCATGATTTATCCGAATAGCCAATAGTTATGAGCAAGCCTTTCCCTTGTGTTGCTACTATATCACTTTCTTTGTCTATTTCTATCTCTTTCTCTGCATTTCCCTGTGTTTTTAATTGTCCCTTGGAGAGGACAGTCCAGACGTTGACCATCCAGTCAACCTCGTCTCTTCACACACAGGCGTCTCAGCGCTGGCCACCTCCTGCCAGCAAGCTGCTATCCGCGCACACCCATTGGCTAATGCGAATGCCCAGAGGACTATGGGTAAACTCTTGAACCCGTACTTCTCAAAGAGGGAACCACCTGGGATTGAAGCTCAGAGAGTGAAACACACGCGAGTCGTCTCATTTCTGGCTGCTCATCATTAACCCGTGGTCACCTCCACGCTATCATGGGAGGACATGAAAACCCTGTTGAAGACAAACACAACAACAGATACACAGAATCTCACTAATAACTTTGGGGAAATGGGACGGTGGATATTTTGTGCAGAGATTATTATAATAATATCTGTAACGTAGCTGTAATTATATTCTTGTTTTCAAAAACAGCTAACTTTTTTTTGTATGCAGTGTTTTGGCACAATGGCTCCATTAAAAACTGGTGTTTCTGACAGGCAGTCCCTGCAGATCTGCATCAGGGGAGCGCGGTAAAGCAAAAACAAGACAAGCCATTCCAATGAACAGATTTGCTCATAAATAATTCTCTTCCAAGACAGCTGAATGAATTTCAAATGAAGACTGAGATGAGGGTGGGCTGGAAAACAAAGTAACATGCAGTCGTGTGCAACATTTGTCTCTGGCAACTCCGGACCAACAGTTAAACTGATTTGAACTCCAGCTGTGATGCTATAAATAGCTCACCGCTTCTATTCTAATGCTGTTTGCTGTACAATAGTTCACCTACAAATGCTATTATGGCCTTAAGGGTTGACCTTAATTCCTTGGTATTTCATATTGTGCTGCATGGAGAGCTGGGTATCGCAACCTGTCAGCTATATACAACGTGGATGTGTTGAGCCTGCGATGTTTCTGTCTTCTCCTATTATACTGCAGCAATTGACCTTCTTGCTCAGAAAAAAACACTTTTCAGTCTTAATTTACTCAACGCACCTGATGCCACAACCGTACTCACATTTTTCAGAGGCGGCGAAGAGCGTGAGAGAGTCACCACGGTGCTCTTTCATGCCATCGCGCAGACAGGAGTAGCAAGCTCTGCAGACTTGTGAGAGGTGCTGTGCGGGGGGGGGGGGGGGGGGGGGGGGGGGGGGGGTTTCATGTGACTGCGTGCTGTGTTGTGGTGTGGTGAGGTGTGGTGAGGATGGGCCCTGCCTACCGAACGGCTGTGACGCCGGAGAGAGACGGTGGTGAGCCTTGTGGTCGCAGCAGACGGAGTGCGGCAGCTAAAATTCACCACACCGGGCAACTGCAGGCAAGGGCCCTCAACTGTAGCCTGACCGCTCCAAAAGCCACCAGCGCACTATGTTATTACATGTTATTGAGCATTGTAACATGGCTGATCGTTTGGGTTTGACATGTGAGGAGCTGCCAGCTTGTCACAATTGCAGTGTGGAGTTGTCTGCAGACCGCGAGACTCCTCCTACCATGCTGGAAAATGTTTATATAAACCCAGGTTGTTTTGCAGATGAGAATGCCTCCAGATACTATTTTCAAGGTTTCCTGGGGAAAACAGTCAGTGAGCATGATCTAGCTTAAAGCAGATAACACTGATGTAAATAACTCCTCCTCTCCGGCTTGCCTGATAACAAGAGGCGTAACACCATTGTTTTGGCACACCCCAACCAATGGTAGTTGTCTGCCTTTGACAAGATTACAACCGGACTGATACACAAACAGGTCCAACTTGAAAACAGAGAAAGTTTTCTATCATCTGTATCCTGTCGTAATCATACCTCCTGCATGTCCATTAATGGGTTTACACTGAAAATCACACAGATTAACAGCATTAGGCTTAATAAATCCAGTCATGGACACAGTAAAGAGTTGGAATGCTGTGCCTCCCTGCTGGACTCCAACATGGATACACTTCCCACCTGACAGGATTTCACACTGGGCAAACTGACATCAACACGCAAGTCCACTGGCAAAGACGTTCCACTGGTTTCCTCCTTCAATCCAAACCCATGCATATTTAGTGCGACTGGAGACTCTAAATTGCCACAAGGTGTGAGTGTGAGAGAGAATGATGTGTGTGCCCTGCAGTGAAGTGGCGTTTTGTCCAGGTTGTACTCGCACTGGGTATAAAGCAAGTTAACTGATGGATATATGGGTATTAAATATTACAAAAATAGAGACCATTATTCTGGTACAGATGTGCAGAGGCAGCACAGGTAGGTTAGGGCTCAACATGGAGGAGGGAATAGACTGAGCAGTTGTTTTTGCATTTAATGGTAAACTCAGGTTTTTAGCAATTAATCTATAGAGGTCTGTCTGTATAAGAACGTGGAGCCACAGTTGGTCTCATTTAGGCTGGTTGCCTAATTCAATACAGTGACACACTGTGTCAGACTATATCATTTAGCGGGCCGGTCTCAGACGACTCATTCAAACATGTTGCTCCCTCGAAAACAGATTTCTTGTAAAGGCCGTTCCACCTCAGTAAATAGAGGGCACCCTGGGATGAATGGTGACTGCTCTCCTGGGCCCCCAGACAATACTGACTCCTACAATGCCTTTAGCTGGCACACAGATTTCAGTAATTAGACTGTGACTGTTGCTGGCAGGGGGCCAGGGTCAGAGCCAGAGGAAGGGGGTAAAGGCACTGCTCCCTCCCTATCGCGCGCACACACAGGCACACACGCACATGCACACACACACGCACTGAATGCCCACAGTTTTCCCCTCCTGCTGTCATGCCATGTTTGCCCCTATAAGCTACAATCCTCACCCCCCAACCCCCTATCCCTCTATTCTCTTGTGTCGTGTTTTTATGGGCCTGAGTCAGAGTCCCGGGGTTTGTTGGGTTTCTTTTACCGCTGGGTAGTTTAGGCTTTTTAGGGGGGGAGGGTTAATTACAATGGTGGGGAAAACAAACAGAGGATGGAGCGAAATGGGACTTGGCCTGTGGTCACATGGGAGCTATTTATTCATTATCGGTCCAATGGGAACCTTTGTTTTCTTTGCTTTAGGATGTTTAGATGGGGAGGTGCAGACAACAAATATATTGTGGACCGGTAAAATCTGCTGATTCATTAGTGGACAATGAAAAAAAAAGTCTTTTCGTCTCGTTTTGAGACATAACCTGTTATCTTGATTGTCTAAAAACAGATCAGTGTGTGCAGCAGAGGGGGAGTTGCACTGGATTTTGTGGAGCCCGGTGCACTGCTGCTGGCTTAGTTTTGCCTCTCCCCTCCTTTTTCTCTCCTACTACCTCCATGAACTCGGGCTGAACCGCTCCGCACTGCAGAGGTTTTATGATCTACGTATCATGGTCAGTCACCCCAAACCAGCACTGGTTGGCAGAGTGGCGTCGAGTGGTTAGCAACACAAGACAAACTATCCAGATACAATCTTGAACTCTTGAACTTATCACAAATATACGGTGAGAGAGCGGGCAATCAGTCTCACTCCGTTTCTTTAAATCTGTCTCGCTTTCTCTCTATCACTCTTTTTGTCTTCCAGGCTCACGGCGATTAAACTTGGCAATGAATTTCCCTTGCACAGATGGGGGGGAAAAATGAGGACTCCAGAAACCTGTGTGTCTATGTTGTTACACTGATGTTTCGCTGCAAACAATCGCCTCTCATGACGGTTGTTTTTATGAGTTTCAGCAGTGAGAGTCTGGACATCGTCTTACCCACTCCAGTCCAGCGGAGCTCCAAGTTTTCCCCAGGGGGAGTGCAGGGCGGTGGGGGAAGGGAAGCTGGCAATCCCCTGCTCTCACGAAGCCTCCAGATTAGAACATTAGAAATCACAAGTGGAGAACAAGACAGAAATACCCTCAGTGCCTGCAGCTCCTCCTCCACCGAACGTGACCCAGGGGTCATCTTCTTGGTAGTGACCTCTGCTGTGAAGCCACAGCTTTGCTCGCAGGGATCTGATTGTTGTGTCAGAGGAGTTGTTTACATATGGAGGACATGAGTGCAGTTTGTGCAACACGTTAATGGGAAAATAAGGGGAAAATACAGCTATTAATCTGAAGGGAAGTACAAATTTGAATGTGAGATTTAACAATAACAAGCTCTCTTTAAAATGTGACCTTAGATAATAAAAAGTTGTGAAAGTCATTTTACATGAAAAATTAAGATTGGAGAAGATTTATAGTTTATTGAAGGCTGCTCAGCCCCTTTGTAAACAAGTAACCATGTAGTAATTATGGATGGTGTATTTAATGTGCCAGAAAGCCTTATCAAATGTCATCGCAGTATCTCTTCCTCCAATCTCTCTTCCCTATTTCTCTCACAGCAGATCGTTTAACTCGCTTATTTGCCTTGGCAGTACAATCCAAGTTGATGTTTGCGGCACAGGCCCTCATGTGGCAGTGTTTACCAATGGCTGTATTAATTCAGTGTCATGCAGCACCATTGAATAATGAAAGCTGCAGCAGCTGGGCCTCTGAGAGCAAGAAACAAGAGACCTTGTCTCCCTTTTTCTCCGACTCTCTCTTTCTGTTTTTGTCCCCTCAACAACTTCTCTCACGTGGTTCTCACACCCCGAAACCTCACGCTTTCAATCACGCCCATGAGGTTTGAGTATGTTACAATGGCCTGCACCAATTCCCTGGAGTATACGGAGCCAAGTCATGCTGATGCTGCTGCGTGGGACAAGGACGTTTGTGTCTGAATTAATGTGATAATCAGCACAGAAAATGCACATTGACATCATTTTTATGCTGTACAGTATGCACCCGGTGACCTGGCTGAAGCCTATGTTCAAGTCTGTCAACAAATGGACATTTATATTGGTCATTTACCACAATGCACCTAAACTTTTGATGTTTGCTTCATAAACACCCTGGTGTGCTTACATGTGACACATGGGTGTCTTTATCCACAGTAGTAAGCCTGTTTATTGGTAGTGCATGACTGTTTGGCAAAGTGTTGACGCCGGAGGGCTGAACGTCTAAGAATTATCAATAAAGGGTTAATGACTTGACCTTTGGTGACTCTGTGGGTAAATCATGTTTGGAAATCCCCCTCAAAGAAGTGGCACTTCATCTGCACAGCTTAGATTCATCCCCCCTTCCCTCATTAACTTTCGGTCAACCTCCAGCTAAACATCGCTCCAACATCCCCCGATCTGCCTCTTTATCAGCTGCAATGCTACAGACACCTTTATACTGACTGGTCCATAAGTCGACCTCAATCCCTTAATGCCTTTAGGCTTGTGAGGATGTGTCAACAAGAGTTCAGTTGAATATTTTAGTGGTAACAAAGCATAAAACAGCCACTCTGTATTCTGTTCCCTACCTGGCAAAATGTCCTAAGGTTTGTGCACCATTTTCTTGGCAAGATCCTGCTGCGCGGTAATGAGCTGCCAGCACTGCGGAGATGCAAATCACCAACAGTGGCAGCGTCGTTCCCAAACTGTTGCTGGCAAATTGCAGACAAATTTGTCCCTGCCACAGAGCTTCCTGCATTGTGTCTGTTTTGATTAGTAAGAGACGTCAATGGACTCAAGGGAGCAAGGAGTCTTCATGCAAGACTCTTTAGATGCTGTGGTCGCACAGACAGGATGCAAACAAATGGTGTGAAACCTTTCAAAACAGTGTGACATCAATTTATCAAAATGACTGCGGCTTTGTCTGATAACATTGCAAAATCTTTAGGAGAGAGTGGAACGTGCAGGTATTGATCCCAAAATCGATTGTGATCGATGATACACAAAAAAATTGACTGCTGGGAACTCTGCTTCAGGGTTTGTTTCCCATTTGAGATGATCGCTGACAAGTGAAAGGTGGATTAGCAATATACGTTGTCACTGGCTTAGATCAAGGGCCACAGGATCTGTGAAGCATCCTGATTCCTGTTTTCACTGGAGCTGTGCCTGATGCTCATCTGATAGCACAAATAAAAGATGAGCAGATTAGTTTCTCCTCTGGTACCAGTCCCATGTTAGAACTGACAGAGTTTTCATGGCTCTCACTGATTTCACATTGTGCAGTGACCTTTTGCCTTAAGCCTTTTCTTCATTGCCCCTATATTCAATCAGAGCAGTAGAATTACTGTAAAACACATTACATCTCTCTGCGCCTGCCTGCCCCCCACCCCTTCTCCCATTGTTATCCTCTGGTGCGTCCGACCCTGATCTGCAGAGTTAAACTAAACAAGCTGAAGTCTTCCTGGCTGGCTATTACTGCTGGAGGAAGCCAGCAGAGGCTCCGGTCTGAGGTAATCACACCACTGGGGTAATTGCACTCTGTAAAACACTAACTGGATGTTTATGTCCAGGCCCAGAGGGAAGTCATTAATGCCATCTTAATTAAGGGTAATAAAGCTCTTTTCTGCCTTTTGGGATGGACTGACCTTGACATGATCTCTGACACTCTGTATGGGTCAAATCAGAGATTGTATCATTGGCTCAACATGTCTTGACAGCTACTCACAGCATTAGGTTTCACCTTCACCTCTGTGTCGTGATCCTTCGTATGGAGGAAACAAGATGATGGGCTTTGTCCCCTCTGCATGTGTGTGTGTGTGTGTAGAAGCAAACCTGCTTGTTCTGGCATATATGCATGATTGTGAGTTTTGCTGGTTAATCTTTCCTGTGCCAAGCCATAAAGTCCTCTCACACACCCACACACTCACACAAAACACTCTCCCACAGTCATACACACACTCTTGCCTTGACATACAGATTGCATCTATAAACAAAGTGGGGAACAATGAATAATTCACCAACAGGTCCTCGGTAACTCTTCCCCGTGCAGTTAAATGATAAATAATTCTGGGCACAAAGATAGTGGGAAATGATTAAGCTAGACAAGCATTTCAAATTAGTTGCTTCAACCACTGCGGTAGGAAAAACAGCCTGCCAGGGTTAGGCCAACACAGTCATACAGTGACTGTAGCTCCGGTGGCTTAGAAAGAATAACACTGGGTCAGAGAGGGAGAGATGGGAGAGCACACTGATGTAATGGCAAACAGCTGCGCAGGCCGGCTGCTAAAAATACACACGCACACACATGTGTGACAGGTGTGCATGTGTGTGCATGTGTCTGTTGTAAACTACACCGTGTTGCAAACATAATTTCATAGATGAAAATCTGCAATGCATTATAATACAGATGAGAAAATGAACTCAATTGGTATCAGGGTTAGCATAGAAAACAAGTGTGACATTTGACAATGGGTCAAATGAAGGTAGCGGCAGTCCACACAACAGTTTGTAGTGTCATGAATAAACTGTGCTTAAAGGTTCAAAAGTAAAAGTTATTTGGTCACATATATATATGTTATGATCTGATGTTAATTGGTTTTGTTGTTCCATAGATTTTCTTCACCCCTCACTCTTGACTTTGGAGAGTTCTAGTACTTGTTTAAGACTTTCAAGAGAAACCAGATTTTCAAGTCCTTCATGAGCTAAATGCATTCAACATGCTTGTTAGTCATCAGTGGTGCACACAATGCATTTTGACAAGTAAGCAATCACTGGAAAAAAGTTCTGCAAAACAGTTGCAGCCATCACGTCAAATGTAGCAGAGTGAAAATAAACATATGAAATGTGGCAAGGTTGAAGTACAAAGTACAAGAAATTGGACAGATGTGAAGCTCAAGTGGTTGAAGATTCATCTGAAGTACAGTGCTCAAGTTTACACGATACTACTTCTCATGACTGCTTCCTGCATCCACATCAGGGCTGCTGCTGCTTTAAGCAAGTAGGAAAGACAGTCTATTTAGAGTGATGTAAACGCATGGTGTTTGGGATGCAGTTTCATCTCTCTCCCCCTGTTTATGTCCAGCTCTAGGCAGGATCCCCGTGGAAAGGTTCCACAGTTCCAGTAACAGGATCTGGAGAGGTAGGGTCTGGACCCCAGGCAGCAAAAACAATCATCTGGCTTCTACTGGGAGTTAGGAGCAGGCCCCGCGCCAATAATAACAAGTCTCTCATCAACCGAGGGAGCGAGAGCAGCGAGGGGGAGTAAAAGTGTTTATCTCTTGTTGTGCTGTGTAGGTGGATGTGAGCGTTTTCAGCGAGGCTTCTCTTGTGGGATCGAACGTCGACGGGACTCATGCGCGACCACAAAGTCGGCCTCATGACCTTTTGTTCTGTCACATTCACAAACACGCACGCAGAAACTGTCAAACAGTAAAAGAAGCAACAGGCGGTACCTCTCACTGCCACTGCCACCATCCTGCACCACACACACACACAAACACTGAACATGTGTAAAAACGGCATTGCATCGTTGTCGCAGCATCTTCTCTCAGATACCTAAACCTGACCCATCGTCACCATACCGCAGCACACTGTAAGCAAAGATCTGTTAATCATCCACACAAAAGTAATGCTGAGCTCAGCACAAGACTCCAGCTTCGAGAGGCCAGGAGTGCATGATTGGATTTTCAAATGTATGCTGTTTCTGGACCGAAATACTGCCCCCACTTGCATCAGAAATATATAATTGTTTTGGAAATTTTAAAGTGGAACTATAAAACTACAGGCAAACATTATCCACAAACAGAAAAACAAACACAGATGTACGCAAACAAATTTAGTGATATCCTGTTTTCTTTTGAGTCGCTTCCCCTAAATATAGTTCGAGTGTGTGTATGAGAGAGCGAGAGAGAGAGCGAGAGAGTGTGTGTGTGTGTGTGTCTGCCTGTGTGTGTGTGCGTCTGCCTGTGTGTGTGTGCGTGTGTGTGTCTGTGTGTGCATGTGTGCGTGCATGTGATTGCAGTCTAACTAAGGGGATTAGGGAGGGCTGTCTTAAATATTCTGTCTGGTTTCCCCTGAGGCCTTCTGGTGAGGACAGATCCCTGCTGGAGACTGACTCTGTCTGCATGAATCACAGCGTGTGTGTGTGTGTATGTGTGTGTGTGTGTGCCTGCGTGCGAGTGTGTGATCTCGCATGTTTATACTGTATGTATCGGACTTTGTTTGTGCCTGCCCATTTTCTTCGCTGTCCCTCTTATCTTCCCTCTCTTCCCTTGACTTTGTCCCTCTCTCTTATCATTATTTTCTGCCTGACAGCTCCTCTGCCCAGAGCACCACCCATGAGTTCCCAGCTCTAAGAACCAGACCAGTGTCATTTACAGCAGCCAAAGCTGCTGTAAAACACCCCATTAATGTACACCTGTGACCGCACGGCAGCCACCCACACCGGTGCTTATGGGTCATTTAGCAAACCAGTGTTTCAGCTACTGTTCAAACTTGGAGGGACATTTAAAGCACTCTGAAACCACTCATGCTACTGCTGCCTAGGGTGAGGCACTTAAAAAGGAAAATCAGTTGGCGGCAATTTTGGAAGTTGGTTACCCAGAAATCAGTTAAGTCAACTTATTTTAAACGGCCGCGTGTCTGTTGCAGTCGATGGAGGTGGAAGTGGAAAAACACTCTTAGCGGTGTATTCACATCTTGTTGAGTGCATGTCTTTTTTCTGGATGAAGTGCTTTTTTATGTTCACACGTTTTGAATTATCACTGTTAAAAATGGCAGAATGTACATTTACCACAAGTGCTGTGCTTATGCTCAAATTTGAGGTACTTAGACGCTGTGTACTTTTGTCCATCCCACTCTCTGCGTGCACCTCACAACATTTAAAGGGTAAATATTGAACTTTTTGCTCTATAGTTATTTGACAGCTTCAGAACCAAATTGCCTTATGTAATCAAGATTTATGCCTCTATAATATCAAAATAGTGAACCTCACCCAAACTCATTTGTGACTTTCGAGGATGCTCATTTAAAACCTAATCATGATCCAATCCTTCCAATGATCCAAACAGGTGTTTTGAACCTTTCAACTGCTTTCCTATTATTTTACAGAGTACCTGGAGAAAACCCATGTAGACACAGATAGAGCATACAAAGTGTATTTTTAACAACTGAACAATTAACAGATTGGAGGAGATTGATCAGCAGCTTAGTTCAAGTGGAAAATAAAACCTCTTTCACACCCAGCTTCCCAAGATGGGTTGGACCTGTGTTTTGCATGTGAAATAATTAACCCAGATTGGCTGACCCCACTTGGTGACCCATGTCAACAGGTGAGTTGGACCAGGGCTGATTTTGGGTAAATGGAAGCTTACTAAGAGCCGGGGGAGGGTGAGATGGAACAAATGAATTGCATTGTTTTGGAATGAGGGTGCACTGGCTGTACTAGAAGCACGCTAAGGTCAATAGTGAATTGCCATGACCTGGGATGGACCTGTGTTGGCTGCCTTGGTATGAACTGACAAAAGGGTTGAACCCCGGTCAGCTAACCCTGGTCTGACCCTGACTATCAGTCTGAAAGTGGTATAACAAGGAGCTTCAGCTTTGTTAAAGAATAAAATTAGACAGCAGAGTCCTTCTATACATTGATAGATGAGCAATAATTATCAAAGTATCAAAATATACACCATAATGCATATATTAAACTATTATATCATCTTTTTCATATGATGGAAATACACTCACTGGGGGCATTCTTCTGCACATTTGCCTGCATGCAATTACATATGTTTACCTATTTAAGATTTTAAAACAAGAAATCCCCCCTGCATCAGCTTGTATTCTTGGTTGTTTTTTTTAAACTAGTATCTATGTTTGCTCACCTCTTACCTCTGTGAACACACACCACATTAACTATTCTGTGTATGCAAGTATTTTATACTTCCCCCTGTTGAATCCTCCTTGGAGATTTACAGTAGACTCAAAAAAGGATGAATTTTTAAAATAAATCTCTCCACATCTACATTCGTTGTTTTTTAAGGAAAACTGCCTCGGGGCATTTTTCTTTTCTAGCTCTGAACCTCATTCCCCTGTGAATGACGGGAACTCGAGAAGAGCGAGAACCACTTGGTGTCAGGCAGTGGCTTTCAGTTGATCAGACACTAAAACACAACCGCTGGTGGCTTTCTACTCGAGGGCGGTTGAGTAAAGAAATCCCGTCAATCCTCCTGTTGAGAGATAAGTGTTATTCTGTTTGCTCACGGTTTAAAAGTTCAGCAGTCAGACAGATACTACTTCATCTGGGTGGTACTGTGAAAAACCTCTGTGGCCAAATAACCCAGTTTCTGAACGCGCCAGGGTGTGCTTGCAGTTGAAGAGGCAGTTGCACCACGGCTGACTAGCATCCTCCGGCAGCAGACAACAGAAAGTGCATCTGTGGGGTTTGTTTGTTAATGCACTGCACCTTTTTTTTTACAGCACTGATCCATTGATCTGAAGATGACTCTTTTACTTCAAACTTGGTGGTGATGAGCATTCGCTTATCATGTGTCTTTGCTCTGCAGATCTTGGCGAGGCAGCTGCTCTCTCAATTGGGTTATCATGAGTCAGACTCGGTCACAGACGGCGAGCTCAAGGCCCAGACTTCACCGCAGAGACACTGTCGAGTAGAGCAGATGTGTGGTGAGAGTGTGTGCAGCGTTAGTGCAGGGAGTGGTTCACAGGACTCAGGCTGAAAAGGAGTCCTTCAGTGTTGTACGGCCGAAAAACCCGATTGTTAAGGGATTTGTGGATCTGGACCCTTCCTGTACAACACCTGCAGTCTGTTTCTGGTTATTTTATGAGTGTCAGGTCACAGTGTTCCAGTTCAGGTCTGTGGCTGCTGAGAGGATTTGTCACCACAGCAGGGACACATCCTGCTGACTGAGGACTCAGAAGAGAACCGTAGTAGTTTCATTTTACTGAGCCTGCCAACAAAACCCGGTCTGTCAAAGAGGTTTAATATAAACTTGATAATGATTTCGCAAGACCATCAAGACCAAGCTGGATAGAAAGCTGTCTGAGCTAACTAAAACAGTGCAAAAAAGATTGTTTTTAACAGGAAACACATCAATTACTATTGTCGAATTACAATAATGTTTACAATACTCGCTTTGTACCTCAATTGAGTCACAGGGTCTGCTAAAACCTATTCTCAGTGCATATAGGGCAAAGGTAGCAAATACACCTTGCACAGGTATCCAGTCCATCACAGAACGCTCACACCTAATTGCGATCGACTGGCACATGCATGTTTTTGGACTGTGGGAGGAAGCCCGAATACCAGGAGGAAGTGTGCCCTTATGAGAGAACAGAGAACACATGCTGACTATATGTAACCAGTAAGGCAGATGGCCACCCTCCACGAGCCTGGTTCTGAGTGAGGTTTCTGACAGTTTCTCCTCCTCCACCATTATGGCACTTGCCTGCCTCTGTTGCATGGGTTTTGCTGGGCCCTATTCTGCGGTTTAGGTTAGGTCATCTCTACATGTAAAGTGTCTTGAGATAACATCATTACGAACTGACACTTAAAATAAAGCTGAATTGAAATTGAAAGTTGAACACGCAAACTCCACACGCGTTGCTGCTGTGAGGTAACAGCTGTGAGGCAACACCACTCAGCCACCATGTGGCCCCTTTTCAACACACATCCAGTGGGAAACGGTTCAAAGATATCTCATGTTCAAACCGACAAACTAGACATTTTTTTGGAATATATGCTCCACTCTGAATTGAAGGTGAGCAACAGAAGGTAAAGCTTCTGAACAAACAAAGAAAAATAAAAGGTGTACTGGTAAAAAGCACCAGTGTCATGCTTGAGTATGAAAGAGGAAGCGAAAGTCGTGTCACACACATCCAGGAACACTGGTGACGTCTCTGCTCCCAAGCACATCGGAGGCGTACTGACACAAGTGGAAAAGTTTGCTATGGTCTGATGAGTCTAAATTTTTGAGTTTTTGCAGAAACCATGCCCAACGAAAAAATGGAACATGCAGATTGTGACCAAAAACCGGCCTCAGTGATGGTTTGGAGGGGGTGTTGCACATCTGTGAGGGCACCATTACTGCTGAAAGGTACACAGAGGCAAAGTCAACACAATTGTAAAAGAATAGAGCAGCTAGACCAGCTGTCCCACAGTCCAAACCTGTTTCCCACTGGAACAGCATTCAACGGTGAGTAACTGTGAGTAAAGTCCAATATCTCTCTAAAACTGCAGCAATGACAGTCCTCAGCTCCCTGAGGCTCACTTTGTGACTGTGATGTAACACAGTGGTAAACAAACCCCTGTTCCAACTTGCTCGGAACATGTTGCAGGCATCGAACTCATAATGAGTGTGTAATTGCATACACAATAACGTTGCTCAGTTTGACCTACGAAAATCTTGTTTTTGCACCGTCCTCGCGGCAGATACGCTGCACCGCATTCAGAAAAACAATGCATCTTGTGCCTGTAAGTCGCAGATGAGACACTAAATGACTGTTGTGTGCTCCTTGGTTCGTGCGCCACCTCAGCTCTGGAGTTCAAATTAAAAAGTGAATTAGAAGCATGTCTGTGAGAGCTGTACGCGGGCAGGTTGTTTTCTCCTCTGCCTTTCTCCTCCTCCCTCTGCTCGTCCGGGGCCTGCAGGGGCTGCTCAGGCTGTTTTGATTTCACAGCGGGTGAGTGGCAGCCTCGACCCCACCTGACCCCCAGCACAGCTTCTGCTGATGTCAGCGTCTTGCAACAGATTGGAGCGTGTAGTTTTTAAACAAAGCCCCTCTCTCGCACCCCCCACCCACCCACCCACCCCTAACCCCCCCGAGGGGGGACTCATCCACTCTGTTTCTTAAAGGAGACGTACACTCGTCCAACTTGTGGCTTTTCTTGGCACGCTCACTTTTCTCACTGCGTGTGCTTCTGCTTTCCATTTCTAAGTCACATGCTTGATCCTGCGCACTTAACACTTTTAACATCAGTGGGATGTGCAGTTGTTGTTGCGCGGGCTGGAGTGATCCTGAGGCAAAGCACAGCAAGTGGAGCCAGGGACTGCGGATGGCTGGATGCCGTGCCTGGTCAGGATATCCTGCCATGCCCCCCTCATGTCTGAATGAGCTCTCTGTGGAGGAGGAACAGACTGCATTATGAAACCTACTCATAACTTGTCCTCTTATCACCACTGTCTGTCTTCTCTCTCATCTTAAACACACTCAGCGCATTTATCAGATTTATTTGAATTTTTAATGCCAGAGTTTGATAAACATTTTGTTCTAGGTCTGTCTAATGTGATTTTGCTTTCATGTTGAAAGGTTGGAGGGTGAACTTTATGGAGTTAAATCCATGATGTGAAACAGACAGCAGACTACACAGGGACCAATTTAATTACCATGCCGTGACTGCATTGCAACAGTTTGATATGTCTCAATAGAGAGTGCAACGCAAACATGAAAGTTGGTGGTCATGTGTGGCTGAACATTTTGTGGCGTTTACTTGCTGCTCTTTGTTTCTGTGGTCAGCTCACAGTTGGGGGAAAAAAAGGAGATTTGCACGCCACCTCAGTGATCCACTGTAGATATTAGGACATCAGATTTTGCAAGACAACAAAAGAGGTACAAGGCACAGTTTGCACAGGAATAGAACAGACTGACAGGCTGTATAAAAACATGATGAGTCAGATTATTCAAAAAGTCAAGTCATCCACAGTTGGAGATTAACTTACAAAAACATATGTCTTTTTTGTTTCCGTGTTTGCTTTAAGTGCTGCGATTGGTGTCAAATGTCCTCCTGTGTTTTGGCAATTCTAATTTTTGCTCTATACTGTAAATCAGATTTGCCCTTGAGTTACAATTAAGATCAGAAGTGATCTGGCCTAGTTACATGTAATTTGATATTTGAGCTAGCTGCATAGTAAAAGTAATCAAATGACAGTTACAAATTAAATGTTGGCAAATACAATGGGACTTGATCCGGAGGCATTATTTTGGGGAAATAAAATTTCTAGAATACAACATTCCTTCCACTGCTTTGTATTGCCTTTTGGTGCAGCGTAGGTTGTTTAGGCTCGGGGGGCTTACAAGAAGCACAGAGTCCATAAAGCTGCTCAGATTAAAGAAAGCGTTTGCTTAACTTGGCTGGGAGCATCAAAAATTAAATCTGCCTGCTCTAAAATCTAATCGCTGACAGTTCTCCACCAAGGCCAGAATAAGTAGCTCTGTGTTAACTTTACATATCAAACACTACACTTCAGATCTCTCTGCCTCTCTCTTGCTCTCTCTCTCTCTCTCTCTCTCTCTCTCTCTCTCTCACACACACACACACACACACACACACACTGAAGTCATGGTGCTGGCATGTTGCCTGCACCTGACCCAGCTTTATTGCCCCTGTGTGCCCTCTCGGGCTGAGGGTGGTGTGTGTGTGGAGGTTTTGTGTGAACAGCTGGGCTGAAGACTCCAGGCTCCAGATCCCGGTCATCTAATATCTCCTGGCTGGCCCAGAGGTCTCCAGTCCTGGGGACACATCATCCATAAAAAACCTCTTATCTCGAACTGGGCCCCTTTACATTGTGCTGCTAATAAAACACCCCAGAGACTCTTTGACTGTATTCCAAAAGCCCAACCATATTTCAGATAACAACTCTGGATCAAAAGGATAAATTGCTGAGGGTTTTAGCATCTTAATCTGTCTCTTATTCGTTTGGTTCAGCCCTAAGTCTCATTCCTCCAAATGAAATTACACATGATGAATGCGCTGTTTTACAGACAACTGTCCTTCTCAATTACCCAGGCAGGAAAACAAGGCCCTTGACCTCCAAATTATTTCAAGCCTTCAAGTGCAGAATGCAGCACATCAGTCAAATTAACCTCCTCTTACTTTATGCCTTGACAAATTCTATCAGTCACACAGGGATGATTTAAGAAGCCACCATTTCAGTGTAATGTTACTATTACACAGATTTCTGTGAATCAGATAAGAGGTCATTATCAAACACTGGCGCCACTGTCTGAAGCCATGCAAAACTGCTGACCAGTTCATCATGAGATTCCCATTAGTGTTTAGTGATTGGAGCACGTGTAAAGCAATGAGGAGCTGGGCAGCATCGCTGAGAGCGATTTAACGTGATCCATTAAAATCAAAACGTTCCAAAATGCTTCCAGAAAGTAAGGAAGTTGTGCAAAACATGAGAAAATAAGATTGTGATCAATTTCACATCACACTTGGCAAGACCCCTTTAGTTCACTGGTTTCTGTATGTGTGATAGTTTTGAATACAATTCCAGCGATGGGTTGCAAATAAATTGGGACATTGAAAAGAACAGAAAAGTAAAGAGAAGTGACGAACCCACACATTTTTTTCCTTTCCCTGCAGTTTCAGTTTGAGCTGATTTAAATGAATTGTTTTGTTTTTTATCGCTATGCAACTTCAATGTTTCACTTTCATGTCTCTTGTAGTGATATTTTTTTCTGGCTCGTCAGCAGCTGCGTCTAGTGAAATAGTCTCAATACATCCCTACAGACAGATACAGATGATGAAATAAACTGATGACACATTTAAAGGGAACCTACAACGGTTGAATGGATTTATCCTTGTTCCATAGTGTTAACATAGAAACACTGATTTCATCATAAATTCCTCAAACACTTTTTTACAAGGCTTTTTATAGTCGTATTTTGAAGTATGGGGATATTACAGTCCATTTCCACACAAATCTGGTGCTCTCTTATCATACTTATCTGGCAAACACATGCGGGTTTACACTGTTCAGCAGCATTTTGCTAAATGCTAAGTGAAGTAACTGAAGTGATACAGACATGGAGGGTGTACATTTCCAGCCTCATATGTTTGAACATACATTTGAGAAATCACTTGTGAGAAAGAGCTGGGAGCACGTACCCTGACATTTCACCAGAAACTCAAAACTGATGCCTCATAGTCACTGCCTTCCTTCATTCCTTCCTACATTTGCATACCTGAACTAATTATTGTAGATGTAAACTACTTGGAGGTAAGGGCCATTATGGCTTGTGTCACACTTGTATATTACATCACATTCCAATCTCTGTTCAGGTTTGTCCACTTTTTAGCCTCTATTTTAATATCTATTTCTATGTATGAATGAGGACCTGCACGTGCATATTAGCAGTGTGAGGACTATTCAACAAAGACAAGGTCAAATTTTTTTTCACTGTAGGCCTCTTTCAAGCTTTGGGATCTGGGGAAACAAAAATAGAGCTAAAAAGAGTAAATATTGGACTAAGATATGTGGTCAGAAACTCGACTCCAAATGAATGCTAGAGCTGCTCCATATCGGCCTGGTACATAAACAGGCCTTTGTTGCCAACGCATTAGCTGTATCAACATTGAAGGTGATAATATTTCACTGTTGTGTTTACACCTTGTCTCACTGCTCCCAAGTGGCCAAACAATCAGTTATTGCTGGTTTAAAGAGATGTGAGACGTGAGCGCTTGGCTCGGAGCTCAGTGCTGCGCTGACCACTGAGTTGCTGCACTGCAGGGCTCTGGGCAGACGTGCCTCCGATAGCAGCAGTCAGAGAGCGAGCTGGTGACACTTGACCTTGTGGTCTAAAACTTGTTTTTCTAGCCTCCAGGCCACTGCTGTCTCATATACAATCCATAACCCTCCTCTGTCTAGTCTGCCTTTCTTCCTCCTGGCATCTCTCCAGTGCCTGGAGCCATCTGAACAGTCACAGGAGATGACTCTCAGTGGAAGACGGCCAATTGTTTTAGATCTTAATGAGCTGCTTATAAAAGCGGCACTTCCTGTCTTTCATTTCCCATATTTCCATTCTTACAACCGCGCAGCCTCCCAAATATATTCCACCAGACAACATTAAGAAAATATTATGACTGTAGATTCCCATAAAGTTTATACTCCCTTCCAATGAAAACATTTTTTGCGCCTTTATTTTACTTCAAATATGTTTCCCGTTGAACGACTGCCACGCTTTACCCACTGCAGCACTGCAAAGCTTCAGGGGAGCACAGAGGTAAAGGGTGTGGCAGAGAGGGGGATATGAGGGCAGTTCGGTGGGGAAGGTTACAGCTTTTGGCACCAAGTGGAGAAATCTGATCCAAGATTATAAGCATGCAATAAAACAGATCCATTGTCTCCTTTTAGGACAAAGGGGCATTTAGTGCCTGAAAGCATTGAAACGGCAAATGCAGAGTGTGGAGAAACTATTCTTCTCATGTCTTTGGATTTGGGATATAAATGAATAACTTGACTTTAATGCTGTATTTCGGTCCCAGAGCTACTTTCTCATATTCTTTTTTCCTCGGTCCTTCTCCTGCAGCTGTGGCCTTTTACTGGTCCAACAAGCTGGGCTTAAAACAGCCTGTCACCGTCTGAGCACAATTAACATAATAAGCATCTAATATTGGGAGTCATTACAAGGGGGGCTATTAAATGGCAGAGGTGGTAACCACAATGTGACTCAGCACACAGGGCACACACACACACACACACACACAAACACACACACACATTCACAAACACACACACACACATACAGCAGTGATTAAATGGCCCATCCCAGTACAGTGAGCAGTCGCACGGCTAGATTCATGTCCTGACATGCACCCTGACCTCAGCAGAGAGGCAAACAGCCCCGAGTGTGAATCTACAATTTAATAAGTCGTAATTCTGACATGCGGCTCTGGCTACAATACACTGCTCCCAGCTGTAAATGATGTGTGATTAAAAACAAAAAAAAATACGAAAATCAGGCAAAATATCTCTTTTTTTTCAGAGACTTAATGAAGTTACAGACAGAAAACCCTCTCGCAGAGGGGGGCAGGACCGGCATACGCTGCCTTAGAAGCAAGTTTGTCTTTTGCACTTGTGTTACCCTCTCCTCCAGCTCCAGCACAATGTGCAACATGAAAGCCAGCCACTTCAGAGGGCTTGTTGAGCTTTCAACTTCAACATGCGCCTCCTGAGACCTCCACTCACTGTCAGAGCGCTCAGAACAAAGCACACCATCCACACGGCAGCCGCTGGAAGCATTAAACTGTGGTGTGGGTACGTGTGTGTGTGTGTCTGTGAGAGATACTGTAGTGGGGCAGGGAAACTGCATTACAGAGCCGAGCAATTGTTTCATAAGGTTGCTGTTTACCCTTGTTTGGGTGCTCACTTGACATTGATTTACGTCATTACGTCAGTCCTCCAATGCCATTACCCTCGGCATGTCAGCCAGAGAAAGTATATCAAACAGGAGGCTCATCCCCTGGGCACGATGCTGGATGTCATATTGCCCCGGTGCGTATTACACCCCGCGCAGGTGTGCAGCTCTCATATGCTGAATTCATTATTAGATTGAGAGCCGACATGTCAGTGCGTGAGGACTTCATATCTGGATGATCTGAGTTTCGGGAGAAGAAAAAGCGCGTATCTGGAAGCAAAAACGAGGATGTAGTGTGTGCACAATTCAAATTCTGAAATGGCCTTTTGTTTCTCACCACATCACACGGGCTGCCTGTACATGTTTGTGCTCACTATAAAGTATACAGTGGAATCACGGACAGTTGGAGGACCAAGAGTTTGTTAGTTGGTATGGCAAAGCTTGAAAGCAAAGCTGATTCAGATGACTTTAAGCACACCTAACCAAACTGCAGTCCAATTTGTCCATTCTTTTATGTTGTCCTTGGCTTGGACGCAAAACCAGTCTTCAAAGGGAGTAGTTGACCTGCGTTCTGCCTCCCTCCACCCATTCACACACACACACACACACACACACACACACACACACACACACACACACACACACACACACACACACACACACACAGACACACACACGCACACACACACGCGCACAGTGCCAACACACTTTGGTTTTTACATCTCCTTGAAGATACATCAAAGGCTTCCGTTGGCAACAGCGACCTGGTCTGACCACTGTGACTGGAACCTCGTTTCTTTAAACAAGCCTCTCCTCTCCAAGCCATGACTGTGCAGGTCACCTGTCTCACCACAGCCCCGGGGGGAAGACCGGGGTGAGGAGACAAACTGCGAGAGGGGGGTTTTTCTCGCTTCTCAAACACACACACACCTGCAGTGGTGTAATTTCCTTTGCACTCCTTGGGTTCCTGTGCTCCTGTCTCTTTTAGACATGCGGCCCTCTTCTCACCTCAACCACCCCCTCGCCTCACCCCTCCTCTCTCCCTCCTTTCCTCATCCTTCTCTCTTCGCCTCATCTGGGCAGCATTAGCAGGGGCCGCTGACACGCACAGCTCTGATAGGCGAGAAGCAGTGTGGAGACATGCTAAGTGTGCCAGTGGAAAATTCTAGCCCTCAACCTCAAACAGAAACCATCCCCCCCACCACCACCCCAACAACAACAACAAAAAAAAGCCAGGCCATAACAATGCTGCCACCTGGCTCAGCGGGACGTTTGGACCGGGGGCTGCGGTGGAGGAACCGTCCCAGAGGCGTGACAAGAGAACCAGAGAGCAGAGAGAGAGAGAGAGAGAGAGAGAGAGAGAGACAGAGAGAGAGAGAGAGAGAGAGAGAGGCAGATACATGATTTTCCTGCAACACAGCGAGCAGTGAGTGGTGGAGCGAGCTGACAGGAGGTGGGTCCTGACCTGTCACTCAGGTTGATGCATTAATCTGTTGACAAGCACAGCTGCTCCCACAGCTCAAGCCTTTCCCAGAGAGGCTCTGCTCAGAGCAAATTGGCCGTCCACTCCAGTCAGAGCTGCCTGACTCAGATCTATGGGCTTAGCTGTTACCTGAGGCAAGTCAGGCCAAGAGGCCGCCTCCCTCCCTCGGCCGTGCTCCTAAATTATAGCCCTGCTTGTTTCATAACGCCTGAGGCCATGTGTGCGTAGAAATGCAGTTGCTAACTCACAGGTTTACGCACAAACACAGGCACGGGCAGTCACATCCAGGGAAACACAGAAGGGGCCCCATTTCGCCCACTTATCTCTAAACAGAGAGTTCCAGATCGGCCTTGGACGTTCTACCCTCCAGACAAAGTTGTGTGCTTTAATTATCCTGTAATATGGCTGCTAGCGGTAAATGCTACAAACTCAGCTGTTGTATATTCCTCAAGGAAGAAGCCTCGGGCTCTCTATACACACACACACTGCATGGGTTCATAAACATTACACACAGTTTGTGCGTTTTCAGTTGGCAAATCATCATTCTTTCCAAATCACACAAAAAGAAACTTTTAAGCACAGTGCGTCCCGCCTGAACTTTTTTGTCGTGATAAATAAACATATAATGACATTCACATGGCACTAACTAGAGAAAACCTAGGACCTAAGGACTTGTCATTTTAGTCTGCTAAAAGCCTGTAGTCATGATAAATATTTCTTATCTCTAATTTTCTGACTAGCCACATAAAAAGCTCTCCCCTTTAATTAATACCTAGATTAAACCGAGACGCTCATTCACCATATGTGGTGACAGCTCAGTACAAGTGGATGCTGACGAGCTACTGATGAACATCAGTAGAACTTCTTTCCCTTGAGGGCTTTGATCTCAGATGTATGTGTTGTTGGAAGCTGAGCTGAACAGGACAGCTAACAGTACATTGAAAGATGCCTGAATGACAGGCTGTCCCTCATCAGACACAGGAGACATTTTCGGTGCATATCGGTTCATACGAAAATGAGGGTGTTCACATTTTTTCAGGTGAAAGTTTCCAACCTGGCTGAAACATGAGCTCCTTTTCACTGAGTCAGTGAATAAATGATTAAATGCAAGGCCTTCATAGCTGGTGTAGTGCTTACTGTGGGACAGGTAGACAGTTTTCTGACAAGTTCGTCTGCAGCTAGTAAGAACCCTGTCATTAGGCTGTCACACTTATTGTAGTATCGGGTCCTGTCAGCGTCAGCCAGACAGGAATTATTAACTGGGTTTTAGTTGACATGACATCACTGAGGTATGTTATTCACAACCAGAAAATCTACTCAGAGCAAAGTTTGTGTAAATGCGGTAAATATGTCTCTCATTTCTTTTGCCCGGTGTTACTTTTACGTTTACACAGATTTCATCTCCTCCTTTTTCGACAGAGGCAGCATGTCAGCAATGAAAGAAACCGAACCAGGGCTCTCTTGTGAATTGTGGAGACAACACAGCTCATCACACCTCAGCACATCCACCTGTTGCACACGCCACGTTCAACAACACTGAACACGGTTCTGCCCCTGGAGGGTGCGACGATGGCTTCAAGGCTCTCATCTGGTGCAGCATTTCTCTTTGTGCACTGATTATTAGTATGCAGTGAAAGCAAGGCACAGATGCCTTACTGCAGCTCTTGGTGTAACTTGTTGGGATGATCTTTTTCAGTGTTTTTTTTTTTTTTGCTCAGCTTTTACTTCAGTCACAGTGTCCATAACAATCCATTACAAGCAAGCTGAAGGTCTTGTGACAGCACTGAGAGCTTAACAAATTTGTCTTTAGTCTTGAAATCTGTCATCCTGACCACAAATATGTCAGTCAACCTCTCAAGAACATCTTACAAGCTATTTGTTTAGATTTGGTGTTAGCTGTGACCTTTGCTCTATATTTTTATTCTGATAAGTCAGAATGAGGAAGTTTGGTGACGTAGTATAAAGAAGAGATAGAGAAGACGGGTCATAACATGGGACTTTGACCCAGGAGAAACCAGTGTGTGTCTGTGTGAAACCGAAAGTCAACTCTGACACATATTAAACTGAATCAACTATTTTCACCACATTACATACGTGACACTAACGAACGTGTCCTCCCACAAGATACTCTTCAAAACATGCAGTATTGTTGGTCCATGCGAGGTGAACTCCGACAGTGTGAGAAACAGCTCTTCATAGCTATTCTCCAGGTTGTTTTCAGACTCATCAGTGCTTATAGTTGTGTAGTTATCAGAATAAATATAGGTCAAGATATGTGCTACATGATGATATTTTTGATTGCTGAAAAAATGCCAGCTGTCCTACTCACAATGCAGCCTAATCATATTATTACACTATAAATCAACAATCACGAGTCAAAATATATGGTTTGTCACGCCCATGCTAATTACTGTCATAACCAAACTGATAAAAAGGTAGAAAGCCCCTGCACTGAAACCAAGGACAGTAAAGGTTTAGATAACAACAGTGTTATGAGATAGAGAGGAGCCATAAATGTGAACGAGTGTTTGCTCATAGTAGCTTTTAAGCGAACTCCAGCATAACTACTGCTGTTCCTGGCAACAGGATCCGTTTAGCTACTGATGAAGAGACAGATGTTGAAGGCACCTCTGTCTTCAAACCTTGTACAACATCTGGAAAGATACAATAGAAAAACAAACCTATAGTAAATTTCTCTAAAAACTTGTTTCACTTTCACAGCATTTTCACTTTCCTGCAGCTGCAGTTGAGCACCTCTGTGTTCAGTGGAGGGCGGATGAGAGAAATGGGCACAGATGGGCACAGAAAGAGAGAGATGTCACAGACAGAGACAGAAAGAGTGTGTACAGTCAGCGTTCTGGTGTCTTTGATGTCGACCGAGTAGTGCCCACATGTCCAGCCCCTCTCTGCCAGGAAATTACAACTCCGTCCCCCCGGAGCCCCACTGACTGCTGGGAGAAACGCTCTCTGTTTGATGTTCTAAAGAAGGATCTCCAATGCTATTTAGCCTTTCATCTTTTCCCTCTTCTTTTGTCTGATTCATCTGGACTCTGGCAAATTTACTGACATTTTCACAAGTCGGATGTAACATTATGCTGCTCTGTAAAGGAAACGCTCGATGAGACAATAGGGGAATGGCAACAATAAACAGGACATGGAGTGTGTATAACCTCTGTCTGTCATCATCTGTAATTATCTGCCATTAATGACGGTGGTTCGTGTGATTGAAGGACCAGGATCTGGTTTTTCTCTTATTTCTTTAACAGTCCCACAAGTCCAGTCGCCACTGTTAGCCATTACTAGTAACACACAGACACAAGACAGCGTCTTCTTTCCAACAACTGTTAGAAATATTACTTTGGTTTTGTGGCCCAGCTGGTCCAAGAAGCAGTTATGCAAGGGCAAGGGAGAGTGAATAAATTTCAATTTGCTTTGTCCCCCCAAACCAGTCTTTTCACCCACAGGGCTGGCTATAATTTTCTACCCCAGTTCAGTGATTCAGAATGGCTGCTACACAACTGTATCAGACATTATTACATTAGATAACCATTAGCAAGTCAGTATCTCACAACACAAATAAATGGATTTGCGTTGCCAAAAGTATTCGTGTTTGCTTGCACCACTTCTGCATGAGGCTGTGGAAGTGTTGCAACTCTCTCTTATTCACAGTCTCCATTCGACCTTAATGCAAGTAGCTGTGAGCTGACAGCACCATTCACTGAGCCGCGGTCGGCCGCTGATGAATCCACTGACGAATTCATGCATACCACTGAAAGCTACTGATGAGTTTTCACTGACGAGCAGCCGAAAAGGTGAAAATTTATCATCTGCTCTCGTCTGCTCTCATTTTTAAAAGTGTAACTCACTTGTGTCATTTACTGTAGGTTTATGGCTGAACTTGACTTTCAACACTGTCTTTTAACACTGTAGCTGCTCTACGTCCAGTGTTATTAACCGACCTTATTGACCTTGAGGTAGTTAAAAACGCAACACTCCCTTTCCCTTCCACCCTTTTTGACAAGTGCAGCTTTTTTTTCTCCTCCCAGCCTCTGTTTGGACCATAACTCAGCAGATCTGCCAGTGCACAAACGCACGCTCCAACATCTGTCTTCTTTCTGTTGTGGAAAGAGTTTGGCGCGGATTGAAGTTGGATCGGCTCCGCTTTCAGACTTTATACCTAACCAAAAAAAGAAATTGGCGTCTCAGGATTCATAAGCCATTGCTGATCAGTTCATGCAGG
The DNA here is from genome assembly GCA_029224185.1 of Karalla daura. Lineage (NCBI taxonomy): Eukaryota > Metazoa > Chordata > Actinopteri > Chaetodontiformes > Leiognathidae > Karalla > Karalla daura. Next base: position 9,656,467 of record CM055199.1, read on the forward strand.
CACAAACAGCTGTTTTGTGTTGCCCTCCATTTGCTCTGAGTTTTATTAATCAGCTCTCGGTTCACCCCGATGATCTATGATACACTAACGGTCTTGAATTGGACTGAACATATAGACTGTAGATCCAGCTGGGGGTGTTTGCCTTCGCACTCAGTCAGATTAATGTTCGACAGGCTGTTGTTTGGCTAAAGCTAAGATTGCTTTTCAGATGTGGCACCACCCCAGCTCCACTCCGCATCACCACCACAACCTTCTGCCCACACTGTCAATAGTGTTACACACTGGTGAGGTTGAGTGGGAGAGCCAGGTGATAAAAGCCACATTCACCGGTTAACGTCTGTGCTTCTTCATTTCTTTTAATGTGACTCTGTGACATCTTTTCAAGGCAAAATAAATAGCTGTGACCACAGCAGCTCATTTGATTGTTTTGGAGGAAAAGAGAGACCTTTCATGTCATGACCACAGCTCTACCGCCACTGTTGACAATGTTTTATTCTGAGAAACTCTTTTTTTTCTCTTTTTTTTAAACACTGAACTTCAACCTGGACTCTGCAGCAGTAAAGTGAATAACAGTGTGGCTCTGGCTGACCCTGCTGAGCATTAGCCCTGTCCCCTCTGACTCTGCTTAAAAAGCCTCTTTGTAACTCTACAACCCATTAAGTTGAAAATATATCAGACTAAAAACAGTGATGGTGAATAGCTTTCTCAGAGGCGTGACAGCTGCCTTTGACTTCAGATGCACTCAAAAGTGCAAAGCATGGGGCAGCATGCATGTGTGCACAGTCACAACAAACAATATAATTAGCAGGTCATGGAGAGTACTGATGAATGATGATCAGAGTGACAATATTTGACAGCATGCAGGTAAATCATCACCACCTAAGCCAAATAAAACCAGCCCATCTATAAGTGAGTTGTACTTCTCCTAATTGTGTACGATTGCGTTGTGCAGCCAGGGGATTTGTTTTGAGTTAGCCTCAACCTGAAACATATGGAGCACTATAATTTCTTGGCAGGCCTATGTGGCAAGTGCCTGACCTCTTCCTGTGGTTCTTTTGTTCTGCGAGGGGCTGGGAGGTATCAAGGGATTGCTTATCACTCTGACACAGGATGCCAGCAGGGGTCATGGTGCAAGAGGGGAAGTGACAGTGTGGCACTTGCTTGTTTTCATAGGGAATGAGGCGATATTGTGACACACGGCTGTGCACCTCAACGAAAACAGGAACAGTAATGACGTCCCCGAAGGTTGTCAACTGTAATAAGTGCTGTTACTTTCTGTCACACGTAGTGATATAAGTGAACACGTTAAGCTCTGTCTTTGCCTGCATCTCATTGTGGGTTTCATTTTGCGCCCTCACATGTGCAGAAAGTGCATTTTTGAAGAGCAAGCGGGAATGGAGCAGATACAATGTCATTTACTGGTTCGGAGAGCATGTGTCTGGTGAGGGGATGTGGTTCAGGTCAGGCTTAGACAGAGGTGGGGCTGGGGCTTGACAATCTCATATTGTCGCAGGTGCATTTCCCGCGAGTATCTGCGGTTTTACACACGCGAGTCACACAGCTGTGTGTGTGTGTGTGTGTGTGTGTGTGCGTGTGTTTGTGTTCTCTCTGAAACAAAGAGACAACAGCTGTCGGAGTTACAGAAAGTGTGATGATAGTGACCAACCTAATTTCTGTGACTGTGTGGGGGAAGGGAGGGCTGAGCTTTTGCTCAGAGGTGTTGCTATTATCTGGTGTATGGCTTTAAATTTCTTGCATGCTCATTCTTTTCTCCCACCTCTGCAAGATTGTGTCTGGTGTAATGTTAAGAACATATGCAAACCCTGAACATGCTCATAGGAGAATTTGCAGTTTTCTCCTTGTGTTGTATTATGATCTAAAGCACTTACAAGCGGTTTTATAAAAAACAAGAAGCAACTTTCAAGTTGTGTGCGATCTCTAAATCTGTGGGTTGAAACTGTCTCAGAAGTGTTGACAGAAAAAAAGTTGCATAACTCATGTGCTATGCGCCAAAAAGTAGAGTGATTTTTATCTGTAAAAAAGCATCTGTGCCCTTAATTTAACATGTGCATGTCACCGTTTTTACATCGTCCCATTTGTCAGTGGATTTATATGTTTGAATATCCACCTGTGAGGATAATTTTTCCATGCTGCTGCACAGAAATTCCACCAATGCAGGGAGCAGGTGACTCATAAAATGTCCCACGATTGGCTGATTGAGCCTTTTTCGTCTCGGGAGGAAGCAAAACGTTGCTAAAAAGCCTGAAGACCTGAGACCACGACAGCAGTAAGCTGTAGTAACTCTTGTGGTAACACAACTGCCTGAAGCTCATCGGTTTTGCATCAGTCCACATGGTCTGTAAAGCATTAGGGCTTCAGTCTTTGGAGAAAGATGTCCTGTAGCAATGACCTCTCCACACATGCTACATGTGACTATGAGCCTTAAAGGGAAATTCCACCGCAAAGCAACATTAAAATCACTTACCAGGCATTGCTAATCAGACCTAGTGTAGAACCGAGAGAGGAGCATGTGCAGTAGTTTAAGGCTATATCTCTGGTTTCGCTCTGCGCTCATTTTGCTTTGTGGTGAAGCACATTTTCTTCAAACACCAGAGGATTAGCAAATCATGACTTTTCTTTTTTATTTCTGTTTTGCACAAACTTTATGAGCTATGGTTATGATTGTTGAATATCAAAGTACAATATCCTTGGTACAGAGCAGAAAATGGATGTGGAAGTCAAGTGTCTACACTGTAATCTTATATTCTATCAAGGACTTCATCAAATATACCGTCACTTTTCAACACTGGCGGCTCCACTGCCTGTGTCATATTCATCACACACCAGCTGCATCATAAGTATTTACAATGTATTTACAATGTCATTACACAGTGTGATGTTGTCCTTGCTGCAGCTTTGCACAGCAAATGTACATGCTGCAGTATCTGACAAAGGTTAAAGTCGTTAAAAGTCACGCCATATAAAAGCTGTCCAGGAACAAAAGTCACATCATGTGTAAGAAAGAAAAAGAAGCCAAAGAAGTCTGTCAGCTCATAAATCATAGTTGAACATATTTGTCTTGTGACTGGTCTGCACAGAAAGAGGAGGAAAGGTTAGCGCTGGTCAAACGCCTCCGCCCCCAGTGACCTCTTAACCCCCTGGTGCCCGCAGCCCTCATCAGACCTCAGCCTCTGAGGTCAGAGGGTGTGACCTTACCGGCTTTAACTCAGCAGGCTAATGACCTGCCACTGGTCCCGCCTGCCACACGCTGACAGCTCTATATGCCTTCATCACACTGGGCAAACTGGAGAGCTGGGCCAAGGAGCAGGCAGAGGGGGCTCTTCAGATCTCTACATGCACAAGTGTGACACAACCCTGATTTCTGTTATGCTAGAAACACACATGAACACAGAGGCTGTAGTTATGGACCTGAACACAGAGGGATTGTGCGTTTACAGCCAGTGGAAGTGTGTGGAACCATGTAACCCACAGAATATTAAACCAAGGGCAACTCTGGTGGTCACACAAACAGCGTTGCAGAAGGAGAATTGTGTGTGTCTGTGTTAAGAGGTCCTGTGATGCTGAACAATGGTTCCTCTTCATCTGGTCATGTGGTCTGTATGTGTGTGTGTGTGTGTGTGTGTGTGCGCGCATGTACGTGTATGCGCGCATGTGTGATTTTGTATGCAACTGTTAGAAAATGTGGATTTGTGTGCGTGTGCGGGCATTTGGGTGTGTGTGTGTGTGTGTGTGTGTGTGTGTGTGTCCCTAGTGTGGCTTGGTCACATGAAAATAGTGCTAATGAGGGACTACTGTTCACAGCTGGCACCAGTGGTCAGACCTCTACTGCACACACACATACACACACACATGCATGCACACACCCACACACTCGCTGCCAGAGATTTGAAAGTCTGTCAGGGAAAATGACAGCGGGCAAGATTTTCTCCAGACCTCTTGGCGAAGGTTCCTCCTGTCGTTGTGTGACAGGGCACACAGTTTCTGCGGTTTGGTGCTCCAGCAAATGGACAGACGGACTACCAACTGCACTGCTAATAACAGTATTTAACTTTATACGAGTGCTTAACTTTATTCAGTGTCCTAAGGAGCCAGAGGAGACCAAACAAGAGCTAAAAACAGTGTGAATCCTAGACTTGCATCAGGACTAACCCAAGACTCCAAATTAAGGCCGATGTTGTTGCAGACAACTGTTTCCTGCATATTAGTCAATGCATCTTAGTAAAGAGCAGCCTTGGTAGACCGCTACAACCTGAAAGAGAAATGTAATCTAACCAAGCCGGTACTGTTCCCCAGTTTGTTTCACCTGCATGTTTACACTTTGGTCGTTAGCGGTTAGCTTGGTTATTACAGTACACCAGACAGGCTGTGCCTTTCTTCTTGTGCGTTGTATTTACAAATAAGAAGTGACAATTGGTGCGTTTGTGATTTATTTTAGAAAAATGTTGTGTACGGCAGGACAGACCTGCGCCCTCCTGCTAGTTTATAAGCTAATATTGCACGCTGGGCTGTGTGTTTGACGTTTATCTGCCCCCTAGTGGCCAGAAATATAGCAGGATAGAGTGACTACTCGAGAATAATCATAATGAAAACAATATCATGGCTGTGCGCTGTCTGTCGATCCAGAGACTAATAACCTTAAAAGAGTTTCCAAAAGCAGAAAATGCAAGTGCTAACTAGAAAAGGATGTGATGGCAAGTTCCCACGTCTCCCATTTGACCATTGTGTAAACCCAGTGCATCATGGCATTTCATCATCACTATTAGTACCTAATAAGGCATTTATGCAACATGATGTGAGTGTGTTTTTTTTAATGCATTTTCACACATACTTCAACTTGTTTTCTCTGGTGCCATTTTAACATCTCAAGTCTACAGACCTCCCAAAATGGGTAAATGGGTACATTGGAAAAACAAAAAAAAGACTGACTTTGACTTGTGGGTTGCAAAACACACATGCACACATAAATATTCACTCATTCACATGTGTACACCAGAACCTCCATACACACAAGCAGTTGAGGGCCCATAGCAGCAGTCAGTAATCACTGTCCCATTAGGAGGCTTTTGGCCATAGGAGGTTGTTTTAAAAACCTTAATCCTCTGTCCCAGTAGGGTGCTGTTGCTGGCCACTACCCAGCATCCAGGTGATACATTATGGGAGGGCAGTGGATACTATTGACTGTGTGTGCGAGTGTGTGTGTGAGAGGGAGGGAGAGAGAGAGAAAGAGAGAGAGAGTATCTGGCTCACACAGTTTCTCATTGGAAACTAGCCAGCTGACAGCATTTGGCAGCGCCTGTTGAGCTTTTGTGTGAAAACTTTCTTCAGCCAGAGAACCAAACACACTGTGTAATTGTTGTTCGTGTCAGACACAATATACTACAGCGTGCACTCATTACAGCCAGATGAAGATGGATCTCCATGTTTGAGTCGTTTCACAAAACAAAAGCATTTTTTTTGTACATTTCTTCGTTTGCTTCTCTGCTGCCTAATTAGAGAGTTAGATTAAAGCGGCCAGCATGACTCAAGAGCAGCCATCTCATCCCAGCCTCTTTTGATGGAGGAGATCGGCTGCTTTAATTACTGGTCTTCATTCATTCATGTTTCACCCAAATTGTTCCATGGTCACATGATGGGGATTATCCGCTACTCGTGGTCATGGTTGGTTGTTTGAAGATCACACAGCTTCTGAAGCGCTGTTCACACAGACGCACCAACTAACAAAACACTTTCCCTCGCCAGCTTCATCTCATCAACGTGTTACACCGTGTGATGCAATGCGGGATCTTAAAGAAATCATGGCTATCAAAGATTGGAATTTTTATCACCAGTAATCCATATTCATGGATTCTCTTTAAATGAGCACACTGAGAATATACACAAAGAGATGCAAATGTTCTACAAGATTGTGCAGAAGCAAAAACTGATTATGCCTATGAGATTATTCAGTTAATGACTCCTCTGAACTAAGTCTGGTCTAAGTATATTTGCTGTAACTCAGCTGTTCTCCATGCAACACCAGACCCTTCAGGGAAACAGGCGCAGTTAGCACATACAGCACACCGGTCAATACTGAGGAAACCTAAGAGAAAGATTGCTCCTCGGCAGTATTTCTGCTAATGAAAACCATACACAATCCCTCTGGCCTGAGGGAAGATGTGCAGTGGAAACAGTAGATGAGCCCGGAGCCATGAATGATACATTACTGCCTAACCTTGAGGGACTGCTTGGCGGACAGTGGGATCAGAACAGTGCAATCAATGCCACATGCCACAAGGAGCGAACACATGCAGAGCGGAAATCCATCACATCTTTGCGACAAGACACTCTTAAAGTCATGCGTGTCTATTAAGAGATGTCTTGAAAGAGCATCAGTGTGTGTGGATGCACACGTGTGCGCCGCAGCAGAAATGCAAAACAAGTGAATAATAATATTAAAAAAAACGAGTGAGGACGAGTAATTAAAGCCATGTGTTTGGGGCAGTGCCATGCGGCTGAGGGTGCCAGGATGGAGAGATGGCAGGGTGCGTTTGCAAGCCTCACGGTTTCAATCAGCAGGAGAAGCGACAAAGACTTAGGGCTGGGGGAGCAGAGATGCATGGGGGGAGGACAGCCTGGCAACCTTTGGCCATGGGGATGTGGAAATAAAGTTTTACATCCCCAGCTGTTTTATAGTGCCATTTATTAGAGAGCAGGTGCAAAGCTATTCAAATCTCCCTTAACTAGTAAAATCACAGAATGAATTGCACAACCAGCTTGTGCAGGCGCTGACGAGGAGAAGGCAGTGAGTGAGGATGAGAGAAGGAAGAGGAGAAGCAGGGAGGAGTGGAGGAGTCATCTTTGAGGGTAAGAAGCTGTTGCTGCCAGAGTTGAATCACCCTGAGTTTGCAGACTCCGTTGTTGATCGGCTAAACTCCACGCTTTGCACGACTCCTCAGCTGATATGTGTGTGATTAAATGTGTGTCCTCGATTTTATCCACAAGTGCACGTGTGTCTCCGCACACACAAATGCATGAAGGGAGAGGCAGCCCCTCTCACGCAAAGAGCTGTGATTGTGTCAGTGCATCGGGCGTCCTGCCAAAAAGAGGAGAGGAGGAGGAGGAGGAGGAGGAGGAGGAGGAGGGTGGTGAAAAAGTTTGAGTGGGGGAGGGGCCCACAGGTGCTGAGCCTTAAGCCTGGGGGGAGGAGTGGAAGGAGGAAAAATCAGGGAGAGGCAAGTGGATGCATTGGGAAAGAGTGTAAAGACGGGGGAGTCTGCAGCTCCCTTCCAAAGCCTCTCTCCTGCTCTGTTATGCAGGATGGGCAAATGGGGGCCGTGCACACATTTTTACGAGTCCAAAACAGCAAACGGCAGGACGACGGGGCCGATGGCACGCCAAGGCCTCTGACAGAAAGGGCTGCGAGAGAATAGCGTGACATCCGAATATGTCAACAAAAGGAACTGCAGCATTTCTCTAAAGATATCCGAGCCGTGACATATGCTTGCCCACTGCATGATAAATGCTTTCCGTGAACCTTTCCAAAATGTGTGTGTGAGAGAAGCAGTGAGCGAGTCTTGCCATAAAAACCAGCGTGTTTTGAAATACGACGTGAGAAGATTCTTTTTATTTCAACTGTTGACTCTTGAACTGGTTTTCTCTTGCTTCCCGATCCCTCCACTCAAATACACGAGCACAGAGAAACGCACACACACACACACACACACACACACACACACACACACACACACACACACACACATGCAGACACATTAAATTAGCTCCTTTCAAAAAGAAAGAGAGAGGAGGGAGGAAAAAAAGCATGCTGGTAGATTGTATTTGCTCAGCAGAATTTAATATGAGCGAGCTGGAGGTGCTTTTCTTCTGAGGCCAATTCCCTGGAGACACATCCATCTCTGGGAGATGGTTGGGAGGACAAAGGAGGACTGCCCCCAAGGCTCAGCCCGGGCCCGCTTAAACACACACACACACACTTTCACACACACTCTCACACACACACACACACACACACACACACACACACACACACACACACACACACACACACACACACACACACACAAACACACACACACACACACACACAGAGCATGATCACGCACGCAGATATCAACAGTTGCAAGAGCACACATAGACGTGCACACAGATGCGCTTATTCACACAAGAGCAGCGCTCAGACAGAGACCGCCTTGTCTGACAACAACTACAGGCTTGGTCAAACAGGAGGAAGGAGGAGGGAGAAGGGAATTGGGCATTTAAAGAGCTGCAGCAGAGACCTTTGCTAAAAAGTAAAAGGATGGATTGAAGGGAAGAGCATTTAATACAAAGTGACATGCAGGATGCAGAGACGTGGCCAGGGGAGGCTATGTCAGTACTAATGAGAGAAAGTAGGAAAGTAGAGACAGAGAAAAATAAAAAGGGAGGAGAGGTTGTAGTGAGCAGTGATGCCCCGTGGCAGCACTGTCAGAATGAGGAAATAGCAGGTCTGTGTCTAAAGGTTGTGGCAGACCTGCCAGGCAACTTGAATCAGAATGTGACAATCATCCCAGCTGCTCGTCTGGCAGCAGACGGCACAGGTAACACTGGCACAGGTGTTGTGGGAGGTGAGGGAAAACTTGAAACCAGAGCGAGAACCAACCCTCCACATGTGCCCCACAAACTTACCTCTGCGTATCAAAACCAACTGCAACCTATTATACAAATGTGATATGCAGTTTAGGGAATTGGGTAATTGTGTTTTGGTTAGTTGGTATAAAAAGTCGCGTAATCACTCTAGTGCGAAGCCCTTGGAGAATTCCTGCCCTGGAACAGCCCCCTGGCCTTGCTTAGTTCATTTCCTGTTCCTGGCGGAGGCAATGAGGGATAATAAGCTCCACGCTACGCTTACTGCTCTTGATGATGTGGTCTCACAACCTCACTAATACTGCAATCAGAGGAGCCTCGGAGAGCATGAGCAGTACTGAGAACTGTCGTGCTGAATCCCCTCTTTTTTTCCTGCCTGTGATGGACGTGACGCAGTGTGTCTCCGGAGAAATCTAGGAAGACTGTGTTGAAAACATGTCATCGAGACCGCAAAATGCGTCGCAACCGAGAGGAGATCGCTCATCTTCTTGTCTGAAGTGACGGCTGGAGTGAACCGCTCCTCTGGTGTGGTGTAGTGTGGCACAGACAGTCAGTCAGATATAAAAGCAGCAGAATCCCCCGGGGAGTACTGGCAAGATGGGCTGTTCTCGACGGAAACTTGAAAAGATCAGATTTCTGGCTGGGGGAGGGTGGGGTGCAGTGCAGTGCTGTCAGACAGTTGTGATGGGTTATGAGGAGCGATGAGTCGAAGTGCGTGCTGTTAGTCACCAAAACCCTGCATCCCATAAAGTCGCACTCTCTCGTTTTAAGCCTCGGAGGAGAATTACAACAGGCTGTAACATGTGAAATTCAGCCGAGGCCGTTCAATAAAACATACTTCAACAAAGCGTGATTACACAGAAACCAATAAAATGGGGGATGTGAGTGATTCATATTAAAATCCTGCAGCTTGAACCGAACTTCGATGCGAGTGCTACCGCAGCTCTGCTCACATCCTCCCTCCCCCCGCAGTGCTCCCCAAATCATAAACAGATCCTCGCTTATTCCACCAGCGCTAGTGCCGCCTGGGTCACATTTACCCCGGCCCGGTCGCAGATACCCATGACCAAACTCATTACACACTTACCCAATTACCTAGTGAGACCGGGCAGGTGGGGACTAAGGGGCACGCACCACACACACACACATACGTGCGAGCGCAGAGGGTTAGCGGCAGGCTACGGGGGTCGTGGAGTGCGAGGGGAGTGTTAGTTGATATTGACAAAGCATTGAGTTGCGTCCAGGCCTGGCCCCCTCCCAGCTGGCTCTGGGCCACGATACAGGTGCCACACTAGATCACCAGCCAGTCCTCTCCACCCCACGGCCCCCACCGCTGCTGCATATCGCTCTCCGGCGAGTGTGAGCCTCCACAACAGGTGCAGTAGGTTGGGCTGCAGGCCCCGACATGCAAGGAAACAGACTGTTATTGTGGGCCTTCCTTCCATCATCTCCTCTCTTCTTTTTTTTTTTTTCCTCCTCCTCCACCGTTTCTCTTCCCAACAGCCCTGGGGAGCAATTGAGAGCTCCAACCTGTAACGTGTAACCCGAGCGCAACTCTTCTGTATTGTGCAAGGATGTTGAAAAGAGGAGGGGAAAAGTGGAGGATATGTTGCACATGCGAAGGATTGGACAGCTTGGCAAGGATTTGTGCGTGGAGATGTGTGTGTGTGTGTGCATGCGCTCCTCAGCGTATCTGGTGTATTTTGGAAGCTGTAAATACATAATAAGAGCATGAAATGACAGATTTCGTACCCTGTGGCTGGCAGCGGAGCACTCAGTTGCAGGATTAGACACACTGCTTTCACTTGCTGACAGTTAAATGGTATTGCGTCCATCTGTCAGTATGGTCAGTGATGGCAATTTAAGAAACGCAGAAGTAAATGCACGCTCACTCAGCTGTCCGTATACAAGCTCATGAGTAAAAGTGCTGGTGCAAAACGCTCTATAAAAAAACAAACCTATCAACTGACATCCACAGCGAGCGCTCTCTCTACTGTATGTTTGCAGAGGAAAACTTTGCAGCCTGCTGCATTTCATTATGAGGAATCCAGATGTGCCTCTAGTCTGCCAGTGAATGGCTTCAGCTGTGTATGACACTGTTGTTGGCCTCGCTGCACTGAGCGCAGACACAGAAACGACGCCTCAGGGCAAGACTTTCTGCTCTCTCTTTCCCTCTCTTTTTTTTCTCCCTCTCTCTTTTTTCTCTGCCATCTCTCCATTGCCGGTCTCTCTTTCCTTTGTCTCTTTCACCCTTACAGTACGCACACTTTTTGCACCCTCTGGCCTCTTGTCACACCTCTTATCTCTTTCATGCCCTTGACTCTTCATTGTCCAGTCATGCTCAACCCCCCTATCCCCTCTCTTCCAAGCTTGTGTCTTTCACTCTCTCTCTCTCTCTCTCTCTCTCTCTCTCTCTCTCTCTCTCTCTCTTTCTCTCTCTCTCTGTCTCTCTCTCTGCCGCTCTTATCACATCATCTGTTCAGCCAGAGGAGGTTGGTCTGACCAGTGACAGGTAGTCAGAGGGCATGTGGGAGTTGGCTCCAGAAAGTCTGCCCCTATACCTACTGCCACACTGCCGCTCTCCCCCTCTTTTCTTCTTTGCAACTCTCAGGCAGACAGACAGACGCACACACACACACACACACACACACACACACACACACACACACACACACACACACACACAATCATTTGCAGCCTGCATGGTGGACCACTCATGTCAACCACCAACCAAGAAATTAGAAGAAAATAAGAGAGAATTAGTGTGGTGGAGGTATCAGTCATGGCACACTCTGCAAGAACTTAGTCATCATTGTGCAAATGACTAACACACCACAAAGCTGCTGCATTGAGTTTGATTCACAGTTTTCACAGTTCTTTGTGTTATCCGTTATTCCTCCTTTCCTTTCCTGTTCTGCAATGAATAATATGGGAGCAAAGGGTCAAGGTGCTCTAAATTGCCAAAAGCATCATGGTTTTCTTCTACTCTGCAAGAAACACCAGCTGTTCCCGAATCAAACTAAACTGAAGACGAGAGGATTATATATAATAGCTGGGAGGATGATGGGAGGAAAGTTTGTGGTGTGGTGTTTCCACTTTGATTTTTCTAAGTGATGAGGCACGTTGTAGTCGCTTCATGCATGCACAGATATGAGCCTCAGGTGGACAACTGTTGCACAGCAGAATCTGTGAAGGAGACTGTTGGATGTTCAACCACTTCAGCATCACTTGGTATTGTTTTATTGATCATTTAACATCTCATTGTGCCATGAAATTACATTCTTACTCTCCATTGACCTTAAAGAAACCCTGGATATTGGATAGTTGTAGCATTCTGCCCTCTAGTGATTCAGCCATGCAACTGCTTTCTGCATTTGTTTAAGTTATTCTTGTCTTTTCACAGCTGATTTTAGAAACACACAATCCATTTCACCTGCCACATAAAGAAGGCACACAATCCTGCACGATTCAATCTGAGGATGTTTTCAAAATAAATTTGGATTCACCAGACTGAACTTAGGCCAAAACAATAAATTAGTCTTCAGTGTCACTGACCCCGGGCAGACAGGTCATCTGTGATGGCTGTTGTTGAGCTGGATCAGATCAGACACAGCTGACAGACCACCGTCTAGACAAGGAGCAGACCCTTTCCTACTATTGTTTGTTGGTGGTTAGTGGTGGGAGAAAAACAGGAAGAGTGCGTGACTAAGCCGGTAAAAACCTGGGCCCGGGAGGAATGAAAAGCTTCCTGCTGCCTTTAGATGTTTCGTCTCACACATGAGTTGACTGACAGGAAGGCAGAAATATCATCTCGTTCATGTTTCTACCTGATAAACAGAGCCGGAGTACAATGGGACGAGAGGTAGCTCGTCACACTGTATTGAGCACATCCCGCCACACGGGGGCAGCACCACATAATTGAAAACATTTGTACGGGTTTTTCAAGCCTTCAAGTTCACAGTGTACTTCTGATTAAGTCAAATGAGGGATTTATTCTTCTAAAATGTAGGTGTGTTATGTGTAGACTGCAGTAGATCCCTGAATCGCCACTGGTTACTTATAGGGATACAATACAAGGGATGGATGGATGGATGGAGGAACTCTCTTCCTTACAGTGATAATGGTTCATGTAACACTTTGTGAGACAGTGAGAAACAAGTTTGCCAAAATGTTTTACTATTTTTAAGTTCTTAAGCGACCTGTGCAACCTAAATCTTTTTTTTTTGACGGAGTGATTAGATTCAACTTCATCATTATTGCACATAATACATTAAGGTTCTCAGGTAAACAACAAAGGTGCAAAAAAGTTGAAACTGCATACATGTCCAGTATGAAGAAGTAAAAATATATAATATATGTACACAAGAATTTGGACCATCATTATCTCACCTGCTTCATATCTCAACAGAATGAAAGGGGTCCAGGTGAGAAAGACTCCCTGCACAGATCCCCAGTCCATGATAATTTTGAGTCTCCAATCGGCTTAATCATGCATGTTTTCTGGCTGAGGGAGAACACAGGAGGAGCGATGTATGGTGAGACTGACTGGGATAGACTGGGAGTCGTATCTTGGACCTTCTTGCTGTGCGATGCAATTCCTAACCACTCTGTGTTGCTCCACGGGCATAACAGGATTCAGGTGATATACTGACAGTGACAGTTCTAATAATTTGCACCCATGACATGTTGTACGTGTCAAGCAAACATGAAGTTTATGGATTCACAGAAGTATTTATACAGTGCATAACTTGCACTGTCCCCTTCATTTGACCTTTATCTACTTTCCTTTGGCCCATGTGACAACAAGCACACACATGTCGGCTATGGTAATGATGTCAGCTGGCTGTCTCACCTTCATAAAGGTCAGAGAACTCGCACATTTCTCACATTCTTCCTCCCGCCGCCTGTCCTTCCCCCCAAAAAGACAGGAGTAAATCTGTGTCCCAGACATAACATTAAGCAGTGATCATTTTCCCCTTGCAAAGGTGGTTGTTTTACCTCGATGGTTGAGTTAGTGGCACTGTAATTATGGCAGAATTTACAGCTGCAGCACAGGCTGTGACATTCCTCTGCCAGCTGGAGGTCCGCCTGTAAATCTGGCACCTTTACCTGGGGATCCTCCCCTCAGAGCACACACACACACACACACACACACACACACACACACACACTGCTGGACCTCCTATTTGTGTAGTCACAGGTGTAATGTGTATGTGCATATAGAGATTGTGTGGTGATTTACTGAACATGAACAGTAAGGTGATACAATTAATTGAACTATTTGAATGAAAATACATTTTAATAGTGACAAGTGACTGTTGTTTTAGGTGTTAGGCTAAAGTGAAATCTTTCTCAGTCAAAAGTTTGTAAGTCCAGGCAAGGTCATTGCTGTTTTACGTTTCCAAAATAAAATTTGAGGCCAAAACTTTGTTACGGAACAAGAAAAAATGGCAGGAAAGAAGAGTCACTTTTTCACTCTCTTTCATCCTTTTTCTCTTTCCAGTTGATTTTATTTCCAATAAAACAGTCCAGAGAACAAGATGGAAACCATCAAGAAAATGAAACATAGCCCCCTGCTCTAATAAGATTGTGAAATAAAAACTTTTTCATGGAATAAAATCAACATAGTAACATAACAAAGAATAAGATGATGTTTTGCTCATGTTTGACACAAACAAAGTTATTACACTCAATATAACAGGGTATGTGATTTGAGCACTTGAGGACAGTCTCAGTTCACTCACTTGCCAAACATGTCTAACTACACACAGTTTATGAGCAGGTATGAGAATCTGGGTTGCAGCCTCACCCTCTACTCTCTTGCTGTAACTGTAGACACTATTGAGGCTCGCTTGCTCAATAGTCTCAATGATTGTGTGTATGAGAGAGGAGATTACACCTGTCAGGTGTTGTGGGAAAATGACTCGAGGGTCTTTTTAGGCTTTTAGAGTTCAATCCCATTAGATTTGCAGATTAAAACTTCTGAGAAGCCCACTTAACGTTCCCCTCGGTGCATGACATTGCAGACCAAGTGTTCCACTTAGAAATGTCAAACAAGCCGGTGGCCGGTCACTCTGCAAGGTCACAGGATCGCACGGTGGAGGAGGGATGGAGGAAGGGATGTAGGGAGAGCAGGAGGCCCAGAGTTGGGCACAATCGGCAGCCAGGGTAATTGAGCCATGACTATAGTAAGGCTCTGTGGCTGAGTCATAACGACTCCTGCTGCCAATCGAACCCAGAAACCTTATGTGTCACTACACTCAGTTGGTGAGTCGAAGCAACTGGTAACTTAAAAAGTCTGGGAGACAGCAATACATGTGGCACAGGGACTTTACTTAAACAATGTACTTGCTTATTTTGAATGTCCCTGCATTTCACTTTCATGATGAAGTGAACACACCCACAGCAGTGGGTAATGCAAGAGCGCCTAGGGAGTAGTTGGGGTTCAACCACAACTGCCAGTATAAAGGATTAATCTTACAACTCAGGCCAAATTCTCAAACCTTATGGGATGTAGAAATCATGTAGTCAGACACCGAAGTATGGAAGAAATCAAAAATCTGACGACGGTCTGTCTAATACATTAAGGAATCACTTAGTCTTGATGGGGGCATGAACATTGTAACCTAATTTCATGGTCCAATCAAAAACTGTCAAATATTTGACCATAAAATAGCGTTTCGTCTCATTACAGCCACTTATCGGGGTCCAGACACTCCTCTATCTGGCCACTTACACCAAGTCCTCCAGGAGGATCCTCGGGCGTTTCTGAGCCAGCCAAGACATGTAATCCCTCTGCCTTGGGGTGTCCTCCAAGACGGACATCCAAAGAATCCTGACCAGTTGCCCAAACCACCTCAGCTGGCTCCTCTTGATGCAGAGGAGCAGGGACAATGCTTTGTCTGGTGCACAAAACTTATTTTAACTGTTTTAACTTATTTTAACTGTTTATCATGATTTCATTTCCATTACTAGTATTACAAGTTGAGGGCTGGAACATACACAGACCCAAAAACTGAAATATCTCTTCACATCTGCATTTTTGTGGACCCTCTATCTGTCTATACCCTGTTCCCTTTTCCTCCCACACATAAACATGATCCTAAAATAAAAGACCAGAAAAGAACTGGTAAGATACTTCTGTCTGAACCACATCTCTGAAAAAAAAGACAAATAAATAGTTGCTTAAAGTGAACTATCAAAATACCCATTGCAGGTGATATGCTCATCCTCCCACACTTGACTTCTGTCTTTCCTGCCGCTTGAGTACAACTTACAAATATGCACACCATCTGACACTGCCAGTCAATATTTACAGGAGGATGCATCAGTCTCCAGATGAGCAGCCATCTGCTCAGACTCACATCTTCTCCCTGTTCCTTTACAGAAAACAGCCAGTTTACGCACAACAAAGCCAAAGTGTTGTACCTAACCCTTGAGGCTGACTGAACCCACTGAACCCAGAAACTGTTCGAGCGGCGCAGCTTCAAGCTGGAGCAAAAGAAAAAAAAAGAGAGGGGGACTTGCAGTTTTGTGCCACTGTGATGGTGCTACTGCTGCTGCTGTGATGCGGGGGTTTCTGCAGGACAGAGAGAAGAGGACAGCGGGAAAGCTGACGGTGTCAAAACACATTATTACAGTCTCGGCATGGAAAACAGCAACTGGACCAGACCTCACAGAGAGAAAGAGAGAGGATGCTCAGAGGCTGGACAGCAGACAGAAAGGGAGGAGGACGACAAGGGGAAAGAAATACAGTAATAGTCAATGTTTTTTTGACCTAGTCCTGAGAGTCAGCCTTGATCTCCTGCAAAACAGGTCCCAAACAAACAAAGAAGGCAGAGGGAGAGACAAAGGCACATGTGAGTCTCTAGGGTTGGCAGTAATGGAAAAGACAAGCAATCGTCTCTGTCAATTATTACCATAGTGTGCTGCCCAGCTGTCTCTTTCAAAAGGCAACCATTGTGGGAAATCATTTATGGCTCATTCTCAGAAAAAGTTTTGCTTTGTTCACACCTCTTTGTCATGCTGTTTTCATCCCTTACATTGGCAGCTTGTAAATAAACTGAAACATACATGCTTTGCTCAAAGTTTAAAGCAAGCCGCTCATTAGGCAATACGAGCAGCACGCTAAATTTCCGCTATTCAGCAGATGTCTGAATGACTTTGAAAGTTTTTCAACTGTCAGCTTGCGTTTGCCCCTGGCTCTAGACCACCACTCCCCACCCTTTGGCCTGGATCTGCAGAGAATGGCTCAGTCCAGCACCATGCAGCTACAGATAAGCTAAGCAAGGGTGATAACCAGCACCGTGCAACTATCCTGGAGGAGGGGGGGGGGGGGTCCCGGAGCACATCCTGGGAACTTGTAATCATGTGTGCCGCACGCTGTCCACTCAACACGCTCTCAACACTCCACATTACACTCCACATCCGGCCCCACGCCGCTCTCAGCCTTGTGCTGCTGCCGCTGCTGCCACTTGCACTAGCTCACCTCCAAAGCATCATTCACACCCGTCCAGAAATCCCAGAAACACCTCCGCGCCACCAACCTGACACCTCAGCGGCAGCCGGGTATAAATCAGCAGCACTGTGGCGTGGCTAGAGGTGAAGACACAGGAGTTGGATGACACGGAGAGGTCATACAATATCTGGAACACATCCTGGACGGCAACTCCTTCTTCTAAGGGGGCCAGTGAGAATTAGCTCCACCTGAAGATGGTGGTGTGCTATACAGTGTCACGTGTATTCCCCAAAAACAGCACATCCATATGTTCCACGAGACGATTATCACACTCCAGTGTGGGGAAAACTGCCGCCCCTATTTTCCCAGAGATCTGTGACTCAGAGCATCATTAACGCACGCACACACAACACTGTTATTCAAGCCCAGTGAAAAGAACGCCCTTTAGTGCCTCACCTTTTCCCCCTGTTTGCTCCATTTGGAGACTCTCATGCAAAGTTTGCAACACCCAGGCACATAGCGCAGCCCATTGTGCTCTGGATTTAAAATTGACAAATCTAATTAGCTTTATTTGGGCCTCGTGCTTGAAATTAAAAACAAAAGATAAATGATGGATTGTTTCAAGGTGGCGTTTGACACTAGGCTTAACAAAGGGGAGTTTTTCAAAGAGCTAAATTGAGGCAACATTTGATGCAGGATACTTGCTCAGAGTAAGTCTTATGATGTTTGTACAAATCAGTGACAAATGCCCCGTTTGTGATCCCATTCAGTATTTATACATCTAATTACAACTTTGAATAGATGGACATAGAACCAGAACGAGTGAGCTGACCTTTCGGTTGGCCAGAAACAAACTGCTAGTCTGTGATAGCAGGATGAGAGGTGTCGGAGAGTAGCCAGCTGGCCCCATTTGAAAGCCCAGCACCCGGGCAAATAGGTCAGCGCCACTGGGCCATGGTCTCGGCAGGAGACTGGGAATTGAGGCACTCCAAGGTCCTGGTCTGATCTGTCGTCAAATAGCAGTGGGTGTCCAGCCAGCGGTCAGCGGGTCGGCCCATCCGACCAGGGCTCTAAGGAGGGGACAGGCGAGGGAGGGTGAAGAGGGAGAGTAGGAGGACAAGAGGCGAGTTGTGTTGCAAGGGCTGATTATGCGAGCCGCGGGGCTGGTTTCCTGGATGTTGTGTTTGTGTTGGAGCGGGTGGCTCCAGGCAGATGTTGCAAATGAAGGAGGTGCTGTTTTGTGTTGACATTGTGGGGGGAAATCATTCCGGATGGCATCTGATTGGTGTTTGAACAGGCGATGTTTCCAATGACAGTTTAAAAAGCCCCACCAATACTAAACCATCATCATACTCGTGATATTTGATATCCATGAATTACTTTTCTGTAACTTTAAGGAGAGCCTCCTCTCCACGCACAGCAGATTTAAGCATTACCATCACACTTGACTGGGTTTGAAGACTAAATGATCCGTCACTGTGGGAAAACTGTCTGCTCTGCTCTTGCTCACTTGCACAGCGGTCTTTTCACATGTTTTTCTTTCGCCTTTTGTTAGACAGCGTTGCTTTCGCTCTCCAGGCCCTCGGTGTTTATGCCACTGACACAATCAGCCTCCAGCTGTGCCCACTGCCCACACACACACACACACACACACACCATCCGTCTCCCAATGAGAGCACACAAACGGTGCCTCGGCAAACAACGGATGACCTTTTACCTTTCCAAAGACACCTGCACACACACACACACACACACAATCAGACACCCGCCAATATAAGCAAGCACACACTCATCCACACAAAAGGTACAGGCATAGAGTGATATATGGCCTTGATAATGCTGATAGGTTTGACTGCAGGGCTCCGACAGACTTTACAGCTGCATTGTTGAACAGAGATAACGAACAAATGGCTGCTGGTGACTGCTGTAAACGCACTCTGTGACATACTGTGAAAGATGGTCTTAATGAGGGAGCGAGTGCATATTGTCCTTCAGTGTATATCTATCTGATCTTGCTGCTGCGCCTTCTTGCTGCCCATATCGGTTTGCAGATGTTGTTGTTTTGCAGTAGATTGGAAATACGTTAGCTCGACCTACACAATGACTGAAGATGTAGTCGGTCACATTTGAGTGGAACACTCTTTTTTTCCAATGTAACCATTTTTAACTTCTCTTTATTGTTCATTGTTAAAGATTTTAAATAACTATATTTCATCATCTTACATGTTTTTTCTGCATGGAAGATAAAGTGTCTATCCATTTGTCTGTATCTACCTATATTAATAGGTTGTGTGATCACACATTTTTGATAGGGTAGGGCCAAGTCGGACACTGACTTGTGAGTATTTGTCACCTGCTCACCCTCAGACATCACATATCTCACACACCTCTGTCTTCACTGAGAACTCATAAAAACAGAGTGTGAAAGATTGTTGAATGAAACATGTTAACCTCTCCTCTCATTGTGAACTGAACTCTCCTTGGTCAGCATGTGATCTCTCGCCACAGCCGCATTTGGCTTGAATTGTCTCAGATATCCTCAGATAAAGTTTGGACTCAAATAATGGGCAGCTCTTGGGCGGCCTCTTACTGTGAACACATGTAACCTTGCTTCCAATAGCTGCCGAGGAATCGCGATTGCAGTAATTTGCATAATGTGGAGGGGGGAAAAAACAACAACTTGCACTGAAGGCGTGCAAAGTTGCATCATTGCGCAACGCAGAGAGCGCGGAGTTGCGGGGATGAAAGAGCGTGAAGGAGCCCCTCCCTCCTCCGGCTGCCTGTGAGTGGCCGCAGCCTGTGTCAGTCAGGGGGGAGGGCTGCACCGTTTCTTTCTATGCCCGTGTCTGTGTCAACTCCACAGGCAGATTGCTTTCCTCTTATGTGGCTGACAGAAGCAGCAGCAGCAGCAGAGGCGGAGGCAGCAGGATTTCTACACAGCTGTGCCGCTGCGCATCCAGCCTTTTGGATACCCACTCCTCTCAGGGAACTCTCCTCACTAAACTTTGACTGAAGAACTTTTTTGGGGGGGTGGGAGTGTGAGGATCTCCATCCTGCTCATGCGGTTTACCATCTGACTCTGTGGGAGACTTAAACTTTAACAACATGTTCTGCAAGTGCTCCATGCCGGTGCTGGTGGTGCTCCTCAGCCTGCTGTGCGTGGTTCGGGCTGCGCTCCCTGCTGCGGGCTGCACACCGTGCCATCTGCGGACCTGTCCCGGCGCTGCGGGATGCAGCGACGCTGGCCGCAGCCTGGCCCGGGACCCCTGCGGCTGCTGCGACCAGTGCGCCCGGCTGGAGTGGGAGCCCTGCGGCGGCCAGGACTGGACGCACGGATACTGCGCCCTGGGGCTGAGCTGCGCCTCTGTCAACTCCACGGGAGAGGCCACCATCCCGGAGATCGGAGTGTGCAAAGGTGGGTTTCAGTCGTGTGAGCTGTTGGTGGTGGAAGGTGTTACAGTAGCAAAGTGGATAGTGAACAGAATTAGAGGTAGGAAACAACAATTGACACGGTGTACATGGGTTGATGTAGACACTACAGATTTTATAAATATATGTATGTATATATATATATATATATTTTTTTTTTTGGAGTATCAATATAAACAGTATGTGCTACAGACAACAGCAGCATGTGCCTGGGGGTTTGTATGGGGTACTGCAAAAGTTTCCCAGTGATGGACTGATGGAGTCCTGTGTATGTGGTCTACTGGGAGCAGTGCTGGAAGAGATGGATGGATGGATGGATGGATGGATGGATGGATGGATGGATGGAAGGATAGAAACTTTCCAGATCCAGGTTCCAGCTTATAACTCCATGAGTTTGGAAAAACACACAATATTCTGTAGGATAAAATCTTTCTTTCACACATTTGGGGTGAGAGAGCTTGCCACTGAGGAAGCTGCTCGGTGCTCTTATGCTGTTCCCCATTGAGTTTGATCCATTGCCCATCAGTGTAGATCGCTTTGCTATCATCCTCCTCTGAGTCAAGGGGGGCAATCCAGGACAGAGCGGGCCTTTCTGATTTAAAATGCAATGAAAGAACCAGAGGTGTCAGATCTTTCTGTGAGGCGACTGTTCGCTTCCTCTCAGTGGTTCGAGGACACCACCATTCAGATGTCAGCGCTGTCCTCCCTGCCTGCCCGTCTGCAGTGCCTGTGGCTGTGTTTACCTTACAGCCACATACAAGCAGGTCTGAGGGGCTCTTGACTGCCAGGAGAGGAGTCATGTTCAGCTGCTCTTTCTCCTCCTCAAAGCTTCATTCAGCCTTCATTCAGGAGCATAATAATAGGTTTGGCAGCAGAGATTTGGCACAAAGTTACATTTCAGCTTTAGTGTGCTCTGCTCTCCGGTTTACAACTAGAGGAGGCTCTGTTTTTTCCCTCCCCAAGTGAATTGAGATAAGACAAAAATGTCTGTAATCTGTATGAGGGTAAAATTGTGGATTACCCGTGGCGTCACCAACAATGATGACTGTGTTTTGAAACTTTGAATACACTGCAATTTTGTTGACAGTGGGCGCTCCAGCGTGGGCCTTAGGGATGAAATGGTTTGACAGCATGATTGCAAAAGTCCCCGGCAGATTTTTTTTCTCCTGTGGGTCCACGGTGCTGAACTCTCACACTGGTCTGTTGTGCTGAGGACGGGCTCATTTTCCGCACAATTTGAGCAACCTCGTGAACTTCAAAGACGTGAGCTGGGTGTCAGGTTGCTCACGGTGAATGAAGTTAAGTAGCAATGGCCTCCCCCTGAGGACCTCCTCCACCCTCCTCCAGCCCCTTCACCTGCACTGTGTCCGGCCCACACTGGAATGATTGAAAGGGACCGACAGGGCTGTAGGAGAGAGTAAGCAGTTCACAGTGGGTGTCTGGATCCCCTGACCCTGCTTCCCTATCATCCCTCTGAAGGGTGGTCTGAGTCAGGGCTCCACAAGGGGTTTTCCAGGGGTCTCCAGCCCCCCTGGCCATCCCAGGAGACACTGCCGCTGATTGTGCCTCACACACAGGTTGGCCTGGCGTCTGGAGGACATCTCCTCTGCAAATTAACAGCTTTGGAAGTAGGGGGAGACCTAATGGCTCCTCTGATTGAGTCGTGCCTCTGGTCCTGTGGCTCCAGGGGCCTCAGCGTCAGGCTGCTGACCCCTAAATCAGGCACACGTACGTACACAATCTCAGTATCCCAAAGGGTCTTGGTGGGGGTAAATCAACACCTCCCAGTGTGTTTTCAGGGGCCACAGTAGGAAGGCTGCTAGAAGCTGATCCTAGATTTTCCTCCTGAAGCTGCATAGGTCTTAAAGTGATTAGACTCGCAATCAGGAGTAGGGGGTAAATGTTTCCGCTGTGTGATCCCCTGTTTTTCTGCTCACAGTTTTGATTTTCTGGGTGGCCTTAATCTGTTAGCGCTGAGATGCAAAACCTCACAACACAAGTGACATTGTGCACTCCATACAAGAGGAATACCTAAGTAATGGATCAACAACTCTGTGCTGAATCTTTTGTAGCTGTACAGTTGAAGCCATTGTCTGGCCATTGAGGTGTAGATTAAAATGAAATGAAAAATAGATGCACACATATCACGCATGTTTGTTTGTAAACAATCTCAGCGTTATCCAGACCAGTTATTCTCGTCACGTACTGCCCTTTAGATGCTAAAGCTGATATCCAAGAAGGAGAATCAAGTGTTGTGGCCTCAGGTTGCAGGTCGGTACAGAGTGAGAACACGGGCACCTGCTCTGGGCACAGTTTACGGGCGACTTAAGTGTCTCGGATGTGCTTCGGCAAGCGGCCCCGTCACTCAGGTGAAATCATTCACTCTCTGCAGCTAAATGACCTGTTTTCCTCACCGCTCATCACACTCTCGTGTCCGTCCTCCTACGCCAAGTCCCCAATCTCCAGAGTCACTTAACATACCACGTAACAGCGTGTCTGTCTTACAGGGACGCTATGTCCACTGCACTCCGTCACATGCCGTCTGCTTCTCCCTTCCACTGGTATTATCTAATGTTTCAAAGACTTCCTTTTTAGCTCGCTATCAGCCAGAGGGCCTCTAGAGGTCAGCTTTCCCATCCTGGCCCTGAATGCCAAGACAAGCAGTCTCAGCGACTGAGAGAGAGGAATCCCCCTGGGATGGAGCCACAGACCCTGGCTAGAATCATGCCAGGTCAGATAAAAGATACCAAGACCGGTGCAGACTAGGAACAGGCTAAAGGGCACTGAGGCTAAGGCAGACCAGCTTAGAACGAACTGAGCTGACTGGGGTCAAGCAAAATGAATGAGTTAATGAGATATTGTTCGTACCCAGCCTTTCTTTAATTGTTTTGACTTCCCCCATTTTTTCTGCATGCCAGATTTAGCGCCCCACACAGACAGGCATCCCTGCCACCGCCACCTCAAAAGAAAATACCCTCCCAGGCACAGGAAAGCCTCGGGATGGAAAAAATGTGGAGCTGAGGATCATTTTAAGGTGAAAGGAAATCACAGGGAAAGTTTTGGTGCCGATCATTGAAAAGGCTGCTTGTGCTTTGCCAGCCTCGCTGGCCGTCTGGAAGAGCTATTAAGAGCAAGGGGCTGGCTTGAGGTAAAGGTAGTATTACCTTCACCTTCTCCACAAGCTGGTGTTTACTGTCCTGCTTCTTAGCATCATCCATCACTAAGGAGTCGTCAGCACAACCAGCCTGAACTTGAAGAATGTGTTTGCGAGGAGACTTTCAGCTGCAGTCACTCTGGCTGTAAAATTTATCAAATTCAGACAGTGGCTTTACCCCACCATGGAAAATATGTCTGAAATGAATGTGAATCAATATAAGTGTCTCACGTTGATTTGCAGCATTTAATAGTAAAATCACTCTTAGTCATCCTGATATTGTTTCTCTGACCCCTAACAGAGAATAAAGGGGATTTTAATTTTATGGGGCTTTGGTCCAGGTTGGATTGCAGCACTAGTCCCAGTTACCATACTGTGAAGTGCTTGTGTTTGTACTGGACGGTTAAACCTTTTCACCTTTCCTCTGGTGCATTGTTCTGGTGTGTAGCTGTTTGGAGAAGAAAGCCAGAGTATTATGACAAGCCCCAATCATGCTTCCACATTGTCGGTTGAGAGCCCTGGGAGCTGAATGCTTGGAAAGGGGTTTCTCCGTGCTACAGTTTGTCTCATCCTGTTTACTCTGCTGCCAATCCCAGTACGCTTGGACAACTGTGAAGGAGGAGGATAATTTGGGGATGTATTTGTGTGTGCACTCATGCGTGCATGTGAAAGGAGCCCTGTGTGTGAGATGTGTATGTTGGGGTTTTGGTGGTCGTTCAGCTCTCATGGCAGCAGTGGCATGTGTTGCTGCTCCTCACATTCCTTCCTGCGGTGAAGTTTCATCCAAGTTCGGGCTAAGCCTCAAGGTGCCCTCTCAGGGGGGTAAGACTCACGAGGCGAAGAAACAATATGTGGATATGGTGAAAGTGGCCACGGTGCTGAGGAGGCGTTCCAGCAGGCAGCAGAGATGGAAACCCTGGGAGGGCCCCATGCTGTGGAACAAAAGCAAACAAATGGGCCCAATGGCTTAAGTAGCATGGCACAGCAAGGGGGAGGAGGGGCAGCAGCCCAGGAGCACAGTGGTCACTTCAGGACCGGCGGTGCCCGGGCAGCATGTTGCAAAAGAAGCTGTCAGCTGGTTTACCCTTCAGACCTTTGGGGTGACAAATCTTAGTTTCTGGCACACATTGCCCTCATGATTACACCCACACTGTTTAAAGGGGCCTTCATTGAAGAATAACTGTCCATTCCTGGCCAAAGATGATCCGGCAGGTCCGCAAACATCATCACATCCTCATTCATACTGTATATACATTTCCTCCTCCTACTCAGGAAATGTTGTTTAAGCGAGGACTGTAAATGTGAATATCAGTGTAAGTCTCAGGCGATACTGCCAGTATAAAGCCAACGTGTGGTCGCCAAATTGGAATGAAATGGATCTGTGCAGAGGCAGTAATATTCCTTCACCAAAAATAGGATTTTAAAAGAGCTTGTGAAATATCACTGCTTATGAAACCAATCTGCCATAGCTTCTATGTTAACACCAGAGAACACGGATAAATATAGCTGTTCTAGGTCGCCTTTAATCTCTTTTCATTCCCTGTTAAAATGGAGTAAGACACACTATCAGGTGAGAGTTGTTTCCCTGTGAACGCTGCTGACTCTGATGTTCCCTGCAGTGCTCCCGGACCACCCGGAGGCAGGCCTGGAGGACGAGCGCTGCCCTCTGATGACGGGCTGCGACCGAGCCGGAGGTCAGTGCGTGTGCGACGCACGGCACTCCTGCCTGGGCTCTTTCACGTATCCAGACCTAGAAACCTGCATGAAGGCCAGCAAGTCAGGTGAGCCCCTCTCTTTCCATCACACACACAGCATGTGCACACACTCATGCACACATGTTCTGAGGCCAAGTTAGAATAATGCTGTCCATTGAGAGGAGCTAATCCATAGCAGATGTGGCTCTGAGGTGACTAATGCTACTTACATATCAGAGTGATGACACACATGCTATGGCTTTGTCTTGTGGCTCCCCTCTCACCCTGAGTGGTGCCATTGTCTGTGACTCATTGATGACTGTGGTTTCTGTGTGTGTGTGTCTGTGCGTGTCTTGGGCTGGATTTCAGAGGGTCGGCGGCACGAGCACCGGGAAAGACACAGGGAGAAATATGTGGGACCATCCAACCCAGCTTGCATGTTCTCTGGGTGTAACCTGACCACCGATGGCTGTGTGTGTGAGTCGCAGAGCTGCCACCATCACTTTGCCTACATCAACCGCAGCCAGTGCCAGGAAGCTGCAGGTAACCTTCAAACGACCGGCTCACAGCTGCCGACCAGTAGCTTTACACAGCTCAACATATTTAGCGCTAAGATGTTCTCCTGATGCTCCAACTTAATATGTGTGAAATGAAACATGAAAACCAAGGAAAAACTATATATGATGACTTTTGATTTAATGTGACAGGATCCGCCACAGGTGAAAAACAAGCAATTAAAGATCCAGTGTGTAGGATGTTATGGCCCTTGCTGGTGAGGCTGCACAAGGCAGTGTACTGAACCCCAGTAGCTCTTAATGTGGCAGGAGAAAAAACGAAAATGTGAAAGGTTCTTTTTTAGGGGCTATTTGTGGCTTGTCCATTCTAGGCTTCTGCAGAAACATGTTTCTACATGTCCTGAAGAAATGTGTTGACTGTGGATATAAAGAGCTCTACCACAGCAAACTATTCATATTTTCAGGCGATAAATGGAAAGGAGCTAAATCCTACACAGAGGACCTTTAAACTTTTGTACCAGCGTGCCCAAATTAAACATTATATTTAAAGTTATGACATGACAGTGTGATAGTATCTGTGAAAGCCTAACTGGCACACATCATAATGTTACATTCAGGGACTGGGAACAGGGGGAGGAGGGGTGAGGAAACGGACGGCCAGAAAGAGTAAAGCAAGATGATATGAAAAGAAAACAAGAAAAGATCTTTAGAGAGTGAAAGACAAAGGTGTGAATGTGAATGACAGTGGAGCAAAAGTAGAGATCTCCGTGATAAGAAGAGGGCCCCTGTGAGTGGGTGTAGAAAGCATAGTGTCAATGAATGCTTACCCTACGTCAGAGGTAAGGAAGCGGACGACGCTGTAGGAGAATACTAGAGACGAGAACACAAGATACACAAGCATTTACCTCCCTCTGAGCCCTCCTCCTGATTGACACTTCTAAAGTGAAACTGCTATTGGCACAGAGAGCCGAGTGCCCTCATTCGGATCGCAAAGTGTCTGGTAGATAGACAGCCGCTAAGTGGTGGGTGCCTCCTGAGTGACACTTACAAACTTAGACGAGGCTGCCACCGAGTGCACTCTCTGAACCTTCTGTGAAGACTGGGTAAAACTGACCCCATGCAAGCTTTTTAAAGCCAGAAAACTGCAAAGCTGAGTAGAGCTGTTCCAGTGCTGGAGCTGACAGTTTCTGCAAGTATCTGCTTGTGTTTTTATTACGTCTCTTTTTGTACAGTGGCACGCTCAAACTGGTGTGTTCCCAGTGGGCTGCTGACCAATACAGAGAATCAGGTAACAGAATACTTGGCATGGCCAATCATAATGAAGGATAATGGGGTGGTACCTTGGGTGGCTCCTGTTCATGAGCTTTGATCTTCAAGCTTCTTCCTCTTTTTCCAGTTTGCTGACATCAAGGATGAAAGGGAGCTTTTTAAGAGCGCTCCATAGAAAAAATATCTCACATTATTCCATCTGTAAATAATGTAGAGGTGATTATAGAACAAGTCTGGAGCCATTTACTCAGTCCAGTCAAATTGTTTTGATGAATCGCTGAAGTCTAGTGTCATGGAGAAAGATCTGCTCCTCGAGGTTTGTAAGTCCCTCGACTCAAAGCTCGAGCCCAGTGGACGACAGTTTAAACTCACACCAGTGAAAACTGTAAACAACATTTTTCAGCAGCTTATGACTTCTCACTGCAACACACGCGCACACGCTCATGCACCCTTTCAGATGGCCCCTCATTAAGTAAGAGACCAGGATGTGTGTGTGTCTGTTATGTCTGCAACCATGCATCTGCATGCAGAGAGATGCACACATGTGTCTGCGTGTGATAATTATCTTGTTTGTGTAGATGTCTCGCCGGAGATTTTCCTTTGTCTGTCATCAGGAAGAGCTTCCTCTTCGACCAGACCGGGACTCTGTAGTTAGGATCTCACTCCCTCAGTCCCTCCAGATTCCATGCTGCATTCATTTTGTTTTGTTTTGATGCAAGCGCTTATTAAGATCTGTGTTAACACGCCCTGTGAGTGTGTGGCAGCGAGTGTGTCCTGTAAACCAGCAGCTTCGTGCCACTTGTCCTCACACGGGAGAGGGCATTGAAGTGTTGAGAAAACCTTTTCAGACACCAAATGTAGCCTGGACTCGCTCCTTGAGATTTGCAAACTCACACATGGTTATGGTTTGGCCTCTCGCTTTCCGTGTGACGCACTCTGTGCCCTCGTCGGTTCGTCCCTGCGCCATGACTCACGGCACTGTTAAAACCCTTCTCTGCATGGCCACATTTGGCGTTCGGTCACTTTGGGTTTCCTTGTGCAGCTTTTGTGGGCTCCTCTGATGTAATTTGGCTGCAAATGCTCAATCAGAAGCAACATGGTGTGCCAGACGCATTACCCACATGTCAGGGGAAAGAGGAAGTGATAAGTGGTGGGGAGGGAGGGGGATGAGAGGGAGGCAGACGCAGGGAGATAAGAAATCACAACACGGCATTTGGCCGAGGCATTTGTGTCAAGAACAGGCCCCGGGGTCTTCGGAGGGTGGTGTTTGGTAATTTAACACTCTGGAATGGTTTACATACTTCATTCATGATAAGGCCCCTAACTGCTATTTTAGAGGAATTCCCCTGCTGCTGCTCACTGACAGGAAAGAGCAACATCAGTTAGCAGCGTGTTTGGGTGATTCATACAATTGGTATTACTTAATGCTAACAGTTGCTCAGAAGTAGTGGCAGTTGGAAACCCAAGCTATGCTGAGGGGCAGTTAGGATGTCTGCTCACTGGCTCTGGTGGCCTGATAATGGAGAGTGAAACCTGCTGCTCACAGGCACGTGGAAGTTCACGAGCGGTTCAGCAGGCGGGGAAGCAGCACCCGCCACGATGCCAGGGCTCAGACCGGCTTCGCTCCCCACAAATTTACTTGCCCACCTATGCCACCTCCGTCCTGCCTCGCACTGCCCCTGTGAAAGAACTGTTAGTTCTGCATGGCTGCCGCTCCTTTGTGGGGGAGCTATTACTGGCTGAGCCAGACCGCCACTGGCTGGCAGGGGCGTGAGACATCTCAGTGCTGTGTGTGTGTGCGTGTGTGTGTGTGTGTGCGCCGCCTGCGGAAGCCACGGCCCCTGTTGTACCCTGCAAGCCGCTCGTTGCCCGGTGTTTGAGCATTTGAATGCGTGTGGGTAGCGATTTCAAAGAGGAAACAAGACTCTTGTGTGGTGATTGAGACAAAGAACTTCCCCTGAAGGCATGCTGGGATTGCTGTCAGCCCACTCACTACTCATGGTCAGCCGCAAACCAAAGCAGCCAGCGTTAGGCCTGCAGGGGAAAAGCCAAGACACACACTTTCATGAAGTCATAGACCATTCCTGCATGTCCAACTCTAACCTTCACTCCATTCACGAAACACAGACCTGAAGCCTCAGCTCGCTTGCCCAGCCATAACCATTAAGTAATCACAGACACTGAGCCCGCTGTCAAAGCCAAAGTCCTATTGTTTTAAGGCACATTTCTCTGATCATCATTCATTTTTTTTCTCAAGAAAGGGAACAGGTCCATATGGCCAAAATCCATACATAACTAGCTCTTCAACAATTTATTCAACATCTGTCTACAGCCCAGACCCCCACGTGTGTTCCCTACATCTGCTGCAGATGAGGGCTGAGATATTCAACAATGCACGTGACAACTTTTGAGTTATGTTTCCCTGTGCTTTATGCATTGCACCCTGGAGCAGACCCTGCACACCCTTTTTATTAACATTTCTTGGTGGATAAAATGATGGCTCGTACATGAGGCCGATCTCTTTCTGAGGAATAGGCCCTTTAGTTAGGCGGACGTCCTGCGTGCTCTCCTCCTCTGGCCTAATCTCCTTGGCCATCTGACGGCAAGGGAAGGGTGTGTTTCAGTGGAATGTACGCATGCTGTGTACACTTGTGATACACACACACACACACACACACACAAACACACTCAATGTGCACCTACATGTGGACAGTCTCATTACCTCACCCAAACATGCTGCTTCACAGCTGCAGCGGTGTTAGTGAGGACTCTGCAATCACGTTTCTCAAACACAAATATTTAGCGGACGAGCGAGAGAGCGCGGCGTGCAGACAGGAGATGTAGATCTGCTGCCGTGTGCCTGCGTACCTCGGGCTTCTAGCTGTGGTGTGAAGTTCCCACCAAGTGTTTCTTAGTGGTGACCCCTGTCTGTGCCTTTTGGCCTGGACCCCCTCCCAGACCTGCTCCGCAGTCTGCACACACGCACGCTCGCACACGCTGGAGCACACAAGCCAACAATGCCGACTTTCTCAGCTGGAACTGCTGGCGGGCAGCAGGCCAGGCCCCCACAGCTTTAGGTGAGCGACGGCCCTGATGTGTCCCTTTTGCGGAGCAACTTTATAAAACCTGAGGACAGACCAGAAACCCGCGGAGGGCAGCTGGACTGAGACAGCTTTGTTCTCCGCTGACTTGCTTCCAAAGTCAGTCGGTGAACAGAACTCACATTGTGCGCTTTTTCCATGAGTAAACTCAGGCTGTCAACACAGCCTCCTCTGCCTGGCTGAGCCGCTCTGGTTCGGGGGAAAGACTGCTCTCCTTGTACCGGAGCATTAAGAGAAGAAAAAACCCATTTAGATACGAGGTGTTTTTCTTTCTTCAATGAGCTGCTGAAACGCCAGAACTATGCATTGTTAACCAAAGAGACTATTCTGTGGTAAGGAAGCAATTTCCGTATCCCGCCTCTTCCAGTCCAGCGTCAGGTGTGTGTGCCTATCTGTGCGTACTGTATGTGTGTGTGTGTGAGACCCTGTAGATTATTGCGGGTCAAAGGTTTTCCATTCTTTGCTATCACAAGACCACATGTTGCCTAATCTGTACAGAGAATTTATCATGCATACCAAATCAGGCTTTTTGTGTTTGTGCAAACTGGAATATGGCCACCATTGTGATACAAAGATTGGTTCAGTGGTTGCTGACTCACTCATTACAGCCACTTATGCTCAGAGATAGAACACAAACAGTGCAGGATGAAATCCATTT
Source organism: Karalla daura (assembly GCA_029224185.1). Taxonomy (NCBI): domain Eukaryota; kingdom Metazoa; phylum Chordata; class Actinopteri; order Chaetodontiformes; family Leiognathidae; genus Karalla; species Karalla daura. Next base: position 9,687,385 of record CM055199.1, read on the forward strand.
GCTGCTGACTTTTTCCATTCTCCATGTCGGCCTATTGTGCTTCTAAATGCGCCAGTGAGAAAATTATATTAATTGGACCTGTTAGAGTTGGACCATTTCCACGGAGGATACAATTGCGTTCATTTGAATGACAATGGTTTGTCTGCCAGCTGCTTTTCCCAGCGCACTCTAACCCCGGCCATTATCACAACTGAAAGAGTAATCAGCCTTCTCTGGGAGACGTACAATACACTGAAAGTGTTTTTCAGCTCGCAACGTTGTGCAAGATTGTCCCAGGGTATTTTCTCTGGCTTTTAGCGGTGTGAGGTTTTCATATGCAAAACCGGTCTTCAACTGAGCAGCAGCAGCAGCAGCAGGCTGCATTAGACCGTATTGTAAGTAAAACATTTGCCAATCAGTGTTTCCAACTGAAGTTTATTTAAGTGCTGGATAGGAATTATGCCAAAAACCGTTAAAAGGGTTGTAGCCTCCCTTAATTTGGGGGCTTTTCCCCTCCTTTTCTATGACACTATTCAGCTTCAAGGATTTATCAATGAGAGCTTTGTGGCGGCACTCACTGTTCCCAGGTTGCTTGAGTAAACAGTACAGTACAGATACCTCACACTCCAAGTCTATTTATCTGGAGCCAGAAAAATTCAACGTTTCCCTTATCCTCAATTTCATCTGTCAGAAATGTTACCCACACCCACCGAAATACAGCAGTTACAGTCTAACAGCCCCTGTTTGTTCTGGTTCAGGAGGGCATCAAACGGCTGCCCAACGGTATTGCCAGCATAGCATCAGGGCAGCCCATAGAGTTCAGGGAGTGGTGGAGAATATACTGTGAGTTTCAGCCATCTGTAGAACTAGTATGAGGGGACCAGTAGTCTGGACTCTGAACTGCTACCTCTGTTCAGTTTCCCCATCTTATGACAAAACCCAGAGGAATCGGCTGACGGGTCTTCAAATGTCAGGGATGAGGCACATCCTCTGAGAGACTCATGTTGCCTTGTGGAGCCAGCACCAGTCTGGGAAGACCATCAACAGAACCAAACTTCTGAAACAGGACCAAACCCCCGGCTGCAGTTATGCAATTTCGGACTGTGTCTCTCCTCAAAAACCATAAAAATGCAAAGATCTTCAAGTATTAAATACGCAGACGTTTGTTGACAGCCTTTAAATTCCAGTGATGATTTAATATGTAATTACTTTTCCTCATTCTCATCCATTATCTCTGTGTCTCATTGAGCCTTTCTATTCTATCTCTCTGCCACAAAAGTTACACAAAATTTGTATTTACTGTGTCCTCAGTCCTAAAACAATTACAGGACAGGAGCAGAGTCTGCTCTCATCAATCCCTCTCCTCTGCCTGTGCTGTGTACATTACAGTGACACTGAGAACCAAAATAAACATGTCCTTTTGGTTTGGGTAATCCAATCTTTGTAAGGTAGCTACTGTTCTCACACAATGTCTGCACAGAGAGAGGGGCGCTCCACTTTTCTTTTCCTGAACAGGCTCCAAAATACACCCCTGAGCCCCAAGCCCAGATTTCCAGTGCCCCTGCACCCCCCCCCCCCCCCCCCCCCCTAACAAGGGGTATCAGAGCTATTATGTCGGCTCTGCCAAATGAATAGACAAACACCTCCTGGTATGCTGAGTGAAGGGGAGCTTCAATACTGGCACGAAGAAAAGCTGGGCTGAAGGTTGGCTGCTATTAATGACTGGTTTTAGAGCGTGAGGGGCTGTTTGGATTGCGATTCAGTGGAGCCAGGCTGGGTGGGATCAGAGGCCCCGTAGACAGGATATGCATAGAGCCTTGTCGTGTCTAGAGCGCCACTCTCGCTTGTCTGACAGGATGCTGCGATTCTGTCACGGACTGAAGTGGGGATCTGATGACGGGGCAAAGGGTTTGTGTCAGGCAACTGCGTGAACCCGACTTCACAGCGTAACACGAGTAGTGCCGGTTGAGCGTGGCTGCGAGGAGGCAGCCCTCACACACACTTTGACACACACAAAAAAAAAAACTCCTTCCTTTCAGAGAACAGTCCGGGTACTGTCAAGTTCAAGAGCAGAGAGAAGTTAAACGGTGCTTTAAGCCTCATTTGTTCCTGTGCCCTCCCTTGTATCATAGCATGAACATGCATCCTTGTCTGTTTTCCAGAGGAGCTGCGGTGTGCCGGGGTGACGTGTCCCTCCCTGCCAGTGCCCTCCTGCCCCAAAGGTTCGGTCCTCACCAAGAGTTACACACCCCCTGCTGGCTGCTGCCCGTCCATACCGTCACAGTGCACTTGTGACCTCCGTGCCTGCCACAAGCCCCAGTGCCCGAGTGGACAGCGCGCGGTGCCCCTCAGCCAGGCCAGCGGGCAGCCGGGAGACTGCTGCGACATCTTCGAGTGCCAGAAAGGTGATTGCACGCCACAGCACGCCACGCGACCCGTTTCGATTGGTCTCCTGCTGCGGGGTGGGGGGGTGGCACAGTTGGTGTGAGATTCATCGCCTTTGAGGAAGCAATTATTTTCCTCAGAGTAAGGCTTTCCTCCCTGCTGACTCAACGTCCACAGATGAAAAGGAAAGTTGCTGATTGGATAATTGGCTGTTTGGCTGTTTATCAGCCTTGGCCCACGCCCCCCCCCAGGGTTAAATGACTGCGGTTCAAAGACATTTTCCAAGGGTGTATCTAGAAGTATTTCAGTTGCCTGAAGGGATATTAAACAGAATAGATTTACCCTCACCTGGTGAGACAGAGACAGACCAAAGGCAGAGAAAGTAGAGCAAGAGAGAGCCGGTGTTGACCACATATAGAGAGTCCTCAGTGCTCTCTGACGTGGGTCAGAGGCAGCCAGGAGAATCAGGAAGGCAGGGAGGGGACCTGCGGTATTGGTGTGTTTACTCTGTGCTCCCAACAAATATTCGCTGTTTTACCAACAGAACAAATTCCCATTCTGGCCCCTCCACATGCATAAATGAGTGCTGTGTCCCGGAATTAATGGACTTAACGAGCCCAGTGACCAGAAAAGTGCTTAGGCTACGAATTTGCTCAACAGAAGTGCAGTGTCAAAGGGTTCCTGTCTGGTCACACGTCCAAAGGGAAAAGGTTCAACAGTTCATTGATGGGAATGCTTTTTATGTGCTCCAGTCTGCCAGTGGGGAGGGTAATCGAGTCCGGCAGGCTGGCGGGGGCTGAATGGCAGCCGTGGGGGCCATGGGATCAGTGTTTTGATAACAAGTGTCTGCTGCTCTTTGGGCCCGGGGCTTGATGCCTTTTGTGCTGCCCCTACCGTCCGTTAGGCCTGCATGACTGCGCGCCGTGTCAGAAAGCTCCACAGACAGGGACATGGACGAGGATGCATGCAGGGCCCCCCGGTCACCTCCCCAGTCCTGCAGAGGCCCCCAAAGGACTTGCTGCAATCGGCCTATCCTGCACACATTGGGTCTCAGTTGATTTCAAATACCGTACATATTCCTGAATGGAACACACATTAGCACGGCCCCCCCATTGTCTCTAACTGTTGGACTTGGACCGATGGACTTGTTTCCATTGCCCACTTGGCTGAGAGCTCATATTTAGCCCGGGTCAGTATGTGCGGTGACAATAAATCCCACCTGTGTGTTTTGGCCCCCCCATCGATGAGAGACTCTTTCCACTGTTGGCTGGAGGAAGGCTGTGGTGTGATGGCAGAACAAACCTGGCAGCACCGTCCTGTTCTGATGTCATCTGATGTTACAGATAATCCCATTTGATCCTGTTTAGCTGCGGCCTGCTGTTTATCAACACTTATAGCTGGCACATATTCTGCGTATGTCCCCTGGATGCATCACAGGTTCACGTTGTTGGGAGAATGACAGCAGTGTCATCCAGTGAGTGTTTGACACGTGATCACGTTGCCGGTGTGAGTAGTGATGTGAGCTAAACATATAAAAACATATGTATTTTCATTTAGACATGTGATATCCAGAGCCGATCAGAAGATTTACTGCCGATCAGTTGATTTTAATAAACCTCCTCATTAATCTTCTCGGAGCGTTCCCCTCAGCGATTTTGCTTCAAGTGAACCGCAAGAGGCACCAGTCCGACAGCTCTTTATGAATGATTTGGACAGGCATAGGGTCAGTGTTTTATGGCCCATCCATCTCCACATCCAGTCCTCACTTCAATTTAGAGAAGACTGAACTTCACAAAGCATGACTGGAATTTAGACTCTGTGCCGTGAGTTGTTTTAGGGATTACCATTAACAAACACTGCGGAAATCACATGTGAGCATCCCCTCATGTGACTTCCTATTGCTTCTGTGAGCGTTAAAATACGTTGTCGTGCCTTTTGATTTCGGCCAGCTAAAGCACTTATTGCATTTTCTCTGCTTGGTTTTGCTGCACGCAAAGCAGGATGACAGGAATACAGAGAGAAAGAGAGAGAGAGGACAGAGGGATGGCAAGAAAGAGAATAAAAGTTCGCTCTACTTTCAACTCAGTTGGCCCACCTGCTTTGTATTAGAGAGCAGCGCTGCCTGTCAGCAGGCATGGGGTCATCGCCGCAGACACTTTGAGTCTGCACTGGAAGGCATGGTGTACAGATGCCGCTGTAACCTCTGCTCTCGTTTATCCAAACCACTGGCCCCACATGTGCTTGCATCTGGGCAATGGATTTGCTCACCTAACTAGTGTAGCTACTTTCTTTCTTACATAACCGCATTGCCTCACTTCCCTCATGTTGGAGTGCATTTGATGAAATGTTACGGTCTGGTTACAAAAGATCTCAGAATGATGAGATCACCCAGATCACTGCGGTACATTTGAATGGATAATCTGGCACGGGCATCGCGATGTCATGCCGTAATCTTCCTGTTCTTGGCAATAAAGAGATTAACAACTATTAGTTTTCAATAATAGTTTACATGTTTTCTCAGTTTTGGGAAAGTGCAATGAAGAACACACATATTCAAACATGGACTCACACACTTAAGTACAATAAGAGGATCCTCTTTTGTATATTCAGGCTTTAATACGCCTTTTATATTTATACACAGTACACAAGGACAGACATGGTTTTCCAATGGTGCTGTAACTGATCTTATTTAATTTCATAGTAGAGATAACACAGCTAAATGTGCTTGGATTCTTTCTGGAACAGGAGACCAGAGCATTGATTCAATCCACCTGCCACCAGCACTCTGAGCCCAGATTCTGCTAAAGCCTCACGCGCACCGCTGTTTTCTTTTACTTGGCAATGCAGGAGTCCAATGCCTTTTCAAGACTTGATAGATCCCAGTGAAATTCCCCCTCATGGACTTGGCTGCATTGTCTAATAAATGCCATTCCACCCCACAGGCTTGACCTCAGTCATCAGTGTCTGCCTCAGCACAATAGAGAGCAGATATCATCTCTATCAGAAACAGAAAACCAACGAATGATTGTGCGTTTGTTAACACCTACACACTTGTGAAAGTCCCTCTGGTGTTAACGATCTGTTATTATTAACCGCAGAGTGCTTTGAGCATTGTTTTCCCTACGTCCTGCCTAATTTAAGGTCGATGGTGTCTGATCTTTCTTTTCCCTGTTCTCCCCTGCAGTCTCGCCCAAGTGTGTCCACAATGGGAAGGAGTTTTCCGAGGGTGAGGTGTACCGCATGGACCCCTGCTGGCTGTGTCAGTGTCGGGGCGGGATCTCATTCTGCTCCAAGGCAGAGTGCGCCGAGCTGGACTGTGAGAACTTCTATATTCCCGAGGGCGAGTGCTGCCCCGTCTGCATAGGTATTTAACCTTTATGCATTTAATCTTTTTTGACGCAATACAGCAATCTAACTAATGAAGTGTGTCTTTTCTAAATGTGTAGATTTTGATTTATGCTTGTGTTGCACTTACCTCCTGTGACCCTACCATAATGGTTTCCTCGCATGACCAGCTTCCGCAGTAGTTAAAATAACATAGCATACAGGCAGGCCCCTATAGAGCTGGACAGAGATTCATTTCCATTGGAGGACTTTACATCAACAAACCCTCTTTTGCAAGTGTATGGCCTGACTTTGTAATATCTGGCTCTGTCTTAATGGGATGGGGGGGGGGTACTCACAAAAACACATGTGCTTAAGCGTGGTAAGGAGCTCTAATATGTGCACCTGCTTTTTAAAAACGGGGTTACAGCCCATATGGCATCCGCATTTCAGTCGGCTAGAAAGCCTGTAGATGGAGATGGAAGCCGGCTCTGACCCCTGCCTGCTTGACTACAGTCGATCAGACACATGAGAGAGAGGGGAGAAGACAGAGAGCACAGAGAGCACAGGAGATCATGTTAGGTCAGTGCTGGAAGTACACCTGGAATATGTAGGCTTTTAGATGGTATGGAATGCTTTCATCTTCTTCCTCTTATGGGAAGCGGCTCTTACTGCATGGCTCACTGCAGAGAACATGACTGTAATGCTCTTAATCTGGATTAAGAGGTGTATGCAAGATGATATTTACACTGTACTAGTCGATAGCTCTATAATTATATTAACTACAGGACAAATGACTGTTGCAATTGAAAAGGATGTTTTATAATGGTATATTATATATCACGGGTTGCTTTACTGTCTTTTGGTTTACAGTATTGGTCTGGTTATACATCAGCCTCATCAGCAGCAATAAGATGCTGTCTTTAATACCAGAAATTAAACAAACTCACCGTTAGATGGGAATCAGACAAATGAGGTGGGTGTTGAACACGCCAATCAGTTATCAGATAGAAATATGTGAACACTGTGGTTGCGTCCTAAATGACCCAAATTCAGTCAATACAGCTTTTAACTTTCCAAAAGAAACCTGGTTATCATCCGCACATACTAATAAAATATGGAAAGCTTGAATTCTCTCGCATCTATCACACAGTATGAACACTAAGTAGCCTGTAAAAACTGTTTTGGACAAGCTCTCTCAAGAATGTGAAAATAACTGAGTTCAGGTGTAATCCTAGCTTGGACGTGGAGACAACAAAGTGAAAGATTTTATCGCGTGGCATTGAGAGATGTGCCGGCTTCAGGGGTGTTTTAAAGCTTGAACGGTGCCGCTGGACCCCAGCCGCATCAGTCTGGACCACGTTGTTTGTTTTTCCTCAGCGTCTCTCGCTTTATGAAAGCAAAATGCTAAAATCCCGATGAGACCTTCTAAAGTTTCATCATGAGGGTCATGGTACGGAACATGTGAATTGTGTACAGAGAGTGTGAGTGAGAGAATAGGCGAGAGTAACATAGATCCTGTACGGGTTAATTGCAACCAGATGGACTGAACCTCAGCAGCCAAAACTCAGCTGGGACCTGGCCGGACAAACAGGACTCCTGTGCACATTGAGCACGGCCTCTCAGCCTCTGACACACATTCAGCAAGCCACGCAAACGCACAGGATCATGAAGCCACCTTTGTTTCACACTGACACCCGGAGAAAATGCTGGGACCACCTTGTAACCTGCCCCTGTTACCAATAAACAGTGTAACAAAAACAATTAAAACGGTTTATAGTGAATAGAACAAAAAGGCTCTCAGAGCTTGGCCCCGCCGTCGTACATCACCTCAAGCTGAGTGCAATGGCTTTACAGACCGTGTCCCAAACTTTATGGTTCCTAGTTAAGACTAATGGCTACAGATCAAAACATTTTTTAAAGTGCTTTATTTTCTGTGGAGTGGCAGGCAGGGTATCAAACAGTGACCTAGCTGTTGACCTGGGGGGTCGACAGCTGAAAATCTCTTGGATGACTTCAAGCTTTTAGCCAAGGGTCATTGTTTGGGAGCAGCAGTTAATAATGTCATCGCTGTAGCTGCGTCTTTAATGAATAAATCTCGCTGGGGACGACACAGTGATACCCCAAAAGTCATCTGTCTTGTTTCAGCTTGAATCCCTCCACAGCCAGGAGCCTCTCCCTACTTTTATTTGTGGACACGTCATCTAAGTCCATCACTGATCTCGCCATAGGTCGTGGGGACCAGCCAGGTTCCATATCTTGTTCGCTCCCTGATGGATTCATCCTGCAGGCTTTAGCTCTGCTCTCATTATGTCTCCTGTTAACTCAATTACAGTACAGGATGCAATATGTGACGGATCAGGCCCTAGCATTGGATTTACATTGCCTTCATAGGAGCCAAAGTATAGACGTGACTTTGCCGAGGATCAGATCAAAGATAATCCTTGTCTGTCACACTGTTCATCAATCGACCATGTGCGTTTCCTCCTCAGATGTGGAGCTGTTGTCCATGGACAGCACAAAAGCCAGCTGCTGGGTGAATAACAAGCTGCGAACCCACGAGGAGCAATGGAAAGAGGACGACTGCACCTTCTGCCAGTGTGTGGATGGAGAGCCCCACTGCACGGCCATGGCCTGCAAACAGAGCTGCCAGAACCCGGTCAAGATCCCCGGAGAGTGCTGTCCCTTCTGTGAAGGTACGGATCTGCACGCCGAGCAACATCTATCCATTGTGTTCCTGGTGTCCAATGCGTAGTCGTATTTACAGTATATGAGGTGCACATTAGCCCACATACCACATATAGGAGGCTCCTGTGTCCCTGCCGCTTTGCTACAGAGGCCATGTCGGCATGGGCTCATTAAAGTTGAGGCCAGGGAGCATTCTTCAAGCGGCAGGGTTCTTTGTGTTCCTTTATTGCCATTGCCCGCCAAAATGAGACCCACCTGTGTGTGTGAGGCCGTGCCGTGCTTTTAAAGCAAGGGGGCTGCATAATTGAAGCGGATCCTTCTTTTTTGTGAGCGTAATTAGTTACAGCTCGTTGGGCCGCTCCTCCTCCCGAACACGGCGTGAGATGTTTGACGGGAATCGCTGCGGTGCACGCACGTGTGTCTGTACCGTACTGTGCAGCGTGTTTGTTGTGGCTTCACAGAAAAGCTGTCGTTAATTCACTGGCCAGTGCCAGAGTCTGACTCTGGTCCAGGGGGACGCTTTGTTATCGCTAAGTCCCAGAACTAAATCATGCTCTGCAGACACCCTCATCTTATTAATAGGAGACAGTTCCACACAATAAGACTGAGAGGTATAATCCCATTTACAGTGCGACCCACCCTGGTGTAATTGCTCCACATTTATCTGTAATTACTGTTTACTTCAAAATAAGAGCAGTGTAAATAGGTAGCTATTACAGTTGGCACAAAAAGCGTAGATGAGCATTTATACCTGAGGGGCTCCTGGCACACATATGCAAAAAAAGAAAAGGAAAATTCATAACAGAAATCACTGTATACTTGTCTGTTGTTCTCATGTACCTTTCTTACCACTCTGTCACTTCTTTTGTGTTCTAGAGCCTTCTTATGAAACAGTGAGCCCCCTCCTCTGCCCTCCCCTGGAAAACTGCTCCCTTTCTGGGAACGACTGTCCCTTCGGCTTCCAACAAGACAAAAATGGATGTCTGCTTTGCCAGTGTCTGAACAGTAAGTTCCCTCTCTTCACTTCATGTTCAAACTGAAGGGTTCAAGTGTTAGGGATGGACCCGATATGAGCACGAGGTACTCGATATGCTGTTTTCAGTTTAGCAACAAAACATTTTTGTATTTACCCTGTTTGCTCATCAAGTGAATCCAGGAATTAAAAAGAGATGCTCAATATTCACGATAACATGAGTGTGTACGTGGATGGAGACGTGGGTGCAAGGTTCATTGTCACAAGAATGTTCTTGCAAACAGGCCGGTAGCAACTCCTGCCTTGGCCTTTTGATGGATTGTTGTGCCCGTGGTCTGATGACCTCTCCCTCAACTCTTGCAGATGACTCCTGCCCTGATCTCAGAAAATACTGTTCCCTGCAATGCCCAATGGGATACGAGAGGGATGACTTTGGCTGTGAGGTGTGTGAATGCAGCATCCCTGTGCCTAAATGCCGACCTTTGACCTGCACTAAGACCTGCCCTTACGGATATGTGTAAGTACACCCTGTGAACCTGTGGATGTCTCAAGTCCACAGACACCCATTTATCATGTGTGTTTTTAACATGCTCCATGGTTCTGTAACTATATACTAAGTGGAAAAATCTCGATGGATCTTTTTTTTTTTAAATGAAAGTCATTTGCCTTCAGTCATCTCCTCCATTTAAATTGGTTTGGGTCAGTAAGCAGTTCATGTCTAATATTTCAGCGAGTGGCTGTTTTCGTCTTAGTAAAAAGGCAGAACAGGCAACAGCACAGAAGTGTGTCATCCAAGATCCATGGGTCTACACTGGTGGCTGGTCCCAGGTCTCTAAATCTGTGTGTGTGTGCGTGTTGGTGTGCGAGTAATTCACTGTGAGGTCCTCACAAGCCTCTCAGCCCCCCTGCAACTCTTTTCCACCTAATCCCATTTAACCCAATCAAACATCTGGAAGTGCTCTCCACCGGGACGTTTGGTCCCCGGGCACCACTCTCATTTCATAAATCATCGTTTCGTCTCAAAACAACGATCAAAAACACATCAGGACAAAAGCTGCCTTTATGAAATGTATACAGTTGGGATTCTTCTGGTATCTCAGCCATGCTCTGCGGAGCCACGGATCAAGATGAGTCCGATATGTCTGGCCAGGAGAGGACAGAAGGAGAGAAGCGGAGAGGAGGACAGAGGAGTGGAAAGGACGGAGAAAGAGAAGAGCAGAGGGGAGAGAACTAGGGAGCAGAGGAGGGGCACCCTGTGGGGAAAAGAAGAGCAGGAAGTCCTGGCTTTATCCTTCATAAGCAGCTGTTTAGGTCTACCCTCAGAAGTTTGAAATCCTCTGAGAGCTTGCCAGCTTCACAATGCAGATCTGTCTTCTCACACAGGCTGCTTCCACAAAGAAACAAAAGGCACAAAGCCTCTCTGTGTTTACACTGCTTGTATTGATGACATCCTGTGTGTGCACTGTAATGTACGTACCCAAAACCGAAGGCGCAGGCCTCCGAAGCAGGATGAACCTAAACCATGTGCAACCATGCGCTGACTGCTGTTGTGGGGGAGTTCTTACAACTCAAGTTGTGTTTTCCCATCCTTCATAGCTCGAAATCATCCCTGTGACCTCACAGGTGATGAATGGCATTCTTCTGGACATCGCAGTTGCGGCACACTGGAAATTGTGCCGAGCCAGCAGTCCCAGGGCCTGGGGGCCCCTGGTGCCTCCCCAAGCCCCTCTATCCCCCTGGAGCCCAGAGCACTGCTTGGCATTCCACACACCATCTTTAAACAAAGCCTTGCTCTAAGGTCGCAGCGCTCTCTGTCTCTGTATTTGTACAGTGAGGCACTGGCCAAGCCCTGACAATGTTGTTTCAATGGCTGTTATTGCTGCTTCAGCATAGATAGGGCACTCTGTTCGCTGAGTCTGACATGCTCTGTCCGCTTTATGGGACACAGCACCCAGCCACGGCTTCAAGGGCTTCTTTGACTTGTGCTGCCATGGCAGATGAAGATTAATCGAGTAATTATCCAGGCCTGATGAGGCCCCATAAAATGGGTGTCATCGCTTATTTTGTGAGAGAGAGAGGGAGGCTGAAAGAGCACTAGATGTGGAGAGATGGGTTGTGTGGGTGCAGGTCGTTCCTTAACAATTTATCAACCTGCAGCTCATCCATGTTTTATCAGGCAGGTAAATTGGATCTAACAGGTCTACATCCAGCTGAAGCTTCTGTAGTCTGTGCCGTACCTCTCTTTTGGTGTGCAAGGAACTGAAGTTTATTCTTTTCCTGGTCAGTTTATTATCACCGAGTACCTCAGAGGCAACATCTGTGCGTGCGTGCGTGTGTGCGTGTCTTGCTCATTATCTCCCTCAAGTCCCACATTATATCTTGTCTGGAAGCCGCTCTTAGCTGCTCCTATATGTCTTTCAAAGCTTTTGGAGAAGTGTATACAGCAAAGGGGGGGAATTGAAAGCATCTGAATTGGCTTTAAATGGCTCCATCCAGAGTCTCTGGGTTGGTCCAGTCTGCAAACCACAGGGAGCTCACGTGTTGGCCTTTTATTTGGCCTTTTTTAAGGGCAGTTAATATAGAGAGGGGAAAGCGGGTCCAGATGTTGATTATACCAAACCTGAGCATCTGGGTTGTACTCGAGAAAGACATCTTTCTCCACGGGTTCCTGCTCATCGTGGAGATATCTTTTATGTGAAGCCATCTTTTGCACGTCTTATATTGACTGAAATAGTCATTTCAATGGTTAACAAGACCAATTAGTCCGTAAATAATACTAAGAGTTTACTGACAAGGAGGACAGTGGCTTGGCCTATCAAATGAATCGACACAGGAGCCTCATAACACAGTCCTGCTTATCATAGGCCGCATGTTTATATTTGGTCTTCCGATTGTTGCTCATATAGTCACAGTTAATGCCCTGCTGCTGATATTTTTCTGTATTGGCCTGTAACCTATATAGCAGCCCTTCACATGCAGCTGCTTTACCTAATTCAATAACAAAATCTTCATCAGTAGGTTCTCCACATTTCCTCCACTTCCTCAGGATGAGTTGTCGTCCAATCACGATAGCAGTCAGTGTCTAGTGTTTCAGTGGTTATTGAAAAGCACACTTTGCAGTCTCCCAGATTATATAACGTAGAACAGATCAGAACAGAACAGAAATGGCCTCTCAGTGACATTCACAATATAACAATGGATCTCCTTTGGAAACCCTGCTTGGAGTCCAACGAAACTGGAGCAATGTGAAGCAGTTCTTGAGTTAACTGTGAATCCCGGACTCGATTTGATGTAAGACAATTTTCCATATGTGTCATCGCACGTACTGTTTGTCCCCCTGCAGGAGGAACAAGCATGGCTGCGAGATGTGTCGATGTGTCAAGTGCCCACCGTTCACCTGTGACAAGCACTGCAGCGACGGCTACCGGCAGAACAGGAAGGGCTGCTCCATCTGCATGTGCAAAGGTAGGAGAGCTCTGGTGCAGACACACCTCCTCAGGATCACTTTAAGTAGAGGCGGGTAGATACATCTGCACCCTGCAGTTTCACTTTGTGGTTTCATTCTATGTACTTAAGATATATAACCTTAAAAAATTGTTTAACTGCTGTCCTGATATGCTATATCATTGTGGAGATCTCCCACCTGTCTAGATTGTAGGATTTAACCAAAAGACTACAGACTTATCATCATAAAAGGGGCAAAAAGAAACTCAAAGGTTTTATTCTAGACCCAATGTTTGTTTTAATTGTCTAAGGCTACTGTGGATTAATGGCCACATGCAGGACTTGTTATTTTATTGTTTATATTGTTTATTGTCTATATATTATTTATTTTATTATTTCTACCTATTTTCAGTTACAGTGTACAGTAATGTAAATATTATATCCCATTTCTGCCAATCAATCCTGCTAAATCCTACGCAATAGACCATATATAGTCGTCTATCAATAGCTCCAACTTGACAAATAGCTACAGTTGGATCTTAGCTGTAAACATCACGAAGGTTAGTGGAACGAGGTTAGAGTTGACTTTCTGACACTTTGCGCCAGCTTTGATTTCTCGCGACCTTCTTTTGCGTCACAGTGGAGACATTTATGCTGCTTGTTTTGCTTCTTGTTTAGCTTCATCCAGAGGCTGTGTGTGCAACTCTAATTAGATTCCCACAGGCTCTAAGTATAAAGCAAGAGTGCAGATGTCATATTTATGCTCAACCACAGTTTATGTGATGTGTTTATTTTGCCAGCTTAGCCGTGTTCTAAATATTTCGGCCTCAAATATACTTATGGTTTTCCTGTATTGCGAGGTGATCAGTGCAGCTGGCTCCTTCTCCCAACAAACACGCCGGCTCCAAATAAGATGCTGTTTACCTGATTTTAAAACTCTTTTATCAGCCTCTCTGTGGACTGTTAAAATATTTATGTAAAGGAAACTTTTTATAGAACTAGTTTTTTTTGTCTGCATTTTTTTTTTTTAGTTTTGCATAAAAGAGAAGACACATTGAACAATCTTCCTGAACTCAGTTCACAGTGTTCTTCTTTGTTCCAGATCCCAGTGGATCCCCAGCAGGCTTTAGCAGTCATGCTGACTTTAACACACACTGGGACCCAGTTACTGGCAACATCGCCCTCTTTTTTGTTAGTTGACAAAAATTGTGGGAAATTCATTAAGCTTTATTTGTGGCTGGATTATGAATACTCTATTGGGACCCCAAAAACACAGTAAAGGAAGATCAAACACTCTTGGCCTGTGGATGTTCCAGTAGATGGAACCGTAACCACTTTGCTCCCACTTCAGCCTCTAATGAAATTGGACCTAAGACGATAATACTGGCTCGTTTTACTGTAAATCATAAAGTACTTAATGAAATTTCCACAGAATTTACAAGGTTCCCTGCCAGAACAGGCAGAGTCGCTTTTTGGACTTTTGCACAGCTAGTGCTCAGCCTCCCCAGTAACGTCTGTGCCTTTCATGTTTTTTCGTCTCCAGAAAGCGACCACGTCCCGAGCACCACGGCCCCGGCACCGATGCCCAGCTATTGCCTCACCTCCAACGGGCATCGATACGAGGAGGGCGACAGCTGGCACGACGGGTGCCGCGACTGCTACTGCCACTCTGGCCGGGAGATGTGTGTGCTCATATCCTGCCCCGTGCCCAGCTGTTCTCATCCAGTTGTGAGGCCTGACCAGTGCTGCCCCACGTGCGAAGGTATGTCTCTGTGGTTCAACGCGATGTCGTTTTATACGGGGTTTTAAAGGATCATTCCTGTTTACCATGCCGCGATTCTCGCACGGTGAAGTGGAAAGATCTGGGAATGTTGTGACACTGCTGGGAAGATTTATTAGGCAGGAAAAACCCTCCCAAAGTCAGATGGCTCTGAACAAACCCCCCGGATTAGCTCAACTTGTTTGGAGGGGAAAACAAAGGCGAAAAATGTATTTATTGCCAAAACTCTCAGTCTAAGAACATCTATCAGGGTTTACAGGCTGATTTCACAGTTTCAACTTTGACCCACTATCCACGCTATAGTTTTGCCTGCAACATTTTTATGTGCATTGAGGGATTATTAGCAAGATTACGGGTGCACTCACTTTCAGCACTGCCGAGTTCCCAGATCTCAGAAATCACAGTGTTCCAACATCCAATAAAAAAAACCCTGACCTATATAGTAATCAAGAAGTACCCTTGAAACCTTCACATCTGAAAAAGACTAGTGTGTGTTACTTTGACAGTTTTTTCTCGAAGAAATTCTCATGACACAGCTGTCAAAACACTACATCAATCATTCCTCCACTTGTCACAACATACAATACAATTTTTGTCTGAAAATTGTTGCGACTAATGCTCTCGTTTCGCACCCCCACACACACACATCTGGCAACACAGAGCTTCCACGCTTCCCAAACAGCTCATTCAGGCGAGTGCTCAGTGTCATCGCTGGCTTTTAGGCCTTAGACTTCTCGGCCACTTAAACTGTCAAACACACGGTCGCTGTCTGTATCTCAAGAAGTGGAAGGCACAGTGATCCACACCCACCCATTTTTATCCACAGCCCTGCAACTTGCGCTGGATATTTATGGAGGAGTGACTCAGTTTGCTGTTCAAATATTTAGGAGTGGAAGAATGTCTACAACTTTCAGAAGCTGCACACACTTAGCAGTCAGGGGACAACAAGCTAACTCTTTGCAGATGTCTGCTACTCAGCTGGACAGAAAGATGTTTTCTGCTAAACTAGTGTCAAAGTAGGGCTCAGACACCACCCTACACTCCCCCGGGTCTCTTTCTAATGGATAGTGGCCTCCTATGCATCTCTATTCTAGCCACTCAGTTCACTCTTTCATATCATTTCCTTCATCGTGCTGCGGTTTACTTGTTATGTACTGGATGAGTGTTTGTTTGTTGCTGCCACAGAACAGAATGTGGACGGGATAACAGAGCACAAACATCACAGTTTCCTGCCTTTTCTTCCCTCCTTCTGCGCTGTAGACGAGTCAGGAAGTGGTCAGCCGGAGGGGATGGACATGGTGGTGTGCAGAGCTCCTGGGGGGGAATTCTACGTGGAGGGGGAGACCTGGAACCTGGACGAGTGCACACGCTGCACCTGCAGGAAGGGACGTGTTCTGTGCGACACAGAAGTGTGCCCCCCGGCTCTCTGCCAGACACCGATCAGGAACAAAGACACCTGTTGCCACGTGTGCCCAGGTGAGAGGCTGAAAGGTACAGGGACACTTGGGAAAAAACAAACAAGGGAAGGGGGGGGGTTGGCTGGCTTCGGAAGCTGTGGTAGGGGGTCGAGGAGAACAGAGCTGCTGGTGATGTGCTATCAGCATGTGGCTCTGGAAGGTCTTGCATGTTGCACTCGGTTGGGCAGTTTTATGTCAGACACACAGACTCATAAAGAAACCAGCCTGGACCGGTTGGGTTTACATAGTGATCCTTCAGGCAGGCAGGCAGGCAGGCAGCAGCACATGTGTACTGCTTCCAACCAGCAGCCTGCACCGGAGGTTCATCATAACTCTGTAACAGCTGAAAGGGCAGGAATGTTACTGATTTCGCTCAATCTGTGCAATTGCTCCGGTTATGGGAACAAACTTTGACACAAACGCAAAAGACTCCGCACACATATTTTATTTACAGCTGCACCCAAACACTCCAGCCTCTCTCATACACTTAGAGTCAACATATCCCAAGCATTCCCGAGCATGAGGCCCACAAATCAGCAATGCATGACTGCGCCTGAGAGCTGCTCCTTGGGAATGCCGGCCCGCCTTATCACCGCATCTCCCTTCACAAAAGCAGATTGTCAAAGGCCAGCCTTTGATATATGCATGGGCCTGGTCACCAGGAATGTGGGAATAATACACATCTCACTGACATGCACTATGATATATTATGTGCACTGTAGGGCAGCGCAGTGTGTGCATGCTAAAGGAGTCTCTGGATGTGAGAATGCCAAAGGGACCCGATGAGACAGAGAGATAAGGCCCCAGAGCTGACTTCTGCCACATGGAGTCACTTGTGTTTGTGCTCCATGTACTGTAAAGCACCTTATCTGTAACACAACCCCAAAGGCCCTGTAACCTTTGAGGACTGAGGACTTGATAAGGTGATTCTTGAGTCCTACTCCCTTCAGACATAACAGTGCGCATGGTATATTTAGTCTCTAATTATCTCTATGATTTTGCGAATGCTCTTTGTTTTTTTATTCTCTGTTTTTTCCTTATGCTGCTTATACAACTATGATTGTCTCTGAACTTCTCCATGAGGCAAAACTGGACTTTTGACCTTAGCTTGCCAGGCTGTATTAAGTGCGGCTGGAACGTGACGGAGCTTCCCCTAACCTTTGACTGTTATTCCTTTTCAACCCCGCTCCCTACCCCTGCCCGTGTGCGACCACAGACGAGACGCAGAGCCCGTTGCTACCGGTGAACAACAGCCAGCAGGAGTACTGCATAACCAACGACGGAGACGTTCTGCTGGCAGGAGACTCCTGGAAAGCCAACGCCTGCACCAGCTGCACCTGCAACAACGGCACCATTCAGTGTTTCTCCCAGCGCTGTCCGGCTGCCAACTGCAGGGTGCCCGTCTTACGCAAGGGCCAGTGCTGCCCACACTGTCTCGGTGAGCGTTTCGTTGCATTTCAATCAAGAGGGAGCTGCCTCCTTGAGTAGACTTCACACAACACTGGCTTTTCACATTTTAAAATGTGATTTATATTGCGCATTAAAATCGCACTTTATGCAACACTTCCGAAAGTGAAAACAAGGACTGTCACACTGCTAAACAAGCCTGGCTTTTTTTTAATAGAGTGGCACCACTGGAACAAAGCATGGCCTGTTACTGGGAACTTTATAATTCATAAAGCTACATGTCAAAAAGAGGGTGTAACTGTGGGGTTCCCGGACTGAACATGCGTGTCCGTTTGTGTGTGTGTGTGTGTGTGTGTGTATGCATTTGACCGTTGGACAGAGCCACCCTGGCGCTTCATAGGCAAACACCAACCACTCGCAACAACATTCCATGTGACAGACGCACACAGTGCGCTCAGAGCAAAAACATTCCTCGAGCATCCGCACATTCACACGTGTTTCCTGTCCCGGGCTGAATCGGCCCGCAACGCGCTCTCCGTGGCGGCACAGGAAGGCAAAGCTCCCTGTCAGCTTTTCCTATAGAGGAAAACCTCAGCATAGGCTCCCATTGTTCACCCCGATATGTCGCTGTGTCACCAGGCCTCTGTTTTTGTTATTTGCCCGGCACAAAACAAAGCTTTTTATATAATGCCCTTTACAAAGTCACAGCAGGGAAGTTAAGAGCAGAGCTCCTGTAAACACAACCAGGGAGTTCCTGCATTAACCCACTGATACACATCTTCATGTCTGGAATGCTTGGCTCCACATCAGTGAAAGCAGCAACGGATCTTATTCCTATCCACAGAAATTACAACGTCAGTGCCAGTGATGGTGTCTACCAACGCCCCCAAGACTACAGCGACGGTTAAAGTGGAGAGTGCAGGCTGGATCACCACTGTCACCATACCGCCCATCGTTGCTGACACAGGTGCCTGCTCATTCCATCTCCCATACTCGCCTCTCTCCAGACTCCCTTTGATCCATGCTGTAGTAAACCGATGCTCGTACTACCAGACTCTGCACTAACACGCTCCACAGTGACAACATAGACAGACGCTTTTCTGTTTAGGTTCACTGATGAAAATATTCTCCCTCACAGATGAGCCAGGTCTGGGTGAGAACTACCCCAGCCAAACAGAGATGGCCCTCATCTACCAGTCGGCAGCCTGGATCCTGGCAGGTCTCCTCCTGGCCATCATCATCTTCCTGATTGTGGCGTTACTCATCAACAAGAAAAAGAAGTGGGTGCAGATGTCCTGCTACAGCGCACCGAAGAAGGTGAGGAGCTACCTCATCTACAGCTGCTGTCAAAATGGAATCTGCATTCAGATTAGTTGCTTTGACAGTAATGACTGACCCAATCCTGCTTTTGCATTTGATGAATTTGAGGCAGCTGCTAATAAAACTCAAATTCTCTCAAAACATTTGTCATTTGTCAGGTGGTGAGTTTACAACAAATTCTTATTCAGAGCTTCCACTAAGTTCCCGATTGTGCTTGATTAAGATGATTTCTGTTGTGTCTGGTTGTCCTATTGTGTTGCAGTTAGAGTGTGTAGCACACTGACTGTGATGAAACGTGCTTTGCTCTTAGGATGATTTTCTCATCGTTGGCCAGCTGCCAAGTGTCACGTTTATTTATTTCTGACTGGATATAATTCACGTCTGGCTCCAAGTTGCTTTCATGTTCATGCAGTTCTGTTGAATAACAGATCTTTTGGTGTTTTACGGACCAGAACAGATGTTTAATCAGTAATTAGAGAACTCTTTGTCTAATTTTGACACATTACACAATACATTTTACCTTAACCAAATGCAGATCTTGTTTGTGTCGATGTAAGAGCCAAACACAGTATGAACTAGACTGCCTGCAGAGACATGCAGTCATGTTCCAATCCCAACCCACTGACGCTTAGTATTTTTCCTTATTTGGACAGAGCATCCGTGCACAGAGCATATGTGGTAAAAGTCACATCTGCTGTGAAATTACCGAATTTGGCACATATTGACACTGAAAATCTGAATCTGAATCCACAGCCCATCTGTTTTAGAAAGAAGTGAATTATGACCTCGGTCTTGTGCTTTTTTCTTCCCGTTGCTGCTCAGACGGTGATCCTGAAGAAGCATGTCAACAAGAACTCAGTGGTCTACATGGAGCCCTCCAAGGAGAACAAATTTCAGAATGTGAAGAACGACTGCGGCATCATCCACTTCTCTCCAGACATGAGCTCCCCCTGCGTGGACAAGATGACCATCCCCCGGGCCAAGCTGAGCATGGCCAACGACTGGACGCCACGCTAACCCCCCCCAGCCGCCCCGCCCCCCAGCCACCCCCACCCTCCACGCCCTGCAGATCAGAGCTGTCCAGCATCTCCCAAACTCTTTAATGACAGTATCCGAGGCCACTAGTGGGACCGCCCTCACACACACACACACACACACACCGCGGGTGCCGCCTTGTTCCCACCTATCTCTCTCAGTGACGGTAAAAACTGAGGACGCTCGAAGAGAGACGAAGCACGCGACCTCTGTTTCTTTTCTTACGTGTCCGTCTTCTTCTGTGTTTGAGTCTTTGGGTGGACTAAGATGCTGGGAGGTGGCTGGACAGACGTGGACATATCGAGGACCCAGGCGCTCTCTGGGCTCTGCTTTAAAACAGAGAAGGAGGGAGCCACAGATTCTCTGTCAGAATCAGACTTTTTGACTGAACATTGTAATATTATTGCGTACCGTTGCCTCCTTGTGAAACTGGAACTCCGAGGCAAGAAGAGGAGCAGAAGCTTTAGGACGGGGGTTTGGGCTGGAGTTTTAAGGAGGTTTACAGGATGACGCCCCCCTTCCCGCATTCAGCAGTGCTTTGTGGATGTAATAACTTTCATCAACTGGGAGGCCAAAGGAACCCATAATCCATTGGGTTCAGCAGCCAAATCATAACAAGCCTTTTGTATAGACCCCCCAGATCCAAACCCCTGCGTTAGAATGTGTGGTTTCCTTCATAGTTTTTGTATATTTCTACAGTATTTGTACTTGTTGTAGTGTTGTGTTTGGCCACCTCTCGTTTTATTATGGGTGTCTCTGTGGGGCCAGATTGAAACATTCCCCCCCTCCAATCAAGTTTGGGAAGGACAAGCTTCCAAAAAAAAAAGAAAAAACTCTCTCTCTACCTTCAAATGACCCGAGCCATTCCATTCAGAAAACTACAGCTCCACAAAAAAATCGAATTGGTGACTTCCCTCGCTGAATCCGTCGGTGGTCTCGTCAAAAAGGAGCCGGCCGCGCTTCATCGTATCATCTCAAACCGACGCGGAGTCGCATTTGAGCGCAGTGTGATGTTCATCCAGGAGTAATGTCGTTTTTATTGACTTGATCTGGACCTATGAGGAATGTCTTTGAAACCTTGCCTCACTTCATAAGTTCATTCACAGCTCTGTGCGTGTGTGTGTGTGTGTGTGAGTCAGTGTGTGTGTTGATGAGCGCGTGGAGCTCCTGTTCACACTGAACGTTAGCGATAGTAATGATTCATTTTAAAGCCTTAATTCGATAGCCTTAATGCGTTTTCTTTGTTACCTTGTTTTTCAGTTTTAACCGTGTCAGCCGTTATCAAGGAAGCAGCGCTACATTCACCCGGTGTTGACAGGAGCGGATTGTGTTGTACAGCGTCACCGGTGGTTTATATATTAAGTGAATTACGTGATGTGATAAGAGTGTGAGGGGGCGTGCTGGTAACTGTACATAATGGTACAAATTACAAAATTCACAGCATTTTGAAGAGACGCAGCACTTTTCTTTGGAGCCAGTGTTTTTAGAAAGCACACTGTGGGATTCTTAGAGGGATAAACACCCTAATCAGGGATTTGATAGGCATATTAGGCTGCCAGAGATGTTAAACCACTCCAAGTGAACACGTTGTTGGGGCTAGAGGCTCCGCACCAATCTGATCAGCGCAGGGGAGAGGACCGAATCTGAGAGGCGTTACGCAACAAACTGAGGCTTGATAGGAAAAGATTTTTGGATCAGAGGTCTCAATCCATTTGTTAGTTACTCAACACAAAGACCGCTCTGATGCCAAAATCGTTTGGAGACCAATTATACTGAAGTGTTTTGGTAACTCTGTAGATTTGTGTCTGTTTGAATCATGACTATGTGCTTTAAGATGAAGAGGCGACCGTTAAAGCTTACGCAATTCTTTGTTCTATGTGTAAAAAAAAAAAGTAGTTTAAATTAGTAGGACAGAAGAGTACCTTATTTATTTTTTCACATAGCTTTATTTATTAATACTATAGTTTGAGATTTTTTTTTCTTTTTTTGGAAAAATGAACTTTTGGTAGCCAAAGCTGTTGTACATTGTAGACTATTTACCATTTCTATCTGCTATATTCTATACAACCTTATTTATTTCACTGTTGCCAACTGTGTAAATATGTTTCCTAGATGATGAACTGTAACATTTACACTTATTTTGAAAAATAAATGTGTGAACCAAAGTGGCGCTGCGCTGATGATCACTCTAGACTGGATCGAATGAGCAATTCCCCCCACGGTGCAGTGATGTCATCACAAGATGGTATCTGTTAGTGGTTTGTACCTCACGCATGCACATCTGGTCCTGGGGCTCTGCAGCAAACAGGAATTTGTCTTCTCTCAGTTGCTTTAAACCTGATTGTTTTCTCTTGCTTACCAGTGCTGTTCTCTTATCTCAGTAGCACTTGCAGATGTGTTTCGTGCTGGTACGGTAGATTGTTTCTGATGTGGGGGCGGGGGGTCCTCTGAGATTTAAGCTCCCGTGAAGAGCGATAGGCCTCTCTCGTCTTTCCAGCGGGGAAACGTAACAGGGGAGAACACAGACTGGAGCTGGAAAGCAGAATAATCCTCAGTGCAGACGAGGCTGTTGTTTTGACTTGTCCGTCGAAGCTTGCTCATAAACTTCAAGGTGAGGAAGCCTCTCCGGAAGGATCAATAAAGCAAACATTAGACAATTTCCCAGGCCGACAAATACGTCAGACCCTGCAACACAACGCCTCCAGACAATGAAGGGTAGTGTTTTTGAATTCAAGATATTTCCCTGAGTCCCAAAACATCCCCGCCTTCCACACATTGACCTGGATTGGAATTTATCTGTTATAGCCCTGATTCTAAAAGAAGACGCTGTAAAAGTTATGTGAATGAAATGAATTGTCATACTTTCATCATATCTTGAATAAATACGAGATTGCTGCCAGGACATCAAAAGGTGGATTACCCGTCAGCCGCCCATTTTCATTTTTGGTCCCCCATCTTTCTTTAGCTGCTATTTCATTACATCTGTAGCTTCTCTGTAATGGTGTAATGGAGGGGGGAAATAAACGGCAGATCTGTTGTTTTCATTGGTCTCAGTTACCTGACCCATGCTGCTGACGTTGCTGGTTCTGGTCCAGCAAAGAAGCGATGCTCCTCTAGAGCCAGGTTTTCTGGACCACAGAAAGAAATAGAATAGAATAACAGCACTAACCCACTAATTGGAGCCGCATCATGAGAAAGGGGCCTTGGTGTCTGTGTGGGTTTTCTCCCAGCACTCCTGTTTCCCCGCTGTAATCCATAAGACTGCATGTTTTCATTGATTAAGTGGGGTGTAATGAACTGTTGACCTGTCCAGGTATATTCGCTACCTTTACCCCTTTAGCACTGGATCTAGATACCTACTCTGTTACTCACACTGTTGGGTTCAAAGTAGGTAAAGTGAGGAATGGATGGATAGATGGGTGGAAGATGGAATACTTGCTTCCTGGTTACTGAGTAGTTTGAAGAGCAGTTTCTCTCACATCTTCATTTTAAAAGAGGCACAAATCACATCAACACGTGGGAAACAGTTATTTATTTTGACCATCAATCAGGCTGTTCAATAGAAATGTAAAATTCTTTGCATCGATGACACATAATTTTCAGTAAAAAGCCCTCTCTTCTTGAACTTTTATTGTTCATTAAGGCAACAAAGTCCTGTGAACCTGTGAACATTTGTCTGAGAAAGCCACAAAATACTGGTGGGTGTGGGGAGAAATACGGATTTTGGGTCAAGTACAGTAGGTGATTTATCGTTCAGCACAGAGAGGATTCTGAAGCAATCTTCCAGCAGATTCTGCAGATCCCAGGATGAAATCAGTCTCTGGGAGTCAACTGAAAGTCAAGGTGAGCGGGATCCATTCCAGCGCCTTGGCTTTCAAAGGAGGACTTTGTAGTAGTCGTCCCTGTAGCTGTACAAGACCAACACAGCCACCCTGCGGGAGAACAACATCTGTCCGTTACAAGTTTCAGCAGAAAGGGAAAAAAACATGGTGGTGAACTTTGAAATGGGTTATCGCAAAATCTGGACAATGAATTTTGTCTTGGGAGAACTCATTCCTACTGGGAAAGACAGGATTCACCTCTGCAAAGGGTCCACATCCAGGGCAACAGTCCTGCCCTGAAGCAAACCTCTCATTTATCTACAGCAGCATTGTCCCCTGGGTCCACTACTGAGTAGTTTGTCCAGGGTCAACATTAGAACCAAACAATCAAAGGCACTTCATGAATGCAGATAGGGGCAGACAAACTCCCCACAAACACCATGTGCCTATTTCATTCAGACACCAACCGTCACTCATATCGGGCCCAGTTGAGGTGAAGTATTTATTTCCCAATGTACTTCAAATCTAGGCAAATCTTACCTTCCCCCCTTCCCCCCACTCATCTGGCCTCAGTTGCCTGTGCCCCGCAGTCATTAAATACAACTAAACAAACACATAAAAACACATGCTGAATCTATCCATTGTTGCCTCTGTGACTCTCATTTATCAGCAGAGGACCCCCCCCACCCCCACCCCCCAAACACACACACACCCCTCCGTCTACCCAAATGGCAGATCGAACACACAACAGAGACAGGAAATTAAAGCCAACTGCTGCGGCGAGTCGTACGGGAAGCCAGAAAAAGGAGCTTTGATTTTTTTCTTCTTTTTGTGTTACCATCTCATTCATGAAAGAGAAAATCCTCCGAATCCCTCACAGGGTTGCTCTCCTTGGGCATTCACAAGCGCCACAATACCCGAAGCTCAAGCGCTATGGATTTAGCTGCAGCTTTGAAACAAACAAACAAACAAAAAAAAGGAAAAACGTTGTGCTGGGAAGATTGGGAATAAACCGCTTCATCCACGACCGCAGTAACGGCTGAAGTTAACCCCGTCTGCCCCCCCCCTCCTCCTAGTGTCAATCAACCTGGGTGTTAAGAGACAGACATCAGAGGACCAAACAAGGCTAATCCTTCTCCAGATTTCACCTCAGGAAATGGGATCAGCTGAGGATTTGATGTTCCTCAAGGCAGTAGTTATCCGTCTAACAGCTCCCTTTGAAGGCCTGACTGTCACTGTTACACCTGGAGCGCGTGGGCGAGGTCGGGGCTTTGGAGTGGCAGCTGCCCATAAAAGGACGCCTGCCTTTGTTAAGTGCTCTTTAATATACGCGTATAAAAATAGAAAATCTAACGTGGATGGAGACGTGCAGGAATCCAGCCTCTGGATCTACGTACTTAGCACAGGCTTCTTATAAGGCTGTATATGTGGAACAGGAATCTTAAAGTTGCAATCCTTTACTTTTGACTCTTTCTGCTGCTCAAATCTTTTCTGCATGCCTTATTTCTTACTTCCAGACAGTGTTCAGAGTATTCCCGTATCCCGTCTCTGGGCTCTAATGATGGTAATTTGTTAAACCATATGTGGCTAATTAAGCGATTTGGATTGGAGCAACAGGTCGGAGCTTATTGCACCATTGGCCACAACCTCAGAACTCATCGGTTTATCATCTGAAGCCAATTAAGGCAACGTCCAACCTTTCAGTGCCTCCAGTGTGGCCAGCACATATCGCACTAACACATATCAGGTGTCCACCGTGCTCACTGCTTATTGTTTAGCGTTACAAGCCCTGTCAACACTCGGACCAATCTCAACGAGTGCTTGTCCGCAGAATCATTCATTAACTTTTTAAAAAGCTCTTCGTCTCGGAGCGAGGAGCAGAAATAATGACTGAGCCTGGGGAGGAAGGTGTGATGAGCCAGAGGCTCTCCTGCCGACGGCATCTCGTGGAAAACCTACTTTTTCCTCAGTTTGAAGTGGTGGATCTCGTCACAGATGGACTTCAGGTAGCGCTGCTTTGGCAGACGGGACAGCAGCGTCTTCACGCTGCTGTTGAACTGCTCCTCGCCATCGTACTGGAGAGAAAAACACAACGACGGGGTTAAAGCCACAAAACGGGGGGAGTCCTCAAGCACCTGGGGGCCGAACGAGGCTCTGCTCTGCTCTGCTCTGCTCTTTACCGTCTAATATGACTGTCCTGCACCACCCCAGAACCGTAGACGGCTTCTTTTTGAAGAATAATGGGGGTGTTCATCCGCAGCCTACGTATATTTTTGCACGTCAAGTGTGGCGAGCACAAACCAACACTTGCTTTATAGAGTTCCCGGTTCCGTGTGTGACTTTGGGTAATTTGCCGTGTTTAAAACAGGCCTTTCCTGCACGCCTGGCTCCATGCGCTGCGTATTGTCGAGCTTTTTTTATGTACCAAATCTGTTTTCTTGACACATGTGCTGCGAGGGGCCGACCGTATAGGTGGCCCATTCATTTGCGGAGTGGAAGCCTTTGCTTACATAAGTGCGGTGTTAAGAGCATTTTTCAGCTTTCTTCGTGTTTCTTCACACAATATAATTAAAGCCTTTTTTTAAGCCCCAGCTCTTTTTTACGAGAGCAGCCGTGGTCAGGAGTTTGGAATGTGAATATTAACACCTCTCAAGTATGCGTTTTGTTAACTGTAGCATGTGTCTGTCCTATATATATATATACATATGTGTGTGTGTGAGCTCAAGCTGGACTCTTTATGCCCCGGCTGTAGGAAAAACACAGGGGTGTTCCCTCGCTCCAGAACTGCACGGAAGGCGACGGGATCCCCTCTTCCTGTCTGGGACCTCTATTGGCAGTTCTTTCCACCCCCCCCCCCTCCCTCCCTCCCATCCTGCATTGGGACGCCGTCTTTTATGAACTCGTCGAGGGTCCCGATGAGGCCAGCGTGGAGACCTACCTCCAGGGACAGGAAGTTGATCAGCGTTTCCTTCGTCAGCTCCACCTGCGGGACACAAGCAGGGCGGGGGGGGGGGGGGGGGGGGGTCAGCGGTGGAGCGCGGCCTCACGTTGCCACAACACAACAAACGTGGCGAGCGCGAGTGGACGCCCTGAACGCTCTGCGTTGTGTAATGCTTTCAGTGGCAGATAATCCGGCCCCGCTCCAACGCTACCCCTGCCTCTGCTTTCACAACGCGTGCGCCGGGGCCGGAAAGCACTCGGCGTCCCCCGCGCGGGGAGGGGATAATGGCCCCCTGGGACCACACCGTTGGAAAAGCCAGCTACTGCCGTGTTCCAGCGGCTCCGACGCGCCACGAACGAGACCCAGGAGCCCGCGCGGCTGCTCAGGGGGATGGAGGCGATTAGGCGTGTTGCGTTTCAGCGAGTGCTGAATGTATGTGGAACGCAGGGGGGGACGTGGTGAGTAAGGGCTGATTTACCCCGAGAGGACCGGGCCGCAGATAAACCCGGCAGCCGTCGCACCTCCAGCGGAGGATTTCTCTCTTTTTTTAGCGCGAGGCGAGCTCAAGACAAAAAGGGGGGCGCTGCCGGAGACGTTTGCCGTTTCGGCCATCAGAAGCGCTTTCCCCGCTCTGCGATTTCACACATGAATTCAAGAGATAAGGTGGGAGAGCGGCAGCAAAAAAAAAAAACAAAGGCGAGGAGCGGGGATTGGGAGGGATAAGGGGGGGTGGGGGTAAACAAACAGAATGACTTACCGCCAGAACCTCAATGTCGTTGCTCTTGTTCTGCAAATTGCTGCTGAGATTCTGCAATCTGGTTTGGATCTGAAAGAGAGCGGTGGACGAGAAGGAAGTGAGACCAAAAGGGGATGGAGGAAAGCAATGATGGCTCCCATGATCAAAGCGAAACGGCGTGGGGAGGAGATCTTCACAGGCTGTTATATGCTTGACATGCAGCCGGAGGCAACGTGTTGTTGTTTATGTCAAACACATCACTGTTCCAGACGAATGCCGTGGCAGAGGCACTGTGAAACGCGCTCAGTGATGCTGCGGGTCAGTGGGTCAGTGCAGGCCCAGACCTGGCCGCGCTTCCACTTCTCCGACAGGCAGAATTTAGCGGATCCTACGACCGCGGCTTTTCTCCGGCACTTTCCAACAGCAGAGGCCGCATAAGGGGGGCTGTGTTATGGGCTGTAATCGGTGCTGTTGAGAGGAAGCTACAAACTTTCTGTCCTCTGCTGCTGCATACGCTCCAGGGAGAGATGTTTACACGAGCAGACGCAAACACACCAACTCCAGTGTTGTCTGAGCGGCAAACACTCGCCACTATTCTGGGATGACCACATCAGGATTCCTGGCGCAGCCTGGCCGTTCAATTTCAGCCATTAAAAAGGCCATTCAGAAGATGTGTGTGTGTGCGTGTGCGTGCGTGTATGTGAGGACGCGCTCCCACCTGAGTCTCGTAGCGTCGTCTGGCGCTGGCAGATACTTTCTCCGGGCTGATGACGTTGACGTTCATGTTGGTGGTGCTGCTGCCGCCGTGCTGCTCTGAGAAGCCTGCAGACGGGACATGTTAGCATCCACCGCGAGCAGGAGCCACAGCTGCCCTTCTCAACTCAACAAGCAGCCTTTCTGGTTACTGCAAGCGTAATGTTCCAATAATGCAACGTGATATGCTGCAGAACAAAGACTGGTCCAAGCAGAGGCGCTACTGTCACGTATGGAACCTTGTGGAACTTTGACTCACGAAGACCGTATTATACGAAAGATTCAGAATATGAATTGGACCTATCGGTTCTTTGTGTGTGTGTGTGTGTGTGTGTGTGTGTGTGTGTGTGTGTATATATGTACAGTTTAAGCTTCACCCAAAGAGTGCAGAGTGTAAAGACTAAGGGGTGATTGTAGCAGGGTATAGCACGGTACCTGAGGTGTTGAGCAGTGATCCTTTAGGGTTCTGGAGAGACATGCTCTCAGACAGCTCTCTGCTGGGGCAGACAGACAAACATCGTAAAACAGATCGGCTGCTTTACATCACCGTCTCAGCCGCACGCCAGACCAAAACTGCTTTACCTGATGCTCCTGTCCTCAAACAGCTTGGTCCGACATTTCTGAACGATGTGGTCCACCAGGTCCGACTCAGGAATCCTCTTCTCGGACTGCCTGTCCTTCTCAAAAGACTTGACCTGCACGCAGACGGAATGACTTTAACATGTGCCGCAGCGTTTGCCTCTGCCAGCGCTCTCATCTTATCGTGGAGTTCTGACGCACGCTCTGCCGTGCCTCGCCGCGTGCGAGAAAAGCTGCTCAAAATGGAATTTTATGTTAATTTGACGGCGGCTGTCAGATTTCAGGCCAGGGCTAGGAATAATGTGCTTCAAAGATGGTTTACCTTCACATAGTTTCCCTCCTTGTCCGAGACCTGGGCCAGGCAGCTGATGCCGGCCAACCTGCAGTGCTCAAACAGCGTCTCCTGAGACTACATACACACATACACACACACACACACACACACACACACACACACACACACACACACACACACACACACACACATGCTGCAATGAGTGGCAATTTAAAGGCGTGATTCAGCTGAATAAACCAGAGACTACAAAAGACTAAAATCAATTGGAGGAAGACACTGTTGCACCTATCCGTGGGTTACAGCTCTGACCACAGCTGAGAGCTACCGCTCTCATACGAGTTGTCCCGAATCACAAGTCAAAGTTGGACAACTTTATTGGAATTTTAGGATTAGAAGTATCAAAGCTACCCTTTTCACACCGAGGCCGATGCGGTTCCTGAAAGAGAAAAGGCGAGCGGATGGTTGGGATGCCGCTCGGATGAAGGGTTAGGGTTGTAAAACTTAAAGAATCGGAGCCAATGTGGGAGTGGGAAGTGGGGTGGGGGGGGGGGGGGGGGGGGGGGGGGGGTTGGTTTAAAATTTCCATAGTGGCTGTCAGTCAAGTTTTGCTTGGAAGAGTAGAAAGACCCACAACCGAAATCAATGTGTATTCAGGTATTGCATTGGACCCTGACAGTGTGTATGTATGCATCATATACCATGTGTGTTTATGTGTGTGACAGCGCCGTTTATTTTCAGCCCCTTCGGCCTGACAGTCTCATCTGGCTGCTCTGGACGGGGTTGTGGTAGCACAAAACAAACCCTTCTGTGCGTGTGTGTGTGTGTCTGGATGTGTGTGTGGATGTGTGTGCGTGTCACTTTGCCTTGTCATCAAAGCACAAGAAAAACTTCCCTTTTTTTCCCCTCCTGACAACTTTCTCATGGGCAGAACAAATTAAGTCAAAGGTAAGCCGCTGCCTGGAGGCTGGTGGGCAGCTCTGGGCCATCTGCCTGGGCTGACCGCATGTGGAAGGGGTTTTGCCATATTTGGCTAATAAAAGCTAGGAGCGGTCTCCTGAGGGCGAATTAGAGCTGCAGATTCGGTCAGTTAAGAGGGCGGCGTGCGAGAGGTGTCAACAAAAGTCCAGTGAGGGGGTGAGTGATGGGTGAGGAGGTCCGGACCCGACGTTCTCACCATCTCGCCCCTGGTCAAAGCCGCGGTTCACAATCAACACATACTCAGGACTACACACAAACACTGCTGGCCCCTGGGACACAGCGCTGCCTGTTTTCAGCCAAGCCCAGCCTTTCTCCTAATTGCCCCCGAGGACACTCCTGGGAAATGAAGGAGGCTGTCCAGCGCCCGTACAAGGGACAATGACGACCAGGGCGGCAAACACTTAGCCAGAGCACAAGTGGAAAGTGAAAACAATGGGTCCTGAAAAGTGAAAGGACGGGGGGGAAACAGGAGGACTGCTCCAGCGCGGGGCCCTGCGCTGTGCCAGCAGGGGCGTCCGGGCCAGCCACACCGACTCGAGGCGGAGACCAGGGGCGTCAAGTCGGCGTGAAGAATGTGGCAGAGGTGTGGCACCAGGAGGTCTGGACCACAGCTCCGCTTTGAAGGGACTGATCTGAGCTTGGCTCCGATCACACTGGTGAAGCTCCTCACCGGGAGCTCATCTGACAAGCGGCCGAATCAATCACTGCAGAAGTGACTCATACGGCCGGACTGTCCGTCCCAACAGTCAACGCGGCCACAATGTGCCGCTCGCTCTCCGGGATGTTTACTATTTCTGATGCCGTCACGATAGGCCTGCTGCGGACAGACGAGGGGAGGCTTTGTCAAGAGCGGAAGCTGGGTGTTGCCCTCTGTAGGAAGGGAGAGGGTACGGCAGGACAGACATGACACTGGCACTCTGCATTTAGGAACGTGAAGGCCACACGCGTGTGAACTCGGACAGGCCGTGCAGCGCTGCCAGACGTTCGGTCTCCCTGCAGATGAATTCCTCTCACAGGAAGCAGCAGTGAGGGAGTGACGCAGACAGAGATGGAGCCCCATCCTTCCTTTAACTGTGATAGAATTAGCCTTGGGTTTTGATGGCTCTGCAACGACTTTTTGTTTTTATTACAAAACTCGAATTAGAGTTTTGTAATAAGCGCAAGCAACAGTTGAGGCTTCCTCACCACTTTAAGAGCCATTTGTGATATCTTGGGATGTGCAAGCTTGAATATGTGGCCGACACACTTGGCGCAATTTCACCGATCTGCGTGACCACGTGGAGATGTTGCAATGCGCCAAAAAAAGGAAAGAGAAGTGGTGGAGCTGATTTCACAGTGTTGAGGAGCGTGTGTGTGTGTGTGGGGGGGGGGGGGGTTCTAACCTGTGAGACGTCGTAGGCGATGTCAGCCGAGACGCCGCTGCTCCACAGCTTCTGGACCACGGTGATGGCTTTGGGCATGGAGGAATGGCCGACCGGGACCACCAGGGCATCGCAGGAGCTCACCGTGGGCTGGAGATGGTGAAAGAACAAGTTGCTGACCCCCTCTGGATTCACATGAGGTTTGCCCGGCACATCATTTCTGAGTCTGGATGTGAAGTGCAGAGAATGATGCGCCTCCAAAAATACCCGCATGGCGTCAAGAGCCACGGTGATCATAGTTATTAACGTGCTGCTAAAAGGGGCTGTGCAGCAGCCGCCTGCTGTAATGAGGCATCATTAGATATGCAGCTCTGTCTGCGGCACCTTCATTACGATAATTAGGAATGTCAGATCCCCCTGTGTGTGTGTGTGTGTGTGTGTGTGTGTGTGTGTGTGTGTGTGTGTGTCTGCCTCCCCTACCGGCTCCTCCATGTTGGCCATAGCGATACAGACTTTGTCCAGGGCCACGCTGGCCCCCACCGCAGAGGGAACGGGCACGGTGGCAGCAGGTCCCCGAAACTCCAGGATCTGAGCAGCACAAAGGGAAACAAAGACAGACGAGTGTGGAAACAAGATACGCTCCAAGTCACAGATGGAGGTCTTCCACCACGACTTGACAAAAGCCTCGGGTGGAATGTGGACGAGGTGAACGCTACCATGTGGTCGTAGCGTCCCCCGGCGGCGATGATGTCGGGGGCGGTCCTCTTGCGTTTCCTGACGAACGCCACGAACTGGAAGATGACCCCGGAGTGATGCTGCACCTTGTACACCAAGCCTAAGTTCACCACAACCTGGGAGGAGAGAGGAGCCGCGCGTGTTGACGGCGGGAACGAAAGGCCCAGCAACAGAGCCTCATCGATCGCATCGATCACCTGCAGTTTGACCCCCAGCCTTCGCAGCAGCACCGTGACCTCCTCCAGGTCCTTGAGGCCCTGCTTGGCCAGCTGGGTGACGGCCGTCTTCTGCTTGGTGAGCGGCTGCAGCAGCGGCAGCAGGTCCTGCAGGTCCCCCTTCTGCTCGATGAACTTGTACAGCGTCTGCAGCTGGACCCGACAGGGAGGGGAGGGGAGGCGTATCGATATTTACAGGTCGCACGCGGGGAGACGGGACACTATCGCAGTCCTTGTGGGACACTCACGCTGTTGGTCGACAGGGTGAAGTTGCAGAACTTGGCCTCCACCTCGCGTTTGGTCAGCTTCTCGCTCTGGGGGTAAAGGCAGAGACGTTGAAACGCTGCGACGCAGGTTCACAGGCGATGAGCACAGATCGAGCGGACACTGACCATGGCGTCGCACAGTATGTTGGAGGCCTGGCTCAGCTTGTCCTCCGGGACGCCGCTGTGCAGCAGGATGGCCCTCAGCAGGCTGGTGTGGTTCAGGTAAATGGTGTAGTTCCTCTCCTGCCAGTCACAGAGCACACGCAAACCTCCCTTTAACCGCTGCAATTACAGTCACGAGCAAAAGCAACGCTGTACAATGAGTGAGTAATGACCGCCGTGTCCGGCTGCCCCCTCATTCCCACTGACTCACATATTGTTAAGAGCTTTCACACGAGAGTGGGGGGGGGGTGATGGAGGGTCTACGAGGGATGAACCAGAGACTGTGGAGGTGACTGGGTTCACGACATGTCATGGGGAGGTGTGCGTCTGCGGACTGACGCAGCGCTGGGATGCATGCACAGGAAATGGGAGGCGAGGGCGGAAGCCGGGAGGGCTGCACGCAACAGATTTACTATGTAAATAGCGAATGTGCAGTAGATCTGTCAGCCCGACGCGCACAGTGGAATGCCGGGAATGCGGTTGGGAAGCGGGACGGGAAAAAACAAGGACAGGGCAGGTTGCGGCGACGGCGTCCGTAGGGAAGTAAGAAACAATGATGCGTGATTCGACGGAGCTCCCGCCCCCCCCCCAGGTCCAGCGTGAACACAAGCTGGCAGCTCGCCGGCCTCCCACTCAAAGACACGCAGCGCCGTGTTTACAACCTGAAGTCCGGGGAATTCCTGGATTATTTCCGAGATGGTGTAAATGGTCTCGGCGTCGGGGAGCAGGCTGTTGGTGACGGGCGTGACGATGTCGAAGGCACACTCCAGGAGCTCCCGGGGATGGGCACGGTCCAGCTTCCTGGGGCGGAAGACGCGCTCGATGCTGTACCTAAAGAGAGGGCGGGAGGGAAAACACTCCAGTTCACTGTCGGACAGAATGTCAGATCAGCAACAGGTCAAACTGTTTGACCTGGTCGCGATTTGACTCATGGTTGGAACAAAAACACAGTCATCCTTCATTGTATTTAGTTAGACAACATGACAATGAACAAATCACCCTTGTGGAAACAACACAGCAATCAACAACGGCCGACACAGAATCTCTTTCGATAACGGACGACCGCTGCTATTACACACGGCCGCTGGCTTGTTGCTCACGCGAGCAGCCTCACCTCTTCAGATGGGTGATATTATTGCGAGCGACGAATCTTGCGAACGCCATCTGAAGCGAGAGGAGAGAGAGTTGAGAGTTTGCCGGAGCGACAGTGAAGTCCGTCGAGTGCATTCCAGGCCGCGGTCAATCACAGGGTGGAAACAACCGTTTAGTCCTGGGGCTTTCCTGAGGCGGCAGGGCTCCTATGGCTGCTGCTGATTGCAGCCCCGCACTGCACATGTGTATGTCTATCTGCATGTGTGTATCTGTGTGTGTGTGTGGGGGGGGGGGCCTGCTCACGCGGAGGTCGTAGGGCAGCGTGACCAGCATCCCGCTGTGGTCCATGAAGCAGGCCGGCTCGCCGCCGTCGTACAGCTTCCTGTTCCTGGGGAGGAAGAGCGGCGTCTGGAGGCGCACCGCACCTGAAAGCAGAGGCGCCGAGCCCTCAGTGCCGCGTGTGCATAGGATGAGGCGACCCCCCCTCGCCCCCCCGCCCCCCCGGCCCCGGCGGAGCCGATGCGAACCGCGCGTCCACAAACAAGCACAGCTGGACGCCATTGGCCGGCCCGAGCGGCACCTGCGCCGAACGTGCGCGAGCCCACGACAGTGCGCTCATTGTTCAGCCTCCAGCCCGCCGGAGCAGATGCCGGGGTCGCCTCCGAGAAGCGGGGCTTGGGCCCGGGTCAGGAGTCCGAGTGGACTGCGGCGGGAATGTCAACAAAGCGCGGCGCTGACACGCATGCCGGCGCATGGCGGCGTGTGAACGCACTCACCGTGCCGCTTGAAGATCCGGGCGATGGTTTCGTGCACATGCTGCTGCAATTTGGCCGTGTTGAAACTGAAGCTGCCCTGGAGGGAGACCAAACAAACAGGCTCTGTGAGGGATCAGCAGACATCGATTAAGCGCTTGCAGGCCTTCCGCTGGCCGCCTGCACACACGCATCGCACCAGATAAGAGTGGTGGCACGGAGGGGCCGCCGCGGCCACCCGCCGGCCTGCACTGACCTCTACAGCCAGAGAGGGGAACGGCACGCGACGCGGCTGAGACACCACACTCCCAACATTATTAACTCTCACCCTCAGCATGTGCAAAACATTCCCCCGACATTAGAAGCAATGCATTCCTTACAGCGGACCTAGAATGACCATCATACTTTGGCTTTGTGGAGAAGAACGTAAAGCATCAAATGTTCTCACTGAAACATACATTTCAGATACTGATATAGAATCTAAAATAATGGGATGATCTGATTATCCGTTTATTTAGTTCTCTGTGACTCTGTGACAGAAAATTAAAAGTGGTTGAGGTGAAGGCCAAAAAAAACCTTATCTTAGCCTTTGAGAAGAAAACAAAATGAATGTGCATGCATTATTTCATAAAATAAACAACTCATCGTTTAATTAAGACTGTAATCGCCTGATAACTTGACCACAAAATTGATCATTTGTTGCAGGCCCAATTCAGGAACCAGTTCAGAAAGAAGCCTGTTGATTAATAAGTCACTTAAAACATAAAAGGAATCAAGTGGAGCAGCGTCCGTACCTTGTACAGATCTATGTCATAGGTGTAGTCCACCACTGGGGAGGTGTCCTGGGCGAACAGCTGGCCCACCATGGTGCGGTAGGCCTTGCCGTTGATGTTGGCCATGGTGTGCTGCAGCACCTCGTGCAGCTCCGACTCCTCCATCTGTGGCGGGGGCAGCAGCTCGCTCTTCAGCAGCTCCTGGGCGGTGGGCCGCAGCGCCGGGTCATGGTTCAGCAGCCACTCTATCACTTTCCTCTGGCAGAAACACAGAGGGGGGGGCAGAGACAGTCACTTGGCTGTTAGACTGGAAGACAGAATCCATGAGTCCAAGAGTCCTCACCTGTTCATTGGTGGTGAAGTCCTCGGGGAAGATGATGGGCTCCTGCAGATCAAAGATGAGTTTGGTTAGAGTCCAGCATTAACATCCTAGATGAGTTTCATACGGTTCGGGACCCTGACTCACCACACGCAGCTGGCTCAGCACAGAGATGCGCTCTGACCCCGTGGTCATGGGCCGGTAGGACATCTCAAAGAGGATGATGCCCAGGCTGAACAGGTCCACTTTCTGTGGAGGGAGGGAAGGAACAGCTCAATACCACACACTCAAGCTGAGGAGCTCAAAGCTAATATCCCAAGGGTGGTCCTGTTGGTCCTGTTGTTGCCAGACAGACCTTTGCCATTCTCATTCAAATAAGGCAACTTCACAAACTGGATATATTTCTAGATTTAGACGCATATCAGAAACCGTACTTGGTTGTAAGTAGCTTTGGTGTTTCCTTGGACCTCTGGACTGACGTAGAGGGCCGTGCCGACCATGCCCGTCATGTTACCTGGAGAACAGTGAGATATGAAAGGAGTGTCAGAAAGGAAAGGACAGTTCATATGAAGTACTTTGTGTGAATATTTTCAAAGTCTCCGCACCCGCTGGATCCGGTTTTGACGTCAGTATCGAGCCGCTCTCCTCCACTTCGATAACCCCGCCAGCCTGAGGGAGAAGAACGCTCTCTCTGTGAGTCTAGAGTGTTTCCATCACCGGAGTCACACAGAATGACGTTGCTAACTACGAACCACGTTGGCAGGGTGGTCTGTGGCCAGGCCGAAGTCTCCGATCTTCACGTGGTCCTGCGAGTCGAGGAAAATGTTGACGGGCTTCAGGTCCCTGTGAATCATCCCCTGAGAGAGAGAGGAGGGCGCAGGTTGAGACTCAGTGCTCGGTCACTACAGCGCTAACTCTCCCAGCACTGCTATCCAGGAGGGCAGAGGGCACCTGCTGGTGGATGTACGCTAGGCCGTCCAGTATTTCCCTGAAGAGTCTCCACAACCGTGTCTGGTCCTGGTGCAGCCCGTGATCTATTGTGTCCCTTAAAGTGCT
Source organism: Karalla daura (assembly GCA_029224185.1). Classification (NCBI taxonomy): domain Eukaryota; kingdom Metazoa; phylum Chordata; class Actinopteri; order Chaetodontiformes; family Leiognathidae; genus Karalla; species Karalla daura. The sequence goes on from CM055199.1 coordinate 9,724,011, forward strand.
TTTTTCACAGTATTCCATCTGTGGGGAGCAGAAAAAGAAACACGTCAGAATGCCTCGGAGGAAGGGCAACGCCACCCTCTGGTGGTAGAAGCGGAGCCGGGCGCTTACTTGAATGTACAGATAATGTGCGGTGAGAGGTCGATCGGAGTCTGAGCTCTCTTTAGTGTCGGTCGCCGGCCTTTTGCTCTGCTCCACCTGCGACAACAAAACACAGATCGGTTTGAGAGTGAAAGGCCGGCGTAGAAGCAAACGACGCGTCGAGCATTCAGACCTGCGACATCTCGTCCGTGCTCTCTTCGCCGTTGTCGAAGATGATGTCGTCGCCCGAGTCACTGCCCGTCGGCCTTGTGTGACACAAGCGAAGGAAGGAGTCACAAGCCTGCCCAGGACACAAAACTTCCCGGCCTCCCTGCCACTGAAGCTGACCTAGAACGCACGAGCCTCTGGGTAAAAAAAAAACGAGGAGACACTTACAAGAACGAAGCGCCGAACACGTCCTCTTCGTCGTCCTCGTCGTCCTCTTCGTCGCTGGAGTGCTGGCCGCTGCACTTGGCGCTGGAGGACCTCTCCAGGGAGGTGGACCACTCCACGGAGCTGGTGAGGGCGGGCGGGGGCGCCTGGTCCTCCACGTTGTCGGGCAGGCCCAGCTCGTTGAGGCGCGGCGGCTGCCGGGGCTCCTTGCGCTGCTTGGCCGGGCTGCTCTGCGGCTCCGAGCCGTCCGTGCTGCTCAGCTGCCCCAGCGAGGGCGCCTCGTGCCGCTCGATCCACGCGTTGTAGTAGCGCACGATGTTCTCGTGGTTGAGGCGCGACAGCAGCGTCACCTCGCCCTTGATCCGCCGGAACTGCTTGCTGGCCGGGTTGACCTGGATGCGCTTCACGGCGTAGTAGCAGCCGTCCAGCTTGTTCTGAACCTGGAGGAGGAGGAGGAGGAGGAGGAGGAGGAGGAGGAGGAGGAGGAGGAGGAAGGCGGACACTGAGCCACAGCCAGGTCTTTGGGAACAGAATTCCCAAAAGAGTGAAGCCTACTTTAATCACAGCTCCGAAGGCTCCTTTCCCCAGCAGCTGGAGCTCTTCAAACTCATTGAAGTAGCGGGACAGCTGTCGCTGCACCCCGGAGATGAACGGAGTGTTGAGGATGTGGCTCGGCGGGAGGACCGACGATGCAAAGTCAACCGCAAGATCTGAGGGAAAGACAAAACTTGATGAATTATTCAGTCAGTGGGACTGGAATTCCTGTGTTTTTTAACAAATTAGGCAGTAATAACAGCTTCATTAACCAAGCCAGAGCATCACTGCAGCCCAGCCCATGCTGGGACGCTGAGGAGTGTGACCCTCAGTGCCTCCACATTACATCTCACCCTCTGGGCTGGCGTCCTGGTACTGCTGCAGGTTTCTGGGTGACGGGGGCTTGAGGAAGGAGTGGTCCTGAAGCTGCAGCATTGTCCAGCGCTCAGCATCATTCAGGCACAGACACCTACGACAAAGGCACAGATGATGATGATGTTACACACTGGGCTGTGATCGGTACAGTACCACTGCACACTGATGCTATTTCACACCGATGGAGGAGCTGCTGTCGACACAGCGCTAATTGAAATCAAGTCATATACAACGCAGGGGTACATAGAATTTAGTGCCTGAGATACTACACCTTTTTCTCACACACACACACACACACACACACACACACACACACACACACACACACACACACACACACACACACACACACACACACACACACACACACACACACACACACACACACTAATGGGTGAACACAGCAAGCCATTTGATGTCACACTGTGGTTCAGATTGATCCCTTTTCACATTCATATCATATGAATGTGAAACATGAATCATACTTTTTTTCAATATTACAAGGTGCAGATCCTGCACTTGTGTGGTCAATAAAATAATGATGAACAGCAGAAAATCAATGCAGCTGAAAAGGAACACAAACCAAGCTGAGACGTTAGACGCTGCACTAATGTACTGTATCAAATGCATGAATCACAGTAAATGGGCAGGAATCCTGAAAGAGGCCGTTGTTGCGTCTCCATACGTACTTGTTGAGGAAGTCCTGGAAGTCAGCGGGCAGGCTTGCTGGCACTGTCACCGGGTACTCCCTCACCTCCTTCCCCTGACTCAGAGCCAGCAGCATCAGCCCCAGGTTCCACACGTCCCCCTTTTTGCCCGTCTTCACCGGCATCACCGTATCCTCCGAAAAGCGCACGTGGGCCTGCTCGAAAACGTCCTCCTTGCAGATCTCGGCGAATCTCTTGGACAGGCTGTAATCGGTGAGCCGCACGCTGCCCTCCGAGTCCACCAGCACGCTGGATGCCCCCAGCTGCTTGTGCACCACCGAGTTGGAGTGAAGGTAGTCGAGAGCTGCCAGCAGCTGCCCCGTGTAATGGCACAGCTTGTCCAGGGGGAGCGGGGTGTTGCTGGTCAGGCTTTGGCTCAGGTTGGTGCCGGCCACGTGCTCCACCAGCATGTCGATGAGCAGGCAGTCCTCCTTCTCTGTGGAGCTCAGAGCCGTGTAGTGCACCAGGTTGGGGTGATCCAGCTTCAGGAGCGAGTTGAACTCGTTCTCTGCTGCATGGATCTGAACAGGAAATCTTGTTAGAGCAGATCTCAGAGTTGACAAGATCTCATACGTGACCGCAAACACTTGACTGGAGTATTTATCCTTGTTCTCTAGCGTTAACAGAGAAGCTATGGAACATGTATCTAATCAGAAATGCCTCAGATGCTATTCTACAAACCCTTTTTGAGAATATCAGACAGCAACTTTTCATGTTTATCTGGAAACCACTCGAGGGCCTTATGCTAAGATGAATGATCATGTGAAACTACGTTCCTTGCTTTGGCATTTGAGCCACAATCAGAGGAGGAATCAAATATTGAAGAATAATCAGGATTTTATAGGAGCACACTTATAGAGCACGCACATCTCTGACCAGGCACTCACTGTCATTATTCAACAAGGCCAGCTGTAAGTGTTCTTTCACTCTTGGTCACCATTAAAAACAATCAGACCACTTAACCACTGAACGCTGTCTCTCTGTCTCTACTTGCCTGCTTTTTGCAGTTCTCGATCTTTCCTTTCTCTTGGCTGGTGAAGAACTTCCCGATCTTCGTGTTCCAGCGCAGCGACCACTCATAGATCACGGCAAAGTCGCCCGAGTTCGCCTCGAACCCGTAATACACGTTTCGGCCGAGCCTCTCGCTCACGCCTGTCAGGGTCAGAGCAAAGCGTTGGACCGTGTTGGTGATTTCTGCGCACGCATCAGCTGTTGTCACCACTCCACGGGCCTCACCTAAACTCTTGCCTCTGTGGACAATGAGTTCTCCAAAGACGTTGCTGCTGAAGTAAAGGAGCTCCTGGGGACGATGGTTGTCCTCGTTCACCGTGTCGCGTCTGGGGAAACAGATGCGGCTTCAGGAAACGTTTTCTCGTGCACACGCGTGCTCCCTCCTTCAGAAGCGCGTACCTGTGCCGTGTACTGGAGGTAGTGCGCCGGCGGCTGCTGGCCGCTCTCTTGGCTTCATTCAGATCAGGTGTCGCTCCACCCGGGCTGGGGGGGCTCTTCCCCAGAGGGGTGGAGATAGCACCGACCGGCTGGTCCATGCTCTCCAGCCGCTCCTGTGAATTCGATGTCAGACCTCATGATGTCGACGTAAACGGAAACAACGCACTCGTGTGATGTTTAGAGGGCACAGAGCAGAACCTGTTTGGCTATCTCCTTCCTTCTTTTCTCTTCTCGTTTCTCCTCTTCTCTTCTTTGGATTTCAGCCATGATCTGCTTCTCCTACAAGAAAAAAAACACCAGACCAGACCACCGTATTAATTCAACTATAGCTTCAGCTTCACCTGCAGGGGGTTTGACTTTTGAAGCTATCTCGACATGAATAATACTTAATCAGGTAAAACCACATAATCCTCAGTGCTGATGTGGAGAAGAACAAGCTTCAGATAAATCTATCACTTCTCAATTATATTACGATTTACATAAAGAATTTCCAATTTCTGCCTCTTGTTCATGGTATTAGTGGTAATACTTTAGTTGTATTAAACGAAGGAGATGAGACTGAGTTAATTCATCCTTCAGGAGGAATTCAAAGACTTGAATGAAGACAAAGGGCGATCAAAGCAAAGCCCTGAGATAACGCTCTCCTCCCCACCATCTCCTCCTCCTTCCTGCGCTGCTGGTCCATCCTCTGCTGCTCCTCCTGCTCCCTCTTCTCCTGCTGCCTCCGCTGGTTCTTCAGCATCTCCTCGTGGAAGGAGCGCGGCGGAGGCTTGTTGTGCTCGCTCAGGAAGCCCTGGATGTAGTCCGCCAGCTCGTAGATCATCACCTAGGTGGACGGGACGGCCGGGGAGGTCACACGCAGTTGTCTACACCATGTGCTCGGCAGCGCTGCTCGTCTGCGCGCCCTCACCTCGCCGCATCGCGCCGCCGCCAGCTTGGTGAGCTCGTTCTGGAGGTTCTGGAGGTTTTCGTTGGAAAGGCCTTTGGCATTCTTCAGCTCCAACTCCGGAGGCCTGTCGGTGCCCCAACGCTCAAGTTACCAACACTGCAATCAAACACTGAGAGGACGTTTACCACTGCGCACTGGATCTTTGTGCTGATTGGACCCAAGACTGCAGCAGGCGGGGCGTGGCGGGGCAGCTGCCCTGGAATGTTACAGGCCACGATCTGGCACACACACACACAGAGGCAGCATCTTCCCAATTTCTCTCCAATCATGTGGCTTCATGTGGACAAAAACAAAGCAACTGATTCAAAGCTTTAAATGAGCTGGAATATAAGTGGAGCGGCTTTAGCCTCTAGGAGCTACAGTTGACACAAATAGTATAAACATATATATATATAGCTTTTGTGAATACATTTCTGAACTCAAACGCATTATTACAGCATTACTAGCTATGATGCCTCACAGCAAGAAGGTCACTGGTTTGAATCCCCAATGTGGGACTTTCTGGGTGGAGACTGATGTAGAGTCACGAGGACTGTTGCATAAATGGATGCAATACCCAAAATTAAAAGTGTGTGCTGTGACATAACAGTTGGTAAAAATTCAAATATATTTGCGACACAGTCACACAGTCTGCACTGGATAGAAACTACTAGACAAATATTTCTAAATTAGTCTACAAAAATACAGAGGGAACCTGACCGGTGTGGCTGCTGAAAGAACAAGCTGCATTCAGATGAATATCTCACGTTCTGCTTGCTACTGTGTGCTTACTGCATGTCTCAAAGTCAAGGACAGGGGCCTGCAGCAGTTTAAGACGCATTGTGGACTGTCTCTGAATGTACTGGGGAGCAACACTAGCAATACACAAGTGTTTAACTTGTGCCCAGAAAACTAGAGCAGTGGCATGAGGAGAGCAGCAGAGCAATTAGTGTTTCCATCCATTATCTTACCCCACTCTGTACCCAGCGGTGTCACAGGAGTCTGATAGAGCGCATATAGGGCGAGGGCAGGGAATACTCTCTCCACAAGTCTCAAGTCCACTGCAAGGTACACATTGTTCAGCCTCACACTCACACCTAGGGGTAATTCTGTCTTGGCCTCGACATGCATGCCTCTGGACTGGGGGAGTACACAGGCGTACATGGAGAAAACCCTCCCATATGTCACATTAATCAGGCCAAGCTGTACTGTAGCTGAGTATCCAGGTTGAGGGCAGGGCCAGTGTCTGTGTGCTTGCATGGTGCAGCAAACATCTCTCCACTATGTGCCTGCATACCAGTGGTGACAATGGGCACAGCGACAACGTGGTGAAGGTCAGGGGTCACTACTCACACGTCTGGGTAAGTGGGTGGGCATTTGACCTGCAGGTCCACAGTCACGTAGCAGCCCTCCCCATTGTTCAGCCCATTGGGCCGCAGGCACAGGTATACCTCCGGGGGCCTCTTAACCTACAACAACACAGGAGGAAGAGGAGGACAGTCCTCAGTGCTGCCGCTCAACAGGGTCCAACTTCTGCTAACAAGCTCCGAGCTGAGTTACCTTCCACGGGTCCTTGCTCCGCAGATCCTGGAAGTCATCTCCAAAGATTGAGGCGAGAGCTTCTAGCTCGTTGTCCTGCTGGACGGTGCGCTCCTCTGTCCCATCTGCCGGGCTCTGCTGACTGCTCATTGCTCTGCCTCGGCTACATGGCAGAGCTGCGCCGCTGTCACAGCCGCCACAACGAGGAAGACGCTGGTTCCTGCTCCCGCTCCGAGGCTCACACCCCCGAGCCCCGAGATGCTCAGTCACTCGAGTAAGCGTCAACTTGCAGCGAAGAGACGCGGGGTCTTGCAGTTAGTGAGTGCTCGGTGCTGGCTAACTTCACTTATCACACGGGGGACCACAACAACGTTGCGCCTGACGCATGGCAGCTTCCTAGCTTCGACGTAGCACTTGCTACGTCATCAAAGTGCACCGGCCAAACCGGCCTGTAGGGGGCAGTGTTCTTCATGTAGTTTTTATTGACATGATGACAGTCAGTGGTGGGAGGATTCCTATTAGTTATTTGATTGAAGCCAGTAATTAACTTGAAGTAATGCGATATGGACATGTTCATTACTGACATCATTTTGACATCTAAATTATTTTTTGACATATACTACTAATGCTACTTTACATGTATGTTAATATAACGTTGTACCTTATATGTAGTTCTGTACACTCAGTGCCTTTTGGACATAGGCAAGGCCAGGCAAGTTTTATTTGTAAACCATTCTTACACAAGACAATTTCAAATATTAAACAAGCAGATTAAGACAAGCAGATAAAAATGTCCTCGGTTCCACCTTTGCCCTCCTTAATTTATAACAGCCACATCCCAGATGTCAAAGAAGTCACAGGGCTTTCTTACACCTGTTCCTCCTATATAGTTATTACATTTTCATTTAAGGCCATCTGCCGTGAATTACTTATAACCCCAGCATAGAAATCATTTCAGCATAGATCATAGTACAGTCACATACAGCATAGAACTAGTGCACCCTTTGCACAATGATCATCTGCATTTTCACTTTTGAATAATCTGCTTGATCTAATCTGCTTGATCCAAATTTGCAACCTTGTTTAGATGTGCTCTTTTTTCAGTTTTTTTTTCTTCATATGTCAATACATGCCGTAGATTTTTAAGTTATTCTTTTCATTATAAGACATCTTGGATTTCTGTTTTCTTTCTCCGACAACAAAAGGGCTCCAGATTTGAAATCGACAACTGCCAACTAATTTTGGCTAAAAAAGTAAGTGTTTTAGTCACAGGCGACTGTGGCCCAGGGGCAGTGCAATCATCCAAGGATCAGAAGGAATCCCAGCCCACCTACATGCAGAAGTGTTCCACTCCAAGATACTAACCCCACACAGCCCCTGTGCTTGTGTGCAAATGTGTTTGAATTGTTGAAATTCTGAATTGTAGTTTTAATCACACAGTTTGATTATAGATCTGATTGTAGTAGATCAGACTGTCTGTCTGAGCAGACAGCCCATATAGAGTAGTGTCTGCCCCCAGTGTGTGGATGGGTGAACTTGACTTGTATCTGTAAAGCACTTTAAGTGGTGATGAGGACTATAGAAGTGTTATATAAGAACCAATTCATTAACTTCTTACCTCTGTGCAGTGGTTTACACTGACTGAAGCACCATATGAGAATGTAGTTTAAATGCTTGTGTATTTAGCTAGGGTATTATAATTTCCTGCATTACATATATTACATTGCTTTTCTTAGAGTAATGACTTTTTACACTCTGGACTGAGTATAAACAATATTAAGCATAAACAGTAACTAGGTAATTCACAGCTGATGCCGTAAGTATACCAATCTAATACACTGGATTTAAGTTAAGGAACTCATGAAAATTATTTCGTAAATGAATCATCCAAGTTGACTCATCAGAGGTCAGAATATCCTGACCTTCACTATCCATTAACTCTGGATCATTAACTTGCCTCACTTGGTTTACGTAATCCCGCGCTTGTCTGATGCCACTTCTTTGTTACCCTTTAAAAACAAATAAATAAATGACATTGACTAGGTAGTACTAATAAATCACATCACTTTAATGAAAGAGTCAAAGGAACATTAATCCAATCAATGAAAGCCATATATGGTATACAAATAACTATGGGATGCTTCAGCTGCATCCAGCTCCTATCTGTGGAGATAAAGAGGAAACAACTATAAATAGGAGGCTCTAGTGTCTGGCAAAGCAGAAGAATGCTTTCACTTACTGTACCTTCAGATATATTATAAACTAACTCAGTGTACACTTCCCAGTCATTCTTGCTTACCTACTCCCTAGATTCATTGCATTTCTTTAATCAGTACAAGCACATGAATGGTGTGCTCCGACATTCACCCACGTATATAGCATGTCTCAGGGAAAGATGTTGTATCAACAAGAAATATGTCAAATGTTTGTATCATTCCTGTGTGGATGAATTTTACCTCATAAGGTGTAATGTACATGCAGGAAGGTATATGGAAAAGTGAGTGGCACAAATATGGACCTCCTCTTTGCAGGCGCACAGCTCTGCTGCTCATTAATGCCTCTGCTGCTCACCATAACCCTACAAGGAGACAGCTGAGCCAATCAGCTCCCAGCACCGACACCAGCAGACCTCTCAGGCAGCCAGATGAGATACAGAGCCCAGGCTGGCGTTACCATCAGCTGTTCCCCACGCTGAGGAGGCTCAGCATGCATACCAGCGGCATGCTTCATAGACATATACAATGTTTTCATTTCCTTAACAAGACTTCAGTGACGCTGGGCTGACTGGGTCATCAAAGTGGGCCGTCTGGGATGTTATGAGAATCATAAAACATCTTAGGGGGGAAAACTACGATGTCAATGTATCAGACAAAGAAAATACAGCAATTTAAACTTTGATTACACGTTGTTTTTATTTCGATTTGTAATGTCAGCGTTCCAAAGAAATTATCCTGCAATAAATAACAGGATTTTTTATTGTTTGAATAGGCTGAGTTACATGCCTCATAAAACTCAGAAAATAAACTGTAGGGAATGAAGATGACCTATTATGTTTCTTTTAGAAATTAAACTACACAAATGGTAATTTAATGGTGATCTTGTCTATTATGTAACATAGTAAATTAACTGAACAGATATAGAGGCTTGTAAGAGCCCCCCCAACCTTATTACTATAGCCTATTATTCCTTGAACACACACTTAAGCCCTGAACTTTTTTGTGCAGCACCAGTAATTCCTTCAAACTATGTCAGTCAAGTGACATCTATCCATGTATGTAAAACCCACATTGCTATGGCTTGTTGATTTTTGCTGGCAGCTCTTAATTTGGACTTGTGTGAACCCTCAGCCCCGCCCCTGGTCCCTAGACCTGGTCTGGGTCTTATTTAAGGGACTCCTCTCACCCTCAGCCTTTGTCCCAGTGGAAGCATCCGTCTACCAGTGCACCTTGGTGAGTACTTTCCCATGGCTTTTTACTATGAATCACTGTGGATATTGGTGTCAGTTATGTGATCACTGTCCTAGGCTACTAATTACAATCTGAATCATCTGAAATCTCAGATGAGTCTATAGATTATGCTTACTGAATTCACCAGTGTTATTTAGAACTAGTAATCGTTTTATGAACCTGTTATACAAAGCTAAAACTGGAGGTACTGGTTGTGCTGGACTGATTTCTGTAGTGAATGACTAATAGGGTGTTAGAGTTATTAGATGATGGATGAATGAATGAATGAATGAATTCAGTTATGAGTTAAGGACACTCCTTGTAGAAAGCATGGACAAAACTCAACAAGCACGAGCTCAGGCTCACTTTATGGGAGTGTCCCTTGGGTCAATGCACAAAAACATGGGAGAAGTTGGCCAAATACACCCATGCTCTAGTGAATGAAGGTTAGAGGCAGCTGGGGCATGGAGCCATGTAGTAAAACAAGTGTCTCAGTGTGCAGACAGACGGGTGCTTGCCTGGCTCTGTGACAAGCTCTCTCAAACCTGAAATAGCAGGAGATCAGTGTGCCACTTGTTTCACCCTGTTAAGCAAAGCGGGGGTGCAGAACTGAAAATAGATCACAGGTCTTTCTGTTATGCCCCTTTTTGGTGCTACCTCAGCAGCTCTACGATGTCCCAGGAACAATTGTGAGTGTGGAGATATGTTATCAGTAGTTGTACTGCAAGGTTAGCACCAAAATAGCATCTAGAGGCATGTTCAATTAGCTCTTCATAGATAGTGCCCATTGAGGTGGGCTGTTTTAGTGTTTCAGAGTGATAATGCCTTGAAAGCGGTATGAGATAATGTTGGAAGGTCTTCACATGCACTCTGGGTGACACCTAATACATCACACAAGTGACTGATTGATTATCACACTGACTTCTCCAGATATAGTAGGGGTGGGCACTTCACCACATCATCAGCCACTGATGAGTCTGTGATTGTACAATTATAGCAGGCACTCAAGCTATGTATTAAATGACTGCCAGTTTAGACAGCTGCCTCTGACACCTGGCCCAAAGGCTTATCTGCTTGTGTTCCCTCCCCACCCCTTAAATTTTAGACCACCCCAGTAAAGCCTAATCATGTGTGACGACGACGAGACTACCGCCCTCGTGTGCGACAACGGCTCTGGCTTGGTCAAGGCTGGATTTGCCGGAGATGACGCTCCCCGTGCTGTCTTCCCTTCCATTGTTGGAAGGCCCCGCCACCAGGTAGGCTTCAATCTGTCCCTTCTTGCATCCAGCTTAATCCTAAACATGAGCAGCAGGAAGTCTCTTCCATTTTGATCTAATGTTTCCCTGGTGCTTCTCTCCACAGGGTGTGATGGTGGGTATGGGTCAGAAGGACAGCTACGTCGGTGATGAGGCCCAGAGCAAGAGGGGTATCCTGACCCTCAAGTACCCCATCGAGCATGGTATCATCACCAACTGGGATGACATGGAGAAGGTGTGTGGTGACAGTGACACTCATTAACAACATTTGCGGCAGCTGATAATCCACATCCTTGAGAATTCACAGCCGGGCTGACATCGTAAAAGCTGCTTGTTGTTCCAGGCTTTATTTAAAGACCCTCGTTGCTGTTTGTCAGTTGAGGGTTGTTTCAGTGTGGACTTCAGCTGTTCTTTTTCCTCCTCTGTCAGATCTGGCACCACACCTTCTACAATGAGCTGCGTGTGGCCCCTGAGGAGCACCCCACCCTGCTCACTGAAGCCCCCCTGAACCCCAAAGCCAACAGGGAAAAGATGACCCAGGTACTTCATAGTTTGCTTCACTGCTCCATTTTAGCATGCATGTGATTCTGACAAAACTTTGACAATTTTTTTCACTTTTTCTTGCAGATCATGTTTGAGACCTTCAATGTCCCTGCTATGTATGTGGCCATCCAGGCTGTCCTGTCCCTATACGCCTCCGGTCGTACCACTGGTCAGTACAATGCATTTAAGTGTGTATTTGTTAATACACTGATGTGAAGTGATAGACATGGTATTGGAGGAAATATCTAGTTGTCTATCATCAAAGCAAATTCCTCTCTCATTGTCAAGGGGAGGTGTTAATCTCCCCCCAGCAGAGTGTTGCCAGGTGATTTCAGCAGCTTTGTATAGTTTATGATGTGAGACATTCTTGAACAGGGAGGAATTAGATGCCAGTCCAGACATGAATAGCTGACTAACTGTGATCTCCTCTTGCTTTCTAAAGGTATTGTGCTGGACTCTGGTGATGGTGTGACCCACAATGTCCCCATCTATGAGGGTTATGCTCTGCCACACGCCATCATGCGTCTGGATCTGGCCGGTCGCGACCTGACTGACTACCTGATGAAGATCCTGACCGAGCGTGGCTACTCCTTCGTCACAACCGGTAGGTCTTTGCCATCCTGCTCTATTCAATTAACATGTATGTGAGAGGTGTGGGAGTCCTGATTTTCCATATGGGAACTTTCTGCCCCTTAGCTGAGCGTGAGATTGTGCGTGACATCAAGGAGAAGCTGTGCTACGTGGCTCTTGACTTTGAGAATGAGATGGCCACCGCTGCCTCCTCCTCCTCCCTGGAGAAGAGCTATGAGCTGCCTGATGGTCAGGTCATCACCATTGGTAACGAGCGTTTCCGCTGCCCAGAGACCCTCTTCCAGCCTTCTTTCATTGGTGAGTAACTTGCTAAATTAAAAAAAAGTTGATCCATGCAATTAAGTTTTTCTCTAAGACGACGCTCTTATTTGCTATCAGGTATGGAGTCTGCTGGTATTCATGAGACCGCCTACAACAGCATCATGAAGTGCGACATTGACATCCGCAAGGACCTGTATGCCAACAATGTGCTGTCTGGTGGTACCACCATGTACCCTGGTATTGCTGACCGTATGCAGAAGGAGATCACAGCCCTGGCCCCAAGCACCATGAAGATCAAGGTGAGAGAACTGACAAGGTTTAAAGACATTCAGGTGATAGACTAAGTGAATCAAAGGACAATGAAACTTACATGCTGATTATTTGTTTCCTAGATCATTGCTCCACCTGAGAGGAAGTACTCTGTCTGGATCGGTGGCTCCATCCTGGCTTCTCTGTCCACCTTCCAGCAGATGTGGATCAGCAAGCAGGAATACGATGAAGCCGGCCCCTCCATTGTCCACAGGAAATGCTTCTAAACACACAACCAAGCTCCTCGTCCAAACATATGTCTGTTGTTGTCTCCTGTACATATATGTCTATGTTCTATTGTAATAAAGTTAAGCCCTTGTGAGAGAATCTCTTGTGTTGTGTTTCTGTGCAATAAATTAGCAACATGAGTCAGTAAATGGAGAAACCTTCAGATTCAGGAGATTATCCCAATAATATAACAGCACACAATTATCAGCTGAAAGTGTGCAAGGCAAGCCTGTCGGGCTTACATCAATGCAAATTTATGGAAAAAAAGAGTGAAGCTGTCAATATGTACAGTCCATTGTGTGATATTTGCACATATATCTTATCCCGTATGCCCTTGGGTCACATGCCCTCTATGCCAAACCTGTATGTTCAGACGTTTGGGTAGGGCAATAATGCTTCCATCTACTGGTAACAGAAAGAAATGGACAATCACTTTTAGTAGAGATAATTTTCCTTATTCTATAGACTTATTTATTTCATGAAGATAACTTTGGATAAAAAGAGGTAATATTTGACAAAATGTACATTGCGTACTGCTTAGCTGAAATTGGGTTTTACAATGCAAGAATCCCTAAAAATCCCCAAAGTACAATGAAGATTTAATCCAATTGAAGCATTAACAATATCTTAACTAACTTAACAATATACAATATGACGATATTGTTTTCATGAACTGGTTCACATGATACAGTACAGTATTTCTTTTAAGACACAATCTGTACAGAGGACATGCATTATTTATGCATCAGACGTTCTTTTAAGTGGTGTGAAGTTTCTATTGAAGCTTTCAAAGACAACTGAAACTTGCTTCAAAGTGTGAAGCCTCCTATTTTATGAACAATTTTCTCTTTTTTTTTGGATCGATTCATGGACTGAAACGGCTTGTTTTATTTGCTCCTATTTTACCACTGTGAACGGTATTTTTGTGAAATTCCCATATTAATGATGCTTTGTTGAAATCATTATGTGTCAAAGTGCACAAAAGCGAGAAAAGTGAAGTGAAACTGTCGACAGCTAATAATCATTACCTAAACAAATATGGGTATTTGGCTGTGATAATACGTACAATATGTTCCCAATAGGTGCAAGAGTTTCCTTTAGTGTCTGTGGGTGGGGGGTCGTTTATAACACGGAGTGTACCGGTTTACTACGTGGCTACCGCTCGAGGTTTCATCGGCCCCAATAGAAACCGCCCCGCCCAGCGGGGCTGCGCCGCGCAGCAAAACATACGCCCCGTGCGACGCTATTCAAAGCGCGTGCAGCCAATCAGAGCGCGGATCGTAGGGAGCGCTGCTGTTTGAATGCTCTGCGGAAACACAACCGAGCCCATGGAGCACACAGCACAATGCGGCTAGCGAGCTAACGAGTGAAAACGGCGTGGCTCCATCCTGCGAGAAGGTTTTTTTAGCAGTCGTCTTGAGTGGGTAAGCGGTAGCTCGCTTCTAACGTGGATGGGTTAATGTAACTTAACTTACTTTCATGGCCGACGTTAGCTCGCTAACTGCGACGCAGCGTGAAGCTAAGTGAAGCTAGCAGTTAAACCGACGCTTCGCACCGCAACGTTACTCCGGGCGAGACTCGTAGGAACTGGACCGAAAAAAGGGTTACATGCGGTTGCAATCCACACAAGGATGAGTTAACGAACGTCTGGAGGAAGTCACTAGGTTAGAAAGGGCAGGAGGTAGGACTGCGACTGTCAGTATTGCTTTGGTAGTGACAGAGGAAAGACATAGCTAGTGCATTAAAAAGTACAAGATAGAGGTGAAAAAAGATGAAGGTCATGGAGAAAAACATGATGCGTCTGGCGGCCGTGCAACAACTCCGATCCGCGTACGGGATTAAGACCAAGAACTGGAACAAAAACAAAGCAGCCAGCTACAAGCCTGCAACCAGCAAGTCGGTAAGTAGAGCAACAGAGCAGCACTATTGAAACTGTGCAGTTTTGGACCAGAGGAATCAGTAAGCCCACAGGGCTGAGCCGTGGCCGGACCATTGTTTAGTCTGCTGAGTCGCATTTGCATATCCCTGAAAGCAGTCTCCCCCTCCGATGAGACCCCGTTTGTTCCCTGGCTGTTGTCACCCGTGTCAGTCAGCGCAGATGCTTTGTTTGGCTGCTCCACTCATTATTCACACCATAAATTTCTTGAGCAGCAGCAGAAAGTGGTGTTTAACCGGACAAAAAAGGGCAACGTTTTCTGGCGAATCTTTACGGCACATTGTTGTCATGTTTGTGGACATTTGGGTCATAAAAAGCCAGCAGTCGGGGCCGGACAGCTGTGCCACTCCAAATCTTAATACACCCAATTGAAAAATGATACCTGAAGGATCTCTTTCTTCAAGCAAACCCTGCTTGTTATTGAGTCACAGGAAGTCACAAGGCTTGTAGCAAGAGGTACTGTGTCTTTTCAAACAGACACTGAACTTCTGCATTTGCAGGGAATGTCCTATTAAACCCGAGCAGACTGAGGAAGCCAGGAGCTGAATGCAGTAATTCTTCTATTCTGACGGTCTGCACAGATTCAGACCTCTGAGCTTACAAACTCTAAATAGCGCTAGTGACTTTTATCATTGTTCTCCGAAACAATGGGGAAGCGGCCACGAAACTGCTCGATCACAAGTAGTGCACTCAAAAAGCCCCTCAGTGTGTTCAAGGTTTTGACATATAAGAAATGTGAAGTGACCCTTTAATGGATTTCTTCTTTGTTGTAACATTTTACAGAGAAAAAGCTTATTTTGTATTGCTTGGTTGTCTCCACAGATGAAGGTCTTTGGAGTATCCTTAGAGAGTCTGCCGTATTACAATATGGAATGTGGGAGCGTGCCAAGGCAAGTGCACACACTTCATTACTGGGTCCCACAATTAGCATGTTATAACCTGCCCCATCTTGTACTTTTTTAATGCTCATGACCTTTCTTTGCTGCTCTTAGCTTCCTGGTGGACGCCTGTATGAAGCTCCTGGCGCATGTGGACACAGAGGGCCTTTTCAGAAAATCTGGCTCCGTCGTCCGCCTGAAAGCACTCAGGGTGAGTGATGGCTGAGGTTGACCTCGCGCCGACGGCGGGCCCTCGACCTTGACAGCGGTCTCACAAAACAGCGCTTTGTTTTGTCTGCTCAGGGAAAAGTGGACGCGGGCGAGGAGTGCCTGTCCACAGCTCTCCCCTGTGACGTGGCCGGCCTGGTGAAGCAGTTCTTCAGGGAGCTGCCGGAGCCCGTGCTGGCCCCGGAGCTGCAGGAGGCCTTCCTCAAGGCCCAGCAGCTCCCCAGCGAGGAGGAGAGGACCTCCGCCACCATGCTGCTGTCCTGCGTGCTGCCGGACAGAAACCTAACCACCCTCCGCCACTTCTTTGATTTCCTCCACACTGTGTCTATGAGGTGCCAGATTTACAGACGATATTTCATTAAACCTGATCTTAATGCGTAGACTAGACCGCTGACGTCTTTTTGATTTGTTCATCCATTCACAGGAGTGCAGAGAACAAGATGGACAGCAGTAACTTGTCTTTAATCTTGGCTCCCAACCTCCTTCACTTTGGAGACGGTACTGAGAAGATGAACGCCAACACCGAAAAGCGGCTCAAGCTCCAGGCAGCCGTGGTGCACTGCTTCATAGAGAACGCCCACAACTTTGGTACGACCCAAGTCACCTGTTTCTCTTTCTGTGTGCTGGAGCCAGTGTGGCCTTGTAGCTGATGCCCGGCTGTGTTGCAGGCGTCTTGCCGCAGTTCCTTCAAGAGAAAGTCTCGGCCATGATGGGCTGCGAGGCGGGGGTGCTCTCGCCCTCTCACGATGAGCTCGAGGAGCTGGACATAAACACGGGGATGAAGAGGAGGAACAGACGCAGCTTTGGAGGTAAGACCGGAGATCAGAGATTTGTTTGTTTTCAGTAATTTCCTGTCAAATTAGGCGAATTATGTCGAATTCACTGGATAAGTGCCAGCTGCACTGGTTGCAACGTCTCGAAGCGTCTCGTGACGGTATAAAGACATGCTCAAGTAAAAAGGAGCCCTGTGTTGCATTGATTATAAATGAATCAGGCCCTAGAAAGTAAAAAACTGTTGACCTGGTTGGGTTGTTCTCATGTTTCAGAGATGGTTGGTGGTGCTCTAAATAAGATAAAATCAAATAGAACTCCTACCAAAGCCCCCCAGTCAGACAGTCTTGGTACGTACTGAGGTCGGAGGAGATGACGTTTCCTGTTGTTCAGCATGATGAGACTGTGGTTTATCTGTCTGCTGTGCGCATAAACAAGACCACAAGTTTCCTGTCTTCTAGCGCGCTTCAAATGAGAGATTCTTCCATTCACATCTATGAGTGACGATTGGTTTGAATGATCTGGAAATGCTGCCTTGCTTCATATACCTGCTCGGTCTGCCTGTCAATTGCATGGGGCATCTCTAACAAATCATCCATAATTCCTCTTCAGCTCCTCGGCTCCGAATCATCTTTGGAACGTTTTTCGAATGTAAAACCTAAAATGGCAAATCCAACATGTAAACCTGCGTTCGTTCTCTTGTGATTCCTCTGCCAGTCTTTTCCTCCGCCACCCCTGTGATTGTGACTCCGTCCTCGAAGCGAAAGCTTCCCCTGGAATCGGGTCACTCGTTCGGATTCTCAAACAAGAAACGCAAATCTGTCAAAAAGAACCTGGGGATAGATTTACTCCCCAATGCTTTGTTCAGCGGGACCTCTACTCCTGGATCAGGTATTGGTGATTGTTTGATTAATTGGCCTTACACTCATGTGCCATCTATAGCCCTGCAGTTAAGTTTGTGTCCCCCCCCCACTTCTTATATTCTAGCTTACAGCGCGTCAGGGGTGTTGGACTCCTCCCAGAGCACCCTGTCGTCAGCAGGGAAATCGAGAAGGCAATCGACTACCTCGGTGAGGAGGAAGAGCCGACGGCTCAGCAACAGACACGCTGTCAACAGGTGCGCACTCCTTTTCTCAGGTTGCCCTCCAAAAGTCGTCCACAAGTTTCATCACACTTTCAACCATGTTTGCAAAGTCGGCTGTAACTTGCTCTTATTCCGACGTTGTACTGAAGTGAACCACTAGAGGGCACACGACAGAAACTCAGGATTTGCTTGCATCCCCAGCAGTAACAATTGCCGGTTTGTTTGCTAATGACGAGAAAGGCGATCAGTGGACAGCAACTTCCTGTCATAACAAAGGCAGTCGTCGTACACAGCTTTACACACCGTCTACACGGCATTCTCCCGCTGATGGTCGTTTCAACGCGTCTGCCTTTCAGGGTGGAGTCTGGGAAGGCCGGCTGCTT
Organism: Karalla daura; assembly: GCA_029224185.1. Lineage (NCBI taxonomy): Eukaryota > Metazoa > Chordata > Actinopteri > Chaetodontiformes > Leiognathidae > Karalla > Karalla daura. The sequence continues at coordinate 9,741,928 of CM055199.1, forward strand.
CTCTCCCAAAGTCAGCAAAAAAGAAGCGCCGCGCAAGTCCCTCCGCCTGCGCTTCAGCCTGGGGAAGAGCAGCAAAGACGCTGTAAGTGTGGTCGCCAGACAGACCTCTCAGCCCAGTCAGCTGTTTTACAGATGAGCAGCAGGGAGCGCTGTCAGTCAGGCGCCAGTGTATGAAAATCAAGCCACACGCTGATTTGCACACGGGGCTGTTTTGTTGGGGTAACTTGTTGCACAGTCGCACTTTTTTATATTGTGTAACTCACAAAGTTTACTCTCAGTAGCTCACACGTTGAAACTCAAGAATGCATGGTTTTAAGACTGTTTCTGCAGCATTTTCTTCTCTCTGAAATTCTTTACTATGTAGTGTTCACACTTGTGTGGTACAAAGCCATAGGATGTTTCCTGTGTTGAATGTTCAGTGCTGATTCACTATGTTACGCACTCAGGTGAAAGAATGTGACTATATATATATATGACACTATTGAGTATTGACACTAAAATATATTGTAACCTGTTATATGGGTCGTTGGGTGGACTGTGAAAGGGTCGAGGTGCATAATTTTCGACTGCTCCGTAGTCGTCTGTATATTTTGGACTTGGAATAAAGAGTTACTGACCAACAAATCAAGTATCTTGTTTCTTCTGAGTGATTTTTGTCATCCTCTGAAGAACTAACCACAGCGCGCATGGAATTAACACTTGACTGTTGCACGCTGGCTAACACCTGTGGGCTCCTTTATTAACATGAATAATACCCTCATGCTTCATCCTCCTTGAACTGTTCCTCTCGTCTGTCATTTCTCATTCCATGCTGGTGATAAAGGGGTCTGAGTCCATTGGCTGGCGACTCGCCACTCAGAAGAGCGACGCCAGTTTTCGTTTCACCAAAGAGACAGAGTTCAGTCCGACAGTTCTGCCTAGAAAGGCGGAATCCAAAAGTGAGTACTAAAAAGGATACCATATTGAATGATTAATAAAACAAGAGGAGAGATTTATGCTCTAATGAATGTCCATCTGCAGGCTCCAAGTACATCAGTAAGTCTGAGGACAACCTGCTGACGCCCCAGTGCGACCTGAGTGCCCACCAGACCTCGTGGAGCGGGGAGACCCCGGGCGGAGGCTCTTTCACAGACACCCCCATGAGCATGCTGCGAAAGGGCAACTTCACGTCCGAGCCGGCGGTGGTCACGTCCAAGCCCCCGCCGGCCAGCAGCCGCCCCATGAAGCTGTGCTGCGCCTCCAGCGCTGAGAGCCTGGAGAGCGAGAGCTCCATGGGTGAGGCTCGGGGTGGACCCGCTCCCGCCCCGCCGCCCGTGGAGCGCAGCTTCACGGAGGCGCGGGCCGAGCCCCAGGCTGCCACAGAGGTGCCCTGCGGCTCAGAGCCGGCAGAGAGCGCCCCCGTCCCTCCTCCAGAGACGCCCCCGGTCGAGGCTCTGGCCGCCAGCTTTCCATCCCCTCAGAGGGGTCCGGCGCCTGAGCAGAGCGTCGCTTTCAGCCAGATGGACATGGCGGCGCTGACGCCTCTGCACATCGACAGCGTAGACTTTGAGTCTCCCGTGTACTGCAGCCCAGCGGGGAAGGCTGAGGGCAGCAGCCACAACGGCTCCACGCTGGGAGGGAACGAGCAGCTGGAGGAGCAGCTCAGCTGCAGCAGGCTGATCGACGCCCTGGACATCCAGAGTCCCGCTCACTTCAGAGTGGCCGTCTCCCACGGGCTGCAGTCCACTCCCTACAAGCCAGGTCCTGAGCTCGGAGAGGAGCTCTGCACCCCTCCCCCCACGCACGGCACTGTTGACGCCCAGGGCGACAAAGAGGACAAAACCAAAGGCTCGGAGCTGCAGCAGCCGCTCTCCCCGGGCGGCCTGGAGTCTGACAAGCGGCGCGTGGCCGACCACATCCACCACTTCAACAAGCTCACCCTCCACTCCCCCAGAGGCTCCAAGGCCGCCGCGCACGTCAGGTCCCCGCTCAAGTTCCAGCGCACCCCGGTGCGCCAGACCGTCCGCAGGATGAACTCCCTCCTGGGGGACACCAAGAGACCCCCCAGGTACGCCAAGGCCCCCAGCGAGGGCGGCCCGGTGGTGAAGGCGCTGAGCCTGGAGAGCGGCCTGTCCCCTCAGCCTCAGCTGCTGCCCCACCAGGGGGAGGCGCAGCCCACCGGCACCCTAACCCGGGCTAAGAAGAAGCCGCCGCCGCCGGTCCCACCCAAGAAGCCGAGCACCCTGGCCCGCAAGGCCAGCGCTCTGGGCGACGTGACCAACAAGGTGCAACCAAAGAGCAGAGCGGACAGCTGTGACCCCGACCCCGCTGCAGCGGTGCAGAAACCCCTGGCTCAGCAGGTGATGGAGAAGAGCATGAACCATTACCGAGGCTCACCCAGAAACCCCCTCCTGGAGGGCAGACTGCTCTCTGCCACCAAGCCCATAGATTTATAGCTGAGAGTCCTGCTGCTTCCCATGCTGCCTTCCTCCCTCCCCTCTCTGACTCGGTGGACTACATGGACCGCATTAAACATTCCTGTATTTTCAAGGGTCTTAATTTATTCTTAGGCGCTGTCGTGCATTGTGTTAGGGCCTTACTGGGAGATATTCATATGCCTTACATTTGCTTTACGCGAGTAAAGCAAATTTAGAAGATCTAAACGCGTCGGGTTTTAAGATGACAGGAAATGACGAGTCAACATGTTTTTGTCAAATATAAATTGTAGACCAGAGGATGGTACTGACTCCCACAGCTGCACTACATCTAGAGCTACAAAGATGACTCAGGTAATGTTTGTTTTGAAATGTTGCCCTTTCTTTGTAGTTCTACCGAGTTCATACCATGTTGTGGTTGTAATTCATTTTAATGGCTGATGTGTTGAATTCTTATTTCCCCCGCTGCGTGCTCTATTTAGTGTGTAGTCCGCGTAGCTGACAGGCTAAATTATGAGAAGTGTGATTGATGGCATGACTGGAAATGTTTAGAATCAGGTCTTGTGCTTTTATTTATGCATTTTATATCTAATCTTTAGTTAGATTTTTATTTTTCCAGGACAAAAGTTTACTGAAGTTGCAGCTTCTTTGCATAATGTCTTATGCCTTACCATGAAAAGAGCCGATTGCACCTTTTTGTTGTTTTGAGTTAAAAAAAAAAAACAAAACAGTGATGATCCTCTGTCTCTAACAGTCCAATAATTTCAGACAAAATATCATGTGAGCCGCTTGAGATAAATAAACCAGACAAATTATTCAGTATGTTTGTCTGTGGGTGAAATGACTGGTACTCGTTGGAGCCACAAGGGGGCGTGTGACCCCTACTGCTGAGAGCGCATCACAGAGAGCAGACAGACACCAGACTGCAGCCACTGTTTACACTGACCTGTTGCATCTCGATCCAGATCAAATGCATTTTATAACTGTCTGCAGCGGGACTTTAAACACTGCTGCCTCTGGCACGCCAGCAAAGATAACCCGGAGATCCCTGCACGATACAAAACATTCTTCCCGCTCGCTGTGACCCTGGATGCAAACTACTACAAAATGCCTGGGCGAGTTTTACCTCCGACTCGTGTCTGCATAAGGGCAGAGTGGCCCTGCAGCTCTGGCAGCGTTCTCCTGTAAAGAATCTGGAGAGTAGACAGTGTAAAGGTGCAGGTCAAAGCCATTCCTGGAGATTTATTCTGACGTACAGTGACGCAGGCTGCCTGCGTCCGGACGCTGCGCAGAGCGGACGCGCGAGCCCGCACCATGTGTTCCGCAGATGAGTTCACGGTGCGAGCTGCACACACGGAAATCTCAATGTTCTCAGATCTGAGACGTGCAGAGGAGACCTGAGAGAAAACCGACACCGTGCCACACGCGAAGTGGGTATGAGCCTAAGATCTGTTTAATGTTTCACCTAGATTGGCTTTATTGACTCTGAATAAACCGTCTAAAGGTGATACTATTTTACCACCACACACCAGCATGTCCTCAACAGACACATGTAAATAATGTTCATTTACTACGCTGTTAAAGTCAAAAAAGCTGTTGTAATATATGGCATTATTTCTGTAAAAAATCCCCAAGCACAATTTTTGGTTATCATTTGACATATTTATTCACAACGTTATTAGCCCCTGGAAAAACCTGCAGAGTATTCAAAGCAGTAACAATCAAAATATTAACATTGATAACTCTACTTTTTATCTATCCCTAGTAATTTATGCCAATAAATCTGTAGCAAAAAACATACATAATTTCTTCTCATTTTTTTTTTTCAATTCAAGATAGTGGGAGTATTGTTCTCTATATTTCTTGCTCCGTGCGGTTCGTGGGTCGCTTTGTGTTACTGCACTGAAATATTTGCATCTCGTTCACACGATGGCCTAAATTTAAAGCCTGCGTAAATAAACTTGCAGTAGGGACACGTCAAATAAATAAGAGGTTATGACCATACAATGAAGCAATAAATACCAAATTCCCCGAATTCCCACTACTTCCATTTCTAAGCAAATTGAGCCTAATTGTGTGTGTATTTTTACTATGTATATATATATATATATATATATATATATATATATATACTATAATATGCGGAAAGCCTGTCATCTGTGGCCCTGTGCTGCGGGTTTACAGGTGTCCTGAGGACCGTGAACGCCTCTTCTCAGTGTTAAAAGTTGTGATATAGTGCACAGATCTATCATCATAGCCCTCAGGATAAAAAAAAAATAAAAAAAACTAGACCGCTTGACTTTTTCCATGTGCGCACAAACCTCAGGCCTGTCCGCTCCCCCCTCCTCCTCCTTCTCCTCCCTCTTCCTCCCCCTCTCCTCCCCTCCTGCCCACGCTGTTCTTCGCTTGTCTGTTTTCTTGAAGTGGGTTCAGGGAAGTGTTGAGGGGGCGGATAGTTTTGATTTTCCTCTGCATCGCGCTCAGCCAATAATGTAGAGGGAACTGTTGTGCACATCTCAGCTGGCAGACATTTAAAAGGGAGACAGTCCGGCGCTGGGGCAATTTGTATTAACCCCCCCCTTCCACCCCCCCACCCCGGCCCCTGTCTATGGAGCGCTCAGCCTCCCACCCATCCCCATCCACAGCCCCACCACCAACAACACCATCTCCGCCCCAGCAGCAGCAGTAGGTGCCATCACCTCAGGAGGAGCTCACACACGATCACACCGGCTCCGCAGCCCGGGAAAGCTCGCACAGGTGAGAGGATTCAGGACACTTTCTCACCAACAAATGCTCCCCAGTCACCTTCATCTGAACATTATTTGCAAATCTACGAATCTAAATGCGGATTTCTACAGCGTTTATTTAATTTACAAATAACGCTATCAGAGCAGGCGTGATCCTCTCCATCTTCTCCTGGAGAGCATCTCCTCTCCTAACTTCTTCTCCCGACTCCTGCTGCTTTATCTAGAGCTTAAAGTCTGCACTTGTACAAATACGTAGACATCCCTTGTTAGTATGAGCAATATTAATTGTGTATTTCCTGCCTTAGGGCGTAAAGAGGTTAAGATGTTTGTAGTGAATAGGTGAATGGATGGTGGACTATGATCTTATGCGATGCAGGTTTCAAGTTTTCTTTGTTAGTCGCTTTAGATAGATAGATAGATAGATAGATAGATAGACAGATAGATAGATAGATAGATAGATAGATAGATAGATAGATAGATAGATAGATAGATAGATAGATAGATAGATAGATAGATAGATAGATAGAGCGGGACATATTTTGTCCAAGAGTTATAGAAGATAATCATTTCAGGAGTGCAAGAAAATGTAATGTAAATGTAATGTAACTCACTGTAACGTTCCTTATCGCGCTCCTCCGCCCAATATTTCACGTTTTAAGTAGGCTGTGGTAAATACGTAGGTTGTTCACGTGTCCAGTTGTGGTGTTTTTGCGCTCCGGTGTTGTTGCGCTTTGAGCCGCGTCCATGCGCTTTTACGCAGCGTAAAAGCCCTGACAGCTGTGCTACCCGTCCAGCACTCAAACTGTATAGGTGATGAATTATTTCTCCCTCTCCCCAAAGGATGGCCAACTCGACGCGCATCTTGTGCAGTATGGTTCTCATCATGGTCGGCTTGCTCTCCTCTCCCGCGGATTCCAAGAGGAACCGAGGCTCGCAGGGCGCCATCCCTCATCCTGACAAAAACAACCCCAACGAATCGGAGCAGCAGCCGCAGCCTCCGCAGCCGGGCTCCGGCTCCCGGCAGCGGCAGGGCGCATCCTCACCGGCCGACGAAGTGCTGGAGTCCAGCCAGGAGGCTCTGCACGTCACCGAGCGCCAGTACCTGAAGCGCGACTGGTGCAAGACGCAGCCGCTGAAGCAGACGATCCACGAGGAGGGCTGCGTCAGCCGCACCATCATCAACCGCTTCTGTTACGGACAGTGCAACTCCTTCTACATCCCGCGGCACATCCGCAGGGAGGAGGGCGCCTTCCAGTCCTGCTCCTTCTGCAAACCCAAGCGCTTCACCACCATGACGTTTACCCTGAACTGTCCGGACCAGCAGCCGCCCACCAAGAAGAAGCGCATCCAGCGCGTCAAGCAGTGCCGCTGCATATCCATAGACCTGGACTAACTGTGCGCGCGTGTGTGGGTGTATGTGTGGGTGGGTGTGTGTCTCACTTTGCAACTCGGAGAAAGGAAGAAGAGAGAGGCTGTCTCACAGCCAGGAACACGTGCCTGTGTCCTATACACATCTTACATGACTTATTCAACTGCACCACACCAGAGACCATAGTTTAGCAATAGTATACTGCTCTGCTTTCAGACTACGAGGACAGTGCAGTAGTGTAAGTACTAGTGCAAATGGTAAATGGACTGGTTCTTACACTGTGCACCGGGACTGTAAACACTGTTGGTTCAGGCACAAAGAGAAGCTGGAATTCTTGTATTGTATGAATATTGTACCAGCTACTCAATGTGTAACACTAAATTCTCTATGCTCTACTCTCTAAAGATGACTAAGGTCATCTAATGGTGGTGGTAATAATGGTCTTTACTAGTCTTCTTACAAGTGCTTTACAGGATGAGTCACATTGCACCCATTGAGCACCATTCACTCACATTCACACATTGGTGGCAGAGGACAAGTTACATGGTCCATCTGCTTAACCAGTAGCTCTAGCCATCCACACTGATGACACAGCATTAGGGGCAGTAGTGGAAAAAAGAGATGGGTCTTCAGGAGCTTATTGAAGATGTAGAGACAGGCTGGAGCTCAGTGGCTCCTGTCAGTGTTGGTGTGCAGGTGCGAGGGCCAGACGAAGGCTGGGAGCAGAGTCGGCAGTCTCTTTACAGGCCAGCATAATATGTGACTTGAACTTACTCTGAGCAGCTACCTACAGGCCGCCAGTGGAGCTGAATGAGCAGTGGGTGCTCTCTTTGGTTGAGTCTCTTACACACAGCTTCAGATTATGTGCTGGCATGGGAAAAAAGCAACCTGTAAATTCGTTAAAACTGCATCCGACATGTTACTCCTCACCGTCTGAAAACAAAGCATCACTGCATGGGAATGCAGACTTGGAATGGGCACGGTTTTCTTTTATTTTCTTCTTTTTTTCCCCTCCCTCTCTCTCTTTTTTTTTTACTTTTACGCACGGCTTCCTCAGTTCCCCAGAGGATTGCACCCCCTCACCTTCTGCCTCCGGTTTATTTAAGAAAAGTCACTGTTCAAAGCGCTCCTGGTGACAGGGAAACATTCCTGCACAAGTTTTGTACTTTTGTGTGCATTTGTGTTTGTATAACTGGACGTTTCCACTGTGTGGAATTTGGTGGATGAGTGGCAGCATTATTTTTTTTTGTAAATAGAAAAAAAAAATGTGATTTTATTTCAACATTTCAAGAATCTTTTGACGTTAATTGATTTCTGTGAATTTCGAGCGCCACCAGTTAAGTTTCTGTTCGCCTGCTCAGTTTTAGAGGCAATAGGCTTCTCTGTAGATGACATGGAAAATGTACAGTGGTGGTTTCTACAGTATCGAGATTAAATAGTTGTAAGATGTAAAGCCATCTTTGATGTAACCGGTTTGTTTATCCCTTTGATTAAATTATCCATGGAAACATAAAATAAACAGATGTTGGAATATTGTTCAAATTATCTGTTACCTAACCCCTAAGTGTTAGATCTCCTCCTTATCTACCCCTTATCCTTATTTTCCATCTACAAAAAAGAAACTACAATAGAAATTACTACTACTGATAATTTTCTTAGCAGAAAACAAAAAGTAGAAATTTTTCATTTAGTGTCCATAGCTGGACATTTTTGATAGACTTTTCCCCTCAAATTGACTAAATTTCCACTGTTAGGCACAAAATAACTGCTGGTTTAGACGTTAAAACACTGAAACATGCATCTCATTAAGTCTACTATCCCTAAAATCTTGTTCTCCTCAAACAGAATTCATGACAAATTACTAATGTTTTCAGTGGCTTTATTTCAGCCTCTTCCTGGAACGTGTTGTAATGTCTAAGAATAAAGCACGATTTAACGACTTTTACTTAAGATTCATGGCTTACTGAGCGGCCCGCCGGCCTGATTTATGAATGATTAAATCCTTTTTGTCGAGTCAGCTCCCTCACATAAATAGCACATTCGGCTCTGCTTTGTTTCACAAAGTGCCAGGCGGACAGAAGCGCAGACACGAGGCGTCCCAGAGCTATCGATCCAGTTTATTCATGAAATTTAAAACAATTCCATAAAGTGACGGAGCACCACTACGAGCGCTACAGGAGGTCACATGAACCAAAGACATAAACAGAGGCTACAGCAGCTCCTTGATCATTATCAGCTCATTTCTTTTGTTGCTGTCGAGACCCTCTCGAGCAAAACATAGCAATGTAAAATTATGAAATATCCAGTAATTGCTCTTATATAAAATAAATGGCACTCATGAATGACTTCAGAGGGTATGAAAGTGATTCAAGGTGCAGTTTTGTCGAACTCAGAGCAGAGGTCACATGGCTTTAGGTGATATGCTTAAAATGTTCTGAATTACACAACCCTCTCCAAACACTACAGCAGTAAAGGCAACTGTTATCTTTCTCTTTGAATTCCTCCAGTTCCTGTAAATCAGTGGCCACAAAATACAAGTAACATCCATGAGAAAATACACTTTTCATCTGAGTTACTCCCAGGTAGTTTTATGGTTGATTACAACTCAGAAAAATACAGCCACAGAGGGAACCAAGCTGATGCTTTTTTTTTTTGGCTTTAAATAAATCTTTCCATACATAAATAGACTTCTTGAATGCTACAGGAGCGTGGTTACATATTACATTTGGAGAAAAATAAAACATGTCGAGCCGTAGTATATTTTCCTAGTAATAAGAATAATAAAAAAAAATCTACTAAGATTTCACCATGAAGCAATAAAATGAATAAACCTTATTCACAAGGACACCGTAACCTTGCATAGGAAAAGAGGTGCAAAAAAGTGCAAAACATCTAAAAAAAAAATGCACACAGGTACCATGACAGGGGAGTGCAGCTTTAAAAGCGAGCTACGACACACAGCTACTGCAAGCGGTAAAGTGCTTAAAAGTGCGCCGGACACGAAGTGATGAACAGCAGTCAATGAAGGAGGAACAAGTTTAATGTTTAAGATCTCGGGTTAACAACTTGTTGTGTTCCTGTGATGTGTTTAAGTACGTGTGTGTATGTGTGTGTGTGAGGGGGCCCGGGGCTCGCGGCCAGGCTCTGTTCTTCTCTGGCCGTGGCCTAGCGGAGGAGGTCAGTCTGGCACAGTGCTACACAATACAGTGGGAGCCTGCATGTACCCATGTGTAAGCGCACACGTCCTAGCCCATCCGCACGCGAAAACATCAGTTATCGCACGCTCCCTGCCGATTCTACAACGACGACATATTTACAAGACTCTTAATGAGCCGTGGCGGAGGGGAGGATACTGGCTAAAGCGACTTTTTGATTTCCAGAGAGAAAGAGAGTTGAGGTCCACGAACAGGGCGTTTTTTTTTTCTTTCCTCTGTTCGCATGACAGCGATGACGTCTTAACGTTTGGGGGTATGTCAGATGGAGCATCTACAGTGGAGAAAGAAGAAGCAGTTTCTGGATGCAGACGGGACCTGGCGGATTTGTCAGCTGGCGCTGTCGTGAATCCCGCTGACCCCCGGAGACCTTTCACAAGCTGGCCGCTCAGAGGTCGCCCCGTGCTGGGTGAATGAGCTCGACCTCTGGCCTTTCAGACTCTCATCACTTGGACTGTGTCAGCCATGCATCCCGGCTGCAGGCCCGGCTCCTTATCTGTTCTGCAGAAAGAGAAACCAGGGGTGATGGGGGGTGGGGGTGGGAATGGGGGTCGAGCAACGTCGTCAGCAGGCCCGAGACGCGGCAGTGGGTGTAGAAGGAGTCCGGTTGGGTTTTTAACACGAGTCTGTACTGGCCAGCCGGTTGTTGAGGCAGGTGGAGAGATGAGGCTTGTGGCCATTCCCGCTCAGCTGGACGACACGCTGGCCTCTTTCTGTCGCAGCCGCTCCTTCTGTTGGCGACAAGCACAAAAAAGTGTCAGCGCGGACCCGAGAGGACAGGCAGTTTCAGGAATTTCTATGCCTCTGCCCCATGTAGACCAGTGCTCACCAGACTGTTGGCATTGATCTTCTTGGTTTCAACTCTCTTCTCCGCTGTGATCTTCTTGATGTTTTCTTGAGCCTCCTTCAACCTAAGGCGGGGAGGCAGGGAGGAGAGAGAGAAAAAAATGGCTCAGCACACAGTGTGGAACTACATGTTGACAGCTCTGGAGCTAAATCACGAAAATACTCCTTGTGACAACAGCATAAAGTCACAAGCCTCTCGTCGCCGTGACCTTGTGAAGTTGTTTGAAAGTGCGAGACATTTAAGTATCTCCCTGGGGCACCCTGTGTCACGCACACACACACGCGCACACACACACACAGATCCTATCGAGAGTGAAAGCCCTGTAAGTGAGAAGCAGCAGAGACTGTGACAGTGGGTTGATGAGATAATGAGCCGCCTTTAAAAAACACTTGGCTTTTATGAGTGCACACGCAGTATTTAAAATGAAGTTAATTGTACATAAGCACAATCAGCTGTGGGTAGAGCGGGACACGATTACCTAGTAAACGATTAGGAGAGAGAGAGAGCACATAGATCCGCGGCCGGGTTGTGAGATCATTGACTCCTCCATCGCACATCATTGAGACAACGAGGAGGTGTGAAGGCGCTAGAGATGTTCCTAAATGTTTATTTCTCTGCTCGGTGATTGAAAATCTGCATTCAGATGAGTCTACAAATAAAAAAAAACACTAAAAAAAATTTCAGTGAGCTTTTTACCATGTTTTGCTTCACACTGTCACGTAGGTAAGATACAGAATGAACACATTTTATGGCAACGTGATTCTGTCTGAGAGCAGCGGATTAGTGTGTTACTATGTAACTGTCACCCTCAAAGTGTTGGATACAGCGACGTCTTGGCTGGACAGTAACAAACAGTGACTCTGCTCCTGCCTTTTGCCCTTTGAGCTGCATGTCCAGCATCATTACAGTGTTTATCAGTTCTCCCATATTGCGTTGCCCTTAAAGGCCGCAGGCCCCAGTCCCCTTGCTAATAAAGCCAGCCGGCCGCCAGGAGGGTCTGCCGTCCCCTCGGAGGAATGCCCACCCCCCCCAACATGACGCCTCAGGTCAGAGGAAGCATCATAAATTCAGGCCCAGTGCCTCAGATGCAGGGCCCAGGCCTCGGCTCCTGGTCGGCCCATCTCTGGCGACCTCCCTCTCTGCTTCAGTTCCAGCCCTGGATCATGTTTGTAAACTTTTAGTGCTAATTTGACTCTTGAGGTCACTGAGCAGCTCTCTGAAGGTAACAGGGGACAACACGTCTGACTGGAGGATGAGAAGCCTCATATTTGTACCAACTGTAAAGAAAAAAAATGCTTGTCCCTAGATTTCCCATAATGCTACTCAATTATATCTCCCTTAATGTTTCTGCGAAACAAATTAAGCTGCATTCAGATTCCAGAGGAAATTACACAGAGGTCTGGGTCCTTAAATTCATAAATAGAGTCACCTGACCAGGAGTGAACTCACCTCTCTTTGGAGATGTTCTTGCTTTGCTTTAACCAGGTGTTCTTGAAGTCGTTGCAAAACTCATACCAAAGCATGAAAACATAACTCGGGGCCACGTCTTTGTCCCCAGGCTTTGGCTTCACCCCAAAGTAGCTCACCGTGTCCTGGAAACTGCAGGGCAAACATAACAGAGGCACAAACACTTACAAATAATCTCAGACACGAATAGCAGCGTGTAGCAGGATACCACTCTAGATTTACACGTCAGAGTTATAAACAGCAAGGTCAAAAAGTACGAGGAAGCCGAGGTGCACAGGTCCAAGAAACACAGACTAAAGCGGGGTATTGAAAACAAAACAGAAAAGAAAAAAAAACACAAAGGGACAGTGCACGCAGAAAATGATGGATTTAGAGTGCGGTGGAGAGGCGAGAAACAGAGCTGGAAGGAGAGTGTCCACCCCGCTGGGCCACGGGGGAGAGCCAGTAGCGGCGGCTCCATTATCACATTGACCTCCACAGCCTGTGGAGGGAAGGCTGCCAGAGGAGACGGAGACGGCCAAGAGCAGACTGCCGCTCCTCCAGACACAGCCACACACGCTGGCCATACCCACACGCTTGTACACACACACACACTATCATGCATAGGAGCATATGTACTGGCAGTACAAGAGTGAGATGAGATGACGATGACGTGCGAAAATCCAAACACGCGGGGATTGACGAGATCTTACGCTTACGATCTTACAGACGCAGGATTTTCTGTTTGATGCAAACCGCGGCACTGTTGTAGGCCCGAGCTCCTCGGCCTAATTCAATTGTAACCGAATCTGAACTCCTCGCAAGGCTCCCAGCAGCACACACACGGCATGAAAAGCGGCCTGCTGCTTCAGATTCCCTCCCTAACCCAAACATGAAAGACATTTTCTGGCCCTGCCTGTCAGAGGCCTGACAGAAGAGGGCTATGATTCAAGGGATGCTCCCTGTCCCGTTGACACCCAGATAGGCTCTGACCTCCAGATGCTAGGTGGCTTTTTTGCGACGCTAATCTAAGACACGTTCATCCCGACCGTAATGGTACAATATGCTGCCCAGACGCCCTGCTAAAAGCTGGCTAGGGAGGGGGTGATGGCGTCACTAAACAGGAGAGCGCCGTAGATCATCCTGCACGCTACAAAAGAAATTGGAGGCTCCGGGATGTTTAGATTGACCAAACAGACCCTCGGTCCCGGTTAGCTCTGCTGCAGGCGGCCTGGTCTGGTCTGGCATGACGAACAGGGTCTCTCCCTCCATTCGGCTCCTCTGCTGACCCTGGGTCATCATGTCAAAGCGCGCACAAATCAAGCGAGCGGTGCTTTCTCCTCTGGCCCTCCGGAGCGTACACAACAAGCAAGCAGATACACAACGCCTCACTCAAAACAGATGCAAACGCATTCGAGTATACCTGAGACATAAACAAAATCAAGCAGGTCTTTGTCCACTCACCAGCTCAGAACAGTTACAATGGTACACACACAGACACAGGCGCAGACGCAGACATGCAGGCGCACACATATACACGCTTCTTTAATCCATGCTATGATGCCATTGCCGTGAGAGGGTTTACTGCAGCGCCCGCAGCCGGCATTCCTCACTGACAGCTATAAAAAAAGACCCATTACAAAACCATGCGCAGCCGTGAGAATCAGGGAAATATTTGGACAGGCAACCCTGCATTCCTTTGTTTCCCCAGTCAAAAGATTACAGAAGTAAACTCCGTGCTGTTGGCCGATTCGGCAGAGCGACGACGTCGATTTCACGCCACCGTCGTCATGCGGCCGAGGAGCGGAATAATCCCCGCCACTGGCACGGATGAAGCCGCAAGTGCCCGGTGGGTGCTGGGCGGGTGGGGGAGGGGGGGGCGGCTGGGCCAGACCAAATTGAGCATGATGTGGGAGCGGGGGAACTTTAATGAGACGGAACTGAGGACAGAACCAGAAAACCTCAGTGGAACCCAAACACCAAGCAGACAAATTAGGACTGCATGTCGAGGAAAAGGCGTCGGCACCCGCCGCGGGCCGGCAGCGCCCCCCCCTCTCTCCGGTGCCAACTGGGCCTGCGATAATGATGTCGATCACCCTCCGCCGTCCAAATGGATTATCCCGCACCGCTGAGATAAAATAAACAAAATCTGCGTGGAATTCCTTTTGTTTATGTTTTGGGTTTTTCTTTAGATCGCAAAGATATAAGTGCAGACGTGATCGTGCACACGTTTGCTATTAACATTAGCATCTGTAGCTGGGTTGGAAACTATGCGAGGACGTGGCCAGCGATGGCTTTGATTTGAGCTAAATATTAACACTACAATAACATGTTCACAATAGCAGCGCATGCATCATGCTGAAGCAGGTTTAATTTGCACTGTGTTCACTCCTGGATTAGTGTGTTAGCATGCTAACATCTGCTGATTCGAAGCTGATGCGAAGGTCTTTAGTTTCGCATACAATAGTTGGCAAACTGAAGCATAACATGAATGAGTAGTTTGACCCCGTGATTTCCTTATTACACCTGATGTGTGCACGGTTATAAAGTATGTCATGTTTCAACCCACAGAATAATTCAGTTTGGAGGGAAGTGAAGGACTGGCATAAGCGGGGCCAGACTGCTTTCCAAAAAAAAATCACAAAATAAACATTTAATAAATAATACCAAGTCAGTTGTTTGTATAGATGGTGATTTTTTTTTTTACCAAACAAAAAAAGTAGAATGAACAGTAACAACAGATGAGTTAATTGATCAGTTCAACAGAAAATTGAGCCAGAAGGCTCACAGTCCTTGACGGATTTATTATACATCATGTAGTATCGATCATGAGATATCGGGATGGTGTCTCAGTCATGCTGTGCAGCTCTACTCAGTGTTGGAGCGTGACTCTCGGGAGTCGAGGCACTGAGGACGTGTTGTCCATTCCCTTTATTAACACCGAGCCACGATGCCGCGGCTGCCACTGCTGCCACTGTGTGTGTGTGTGTGTGTGTGTGTGTGTGTGTGTGTGTGTGTGTGTGTGCGTGTGTGAGAGAGAGCGAGGATCCCTCATCCAGCGCAGATGTGAGAGCCCACCCAGGGCCCGGTGAGCCCGCTGACGCCCATATTCATCAACAGCGTGTCACTTTTACGAGGTGGCTCTGTGGGAACCTGAGAAAGAGCCCACCCCCCCCACCCCTCCCCTCGACCCCCGCCCTCCCTCTCCACCTAGCGCCAGTCGGCCAGCCCCCTCTTTAGATGAAATTAAAGGAAAACTTCATTAAAGGCATAGGTGCTGTCAGCCGCGGGGCCCTTTTGATCAATATTCCCCTCTTAAGTTCAACGCCTTCATTACAGTGGTGTCCCTCACGCACAAGAGGGTGGAGACACACACACACACACACACACACACACACACACACACACACACACGCACACACACACACACACGCATGTGTCAGTCCAGTTTAGCGGATAGAGATATCACTATATGGCGAGGGGTGAGGGGCCAGGACAGAGAGCGGGAGGCGCAGTAGTCCCTCTGCGATTCTCTTGGCTAAAAAGCAGGAACATGAAACAGAACAGTTTGGAGCCATTCGCTGATTTATAGTTTTGTCCAAAGCAATCAACTTCCTAATTGTTTACAGTTTCCATTTTCCTGCGTCCGGTGTCTCTCACTTTCTCCTTTATGTGCTTGCATGATTTATTTTGGAAGCGGGATCGCTTCGATATAAAGCAAACAACTCGGCTCTCTATCCAAACAAGGCAAAAAATAATCTATTTGCTTTGTTTGTCTGCTCCACCATCTTTTTCCAATATGAAATGTTCCAGATATGATTTTCGCTCGGACAGCGAGCTCAGTGGCTGCCAGTGTGCCTCGCGCCTATAAATCAGATGCCTCTCAGAAAACTCTCGGGAGTCTTCTTCACAAAACATGGCAGATAAGAATAATAGGAACTGCAGGGGAGGAAGGCTCAGGCTTAAAGTACAGTATGCTACAGGTTGCGTGTGTGTGTGTGTGTGTGTGTGTGTGTGTGTGAGATGAGATCTAATGCTGTTTCTGGTTGCCGGCGTCTTGTTTATTTGTCTTTGAGACAAATTACAAAAGCTATTGAAGTGACCAAAGTTGTATAAATATTTAAAATGGTGCCTTTATTTTAATGGAGCTCCGTCCAGCTAAACAAGACGCATTCATGCTAACAGGCACCGCCAGAGTTATCTGGCTGAAACATGCTAAATGACCCAGCTGCACCATGTGATGTGTGCAATCCTTAACACTTGGCAGAACTCCCTCGTCGAGGGATGAAATCCACAGGAAATTATAAATATTTTCTGTCCAATCCCAGTCATTCATTCATAACTTTAAGTGCATCTCAGCGTGGGGTTGTCACGGCCGGTCTCCTACCTTTTCTGCGCTGCACTGAGTCGGTCCTCTTCAGCCGAGTGCTCCTTCTGGGCTGTTAAAAAGAAAAAACAGAAAAGATTGGATTAAGATCGATCATGCGGCAGATTATGTAGCTTCGGGTGACACTTATTCCCACTGACAGCCACTGAGAACTGCGGCAGAGTCCAGAGGGGGGCGCTGTGTTCCTGAGCCATCCTCCGGGCTGTCGATTGAGCGGAAATGTAGGAGAAGAAGAAGAAAGAGTAGGAGAGGAGGAAGAGGAGAAGCTCTGGCTTGGGATGGCACTGATGCGGCGAGCGTGTCAGCCAAGTGACAGTTAAGCACATCGTAAAGCTGGACGTGCCTGTGTGTGTCGACACGTGCGGGTGTGTTTCGGTGACACCCTGGCCTGGGGTGAAGAGCAGTACACTTTGTGTGTGTGTGTGTGCGCGTGTGTATGTGTGTGTGGACATACATGTGCATGTTGAGAGCAGAGCTGGAGCAGGGGCGCAGGGTTGAGCAGTGAGGCTTGGGAACTGGAGGCTCCTGTGGACTGCTGCCATGTAAAAGTGTCTAAATGCAAGGCAGATGTGTGCGGCGGGCCAGGCCGAGGTGCAAGAATTTATCTAGGGCCAGAGAGTGCCTGTGATCTCAGATTTATTGCATTTTTCCAGATTCATCCTTTTTACAATGATGGGGGACCTTTCCTACTTGAAGATTTAAGAGCGGGAAGTCTCCAAAAAATTGTTCAAAGGCAGGTTTGGGGGTCTTCTGGGAGAAGGTGCGCTTATGCCTCCGACCAACCACCCCTTTTATTTTTACTCTTTTTTTTTTTTTTTTACATGTATGTGGGCAAGGGGGCTGAGGTAAACCTAATGAAGGGAGGTTGTGGCCATGTCTGGGATAGAGGGGGGTAGTGGTGGGGGGTGGGGGGGGTGAGCAGAGGGGCCGTGACCAATGGCGTTAGTCTCAGTGGGGGTCAGGCTGGCGCCTGAGGTACCCCTCTGGTGCGACTGTGCAGAGGTGGCACTGGAGCCGAGAGGCTGGGGGTGAGAGAGAGAGAGAAAGAGAGAGAGAGAGAGTGAGAGAGAGAGAGAGAGAGAGAGAGAGGGAGAGCGAGAGAGCAAGAGAGTGGCCCAAAGAGAGAGAGAGAGAGAGAGAGAGAGAGAGAGGATGTGTGAAGTTTCTCTTCCTCCGCTCCCCGTGTAAACATGAAACCAGTAGTCGCTAACTAGAAAGTTATGAGATGTGCATGCTGAGAGGGACAATAAATTAGGGCTTTAAAACTCTGACACACTTTTCCAAACTGCTGCTATACCTAGCAGCGAGATAACAAAGAGATGGAAAGCAGGGTGAGGGTGGCGGTGGTGGTGGTGGGAGGGCAGTGGGGGATGCTGAGGACCAGGAGCATTTCCACCAAGCATCCCTTGACCATACAGGATCTGCAAGGAGTCCATCGAAAACAGGCCGCCTGGACGGGCCCAATCTGAAAAATTCAACTCGGCCTACGTAACTCCACATCGTCTGAATGAGTGGGACGTTTGATTATTGGGCCCTGACTCATGGACAACAAAGGAAGCGCAAGGATGTGATGATACACATGTATTTCCACA
This sequence comes from Karalla daura, assembly GCA_029224185.1. NCBI lineage: Eukaryota > Metazoa > Chordata > Actinopteri > Chaetodontiformes > Leiognathidae > Karalla > Karalla daura. The sequence continues at coordinate 9,759,942 of CM055199.1, forward strand.
GCGGCCCAGCACAACGAGACTTGCACAAGCTGAGATTAAAAGGAGGAATTTGTTTTCAATTAGTCACGGCTTGTATTCAACGCGAAAAATATGCCCGTCAGAGTATCCCCGGAGGTTTCAAAGAGCTCCTATTAAAAAAGTTGAAAAACAAAAAAGGTAGTTGATTAGATGAAACCGCCACCACGGCCTGATCTGGGAGGCTTCCACGCCCCCCTCACTCAAAGTGAACCCCCTCCCCCAGGAAATAAGTCTGTATGAGTTGGTTGCGTCTCGATACAGTGAGAAATGGATTGCAGGGAGGATTTTCCATACAGACATCAGAAAATCAGTGAAATAGATCAAATAGTCGAAAAAAAAAACAGATCTTAGGGAGGACCTGGCTGGAAAGCAGCGGCGGGACAAGCCGGGGAACAGCCTCGTAAGAGGACGGATCGCTGGCTTTGCAGAGGTGTCCCGTGTTGGATCTGGGACAGATCACACGGGCGAGTTTAAAGAGGCAGCGCTCGGGGCGTCTGGGTTCACCTGCAGGCCCCGCTGTGAGCTCCTCCACAGGCTGGGTTACGGGTCAGAGCAGTTCAGAAACACAACTCTGCACACAGGCCTCTATCTGCTGATTCACTGGTATAATTTAATCCTCTCGCCGGAGTATAAAGTGACACTCCACAGTGAGCGCTCTGAGGCCCCCGCCGTGACGGGTTCCACTCCTTCTGCTCTTTGATTTCCGATATCTTGAAATCATGTGTCAAACACATGCGTCTGCCGGGCCTTTTACCTGCGAGAGAGGTCCAGCCACTCGGCCCGATGAGTCAAGAGTTTAAAGAGGCTCAGGCGCTCTTTGATGTGCGAGCTGTTGCTTTGTTTTGCCTTTTGAAGTCATGGAATCATCACGAACAATGATTGCGCCCGCGCTCCTCTGCCCCCTCCTCCTCCTCCTCCTCCTCCTCCCCGGCGCACGGGGCAGGCAGCGCGGCGCGAGGAATTCTGTTTATGAAAGCGAGGTTTACAAGTATTGCACGGTTTATGTTCAAGATGTGCCTGCGCAAAAAAAAAAAGACAATGCTATTTTGTAGCCACTGGCAACCGCGGCGTTTCTGCTTTTTCTATGTCTTTAAAGGCTTCCAAATACTCTGTGATAGTGAGGAGTTAAAAGGTGGATAAACTAACTCTAGTCAGAGTTAGTCACGGCACATTTCCCCTTCAGCAACACACACGCTCGGTATGCAATAATAAACATCTTTTCAGGAACTGCAATGCAAACACGGCCTCGACTGCGAGTTTTCACTCGGCACCGCAGACATATGGCTACGGAGACACCTCATCCGGGTGTTAGCGCTGAGAATGAGTCTATTGTTTCGGCACTCTGTGAGGTAACTCAGGCATTTAGTGCTTTAATGAGATATAGCTCCTCTCAGCGAGTGCGAGGGAAACATGTTTCAGAGACCACTCAAATGCAAGGTCCTTGGACTTAAAGGGCTAAGAAGCAAGATTTGGTCTCATTTTCTCCAGTGGTATCTGGCCTGGCGGGAGGTTTCGGGGTGTTTTCCTTCTATTAGTTCATCTCAGATTCCAAACTCACTGACACACACCTACAATGGGAGCTGAGAGCCAGAGAGAGGGAGATGGAGCCGTCTGCAGCAAACAAAGTGGCGGTCCAGGAGAGAGTAATAAATCCTCAGTGAAACAAGCGTGGGGCATCACTTGAGCACTTGAGGGACACTCGGCGGCTCGCTTCCAGCAGCAGAAAGCTAAGGAAGCGTGTGGCAGAGGGTGGGAAGGCAGAGGCTCTCTGGGTCAGAGAGGGGACACGCGCTGAGATGATCCGAGCATGTCGGAAGGGGGGGGGGGGGGGTAAAGCTCCGGCTCCTGTCCTGGTGGTCCCCAGGCCCGATCTGCTGAGGCCGGCCAGCCTTTACAAGGCCGCAGCCAGAGATGTCCCGCCAGCTTTATGGCAGCCGAGGACCATGTTAGAGGCAACGTGATCCCTTCTACAGGCCTGTAGAGCCCTGTCCCTCATGCTGTCTTACAGCGCACCGAGACGCCCTCTCCCAGCAAGAGCAAAAACACACGCACAGGCCGATCCTCCACTGACCAGCTGAGTGTCTGACAAGGCCCAAAAAACAAAACAAAACAAACAAACAAAAAAAACAACCAACAAAATTATACGTCCCAGATCCCCTGTGCTGTGCACAGCATAGTATCTATGTCTGTAAGCTCACTGTCATGGCTATCTCCTGGGCTGTAAATCCAGTCCTGAATGCCATAAGGAATGGCTCATCTCTACAGGCACCGGGAATTTTCCTTGCTATCCCTCATCGATTTATATGAGACAGGCCAGCTCACGAGCAAGATGGGACGGAAACATTGACCAGAACTCTAATCTGTCAGCGCGCATGATTTGGAAGGAGCGCGAAGAGATCTGACCCGTCATCTAATTATCCCAGGAGTGATTACAGTCAGAAGGGGGACACACACCAGTCGTACATAAAGCATGTGTGCGGATTTGGACGGCGCACAAGTGCTTCATTTTCTTTGATGAAAGACATCAAAACCCTACATCATCTATTCCTGTGTGCATGACGGCCTAAAATGCAAAAATTCAACATCTCACTTGCAGAATTTTACATGTATTTTACATTTCGAATGAAGCAACGAAACCTTTGATTTTCTCGATTTTCCCACGCTGTTTGTGCGTCTCAGCGTCTGACTCACCAGCAGAGATGAATCCATCCATCTTCTCCTTGAAGGGCTGGAGGTTTTCTTCCGAGGAGTTCGCACACACCTTCTCTACGTTCTTCTCACAAGCTGGAAGACAGAGCACGAGCAGAGGAAAGAAGGGACACTGTAAGCGGAAATGCTTCTTAATAAAAGGAGCGGAGGGACAAGCCGTTCAGGGAAGTGAAAAGCGAGACAAAATCTTTAGAAACTTGGATACTGAGCTAAAACATAATCACATCAAAAGTTTATTTCTTTTTTGCCTGGATGATTAATGTTGTGCGTTCACTCGTCTTCCTTTTCTTTTCCCTTGTTTGAAAATGGATCGAGGCTGGAGATAAATGACGTGCTGATTAGCTAAATATACCACATGGGAAAACCACAACTCCCCTTAAATGACAACAGCGATGGAGGAGAAGACGGCGCTAATGAGCACATTCTAAACCGGGGACGTTTTTTTTTTATTTCACTTGTATAACCTGTTTTTTTTTTTTCCCAGCCCGAGCCGCCCGTTTTCGCTGATGCCGCTGACGCAGAGCAGCGCCGTTTACAAATCAGTAACACTTGAGCGTTGTTTTACATGCTGTTGCTGTTTCTGAGGTCTTAATAACGCACATGTGAGGGCAGCAGATGTGTTCGCTGTTTGTAGATGGGTTTTCCGTGCGGCGGCAAATGACCCAGCTCGCACAGAGGAGCTCGGAGGAAACAGCCGTGACTGAGCGCGTTCCAGGCCGAACCTTCCCCATTTCCTCTCGACTGTAAGCGGGCCGTACTCCCCACACACACACACTCACACACACACGCACGCACACACACACACACACACAGACGCCTGGTGAAAGAACTTTGGCGCATTCCGCCAACCTGTAAGTCATTAATGGCTGCAATAAATACCTTGACTTGCTTATGACTGCATAGCTAAGTAGTTCTGCAACACAACAAGAGCGTTAACAGGTCTGGACGCCGTCTCACTTCCAGCGTGCCGCCTCCTTTCAGCGCCGGGTCTCGGCTCTCATGCGTACATGCATGTGGAGCCGCTGCACCTGCGCCTCCCTCAGCTCGGCCTATTACATCTTTTATTTATTGGCTGTCTAAATAAATCAGACAGGAAGCACGACGTCTGAGCGTTAAAAGTCGAGGAGTAACTAGGTACAGCCTCGCGGTCTGGATTCCAGGACACTTCGCGGGATGGAGAGAGCCAGCACGTATCAAAATAAGAAACAGAAATCAGGGACCATACAAACATGACAACCAAAATATCCTGTTTGGACAAACCACGTTTCCTCGCCAGAAATCCCCCAACTCAAAAGGACCCATTAAAACAGTGTTCAAAACAGCAAGTCTACAATTTAGAGGCGGCTCTCTTCCAAATGTGGTCCAGACAGCAAAGGCCACAAGGAGGAAGCCCACAAAAACACAGCAGCTGTAAAGAATAAAAACTAAAAGCTTGTGTTTGAGAGATTGTCCTGGAGTGATAATACATTTTGTAAACGAGTGCATTGACGAGAAAGAACCTCCTGCCAGTAAATCACTGACGGCATGGCTCGGATCAGACAAATGATGTAAAGGCCTTGGACTGAAATTATTAAATGTTTCCGTGCAGTTTACTAATGAAGTTTTCTTGATGGAGCGGCGAAGGCCGATGTAGAAAACTGGATTTAAATAAAAATGTAAATAAAGAGGTTGTAAACCAAGAAGTGTTTTACGGCTTACAGTCTTGGTGTTAATCTGGAATTAATTCTGATGTAATAATACCGATGTAATCTGCTCATTTAATTGGGAAAAGTAAACGATCAAATAGAAAAACTAGACCTTATGTTTACGTGACTTTCATTTTTAAAATTTTGACGATGATGCCCATAAATCTATATAACAAGACCCAATAAATTGTAGATAGTCAGTCATAAGCTTTACGTACTTCCTGATTTAACTGCACTTTCAGTGCCAGAGTATAAACATATAATTTGAAAATGGATGACGAAAGTAAAAGTTGAAGGAAAATTAAAGATTTAACTTTTACAAAAGGAATCTCATTATCATTAAATTGTAAATGTCAATTTAAATGTCATTTAGTTGATGTCATTACCATTATTTGTCTAATATTATTAGAGCCATTATAGTTGCTGGCACACGGACTTGATTTATTGCATTGATCTGAAATAACATCCAATAATGAAACGATAAAAGTCAAAAAAATCATTTGAGATTCATTCACATTTATAGAGGTCTTCAACCCGGATGATGCAGAGCTCGAATTCATGTGACACTCAAATCATAACCAAATGACCAATTCATCATGTCAAACCATGCAAACCACACATACATTTAGAATAAGACTGATAAAAAAAACCTAAGGAATAACTTGTCATGTGCAGTGGGATCAGGCCTTTTGTTGACTGAGAAAACTGTGAACTGTGAATTCACACCGGCTCAAACAGTTTGTCCCATCAGGGCCTCTGTCCAGCTCCTTAGTTTCCCACCATAGACAGACAGGATCCTGATGGGAGCCATGGCACCGATATTTAAGGCCTTTCCACAATAGGAAAACTGAAGATATTACAGCCAGCCGACTCCTCTCTGGAATTGGGGGTGGGGGTGTTAATGTATTTTCCCTCAAACAGAGGCTGTGTGAATTTTTGTACGGCTGGACGTGCTGATGGGACATAATAGACTGATTAAAAAGTGTTTTTGCCGACTGTGTTAACCACGAGGAACTTCTGGCTTTTCCTGAAGCGCCTTTGAGCTCCCGCCTGGCGAAAAAACATCCAATCAGAGGCGCGACATGGGGGGGGGGGGGTCACGCTGCAGGAATAAACATCCCGCCATCGAGCCGGTGTCCTGAGGCGCGCACACACGCACCTATGAGTGCGGAGCCACCACGATCCGTCACGTCCGTACGGGCGGAGAGTCCGCTCGCTTACGACTTACGAGCTAACGTAAGAAAAGCAAACAAGAGAGCCAGACCTCGTCCCCGGGATTTACGACGTGCGGTTCGAACAAATACGTGACTTTGATGTCAAGATGCGCTTACGATTTTGACCACATCAAGCGGGAGCGATGACTGGCCCAGCTACCGCAGACTCACAGCAAGAGACAATGCATAACTGTGTGTGTGTGTGTGTGTGTGTGTGTATGGATGAGGAAAGGCTTCAACAGCGCATGGGGAGTTTGAGAAATGCTTCTGTCTCATACATTTGGCGTAACGCGCCACCTCCTGTCTCTGCAGCTCTGGATCATTATTAAACAACCGAGGGAGTGAACCAGTGCACGGAAACACATGATAATACACAGGTGATTGCTTTTTTTTCTCTCTCTTCTTCTTTTTCTTCGGCTACTGCTGTAAAAAAGATTGGTTTCCAGCTGAGCTACGGCTCCAAGTAATGCAATAATTCATTTCAAATATTGTTTTTCATTCAGTTCGACAAATATCTGTTCCGCGGACTCAGATGGTGAACTTCTTAAGCCCTGCTGTAAAAAAAAAAAAAAAAAAAAAAACACTTTTGGAGGCATTAGGAGGAAAATATTTTTACCTTTCATAAAAGGTTAAAGCAGTACAGTGAGCTGCTCCTGGCATACTCTGGTTATTTATACCTGGAAAAGTGAATTCTCTCACTGATCCCCAATTATCCTGAAACCCGGCAGACTGTCAGACTTCCATCTCCCCTTTCTATTCCCACCTCGGTGAGGCCAGCCAGGAGGCTGCCTCGCTGGGGAAAGGTGAGACACTTTCTCCGATTCCCGCCCTCCATAAATCAACCGGTATCCATCGGGCTATAAAACCTCTCCTAAATTTTTTGTGGGAGAATACTGCGCTGACAGGTCAGAAACACTGGGCAGGACTTGCGATGCGAGGCGGAGCTTTTAATCCTCGTAAAGTTTGATGCGGCGAGGCATCAAGATCACGCCGGCGCGGCCTCGTCCGGAGGACGGGCGATAACTTTCTATGATGAAATACAAGCTCGATTTGTGGAGAGGCCGACTGTGCGCCGCTCAGTGAGACAGCTCTGAGGAGTCACTCAGTTTGGACTTTTCCTAAATGCACCTCAGTCTTACTCGTGTCTCTCGGCTGAGGCGAGCTGGAGATCGGCGCGTTGACTTCACACGGGCCGTTGCGAGCGGAGCCTCCGTCGTAAAACAGGGCTCAGGCTAAAGGCCCTGCCTGAACCTGACATTAAAGGCCATTTAAAATCAGAACACTGTCTGATTTGCCACAGTGATGAATGCCTAACCCGGCCCAGGCCTTCTGTGAAACACTAAACTCCCCTGAGCGGCAAATGAGCTCTGACTGTTCCTTTTTATTTGATCCTATTTCATTCGGGAGCGTCCCCGGCCCCTCTGCCCAGTCCAATTACACGGCAGGTAAAGAGATCTTTATGTGGCCGCTTCGCTGGCCCGAAAGCGTTAATCTTCCCGGTTTGATCCGCAGATCCGTGCGATAGGGCCGAAGCTGCGCAGGATTTCGAAGATAAACTTTGCTCCGGGTGCTGGGTTCCACAGCTAATTGCACTACTATGCATGACAGAAACAAAATAGCAGATATTTGTTTTTATGGGAGCTGAGAGTCCTACAGTAGGTTTAGCTCCTCTCGGCCTCCCACTCGTCCCTGCTCCCTGTGAGGAGCACACAGAGAGGTCATCACCCTCTCCCCAAACAGGAAGCCCCATCAAAAGAGGATCATGTTTCTGCACAAGCTGGACGCTGACCTGCTCCCGAGCATCACAGATGAGAAGACACACACACACACACACACACACACACACACACACAGAGTGAAGGCCCAAACTGTCGTTACATCTGCAAACATACTCGCGGCATGCTTCAACCGCAGTGCGCTTGCATAAGAGAGAGACGGGGTTAGAGATGAAGAAATCCGCCCCTGGAGCAGAGCGAGCCTGTAGAGATGGCTGCTGGCACCAAGTCTCCTGACCTTTGACCCCGAGCCTGGAGGGCAGTCGCCACCTCAGGATCAGGTGAGGGGCAGGCGGGAGCGAGACAAAGTGTGGAGGCTTGGAGTCCGCCTCTCGGTGTCAGACGCGACTCACAACGTGGATGAAAGTGATCTGTGTTGGCTTCATAATTAAGACCACTTGCTTTCTTTAGGCTGGTTTATAATAGCTGGGCATAAATATTTATTCCTGGCGGCTGGAGAGGATAAAAATGGTGGGAGTCAGAGGTGGAGCGCACCAAACATCCAGAATCCGACGCTCGCCCTGTGGTGCTAATACCCCCGAGGACTACTGTGCCAGACTGCGCTGCAGCAGAGATCAAATACGAGGGCCCTTATGCTGCATTTATTGTCTTCAGGTCTTCCATTTTTCCTAATAAATGAGTGACAGCTTGAGGTGGGTCTGGGTACTTTAGGAGACTCTTTGTATTTTTCCCCCGGGTCAGAGAGGAGAGGGCTTTAACAGCGATCTAAAAAACGTAGGGGAGAGCTGCCGAGTATATCTAATTGCTTTCATATGCCATATTATTGGTTGATTTAAATAACCACAGACACCAGGGGCACTGGGGGGCATCGCCTTTAACCTCGGCGTGGCCCTGGCCAAGACTGGCTGGCTGGGCTGCAGAGCGGCTCGGCGCCCGTCACACTTTGAGCACAGGACATCGAAATCCTGTTCGCTTGTTTCTCCAAGTATTGTTCTGGCCACGTTTCCCTTTTTTCTCTGGTTTTTAAGAACTCTACGAAATTGTAGACGCTTCAGTGCTGAGCCGTTCTGACACTGGTCCTGGAGCGGGGGAGGCTGCGGTGTTATGATGCAATGTCTGGAAACAGGGAAAAGCCGCCCCGGGCAATTCAACGTCCTGAATGCACCCACAAGAAGCCTCTGCACGGGATGTACATTTACATTTAAACTGCTGCGATGAATGACCATAATGTCTGCAATTACAGTGAGTGACTTGCCATCAAACAAGAAGCCCCCCTCCATTGAAGATGAAAGTGCTGGCGGACCTACCGGTCAGATCTTTCTTCAGCTTCCTGATGTCCTTGGTGAGGTCTTCAAACTTCACCTGAGCGGCCTGGAAGAAATCCTGAGGCTCCAGCAGAGGGAACACACTCTTGTCTGTGCCGGCATGCTGGGACAGTGCGGCAAACATAAAAGCGTTTAAGTACAAATGTTCCTTGAGAGTGAAACTTAAGGTGATAGGTGACAGATACCTTACCTTGTCAAAATTACGCAGGTAGTATAAGACTACATAGTCCACCAGATTCATACGATTGTCCTGGAGAGGAGAAACAGATGATGAATTTCCCATCTGAGAAGAAATGACAACCCTGAAACTGGAATGAGAGCGTTACCCTGCTCTTGACGTCCTTCAGTTTGGGTAGTATCTCCAGTCCAAAGCCGTCAGCCTGACCTCTGGTCCGGTTCCCTCCATTCATGTAGTTCCCAAAGGCCAGGACGAGCCCCATCACATCCCGCAGATGATTACACTCCAGCAGATTCTGATGCACATGGACAGACAGCAGCGAGGTGCGTTTCCATTACAGCAAACTCATAAAACCCCTGAAAGGGCAGAAAGACATTTTCGCGCTCTCTTGGGGTAGCGCTTCAGATGTGGCTATATGGAGGTTTATCGCATAAGTGTAATGGAAACACTTCAAACAAGACTGCGGACGACTTTTTCCAAATCCCATCAAAGTTCCTTATTATACAATGTTTTGAATGTCTGTCTTCTCGTCTTGTGGGACGAGATTTTACCAAGATTTTGGGATGTTGCGGGAAAAGACATTATGAGAGCCCTCATGTGGTTTGTCTGCCTGCACGCACGCTTGCCCTTGCTCTTACTTTGCAGACGTTGGAGATGATGTCCACCTTGCGACGGATGGACGAGATGGTGTCGTGGAAGACGGACTGGAAGATGATGCAGTGGGCCCGGCCTGCGAAGTCAGGAATCTGGGAGAGCTCGTAGAGGAACCTGGAAAACAAGGGGGAGGAGGAGGAGGGTGAGGGAGGGAATTGGGTGTGATGTGTTATGACAGGATTAAACAAAATGTCTAACAGGAAGAACTATTTCGGGGCCTTGGCAGGGGCGTGCTCTCCCCCGGCTGAGTCGACGTCGCCGCTCCCAGGCGGCGAGGGCGGCTGCTGGTCATGAGCGGTGCTGCTCGGCTGGGTCTGAAAGGTGCTCGGGGTCGGGTGAAGGGAGAGCAACGAGCGGCGCACGGGGGACTGATCAAAGGTAGCTCTGGCCTGATGCGGGACGACTTGTGTAAACAGTGCCGTGTCAGAGGGGAGCGGAGCGGTAACATCCTGTGTGATTAGGCCCCGCTGATGGAGGGAGACACTGAGTGGGGATGACTCAGGCAGCCGTAGTGACAGCTCTGGTCAAACATGGAAATAGGAAGGCCGGGCTGAGCGGCACCGCTGGGTCCGGGCCAGTTAACGAGGCCCCGGGTACTTAACCCTGACAGGAACTGCAGAACTACTGAAGCAATGTAATGCATATTAATCACACACACAAAGCACAAAAGAGATTATTTTGAAAAATCAACTAAAGTGCCCGGAGGACAAAAATGACCAATGACCTAAAGTCCAGACTAATAAATAATTAATCATGGACTCATACCATGTTGTTTTAGCAAACCTTGTGCTATTTAATTTAATTTAGCTGAATGAATGGGCAAAATATCAGACAAATAAATAGTGATGGCACTAAACCCAGACTTCAAGTATATGGAAGACATGTGGATCATGACTTTTTTCTGTTCTTACTGTTCAGGTTTGTCCAACAGTTTGACTTCGTCCTCGTTGGACTTCTCATAATGTCTCGTTATCCTCTCCATCTCGTCACTGGTGGCCCTCTGAGAAGCAAAACAAAACAACAAAAAACAAATGAATTCAGAACAGCTAAATATACTGCATATTTATGGTACCACAGAGAAGAACTGCGCAGTACCACAAAGCATTTGCACTAATATCATGCAACATACTATGGTGAAACAAATTTGCAGCAGCAAAAATTTAAAATTTCTCCCATTTTCTCTAAAGCTGTCATAGGATTTTTACAGCCTCCTGTTTCTACATTTTTTATTACCGTAGTCAGACCGCTCCTTCATACTTACATTTTCATATAAAGCCTCAATGGTCTCCAAATCCACCACAGAGTTGTCCACAGTGAGAACAGCTGGAACAGTAAAGATATTCATTGTAAGCAGACAGACTTATAAATGGAGAAGATTGAGGCCAAAGCAGACTGCGTTTTAAGTGCTGCCAGACCTTTGAGAACTAACCTGTTCCCTGTACGGGATGTACAGCAAAGTCTGTGGTAAAATAATATGTCACACAAACTCGTGCGACAAATTCTAGATTAACACAAACAACATTTTTGAGGAAAATAGGAATGAAAGTCGGGGAAATTAAACAAACAATAACCCTGTGTCTCCTTTTTCAACATTTGTTCACCAAGCAGCTGATTTATACACATAATTCAGAATATTATGTCGAGGTGGTGGAGCCGGGAGCGCGGCCAGGCTATGGGAGACAGATCCGTTGGGCAGGCGGGGTGTGAGACCACAGACTTGCCGGGAGACAAAGTGCCTCGCTGCAGCTCCAAACAGCGAAAGCCTGAAACTGCTTAACCTCTGGGCCCACAGCGAGAACTGTCACAGTCGACTGTAATGATTTTTAGAGTGAGGCAGGATGAGGGGAGCCGAGCAACAAACAGGAGATGCAAGCTTAGGTAAGAGGAAGAGGAGGGAGGGAGGGTGAAAGGGGGGGGGGGGCGAAATAAAAGTTGGCAGAGAAGGTGACTTAGATGCCGAAAGGAGAGGAAATCTCCCTGACTGCAAGCTGTGTGTTTGCTTAATCTGACCCGCGCCGAGACAACTAAAGTGAGCTTGGAGCGGAGGGGGCGTGGGGGACGTGGAGGACGACACAACAAGAGAAAGTGACTCCTGTTCTGTGTCTGAGAGGTGTCACAGGTTTATGGCTTTGTGAGGGGGGAGGCAGGAGGGAGGAGGGGGGAGGGATGGCTCCAGGGCTGGATCAGCTGACAGTTGTCTGGTCGGTGTCGAGCTGCGGAGGTCTGCACGCCACCTACTGCTCCCGAATCAGTCACTCAGTGTGACAAAAATAATGGTCCCGGCTGAGCCAGACCAAAGTGGAATCAAACCCTTGAGGTTTTGACTTCCAGAAGTTACTCAGAAATTAAGGAAAACAACTGCAGCCACAAATGACAATTGTATTCGTTGCTTATTATAAAATCTGTAAGAGAATCAATCTGTTGTTCCATGTGTGGTTTCGCAGCCGGACTGCCGACTACAGCCTCTCTTTTGTGTTTATCTAGGCTGGAAGTCCTTCGTCTCTTCGTAGAAATGATGTGTGAGGCTATGAGGTGTCTGAGTTTTGGAAGGGAAAAAAAAAAAGTTAAAGGTGGAAATAAATGTTTACGGCAAAAAGGAACATTTCTTTGCACCAGAGCCGTATGTCTCGCATCGCCTGTCACAGGTAAATGCAACAATTTAAACGAGGCGGGCCAAGTCAGCGCAGCCAGGCGCTGCTCCCAGCTAACAAGGCGATGCTTGGCATTCTGGTTCCCAGCTGTTGCTGCTGCTGCTGCGGCGAAGCTGTCAATGTGGTCCCAATGTCTGGATCAGAGGGAACGCTGGAGGTCCATTTCCTACGTCTTATTAGAGTGGATTATTCAGTCCCTCAGCCATGCAGCCGTCAATCACACACCAAAGGGGGGCCTGCTCCGGTGTGCACAGGAGCACTCTGATCCGAGGGGAGCCGGATATCTCTCCACACCGGCAGATCAAAGCCGGCCCGCCAACCGCCTCACACCCTCTCCTTCCACTTTTCACTCATCGGCTTTGGTGTGGAAGTGAACGTGAATGTGTGTGTGTGTGTTTTCGTGTGTGCGTGTGGTGAGCTGGTGTGTGTGTGTGTGTGTGTGGGGGAGAGCCTCCCTTTGCCCTTGAACCATGGTGGCCCTTGAGGTCCCCCAGTCACTCTGGCGGGCGCAGTTGACCCCCCTCTCTCCCTCTCTAAACCAGAGTGCTGCCTTCTCTGCTCCCCTCCCTCCCTCCCTCCCTCCCTAGTAGCTCTAATTACATTACATGTCCCATGTCCTTTTAATTTGGCAACAAAGGGGAGGCGAGCAGGCGAGGCCAGCGACCGGAGCCCTTAGAAGTGCTTATTAAGGCGCTGTCCTTCATTGTCAGATTCAAATTGTTAATTTCACATACACCTCCCATTAAAGCGCGAGGAAGCAGCCTCACGCTGGGTGTGAGCAGGTTTTTTTTTTTCTCCTTAACCAAACCACCTCTACAGACTGACACTGGAACAGAGAGACTGAAGGGAAAAGCGTAGCGTGGGGGGGGGGGGGTGTCTAAACAAAATGGGCGTCCTGTTGGTGCTGTGTGCTGTTTGGCTTGTGTTTGAGGTGGTTTTATGTGGTAGCGCAGTGTCTGCTAACTGTGGAAGGTGGTTTTGTACATGCTTAGGTCATTAGTGGGGTGTCAGTCCCATTAGGGCCTGTGGAAACCGTCACTGGCTACAATAAACAGATCCGCTGGCCGCATGCTCAGACTAGCAGGCGGCAGGCACTCTCCGCCACAGTCCCAGGACAGGACCAATTCCTGGCCCATCCACGTTGTCCCCAACACATATATTACGTGTCTACACACACACACACACACACACACACACACACACACACACACACACACACACACACACACACACAGACACACAGACACACACACACACACACACACACACACACAGACAGCCACTTTTGACACACATGGCTGCATTTTTCCATAACCAAGCATGTAATCAATTCACGCAGCTCTTCAAATAAAAGGCGATGGCAATTTGATTTTAACCAGGGATTTCAAGCGGCCCGACAGAGAGAGCGAGAGGCCGCTCCGGTTGCAGAGTGTTGCTGTCCTCACTCTTCTGACAAATCGTGGTGTTCTCTTTCCCACCATGGTGACTGGAAAAATCATCCACGTTCCACTTGAAACACAGATGAATCCAGCAACAAGAAAAAAAAATCTCCAGTTACAAATTAGTAGCTGTCAAGGGGTCGGAAATTATTCTCTGTGGCAGGACGAGCTATCTCATCTCTAAAAATAACCCCATCTGCGTTTCATCAAGAGCCGCCCTCGACATATTGTTAAATGGGACTGCAAATTCAGTTTATTACTGTTGAATGTAAATGAGAGCGCCTTCCATGAACGATGTCAGAATGACGTCCCAGTGTACACAAGTTCCTAGACACGTTGAAAGACTGACGCGAGAGGGTTTTCACCTTGCTGTATGTCTTTCATTTCCAGATGCAGACTCGAGATGAGGATGCCGACCGCTTGTGAACGTTTCCCGTCCAGCAGCTTGATAATCTAGAAAAACAAAGCAAGAATCAAATGAGAGCATGTGAGAGAATGAGAGATCATTGAAGGGATTCGGTGAAAAACATCCAAGGATCGGTTTCAGTTAATGAGGCTACTAAGGGGGACTAACTCTGTAATCTTACATAATTGAATATGTTGATAGTTTCATATTCCCATGAATATTATTCTTTAACAAGGCTTAACATCCTCAGTGTCATCAAGAATATCACTCAAATGGTGTCATAAAACAAATCGAGGTGAATGAAAAGTGGATTTGTGTTGAGGGAGTGGAAAATAAAAATCAGTGGAGGCAGAAGATGGACGATGAGGCCAGAGTCTAAGTGGCCTGGGAATCATCTGGATTGACCCAAACGAGCAAACTAATCAACACACAATGTCATAACCCATCATCATGATGACGAAAACGACTGGGAAACGAGGAGCACACACACACACACACACAGACTAAGCCGGGACACGGCTTTGTCAGAAGACATCACTGAGGAGAGAGCAGCCAAACAGAAAAAACCCTCCTCCAGTTTAGCAAAGAACATGTGTGAGATATAATCAAAAATATCAAGTCGCAGTGAAAGTACAAAGGCAAAAGTGGCACCATAAAAGGACAGTCTCGAAGAGCACGGCAAAGGGACGCGGAGCTTTTTATAACAAACTATAAATTCACAGGATTTTTATTTGTGCCTACACATGGTCACAATTACTTATGAGTGAATTCGCCGTAAAGCCAGAGAGAGTTTTGGCAAGGTAAAGCCCCGCTCTAAAAGTTAATGTGTCAGGCTTCTTCATTAGGTATTATGGCGTTGTCGGCTACTGGGCAGTCCACTGGGAGCTGCAGAGCAGAAGCCTTAGAAGTGGGTATTGCATTACAGGGCGTTAGTGGGTGCCATGCTGCTTCCAGCTCTATTACCTGGATCACTAGGGATCTCCCACTCTAAAGGACTCGGGACGGCTGAGGACCAGGCTTTCCCAACACCTCTAATTAACCGCTTTGGACGGGCCACACTAAAAGCAGCCCGGGAACCCTTCCCGCTCACTTTGGCTGCAGAACCCGCCAATTAGCCTAAACAGTCATGTTAATGGGAAAAGACAAGTGATGCTGGACGCTTGGTTGCAGACACGCAAACGACTTTGGGGAGGGTGGGGGTGGCGTGGGGGTGCATGATGCTGATGCTGAGACAGGTAGACATCAATAGCAAACGGCCCCCTCCTGTGGGCAGAGGGAGAACTCGGAGGCTTTCGCTGAAACTGCTTGTCTGACACAGTGGGGTCAGCAGGCGGAGAGGGAGAGAGAAGCGAGCTAGGCCTATGAAAATAAACACAGCGATTGGGAGCGTCGGCAGCTTGAGCTGCAGCAGGTGGCTGACGTTAGGCGACGTGGGCAGGCCGATGCATCAGGGTGATGCCGGTTCACAGCCCGCCGGATAGTTTACACAGCCTGTGCCGAGCAGGCGGCCAGCTCCGCGGTGACTGTCTGTCCGACTATCTGTCTGGAATCACCCGAGGGCCGATGTTACAATAACAACTAGATCAGGGCTTCCCATCAATAACCACCTCCGATACACTCAACAAACCCCGTTCTCACCCTGCCGTGTTAGTCTTACACCCACTCTCCCACGTCAGAGCCACAGCTTCAAATATGTCTTTCATAAACGCACCGCGATTGCTCATAACTTACTCCCATAAACTGGTTAAGGCTGTTGTTTGTTTAAGGAGATCGGCTTTGTGTAAACTCGATAAAAGTTGGAGGTGTTTTTTCTGTTTACGGATGTGCGCATTCACCTCAGTTTCCTCATCCTCATCCATCTCTCCCTCCCTACCTAAACTCTCCAACGAGATTGTGTGGACGTGCCTGTCCATCTCTTACAGGTGCCCTGTCTCCAGACACCGGAGTGGAGCCACATGCCTGCAATTACATCCCCGGGTCCCGGTCGGGTCCGGCGTGCTTGGGTGGGAGAGCTTTCTTCCATGTCATCTCCTCTGCTTTGATATGCTAAGCAGCACAGAGAGGAGGGCTGGAGAGTAAACAAGAGCTTTGATTTTTCTACGGCACACATGATAGAGATTAACTCACTCGTGTAGGCAGCCGTCTCCGCATCCCCCGAGTTCCAACCTGTGCTGAGCGGAGAACGGGGAAGTGGCTCATATACATAATGTACACACACATTCCTCTCCCTCCCAACCACTCATCTCCTCTGGCGCCCAGAACCCCCCCAACCGCCCCAAGGCTGTGGTGGCGTTGGCATGATCTGGCAACACTTTCTCAGCAAGTGCATAATGACTCATGAGGACACACACACACACACACACACACACACACATGCAGCAAACGTAACATGTGAACACACACGCAGAAACAAACAAACAGGAGCGGAGCCTGTGCAGGAGCCTTCGCTGACAGGAACGAGAGGCAGGCCGTCTGCTCCGGGGTCGTCTGGTATTGGTAGTCACGCAGAGGGGACGGGTGGTATCCCTGTGGTGTGGGTCACGTCGAGACCCCCCAAACCTGAGCCCGAGCAGGGAACCATTAAACAAGAATTACACAGAGAGTGCGCAATTACCAGCAAAGAAGCAGAGCCATTCTCTCTCACTCTCGAGTGATTCCAATGAATGCTTCGAGAGCTACCACTGCTCAGAAATAAGGACAGAGCCTCTGTTTGTCCACTAAACTTAATCATATTCATTCTGCTGATACTTCTCGATCCAAATTCACTTACAGATAAAATCGTGTGAAAATGAATTATTAACTTTACTTCAAGAAAATCAACTGGAATCATTTTGATTTTGAAGAAACTGCGATACAACACTCAATTTGCCGGAGCATGTAGCATTCATCGCTGCCCTTCATCCCCTAACAATGAGGGTTTTTTTATTGTCCTTTGAATCCCTTCTTTTCTTTCCCACCCGTTAACCAGCTGAGCTTCTTGGAAGTCATCATCGGCTGGTGATTCAGATGATTTCTCGCTCAAATGATTTCTCTCTCTCTTAACTCGCAGTATAAACTTTCAGGGATAAAAAATGATCACGTAAACAAGTTTCTTTTATTTTGACGACCTCTCGAGTGAGTTGGACTCCAACTGAGCGGGATGAAAACAACCATGCCTTCACGTATTCGCTTTCCCTCTTTAATCGCAGAGTTGGACTCTGAACGCACCCGCTGGCTCTAAACACAGGGCTTTATATTAAATATAAGACTCCTGTATAATCACAGGACCGGGGCCAAAATGTCTAAACATAGATATCAACCTCAGCAAGTGAATCATAAAGGTCTTTTCTTCAAATTTGGTTAAAAACAAAACAAAACAAAACAAAAGATGTTGGACCCTTTTTTTGGACAGCTTTTTGATTGATGTGGATGTTGCAGCAGTGGGGTCAAACCTATTCCAGAAGGAGAGGAGACATCAGCACCAGTGCCAGATGCAGACTCCCGAATGCATGATTTGTATGTAGAAATACACTTTAGATTAGGTTTAGGATAAAATAAAGACAACAAAACCCACCCGAAATCCAGTGATTTAAGAGTTGAACATTTAGCATTTTGATGCCATAAAAACCTCTCTGATCACTTGTCACCCACATTTAAGACGACACTACCTTCTTGACCCTGAATCACAACGACGTGAGTATTAAAGTGGTCAGAATGTAGACTATATTTAATGTTGATTAATGTTCTTATGAATTACAGTACAAGTAGTTGCTGTGTGAGCTCAAATAACCCAACAGTCGGTTTTCAGCATTGTTAATGACTCATCGACAGTCGTTTTCTCAGATTCACATCTTTTAGTTGATTGTTAACATCAATATTCAAAATATTTGTTTAGTGATTAATATTATTCACTGGAAAGGAGGGACATACTAATAATTGCAACAGATTTCAAAAGGAGGACCAAGTTGCTTTGGGTATACATTATAGGTTCCCCTTCACTCTTTTATCCTCATTTGGAGCAAGATTTTATGATGGCAGGTGCAAAATGGGGATGACCTTTGTTTCATATGTGTATGTGTTTAAAGAATGAATGCAGAGCGCCTGTATTTGCCTAGGGCCACCTAATTGCTACACCAAGTCCAACCATTTTGATTAGTTCAAAAGCTTTACATTTTCTTTAAATGTGTTTACATGAATGCAATGACATCTACCTAGCCATCCTCAAAAGACAAACCCACCTGGACGTACTGATGAGTGTCTAACTGGATGTCAAAGTCAGCACTTTACCCACTGTTGGACACTTTGACTTTCTTCTCAACAAATAACCATTTATATATGAATAAGAACAACCCTGTCTGCTTGAGAGCAATCAAATGAACGAGTCAAATGTTCAATATGAGTTGGAAAGAGTGGATCTGACTGAAAATATTCTCCACCCAGGCTGCTGAGAGCCCTGACAGGAGACAGTGAGCAGGATGAGTGTCTGCGTGCGGCTGAGCCTGAGCTGGATCAAATGTTGGACGGTTTGTCCCTTTAGAGTGACCAGACTGAATGGAGAGATCTGAGGATGGAGATCAAGGGCAGAAGAACACACACACACACACAGACACACACTGTGGCCCTCTGGAGCGGAGTGGAGCCTTGACAAATTGATCAGAATGGGGGACGCGTATGGATTTAGAGGGGGACAGTCTGCGGCAGCGGCCGATTCTTCACTGCTCGGACGCCACAGCGAGGACCACCAGGCAGCCAGGGTGCTGACGCGGCGCTGGCTGCAGCAGAGGTGCAGAGTTGCAGCATTTGACATGACATCCACAAGTGTGTCTCTGGTGGACGGAGGGCAATGCCGGATCAATCTGACACAAAAAAGCACACCTTGTGCTGAGTTTTTCCAACTCGATTCCTCTTGAAAAACTAAACATTGCAGCTTGAGCGGATGGAAAAAAAAACCCCTCAAACAATACTTCAAACCCCCACCTCAACATCACGATCCTGCGCAGTTAGCTCGGCGTGCCCAGAAAAAACAAGGGAGTGAACTCATGAACTGATAGCCTGCGTTGGCCCGGAGCGAGGCCTGGCAAGTGCAGGCAGCAGTCTGGAGGAAGACCTGATGAGACTCGCAATCCATTTCTCCATGCTTCACCTTTTGTTATTTCTTGCTTTGATTTATGATTGAACATGACAGCAGACGAAAAAAAGCATTTTTCGAACAAAGCTTGATAAGAAACCAGAAGTCCTCGGGCGACTGCAGCCAGACGAAGTACAGAAAATAGGCGTCGGATTGCCGCCGTCCAGACAAACAGCGTCAGGCAACACCAGCGAGCCAAAAACAACGCACATGAGCTATACTGAGGGGGAGCGAGTGAAGCGGCTAAATTTACCTTCTTAGTTTTGGCTTTCTTCTCGTAGGTGTCCGACAGGGGCTTCTTCTTGGGCTGCAGCGTAGCCTTGGAGAAGAGATGCTCGAACTCAGTGGTGCTGACGATGTCTGGTTCCTCCAGGGAGCCCCAGAGCGTGTTGTTGCTGGGGAAAAAACAAGCGAGGGATCTGTGATTTATTTCAGGCCGTTTAAATGTACATCAATTCACCAGCGGCGAGGTTACCGGGTGCTAAAGACTTTATCACAGTCAAGATAACGGTGTCTCGCAGGGCAGGCGAGAAACGTCCAAGTCGCCTTCTTCGAGGCTAAACAAATGGTGTGTTCTATTTGTGGGAGCTTATTTGACAGTTATTCAAACTGCTTGCCGTTTTTCATTTTCCATTTCGCCGTCTGGCAAGAACTTGGCAGCGGGCGACGGCGATCTCGGGCTTAAAAAAAGCACTGTTTATGAGCGAGGTGATAAAAATAACAAGAGTTTAAGACCAGCTTGTTTCAGTGATAAAGGACCATTTCCAGCAAATGAGCGAGAATGCGGGAGGCCACGTTGTGTTTCATAAGTTGCTGAGTAACGCGGGCAAAACAAACAGAGGCAGGAATAAGAACAAGAGGTGTCTCGAGTCAAGAGGATGTTCGGGGCATAAAAAAAGCGCTCTGCTGTTACGCCGACCGCCTCTCTCCGCGCTGGAACTCGGCACATCTGCCTCTGCTTTTAGTCCGACAATCAAATGGACATTAAGCGCGCAGTCAACAGTCTAAACTCTTTTTAACGAGGGATTTCGGGAGTGACGACATCCATAATACGCCGCACATGCCTAATTACTGCGTTCCTTTATCTTATCACACATCGCCGTTTCTTGGAGCGGGACGCAGGTTTACTGACATTACGTCTCATCGGTGAGCTCATGAGACTGGCAGGTCATTCTCCCCCAAGTCAAGGCCCATTTACAGTGAGAGGGAGAGCCTGGACACCACACGCTAACACAAGCGCTGGCAGGCCTGCCATGGATTAAATACCAGAACAATCAACCGCACTGCCAGTGACTCAATTAGGGTCGAGTAAGTCCAATTGTTCCTTGTGTGCAGTTGGCGTCCCACTGCAGCGGTGAGAGGATTTATCTGGGGCAGCCAAGAGCTGTACTGCTGAGGACATAATGATACTGTCCCGAAATCCTCCTTTGATTTTCTCGCACTCGTCTCCGAGAGACTGAAGAAAATAAGTCCGACTGAACCCAACTGTGCAGGAATTTAGCTCGGAAAAGAAAATCACATCCAAACCCCATGAAATATTTCCATGCAAGAAAACTTTCTAATTGACCGGATTATGACTGTAATTGAATGTGAATCCCCCCTTAAAGGTCCGAAGCCTTTTTCACTCCGCAGCTCCCCAAGAGAGCGTGTCCAGCGCCCTGCCAGCTGCACTTTGTGCTCGGGCTCACGTCGAGGCACCTGGCGTCATTTCAAAACCTTACACAATCCCCCCGCCCGCCAATAACGCCGAACCTCACACCATTAACAGAGATCACACAGCTGATCCGGCTACAGTTAAACATCTGACCCATTTAATGCCCCTTAACTCGGCCCTTTACGGTCAAATTTATAGCTGACGTGGAACTGCTGTAGTGTAGTCAGTCAGTCAGTCCCAGACCAGAAAGAGAGAGTGCGAACCACAACTCAGCTTCCCCCACTAATTCAGCCATGGAAATACAAGGCCATAAAGCTGGAATCCTGGCACTCGGAGGTAACGACCACAGTCACTGTAAATGGGCTGGATAATCCACTTACAATTACAGACTATATGCTGCAATATCTCTCTGGATGAGAGTGCACAGGGCAAGACCCCATTAGAAGCCAATGACGCTTAGGACTTGATCGGCCCTTGGACACCAGTTTTGCTGTTGCAACGTCAAATATTGAATAACTTGGTCTTGACCACAGCTCTCTAAAGCCCAGTTTGACAGCATCACCACAGAACCTCCCAAAACGAATAACCTAACGACTACGTGAAGACCAAACATGGTGAAACAGTCAAAGGTTGACAAGTCTTTGGTTGGCTGATACCAAGACATTTTTTGCAATCTCTAGGTAGTTAAAAGCATTGATGTGCAATGTTAATAAATACAAATATAAACTAAGGTCACTAAGTCCCTTGTTTCCTCACTTATTTGGTTTCAATCAGTTTAGGGAGAAGTACAATGTGAAACAAAATTTTGGTGTTTTTGAGGTACTTTTTGACGCTTGTTTTGACAACTCTATTCTATGTCAATGAGTTGTAAACGATGTTCCACATACTTATTGTCCTGTATCTGTATCCTGGTCCAGTACAGAGGTTTCATTGGACAGGCCGGCTCAATGGCAGGTTTCCGGGGGGCCTTATCTACCTTCTGGCCCAGACTAAAGCCCCCCATAGGCGGTGGAGGTGGGGGACCACAGCCTGGCGGAGGGGGAGGAGGAGGTGGACCAGCTCCAGGTAGGCCAGGAGGGGGAGGTGGAGGCGGTGGAGGCGGCGGACCACCACCAGGGAGAGGAGGAGGAGGAGGAGGAGGTGGTGGTGGTGGGGGTCCTGCCATGTTGCCTGGCAAAGGAGGAGGAGGTGGGCCTCCTGAGAGGCCTGGTGGGGGAGGAGGAGGAGGAGGGGGAGGGGGAGGGGGCGGTGGTGGTCCGGGAGGTCCTGCAGACGCATCAGCTTTTACATTGTGTCCAAAAGAGTCCAGGTTGAGTTTTTTAGGTGTGTTCTGGGTGGGGCTCAGGGCCAGGCCGCTGCTGCTTCCATCGGGGCTCTTGATGAAGGACTCCCGGTCTGTCTGGATGCTCACGGTGCGGCAGGTCTTGATGATGGGGTCGTCGGCTGTGGACACAGCCACGTCGCAGACCTCGTGCCGCTCCTGGCCCGTGTTGTACGTCCGTTCCCTTTGCATCCTGGCGATGACTAACTCCAGTTGTGACACTGAGACGGCATTCTCACCTCGCAGCTGGAAGATCTTGAGCTCAAAGTCAGACTGGAGGGGCAGAAGGAGACAGAACAAACCAGGAGAATTAGCGTGACAGACAATGAATTTCCTTCAATTGACTTGATATTAGTCATCCACGGTGCCTTTATGAATGTGATTCATTGTTGAGTAAAAACAAGGAATTTTTTTTGCATTGTTTTTGTCTGTAGCCCCATTCTGAGGTTAGATAATGCCACATGCACAGGGAAAACCTGGTGACTCCAGGCTGACCTGACATTTTAAACATTGAAGAATCCAACCAAAGTATTGATTTGATACAGAAAACAAATTGTTGTGCAATAAATCTTACAGATGTTCCCCGTTAACTCACGTCAGTTTAGAAAGAGAATTAGACACGCTCCCACCCTGTCTTGTGGGCCGCAAGTTTCTCCCGTGTCAGCATTAGTCCTTTAAAGGTCAACATCAAATTAGTGGCTTCAAGCAGACAAGCCGAGAAACCAAGTCTGAGGTCACGTTTTCAAGGAAACGGTCCATAAAGCAATTTATCAGCGGTACAAATTATGTAACATGGCAACATGTTCTTTGGTTTTCCGATGATATGCAGTCGAGTCTGGTTCTTGATTAAGTGGGCAGACGAAAAACACCAGACAGACACTCCTGCTAACCTCTGCCTTTGATGAATGACACCTTAAAAAATGTATTTGGAGGCATGATGGAGACGATGCCAGCCACAGAACTCCTTGGTATGGCAAGGACTGTATATTATGGTGAACAAATTCTGATCTTTCCTTGGCATAATCAAGGGCAAACCAAACCTGTAACTACTTATGTTAACTACTTATTTACTGAAATAATTTGAGGTTGGTAAAACAATGTGGTAAAGAACAGCGTAACTACGCATTAGGAATTACCTAGAAAATAATTTAAAAACTCTGTTAAGGACAATTTATTTCATTGCTAGTTTTTTAATGCAAATTCTCCAGTACTACTATTGGAATCCGATAATACACATTTATTTATATTTTAGAGGTTGTCACGAAGTCAGCGAGTACATAGTTCAACAACGCCTCAGCTGCTGCACGTTCACATTTTATGTGTACTCAGCGCCATCTTGTGTTCAGGAGGGGAAACTGCTCGCGCCAGATCATACGCTATTTCTGGTACCTTGGAAGTAAATTTGTTTGTCTATGACTGTCTCTCATGCCTTGCAATGGAACAGAGACCTGTCCAGGTCGTAAACAGAATCATTAGACCACCATGTCACCACTGGGTACAAAGTGGGTAAGATGAAATCGGTCTAAGGTACAACTCTAAGCTTTTGTTCCAGACAGTTGAACATACAAATACCTCTGTGAGGCATTTGATGTGATATTAGCACACAGAGTTGTCGGGGAACTTACATGCATGCGCTCCAGCTCTTCCTTGCACTCTCTCTTCAGCTGCAAGAGAGCAGCCTGGTGCTCTGAAAGGAGGCAGAGCAAGGACACTCAAATGACAACATGGACTCATTCTGCTATCAGCTTTAATAAGATAAATAATCAATATGCATTTAAGGCAAGTGGTTTAAAAGTTACATTTGGCAAAACTTTTCTTGAACTAGGAGCTGAAAGATTTGCACTTAATATCTCATCCAATGAGAGATCCCAACATGATGATTGTTTAACAGGGCGGGTCTCTGACTCGAAATAGACATATTAGCAACTGAACAAACAGGTTTTCTTCTCCACTGCAGATGGAAAACATGAGCCAAAACAAAACATTTTGACAGGTCAAAACAAATAAAAGTGCTGATCCAACAGCTGAGATAAAATGAAGGCAAATAGGTGAAAGGGGCACCCAAGACATGACCCACCACATGTCCAGGATGTTAAAATATATATACATATAAAGTACATAAGTAGATGAGTATAGGTATAGCAGTACATATACCTATGCAGATGAACACACAAAACAGCACAAAATGAAACCACAAATAAAACATTTTGTTTGTCTGTAAGCCGTATGCTTTTTTGCATATAGTCAGTGTTTAACTGCAGTATCCTTACTTATCCTTATGGTAGAACTCAGTGAATAACCACCACAACTTTTTGCCAGTTAATCAGTAATCTAATCTAGGGCCACAGTCGTGTAGTGAATGTTCACATGTCCTGGTGTATCTACAGTATATAGCTCTCAGTCTGGACTTTTGCTCCACTTCTTGAATTGCATTTACCAGGCTGAGACAAGAGTGAGGCCTTATTGTGGAACACATATCACCAGAGTAATCCACAGAATACAGACAACACCAGAAAGCTGTTGCACTGTTATGGATATGAAAATATGTACTATTATACACATGGATTTCCTACACTACCTCTGAAAAGCCCCTCAAGGTTTGCACATCTAACTCCGAACTGAGGAATTATTTTGACTGAATCCGGGCATTGATGGAACAGTGGTAAGACAAATAGTTTCACTATATAAATCAGTTAAGATCTAATTTCTGTCATTGGAGTCTTGTGGAACAAAGAACAAAGGAGAGTTACTTTCTTTAATGTTAGACAATCATAACAGCAACTCAAGCCTGTCGGTGGCAAGCACACTATTGTACATGGAGGGGGATTACAATGCAGGCTGCTTTATGGCTGCCAGCTGCAACACTCGGGCTCAATCTTGAACCAATTTCAAAAACGACTGACCCCATTAGTCACTTAAGTCACCACAGGCACACGCCACATATGCACAAATGGGTAAAATGGGTCCATGAGCACAGCTAATATTTGTCCAGAAATTCTTCAATTTGTCTTTGACACTATCAGTGAAAAGTAGGGCAACATGACGTATCGGTCAGAAGATGCTTGATTCCATTAAGTGTTTTTACTACCACTGACAACCACATGTTATCCTTTGGTGTCTCGAAACAGCAGCCAGACAAACAGCAGCATTAAGGTGCAGACACAGCCTTGCTGTCTTCTTAAATGGATTTAAAGGATGTTTCACACCATGCTGCTGATTCTTAGTGAGCTCAGCATGATCTGTCTTGGGAGTTTCAGAGTAAACTGTCTCGAGGGTGTGACACTGGTGGCTTTGCA
Organism: Karalla daura; assembly: GCA_029224185.1. Lineage (NCBI taxonomy): Eukaryota > Metazoa > Chordata > Actinopteri > Chaetodontiformes > Leiognathidae > Karalla > Karalla daura. The sequence goes on from CM055199.1 coordinate 9,785,335, forward strand.
TTTGTATCAGGCGCTTAGATCCATTCAGAATCGCTGTGGTAAAATCTATAAGCTGTCTGGATTGTGTGGAAAGCCAATCAGGGAGAAACATATCGGTGTAAGCTTGACTGATCCTCTGTCAGCATTCCTGGTCTGAGGTGTAGATACAGACTATAGCGTGTAAAGCAACATGCCTGAGGTTCCTACCTGCTTCGGTGTATCTGAGCCCCACCTTCTCTTCCTCATCTCTCGGTTTGGGTGGAGGCCACACAGCCTGCAGACGCCCTGGGGTCCGGTCTTCACTGTCTGTTGGAGATGTGACCTCAGTCTGCAGGGTGAAAAACAGCACATGCAAACAGAGCAGTGCATAAATGATTGAGTTTGTCTGTCAGAAAGATACGTGTGACTTAAAGAAAGGTAAAGCTGTGATTTCATACATGAGCCTCTGTGGGACTCTTCAGCTCCTTGCCCGGGGATTTGGAAGTCCTCTCAAAAATAGACCTTAGACTTTCTTTGTCACTCTTAATTTTCCTTTTCACTGCTTCCACATCCACCTCTTCTGTTTTGTCTTTCTTGGCAGATTTGGGGCTAAAGATGCTCTTGCAGGTGTCATAAGCGAGATCTATGGTTTTCCTCCTCTCTGGTGTTGATGTGGGGGTTTCCGGGTCTGCAGTTTCCTCTCCCACAGCCTGTTCTCCATTTGAGGACTCTTTTTTGCTGCCAGCATCAGCTTCCTGCCCATCACCTGACTTTTTGGTCCCTTCTTGGTTCTCTTTGCGGAACAGATGACTTAGTTGTCCCAATACAATACTTTTAGTGTCAGTGACAGGTTTAGGTTCTGTGTGTTTTTTGGTTGGAGAGGTAGTCATCTGCTCTGGGAACAGCTTTGCTTTGTTCACTGATTTTTTCAGGTTGAGCAGGGCCAGATCTGCATCCTTCTCACTCTGCTTGATCTGGGACACTGTCTCCCTGTCTTCACCCACTGCTCCTTTCTTCATCACACGCAACCCACTGAAGAGAGCTGGCATCTGGAAGGAAAGGGGTGAGGACAGCGGCATCCTGGATGGGGATGCTGAGGAGGAGGATGGAGCGGCAGGTGGTGTGCTTGCTTGTGGTGTCTTTTGAGGAGTTTCACACTGCGAGGCAGGACTGCCACTTTCTTGAACATCATTTGGAGACTCAGCAGATACAGATGACTGTGGCGTGGCTTGTTCTGTTAAACCAGCAGAGTCTGACGGCTTCTCTGGACTGGAGGATGTCTGGGCTGGTACCTCTGTAGTCTCAGAGTTGGATAAAACAGATGGGACATCCTGGTTGGGATGAAGCTTCTCAGTCCCGTCCTGAGCCCCAGACCATTCTTCCTGCTTCTCCTCTTTTTTTGGGCGACTGATGCCCTCTGTCTGCTCTGCTGGAGTGTCCGTTTTACGTGATGCCTCTTCCAAAGCCAGAGGTCTCGTGATGATGGAAGGCACAGGCAAAGAACAGTCTATACCGGTGTACTCATCGTTCTCATCGTTGCCATCTGTTCCTTTATTGCCACTGTTATTCTCAGAAGCACTGGGTGTTTCTGAAGTCACAGACATGGCAGTTGTGTTCTTCTCAGGGCTGCAGTCTCCTCCCTGCGTGGAAACTGGAGAGACCAAAAGTGACCCTGCGTCCGTTCTGCTGATGACGATCTCAGAAGGTGGGGCAGGACTTTCCCTGAATCTGTGTGTTCTAAACACTGGTACACGGTACTCTGCCTCGCTGCCATCTTTAAGCTCATCTCCATCACCATGCTTTATGTCCTCCTCAGGTAACTTCGGCTTCCTGCTCGAGCCAGGGCTGCTCTGGGCCACCTCTTCGTCCTCATTTTCTGAGTCAGTGTGTGTTTCCACCCTAGTGACCGTGACCAGATCTGGTTCAGCCATAGATCTGATTTCGTTACCTGCCTCCTTGTAGGTTTCCACAGATTCAGCCTTTTGACCTGTAGCACTAGAAGCAGTCACATCATCCTGATACTGATGTTGTGGTTTGTTCTCACCATTTGTAGTTTGACTACTTTCAGGAAAATGGTTTATCCCGTCTGACAGCTCTTTGTAGGACGTTAACACGGCTGAATGAGCATTTGATGAGGCAAATCGATCACGGCTGAATAAACCGTTAAAAACAGTCCGGATGGAAGAAGAAGCCTGCTTCCCTGGTTCATCTGAGCTACTACCTGTACTTTCCATTTTTAGTTCAACCTCCAAGAGAGGGAGCAGAGAGACGTCGCAATCACAGACAAACCAAAACAGGTTGCACTGCTAGGAAAGTGTCCGCTGAAAATGTCACAAAAGGTCCATCACTGCACCTCCAGTGATCCAAGCTGCTCCGATTCCACCTCCACCACTGACTGGGAACAAAAGGCCTTTGTGGGAAAAATCTCCCCAGCTCCTCTTACCTTCTCCTGGAGGGTGGCAGTTATTACAACACTAAACACTGTTTAGTGCCACACAGAAAGGATGCATATGGCAGATTTCAGTCATATCACGTAAAGATAACTACCGACTTTATGGTATGTATGTTGTCAGTTGTCTCGGCGTGGACAAGACTTCCATGACGCTGCAAGTAAACTGCAAGTAGAAATGTTCAGTGGCTGGAAGCATGCCTTGCCCTAATCTCCCTGGGAAAGCACGAGAGCAGAGTTCACCTGCTTCTTGCAAAAGTATATCTCAGTTTCCTGGAAAGTTGAGCGCCGTTATCCATGAAGCAGTGGGTTGTCCTTCTCCTCTGTGTGCCGGTATACAGTCTGGAGTCCATGGCTGAACTGCTCCTGAGTTTGAGGCTGTTTTCTTTAACTTGTCTCTCACTTTACAGGGAAGCTCTGTGAGCTGTGTGAGAAAATAACCCCCAGGTTGAAAAAAAAATGTGACTCACTGGTCTACCCAGTCTGTGGACGCCTCCCGCAGGTTCCTCCCTTCCTGGGAGGGGACCTGCGCAGCAGGTGTCTGATTACCTCTGCTCACTTCCGTAAAATGGCTGCCGAGGAGACGGGAGGTCTCTGTTCAGAGAGCTGCACTGGTTATTAACCCAGCATTGTGGTGGGTTAGTCCAACACAGGGCTTAAGATGTGCCGATTAGTCAGCTTAGCTAACATGCTAAGATGCTAATATTCGGTTGAACAGAGCAGCACAGCAAGGTTAAATTTAGTGGAAAAAAATGGCTTACCTCATGAAGCACCTACAATGAGGCAACTGAGGTTTTTAGGAGGATTGCAGAAAGATGAAAGTTGAAAAAAAATACAATGCTATTATTAGCTTTAGTTTACAAGGTAGCACCAGGATATGTGTTGTGTTAACAACTGTATAAATGTCAATGGAAGGATGCAGAAAACGCATTATCTAAACTATGGTTGCCCTTAGCAGCCACGGATCTGTTCTCTTAGGTCAATTCATTCTGACTGAACTGAACAGGAACTGAATTTGCACAATTCAAATGCTATTGATCTAGTCTTATGACTACTTATCTAACACTGCACCGCGGTACAGCCGCAGTGATCAATACTTAAGTGTTTTTCCATTAAGAAATCTGACAAATGGAAAGTCAGACGATGCTATGAAAAGCACAGCAGAAAGATAAATTGCCAGTTTGCAAGAGGTAACTAACCTATGCATGAATGACGGGAATTTTGCTGTCAATATATATTCCTAACAAATATTCCTTTGTCATTGTCCTAATTTAATGTTTTGCTTATAATATCCTACCAATAAAGACCTAAGTGGAAAAAAATACAATTTTCTTAGGTTCAGTGATTTCCATCTAGAGAACACCACAAATAGAAAAGGGTTTTCAGTGGCTGAGGAATTAAGTTATGTAAGAGGAAGAGGTGGTATTTCACACACACACACAGAGTAAATCCCCTGTGAGAGACTGTACTTGAAAGGGGCACCGCGGATATTTGAGAATTTGATCATGCATCTGATCTCAGAACAGTGGTGACATTATTCATTTATAAATCGCACATCATGAAAACTCGACAAATCCGGATGAAAAAAAGTGTATCCTCATTTAACATCATTTGTGGATTCAGCTGCTATGTTAATCTGCATTTATTGAAGAGTCCTACTTGATTTTACTTATATTATCTGTCTGTCTCTCTGTCTGTCTATCTATCTACCATGCTGTCCTCTCTCTCTTTGTTCTGAACTCTGTTTTAAAAAGTGCTCAATGAATAAAATAAATAAATAAAATCTTATAAAGCAATTATCATGACACTATGAATATAATATGCACAATTAAGGTGTGTGCTTTTATGAGACCTAAACATGGATAATGGTGATAGTCTAGACAATGAATGGAATATTTGACATGGTTGTCACTTTCATAACAATACAAAGCATCTAGCCCTGAGCTGGTGGCCTTTATACTGGTATGCTAACTGATTATGGTGACAGACTGGGGAGTTATTGTGTTTTTAGAAAACAATGCCTGACTTGCATTGATACACCTCAAACCACACCCCAGTAATCTGCCTCATCTGCCACAGGAATGAGGGCATGTAGCCAGACAGCATGTTGGAATGTGGACAGACCTGGAGAAGGGAAAAACTGTTCATTTCAAGTTAATAAATGTTTCAGAGGTGCAGCTTTGTGGCTCTTTAATTATATTGCGTCTTAGCATAATTAATACTCCGTCACACTCACACACTAAAACAACAAACAAGGCATTGTTTCCCTTTTAGAAGATACTCACACTGAAAAGTAGGATTACATCAGTCACATGCTTTGAGAGAAAGAAAATATCTCGTGTTGCAATTTGAACTCAATGAGAGAAGAAGGAAATCACTCTTGTTCAGCAGACATGGCTGGAAATATGGCTAAAAACATCTTAGAGAGAGATTTTCCTGTTTTCACTCTTAATTTGAGGGGAATGATGTTAGTCAGTTTTGGCTCAGGTCCCCAGTCTGCAGCTTAGAATCCCTGACCTGTTAATCCATTCCTAAGAATTCATGATCAGGTGGTTAAATGCCCGAGTGGAGAGAAAATCCCTCTGAGTCCCATGTTGGGGTAAGTGAGGTTCTGTGATACAGATGGTTTTGTGAGTGAAAATGTGCATTAGTGTTAAACTACAAGTACTTGTGCTGCTGTATTTGGGCCCTCACCGTGCATTCCAGCTTGGGACAGTAAGGTGTATCACCCATGATGTCATCTTCGGGCGGTGTGATGCGTAGGAAGTCGAGGTGATCGGGGCGTTGAGCACGGGACAGGGGCTCCTGAGGGTCATCGCCATCCAGCATCCAAATATCATCCTGACGCAAGAGAGAGTCCTCTGTAGAAAACACATGTGCAAAACATCGGACCACAGGGTGATTAACATTGTGTGCTGCAATGAAGCAGGAACACACAAATAGCACAGCATGTGTGATCTTGTGTGGCAAGGCTAAATAAACCTCCCAAACCGAGTGAAGTCCTTTTCCGGTGAAACCTGCACGTGGAATAAAAGTGGAACAAGGTAGAGTGTAGGCCATCAAGATTTTTTAACGTCAAAGAGGCAGAGAGAGAGAGGGAGAGAGACCCTTGTTTTGCTGCTAGCTGGAGGGCACATGTGCTATTTTTATCTACACTTAGCCAGTCCTGTACACATCCTTAACAGCGGCATACAGCCTCCTCCTCCTGAAGCAAAACAGCTGCAGAGCATCACCCTCAAAAACAAACACCTCTATCAAAGACCGATTTTCATTTGAGACATGTTGACTAAGACAGAGCTGAAGCACGCTGTTGCTCAGCATTACCACTGTGCTGCAGAGGAGTGTACAGTATGTGTGTGTGAGAGAGATTTGTTTGAGCTTGTGTGCTCTGTCATTGAAAGGCCCTGAGGGAGGACTTTGCCTTAATTTAGATTGGGAAACACTGCCCTCTCCTGAGCAGCCAGTCACACAGGGTAATGAATATGCTGTCGAGGCTTAAGACCGCAACAAGGGCAGCTAAGAGAGATAAAAACTCAACAGTCATGTCTCTGCCGCAGTATGCTGAGAAGGCCGGATTGATTTTGTCCGTTTTCAAAGCAACCTGCTTTCACTATTTACAGCTCAGTCATACACTGCAGACAACCTACACAACCTTACTCATGTGCTATGCAGATAACAAATCACATGGCATTAACTAGTGAGGGGCAGCCACGGTGAAGCACTTTCTTCTCACGTGTGTGGGAACATGATACATACATGATGCACGCTCTTGCTATCCCCGGAGTCAGCCATGCATGTCATGCAAGTTCAGAGATACAGGCCAGGGACAGTGTGATGAAACAATAAGGACAAAAAGAAACAGCGATGGGCTATTTGAGCAGCTTCCTGTTCGATAAGCTGCTGAAATAGACCATCGGCTCTCTTTAAAATGCCTATCCTTGAAGAGAATATACTGTACTACTGTACTGCTGCCCAACATCCACTTCTAAAGACTTGGATGTCACCTTGTATAGCTTGAAAGGATCTCAGCAAGAGTCTCAGCCAAATAATTTAAATTTAGCTATGAGAGCCCACACACACACACACACACAGACACACACACAGGCACAGCTGAATGGGGGGCTCTGCTAAAAAATAAGGCATTGAAATTCAGCTTCGCTACTCTCCTACAATCAGTCATTATGACATAGCAGCGATGCCTGCAGCCCTTTCAGCTATCTGGGACTGGGAAAAAAGTAGGATTGGATTAATAACTTTTCATTATGATAATGCTGCGCTGTGCTGCGCAGTCCCGCAGTGGGAACTGCTGACTGCAGCCTGGGCCACATCCAAATGCTCAGTCTGGGCCGAGGAAAGAAAGTGAATCAGAAACAGACCACACCACAATTTCTGCCTCGAAATAGACTAGCTGATATAAGAAATGGGTTAACTGTGCACATCTACTTCTATGTATTTACTCTGAATCCTCGCTTAAAATAATTTTGAAGGCAAGCAGCCAATTAGTTGTTTAATTGGTTCATTAGTAGTATGCAGAAAGTGACCCACGCTGCTGCCATCTGGACAGGCAGAGGAAGATGCAGTTGTCAAACACTCACAGCCCTTTTCTCCAAAAACAGTTCCAGTGGATCTGACCCGGTGCTTCTGGTGGTTGTGAGATGAGAATCAGTTGCTTCTCAACCACTTGAGAGTAGTGGCTGAATATTCAGCCACAGAAATTATTTGGGCAAGAATTGCCAAATTTGAGACTTTTCAGGCTGAAACGACGCACAAGCTGATACAATCAAAATCCATGACCAGCACTCACCTATCTGGCAGTTCCAACGTAGCGATTTTGTCTTTATATGTCGTAACTACTCAAAACCCGCAAGTGACTTTTCCAAAAAAGTGACTTGCAAGGAATCTGGCAACTTTTTCCTGTGTTATTAGAGACCTTTGCAGAAACATGTATTTCTCTTTTCAACAAGCAGCAGGTGCTGCTGTGGGCCCCTTTTCCACCCTAAAGCACTCACATGTAGCTCATTCCTGACAAAGCAGTCAGAGCAGGAGATGTTCATCCCTCTCCTCCACATAATCGCTGTCTGTGTTTCAGTTTTTTCAATTGTTCCTCATTTTTGTTTTTACCTTGAGCCATACATTTTTATTTCAGTGCATCCCTACATCAGAGCTGCATCATTACAACATTGTATCCATCAGATACTTCACCACTGGGCTGTTCCCGCGAGAACCTTTTTTTTTGTCAGTTGAAACAGAAAGAACAGTTCCCAATGAGCACTCGATCAGAACGAGCTCTGGAACCGCACTGATGGAAAAGCGGTCTCTGTCGTGAGTGTAGCTAGAGCGTGTCTCCTTGAAGTAAATTAAATAAATCCTGGAAGTACAATGTGATGAAGACAAACAAAAATAATTGGGGGACATAACTCAATAACACACATTAGCAGATGAATATGTTGCATATGTTTGTTTCATAGTTGTGCTAGGACATGCACATGTGCACGCATGTACTCACACACTCAGAGAGCTTAAGTTCACCAGCCCTGGGGAAAACTGTGTCCTTATTATCATTTAATCTCCTTTCCCGCTGTTCTGAAAGCCCAGAGGGAATCACAGTCTCCATAATGGCGCAGGCGGACATATTGCAGATGGGACAGTGTTTTTTGGTCTGAGGGTGAGCAAGGCAAGGCTCACTGGATCATCCGAACACAAGATGACAGCACTGCACCACGTACCATCTGAGTAGATGCACGTAATGCTCTCTAACCGAAGCCAAAGTTCTTCCAGTGAGACTTTCTGGCATCTACGGTACACACAGGTGCCACCTCAGGGCAAAAGCTGCATGTGTTGAATGACAGTGCAGTAATTTGACAGTGAAAATCACTGAGTGTGAGTGAACGGCTGTCAGACAGAGTGGGGCGTCCCGGTGGTGCAGTAAGCATCAGTATGACAATAAAGGAGCTGTGTTTGGGTCGACTCAGGGCTGATACTGTGTCTGCGTGTAAGCAGTGATGGATTAAATCACCTGTCACTCAGACAGGCTGCGCACCACTCCTCCAATGGTCAGAGAAAGCTTTGCGGGGGCTGCAGAGAAAACAACAAGGAAGTGATACGAAACCACAAACTTCTTAAAAGCACACATGGTCTCACTTTGTTTAAAAGCAGTGGCGAACCTGATGAACCTGATCATTTGCTCAGTACTGATGAGGGATTCATCAATATATACATCCCCATGTATATGTACCCAGCTTTCTCCCCAACTCCACCCATGCTGCACTTTCTCATTCTTTTTACAAAGAATGATGCAACAGCGGAGCCACTGTGCCCAATTTTATCCACTAAAAATCTATAACCTCATCAGTCAAAGTAAAAGATCTGGGCCATGTGGCGTGGCGAGTGCATCTGGCAGTCTCCAAACCCTCCCTCCATCAGTTTCCGCTAGCAAGAAGGACCATAGACTTTAACATAAATCATGGCAAATGCAGGCTTTATAAATCACCCTGGTTTCTTTTGCGCCTGTCACGGGCGTTTCTCCACACAGGCTTGTTGGCTGTGCATGGCTGTCAGGCAGCTTGATTGACTGACTGCTTTGGCTATCAGCGCTAAGGTCCGTGTACAGGGTAGCTACAAGTGGAAAACTACGTAGGAGAGTGCTGTGTCACTCCGAGGCCCAGAAAAGTAATATAGCATGACACGATGCTCACAGAGTCATCGTTACTCATTTGAGATGCAGCTCTGAGGGCTGATGGGTTTATACAGGACTGAGGGAGAAGAAGCAGTGCTTTGATTGGGCCTGGCAGGCCATTGACTGGGAGACGGGAAATTTGGTTACGTTCGCTTCACTCCACCAAAGTGCATGTGTGTTTAAAATAGAGGGAGACAGAGAGTATTTTAAAGCCGCTCTTCCTGAAAACCATGAGATATACTAAGGAGGTAATGTACCAGTCACCTATTAAACAAAACAAGTTACACGTTACACAGAAGGACCTTTGTGCCCTGTTTGTGCGTAGCATGCAGCACAGCACAACAGTGCAATATGGGCTGAGGAAGGCTGTCTCTCTCTCTCTCTCTCTCTCTCTCTCTCTCTCTCTGCCTGTTTTGGCAGAATCAACTTCATTAACCGAATAGAGCTAGGCATTGTCCTCACCCGGTGGAACAATGTTGCATGGAAGACGTTGTTCGTTGAATGACAGGGAGTAGAGCAGAGCAGGGCGATACACTCCTGCACTGATCAGTTTCATATGACCTTGCTGGAACGTAATCTGATTATGGTATTGCCTGCCATATGTCAGACAATAAAATGAGTGAGCGTGAGGGAGGCTGGCAATGTGGGATAGACTGCCCTTAGTGAATAACTGACAAACAGAGCCCTATAGTGTCAGGGCAAGAAAAACGCTCCAAACCCCACGGTTCAGCAACAAAACGGTAGATCTGCATCGTCAGTGATTGGCAGTGATAGCAGCGTGAAGCATTTTGCAGCCAAACACAGTTTCCTGATTCTCCCAGGGGCTGATTAAGATCAAAAATAGAGCTAAAAGGAAAATAAGTATTGGTGTGTGCTAGGACTGATACAGTGTGTAGTGCTAGATGTGAGATAAACAACAGGCAACAAGTTCCTATTTCTACTTAAAATGTATTAAATGTGTCAATATATTTGCAGTTTGTTTTTCCAGCATTAAACTGGACATACTAGAGACGTATCTTCTTACATTTCTTCTGCGGCATGAGCAAAATGCAGCACAAATGCTAACATATACAGAAACTGATACGCACATTACATGCTGTAGACTGTACACACAGACCTTAAGCAAACCCATGGTTTTCTGTTGCAGTCTGCAGCCCGAAAGCATTAGCACATGAAGCAAACTACAGAATTCGTTACTTTAAATAACCATCTGCATAACAATCCCGCTCATTAATAAGCACTGAGCTCCAGTAATAGAGCGCAGATTAAAGAGCCCGGATCTTAATGAGTTGGACATTTGCAAACCATGAAGGGCCCAGCTTCACACTGACCCACTTAGCCCTTTTGGCCAGACCCTGTGATGTTCATTTATCTGTGTTAACATCTGAAGTGTATTCAATTATAAAGCAACACTGAGGTGGACTGGTAAACAGCTGAGATGCAGTAAAATCGAAAGGAGGACTTCTCTGTGAGATTAAAGGTTTACGGCTTCACTGTGACAGGAAGCTTTGGTCAGCGTGATGCGGGACACAATGGATGCGTATCTCTCTCTCTGTCAGACCTTCGTACGCTCAGCTTCTGGCTGGTTTCATCTGATTAGGACTTACAATATTTGCCCGGGCCCATGCTCAGGATATTGGGGAAATGGATTAAAATGTGGATTATGTGTGAGCCTGTGTGCGTGTGTGTGTAAGTGTCAGTACTGGCTGGTGTGTGTGTGCAGGCCTAGGTGAGGACACACAGGGACAGTGTCATTTCATAGGGAATTGATCCAAATCATCTCCACATGAGTAAAGCCAGCACCCATTCCCTCAGCTCCTCTCGGGCCAGCTCAGCCTGGCTTCCCTCTCTCTCACTCTCTCCCTGCTGCTGCTGAGCTCAGCACTGCCGGCTGCATTGCTCTATGACATAACAATTTTAACACTGAAAAGCTTTCTTAAAAACACACCATAGTTCTTCAATTGAGAGTGGAGAAAAAAACTGCCTACACAGACTATAAAAAACGCTTAAACCATTTTCCATGCCCCATTAGCAAATTACATAATCAGTGGTACGCCTTCTGCTTGCCGCAGCTGCTTCAAGCAAAGACACTGTCAGAGTGACTGAGAGGGATCAAAGTCATGTCACTACGATATAGTAGTTAATGCAGTAATGATGAACAGTGCATAGAGAGCGTCACAGCAACAGCAACAATTTGATTTGTGCAGTCTGGAGTGATTCCAGCAAAGTCAACAGATGTCGACTGTGTTGAACAACACAGAAACTCTTGGAGGCAAGACTAGAGAAAAAGCAGAGCTGAGGTGACCGCAGGGCATTGACATAAAGTCTGAGCAACACTAAGACATTATCGTGGACTTTGAAAAGATGTTGTAGGGGTTTAAAGTTGTGTTTCCTGGATAAAATACAATAGGAGAGATTAAGATACAAGCTCTGCAAACAAGGAAATTCTAATCCTTTCTTCTGTAACCTGTGTGCCCGCTGAGTCCCTGATCCTTTGTCAGTTTCCTGTGAACTGGATAGGATGTGGGTTTAGGAGAGGGACCGCAGACCCCTCAGAGTCCAAATTGGCAATGCTTCAGTTAACACTGCGCTCACGAGAAACCCGGTCAGGTCGGACCCCGTGTCAACTCAGCCTTTGATCTGGGGACACTCCCACTAATCTCTGCCTTCCCAGCAGCGCTGAGAGAGTTAAAATGGATCATCAGTCAAACTATTCTCAGGCCCCGCTTGCCCCTTGTACAACTCTGCTGGGTAGTTTTTAATTTGCGGTCGCACGTCTGAGCCAAGACGAGATCCCAGCAGCCAAAGACTAACAACACCAACAGGGAGATTTCAGAGAACAATGCTTAATTATTGCTAGAGCCATTTCATTAGATAACAGCCACGGTGACTAAGTGAAACTGCCTCTGCACAAAATGTTTGTCAGTTACCATGCTGCAAGTAACTTGCTGGGGCATATCAGAAACAACCTGAGGCAGTAGGTCTGACACACGTATGCACTCCTGAATCTCTCACAACTTCTTTTCACAGCCTCTTCATTTTTCCTGCCTCTGTTCTCTGAAATCTAGAGCATCGTTCCCAGATGAAGGGCCTACACAACAAAACGATTCATGCGGCTGAGATCAGAAAAACACCGGTGTCAACATTTACATCGAGGCACCCTCAAAGCATGTGTGACTTGTTATGCCTCACCTGTTGTTGTGGAGTTGCTGGAGGAGTTCCACTTGGAGGTGCTGGGCCGCCTGCTCAGGTTCAGATCTAGCCGGGTGAGGGTCCTCTTGTTGCCATTCCTGTCGACGACCTCCCCAAAGAGTTTGGGCTCGTCCGTGTTGCTGGAGCTGTCCTGCTCCTGGTCCGGGAGCAGAACGATGCGGTGGTTGAGGTGTGGGCTCGGCTGCTTGGAGGACAGCGGGGAGAGGACTGGGGACATGCTCTGCAGGCTGTTGGATGCAGGGAACGATGTGTTGAAGACCCCGGCAAGGGAGGGCGAGGTGGGACTCTTGGTGTGGGACTTGGTGGGACTCTTGGCTTGGAGGTAAGTATCAGTGGTGTGGGACAGGGGCAACCGCAGCCCCTCAGACAGCTTGTTCCCTGTCTTTTCTCTGTTGGCGCCCAACAGGGGCTCTCTGTTTGGTCCCCTCCACTTTTCTTGCTCCTGCTGGCAGCTACTGGTCACTGGGTCAGGGTTCGCCCCGTCTGGGGTGGTATGACTGACACGCTGCACTCTGCCCTCCACATCCTGCACTTTGGCCACCACCCGGACCCCCGCGTCATCCTGCTTCACTTCATCATATGGTAGCAAAAGTGATGTCTCGGGCAATGCCTCGCCTAGGGAATCGCACCTCTTAATGGGTCGAAGGTTGCTGCCACTCTCTCGCCGAGTCAGTCCCTCCATAAGGCTGCAGAATGACGAGTCATAGCCCAGCTCGCCGTCGTACTCAGAGAAGTCGTTGCAGAAGTCGATGTCAGGGTCAAATGTCCGGTTGTCCTCCATGAAGTCCCATCCTTCTTGGGTTATCTGGAAAGGCTCCTCCATGGGCAGGATGGGATTACTGACTGCACTGACGTAGGAACCTGTAACAGGACTGTCGGAGATGTGGACAGAAGAAGGGATACCTGGGATGTGCTGTATGGCAGAGGCCGAAGATGTGGGCACGCCATTGTGAGCAGGAGGTTTAGAAGACACAGACCCATTTGAAACCTTCTTCTTCATCTTACTGTGCAGCAGCTCCTCTGCACTGTCTAGTTTCTTTCCTCCCAGCTTCTTCAGCTTCTTGCTCTTGGACGAGGATTTCTTCTGCTCCGGGGCAGCGGTGAGAGTGTAGTTGCTGCTGCCGCCACCGCCGCTGAGAACCTGCCCTTCAAGGTGAACTTCCTGACCCTCCATGTAATCCTGCAGCTTCCCATCCTGGTTACCCATCCTGACTTTGTTGGCACAGACCCTACACAGCGATAAGAGCTCAGCCAGCAACTGGTGGTGCTCTGCCGCCAGCCAGCAGAGCTCTGCAACAGCCTCCTTTGTTGCCTGCTGGGAGCTGAGGAGTCCGCCCGAGGAGTCGGAAGACTGGCCTCTTTGTTCGGACGCTGCGAGATCCTCCTTTCTCCAGTCATGGTCATTACCGGCCAGTTCTGAATGAGGGGCGCGGCTCTTGTACTTGAAGCTCGGGGCCCGCCTCTTGGGGAAATACGGCCTGATGTTGCTAAGCTCACGGATGGGTGCGTACAGGAGCAGCACAGTGTGTGTCCCCTCCATGACGGGTGCCATGTTATTCTCTTGAGCCCAGTGGGTGAGTGGTCAGCCCCCAGACGGATGGACCGGACTTGAGCTGCAGAAGCAGGATCTGTGGCTACACATCACCAGGCCTGTCCACAGGCTGTCAGAGAAGAGAGAAAGAAGCAAACCACTATGAATCTGAGAACAATATGTTCAAGAATATGTGTCTGCCAGTGCCATGTACACGCCTGAGTACATATAGCTGAAAAAAATAGTAAAATAATTATGCAATAACTGACAAATAAGGTAATGGCCAACCACTGTAATAGTGGATTAGTCAAACTGAGTATTTGAAGTATTTTATAAACATGTTAAGGAATAAAATTAAAGTAAAAGTAGACATAATAAATATTTTATAATAAGTATCTTACAATTGAGTTCAGAATGAATAAAGTATCTATCTATCTATCTATCTAAAACAAGATATTTAAGGTCTTTATTTTGGCCTTTCTGACCAAACACCCAATCCAGAGAGCAACCGACAGAATACTAGACAGCAAAGAAAGTGTTTGCTGCAGCCCAGAATTTATAAACTAGAAGTCGAAGAAAAAGATAAAAAGATTCAGACAAACATGAACTAATTCACAGAATAGATATTTCCATAACTGCTTTTTGTATGAGCGTGCAGAGCTAATTGTGAGCCAGTTAACAACACAAACTAGTGCTTTTGCCTCCATGCTCCACTGTCAACCCTATTTGTCCACTAAACAAAACCCCACACTGCAGTAAAGGGGAACTGGACAGTGATTGCTGTGGACACTTCCCTTCCTAACCCCACCTCATCTTCATCCTCATCCTCCCCTCGGGCCGTGTTGTATAAGTGGATGAAACATTTCTAAGCCGCATTTCATCAACATTTCACAAGCTGCCGCATGAGAGCTGCGTGTGTCACCCAGCGTGACGACACACACGCACAGGCTGCAGTTTGACGTATTACTAAGCGTAAACACAAAGCGAGAGCAAGCTCATCCTTTTTAAAAATGTGCCTCCACAGGAGATCCTCAACATTTGGCAACCTCCCTGAACTGTTTGCATCATGCGTAATCCCGCGGGTTTGCTGTCACCTTGCAACTAGCACAGTAGTGCAGCAGTGGCAGCATAATTAGACTGCACTATCCTGCGGGTCACTGCTGCCCACTACAACTCATATCGACATATATTCAGAACAATTTACCCCCCCCCATAAAATCATCATGCAAATTCATGACACTCCGCAGTGACCTCTTACATGCTTCATTCTGCCATTTGTCCAGTTGGAGGCAGGAATTTATTCCAATGAAATGCACCTGCGGCAGGTGGAATCCCAGCAGCGGAAAGGTAAAAGATAAACACTCACCCGGTCCCCCAGCATGGAAAATATTTGCTCACATCCCTGTGCTGGCTGCAGACAGCCAGTGCAAGCCACCACTGCCTCCCTGGGCTCGCCCCCGTGATTGACAGAGCGTTTCATCCAATAAGAGAAGCCAGCGCCGGCTCGCCGCTCTCTGATTGGTCCGTCTGTCCTGTGCCACGCCCCCTCGGTTGAGTCGGGGCAGCTGCGACTTGCAGGTAGTCCATGTGACTGGTGCAGGTCCGAGGAGACTGCGAGGAGGCCTTCAGTCATTTTGTTTGACATTTAAAGCAACGTCCAGTCATTTTCGGTGAGGGCTCAGCAGTCTGAAATAAAGGCAGGAAAATGAGTGAGTGAGTGAAAGTGGTCGCAAATCTATGGCCCGAGGTGCCGGTATCTTTTACGAAGCAGAGACCTCTGGTGGCGAAACTGGTGTACCGCTGGTACATTAGTTTATTTTTCCTTTTGAGTCATCTTTATTTAAAGTGCCAGCATACGGCAATGTTATTTCAGGACACTTCAGAGCAGGAGTGCACCATTTTTTAAAATTTAATATAAATGTCCATATCAAGTGGCTGCAGGATTTTGTTTCTACCGAGCACCAGACCTGACCCATTTAATTGACAGTTAACTGTTAATTAACTTTAATTAACCTTATTTTTTAAATAGTTTGGATATGCCTGAAATAAATGAACAAAGAGAGCTCAAAGATAAGCATCCAGAGGACTAACACCTGATCCCTGTTCTTAGGTAAATCAGTTTATTGATATTGTTTGTTTATTGTTCAATTATACTAGTCATTCTTCATTCTGACCCTCGCTACTGGTCACAAGGTCTGGGCACATACAAGTGATTTAAATTATTTTTCTATGCAGGGGTCTGCGCTAAGCATTGGAAGTAGCATGAAGAGCTCAGACATCTGGGAGAGGCTCTAAGTAGAGCTGCCACTCAGAATCCAGAGGAATCATCAGTCTGGGGTGTGACTCAAAATACACCCCAGAAATGTGACGGGTACCTGGATAAGTGGTTGACGACAATTTTGTAATTATATTTGAGTAAACTCTTTGGTTACCAGAGAGAAAACATACTGGAGGCAGAAAATGTGTGAGGAAAAAAAAGTCAGATGGGAAGATCCTTACATACTCAAAATAGTTGGAATAACAATCCTTGTTCAAGTAAATATACCACGCATGAATGTTCTCTTTTGAATCAATGCGTTATTAATCGGGCAATGAGGTAAAGATCATTAAGGAAGAGTAACCAGGCAGTGGTTGGTGGCAGAGAGGAGAAGTAATGGATAAAGTGATTAAAAAAGCCAAAAACAGACACCTGCAGAATCGGGAGCACGGGTGTCAGGCCGCCATAGCAACACTAGGGGGCGGCACCGCACCACGCAGTGCGAGCACGTAAATTAACTGTGTTTACAGAGCTTCACTTAATCCAGGCTCAGGGTCAACCAGCTGCACTGCTGTCACTGATTGATTTATACAGATTGTTTTAATGAACTGGATATTTCATCCACTGCTTCCTTTTTCATCAGTGTAATCTTTTTATCCAGAAGCACAAAACTCTACTCAGGGCGTCTCCTCTCCAAATTTGCACTCACCTTATTCTTCATTCTTCCTCCCCACTGCTATCACATCTTCTGTAGTGCTTATACTGTGTATGTGTACAAGTACTATTACTACTGCACTGTCCCTCGTTAGTCCTTAATGACTGGATGTAATGTTATGTAACATGACCTTTTTTTAAGATATTCTTGCACTATAGATAAGTATAGTCAGAGAATAGGAAACACAGTGAGCAGGGGGTGTATCAGGGTAAATGTTGTAGATCTCTGTTGCTGTTTGCTCTGTGAGGCCTCTTGTTCTCCTCTGCAGAGCCGCAACACACTCATACTTCCCTGCAATAGCAATAATGCATAGACAGTGATGCTCCACAGCACTTAGCTGTGGAGCTGTTAGATATGGTTACGTAGCTTATGACGTAGAGAACCTAGAAATAAATCCACACGGCAAAAAAAATACACACAGGAAGGCCCAGGTCAGAGACACACACACACACACACACACGCTTTCACAATCACACTAAATTTCAATTCCAATCAACCCAAACATACATGCTTTTTGACTGTTGGAAGAAACTGGAGTCCCTGCAGGAAACCCACACAGACTCAGGGAGAGTATGCAAACTACACACTCTTGCACCCCTCTTACATTAAGGCAATGTGCTGGTCATTGACCTGCATGCATATATTTGGTATATTCTGTGTATTATCCATTCTGTTGTCTTAGACTGCTAATTTCTGTTATCCTCCACAAATCTGCTGCAGTTGATTCAGATTCTGATCCATGAACTTCCATGTTGAAGTTCGAAGATGTAAGGGTCTTTTAGGATCCTGGCTTTTGATCCTTAAAGCTCCTGGTTGGAATATAAACACCTGAGCATTCACCTCAATGATAAACTGGACTGGTCCACTAATACTGATTCCCTATATAAGTAAGCAGGGCTCTACTGAAATATTTTTTACGACACTGTGGGAACATCTGCTGTCTTCTTGACAGTGGTCTCTAATACGATTCCCGGCAAAAACCGGTGTGCCTTACAAAATTTAAACGCAGAGCCTCACAGTGACCCTAACACAGCCTCCTCTTAAAATTTAGACTTATACTCTCAAAAGTTAACTTAAGTGTTGGTCACACTGAGACATAAATGTTGAAATTTAACTATTATTAGCCTCATTAACTACTGAACACAGCAATCTTTCTGCTTTAATTCAGCTATTTTCAGCCTTTTCAACTATTAAGCACTTTTATGCCGTCGTGAAGCGTTCATTCAGCTATTTTTGGCCCTTTCAACTATTTAGAAATTTGAAGCAGTCTTTAAGGTTTAATTCGCCTATTTTCTTCCTTTTCAGCTAATAAGCACATTTCAGCAGTCTTTGAGCTTTCATTCAGCTTTTTTCTGACTTTTCAGCTATGAAGCACTTTCAAAAGTTTCTGTTTTAACTCAGCTATTTGTATGTTTTCTTTACCTTTTCAAATATTAAAACTTTGAAGCAGTCTTTGAGCTTTAATTAAACTATTTTCCACCATTTCAACTATTAAGAGCATTTCAACAATGTTTCTACTTCTTTCCACTTTTTCAAATTCATTCAGCAATCAGCATTCACATGCATTTTCAGCAGGAAATGCGTTGTTTTTATTTCTTATTCTATTTCTATACCACATTTCTTCCTGTTTTTTTGTAGCACTCTTTTCTGCAGCTATTTATTGCTGCTGACAAACATGTAAATTTGCCCTGGTGGGATCAATAAAGCTGATTGATTGTGCAGATGGACCGTGCAGGGCAGTAGCCTCTGCCACCAATGTATGAAAGGATGTGAACGAGTGAATGTGACAGGGTCTGTTAAAGTGCTTTGAGTGGTCATGAAGACTAGAAAACGGCTACATAACAACCATTTACCACTATTAATTGTCAAACATTCTAAGCAACAGTTTTCATCTATACATGTTGTTATTTTTAATGGATAGATAGATAGATAGATAGATAGATAGATAGATAGATAGATAGATAGATAGATAGATAGATAGATAGATAGATAGATAGATAGATAGATAGATAGATAGATAGATAGATAGATAGATAGATAGATAGATAGATAGATAGATAGATAGCACTTTGTTCATCTCCAAAGGCATCTTCAAAGTGTCAGGTGAACAATCACTAATCCCCATTTGGAAGCAACAGCAGCTCATATGTTTTAATCTAAATACTTGTATCCCATTCTCCATAGCAGTGAGTCCGCTGTGCAGCAGTGTGTTTTCCTGAGCTGGTTGGGTGCTGACCGTGGTGCTGATCAGGCTGAACGGATGCACGCCCCGGCTCCATGCGGCGATGTGGTGGAGACTCGCACGCGTGTTTGAATATTTGCGCCTTCGCACTCACATGAATACGATCCTCCCGTGACGTGGCACATAAAGACCCAGCCGCTGTCTCCGGGCTGCACGACTCGGCTTCTCCATCCTCAGGCTGCTCCCATCCCTCCGATGCTGACACACACTCCTCCCCCTCCTCCTCCTCCCCCTCCTCCTCCTCCTGCTGCTGCTGCTCCGGGCGGCCAGGGCACAGGGGCTTGAGCGACACATGCTGCGGTAGCCTCCCCTCCGCGGCTCGGATCAGCTATATGCTAATATCTCCAGGAGAGAGGAGCCAGCGGAGGCTTCCCGAGTCTGATCAGGCTCCTCTGCAGCCATGGCTGAAGGTGGAGAAGGAGAGGATGAGATCCAGTTCCTCAGGACCGTGAGTACTCTCTCTCTCTCTCTCTCTGACTGTGTGTGTGTGTGTTCATGCTGTAGTGGGATGCTGCCTGTCGTCTGCCCATCACTGGTGTTATTCTACCTCTGATAACCCGGTGCTTTCTTGCACATCTCGGATCATCCCGGTGATGAGAGTGCTCCCATTGTTTGATTTTTTTCCCTTTTTTTGCGCATCGCTATTGTCTTACCTTGCGGTCTGTGTCTCAAGAAGTTGACAGCACATTTCTCCCGTGCCATTTCGTTTTAAACTTACATATGCGTCCGTTGTAGTTGTGTCGGTCCATATGGCAGTGATTCACAGTGGATTCTTGCGGCGCTGCTTCACATTTCTTGAAGGAGGGTACGATGAGAGCAGCTGAGAGGAACCGGGGTGCATGCATGCCGTGTACGATGGGCTGCATTCAAAAGCGGGAGCCCCCTGGCACTGGATGCTGCCCGTCCAGACAGTCACCCCAGGGTTCCCGTGCAGCCGCAGTAAACGGCTATATGCGAATGCGTTTTAGGAATGATCACAGTACTGCTGCACCAGAGCCAGATGGACGCTGCCGTACTTGTTGGACATCAAGCAAAAATGTGGACACTTTCTATTGCAGGCTCATAAAAACAGGCTGTGATTAAGAACCAAACAGGCTGGAGATTGCTGGCTCCTCTTGGCTCTGGTACAACACTACAGAGGAAATCAGTGTCACTTTGCCTTTCTCGAGCTGTGTGTGTATGTGTGTGTGTGTGTGTTTTAAGAGACGTGAAAGACTTTCCACTGTGTGGACAAAGATAGACAGTGACACACTCTGCTCGTCTGTGGCGAGATGCATGGAGAGGCATATCACGTGTGGGAATACACACTCAGTCCTTGAGGACACATGAAGGAGCAGAGCGCTGGAGGTCTTCCAGATAGACCCCGAGACAGTAGGAGGTGTTTGGTTGCACATATCACTGGCACTGCCGCTTGTGGTTTCCCTTTATTAAGCTGCTCACAGAGGCGCAACCTGCTGTAAGTGGAGCAGGGCTGCTCGGCTTTTTATGTAAATTCTAACAAGCCAGACATATTTTTTCTGAGCTTGAAGCGCATTTCAGACAGTAAAGCAACTGTGTATTCATCTACATTTTGCCTAGAAAATAGCATGTTGACAGATTTAAGCAGCAATGAGGAAACTTTATAACAACCTTTAGGCCCAAACAACACAGCAACTGAGCTCTTGTCAGTTTTTTTTTGCTCTGAAAAGCTAATTTGCTATTTATGAAACTGCACCCCTCCTCTCACTTAGAAAAAGATGATACCCCCCTCTATAGCTCCATTCACCTTTACACACAGAAGAGGTCACCACATCAGCATGCCTGCCACTCAACAAAACAGCTGACATTTCAGTGCCGTTCTTCCTTTTTTTCTAAGGCCCAACATTAAATGCCAGTGATCCGCAAGCAGAGTTTTTAGAGGCCTTCTCCATAAGAGTCGTACACTTAGTCACTTTCGCTTGCTGGGCTGTTTTGTCAGATTCCTTGCGAACATTTTCTCCCCAGATGCAGCATTGGGAGAAGAAGCGAGATGACACTGACTATGAGGAAATTGCTGTTGCTTCTGAAGAAAAGAGGGGCTTAGCAGCTTGTTGCATCCCTCCACAGTGGGAAGCAGCTGACAAGCTGGATGGTGTTGGGTTGGGATGGGATGGGGCGGGGGGTGTAGGGAGTGGGCCTGGTGTTCATGAGTGTAAGTGTGAGTATGTGTGTGTGTGTGTGTGTGTGTTGAATGCAAATGCAGGGCTGAAGCTGTGTGGTGCAGTCAGGCTGCACCAGACGTGCCACAGCAGAGCACAGTGCAGAAATTATTCATCAGTCCAAGCAAGGCACAGCTGAGCAGCTCAGTGTAGGGGAGGAGAACAGATCCAGGCACGCGTACGTTACGTACAAGAACACGCATATTCTACATGAATCGTGTACATGACTTAGGTCAATCCTGCGGAAATAATTGCTCACATGTGCCTATTCTAGTGGGACAAAGGCAGAACTAGATAGCTGGATAGCTATAGCTAGACATCAAACATGCTGACAATAAATGTAAGCAAGGAACCAAAACTAAAAGGAAATGAATAGCCGACGTGGGTAATAAATCCTGCAACAGCAGAGGTATATTCAGTCATGCACGGTTGCTGTATCCCCGCTGTTGCATTCGCTGCACTGCTGCACTAAAGGCGACAAACAGTCTGGGAGGTTATAGAGAGGCTATATGTCTGGCCAGCCATCCAAACGCTGCTTGTTATTGGAGTCAAGGATCTTGATAAAGCAGTTCACAAACTGCCTTTTCTCTAACTACGCAAAGTAATTTCCCTGGAGTGGTCTCAGAAATCACCCCTGCCGGACTGCTGCCTATAAACCCAACTCAGTGGGAGGACAGGGAGGCAGGAGGGGGTATGGCATTGTGGATATCTCCGGCATGGATAATTTGACGTTACAGAGAGGATTGTGCTGATTGTGAGCCTGGAGACTCACAAGACAGCTCCCCAACCAACCCCCGCCACCTCCAAACCACTGTATCATGTCAGAGAGGGTGCGGGGCTGCACTGAGACTTTAATAACGCGTCATATTGTTCGGGAGCTTCATCCGTCCTGTTTGGAAAGTGGCCGTGTCCTCAGATGCACCAGCTATAGCACCACAGGCTTCATTATAAGCAGTATAGTGAATAAAATATCAGCGTATGGTAGCACAGCGCAGGCACCTCGTTATGTAAGAGCAGTTTTCTAAATGAATTGCCTGCCCGCTGTGCATCATGTCATTAGAGCAGACAAGAGCGAGAGAGAAGGGGAAGAGGAGGGGAGCGAGGCAAACTTTTGTTCCTGTCCGTCGCTTTCCTCCAAACATGCCGGAGCATCCTGACAGAAGGATACTTATTAGCGAAAACATACAGCGAGCGGTGTGAACATACACAGAGGCGGGCGAGCACACAGCCTGTCTGTCGAGGATCCCTACCGCGCGAATATCAAATCCCAGTGATCTATTAGCAGCTCGAGTGGGAGCAGCGTCTTTGAAAAGGCCACACTGGGGCTTTGACTGATGCGCTGTGGCAGCGTTGGGCTTGTTTACATGAAGCGACCGGCCTCACTTTGTGTCCAGGCAGTGGCTGTTGATGCAGCAGCACAGGAGTACTGCTGCATCAAAACAAAACAAAACAACAACCAAAAAAACCCCCAAAACACAGCAGATCTGAGACAGAAGATCCAGCGAGCGAAGCAGGAAAGTGTTAATTTTGGCTACGCCGCGTGCCTGTGACATCAGTGCCGGAGCTGGCTGCCTGCTCACCCACTCTGTGAACACCCTGCTGAGCAGCTCCTGTGCTGCTGTGGCTCTGCCTCGCTCTGCATTGCTGCTCGCTTCTTTCACTTTCGTCACTTTTTGTCTCACTTTTTTCCCCCCGTTTCACTTTTATCTGCTGCTTTTATCTCTCGCCTCCCCTTTGGTTCCTCTCTCCTCCATTGTGATGCGAGAGTGTACACGCGGGCACTGATGGATGTTACCTCCAGTTTGAAATGGTGATGTGGCAGGGCCTGTGAGGGTGGAGGCTGGGCCTGTAACACACTGGCCCAGAGGCAACCAAAGGTGCCCTTGATCTGATCTATTTTTCTTACAATGAAAGTGTGTGGAAGTCCACTGCAGTCCACTTTATGAGAGCGTGAAGAGCACATTTTTTAGGTTATGGTTGTCCTTTCATCTACAGCTTTAAAAATAACATCTCTGGTTTTACACTGTGTCCTATATCTAAACGACGCCTGTTTGCAGCGCTACAGGTATGCCTGCCGTGCCTTATGTACTGCTCCTCTGTCACTTTGCCCTGCTTATAATTATTAGAGATTACCATGAAATTATTCCCACTGATGGGAATTCAGTGCCGCACATCATTGCATTTCTGCTTGACACATAGGAGGGGAGCTTTAATGTTATTATGATGAGGTCTGCTGTCATTTCATGCTTGAATTAAAAAAAAAAAAAGTAATAGCTCAGTTTCATTAGTGACCGAAAGGCGTTTGGACATAATGGTGCAGATTTGAGTGCAGAGATTCAGTTTGGAATAGCTGTGGGAAATGATTTCATGAAACCAAGGAAAAAAGATTGTCACTGGGAGTATTGCCTCATGTTTTTACAATGTTACTGCATGGTCTGAGGTGTGAAAAACAATACCTCATTTATTGTCTATAGTTGACATATCATCTCACACAGTGTGAAGTCTTATTGTGGGTTAGGGATGTACTGCATTTAAATAGCTCTAAACATAAAGCCCTCTATATACATACACCCGCTGCAGTATTGATTTTCTTCATATGTCCCATGAGCAGCACCTGAGACTCATTCACAGTTCTCCATATTGCACTTTCAAAAGCTCAACCTGCAGAAAAGTAAGTTGATGTAAGCTTTAATTTGGTGAGCGTTGTTCAGCAGAAACTCAACACGGTGTGATGAAGACGGACACTTAAGATAGCCCGGTGATGTAGAGGGAATTAAGCCAGCAGGCCCAGAGACAACCCAGTGTAAAGCTGCTGTAATGAGCTATTGATCGTGCCACCAAATGAAGAAATTTCCTCAGTAATGTCTGTGGCATGCAGTAAGCGGGCGCGATTGATCTGGGGCTTCAGCGCATGAATATTTAATAAGGCGGTGTAGGACACTTCCTCCTACTGAAGACCCTGTTGTTCTTCTCTCTTTGGTTGTTGACCTCCGGCGTGTTTTCAGCAGCTGTACAACCAGAAGGAGGCGAGCCCTGATATGACTAATATTTCAGATGTGTGCATCACAGACATGCTGCGGTGTGTATCTGTGTGTACTTCAGGTTTTAGATATCACACCGCAGGAGTTCACAAGCAACAAGTCAGTCTTCACGTTATTGATAAATCTATAATTTTTTCAATTAATTCACTGCTTAGGGTAGTAAATCTTGTGGCTTGAATCTTTCTCCGCCTATGTAAGGATGCTTCGGATGAAAGTGTCTTCTGGACGACTTAATGTAAATGTAAAAATGTAATCTACAGAAATAACATATGTGCACTAAGATATACTTGTTTTAAAATTACTTAGCAACAACCCTGTATCAAGAGGCCTTCAGTGAAACAATAATCTGAACATAAAGGAGTAGATATTCACACAGAAAACACACAGAACAAGCATACAGATATGAAGGGATTAAAAGCTGTTATTTAACCAATTTTTAACGCTTGTTATCCAAAACCCCTTATGCACAACATATATAATGGCAGGAAATTCAAATGACTCTGTCATGAAATGAGCTGCATTTTTAGTGCAAGGCATTCACAGTGATTAGTGGTAAAACACCAGACCTAAATGAGTTTATTGACACTACACTATGGGTGAAGTGTCAATAAATGGTGTGTGTTGTGAAGACCTGAATGAAAACATTCACTGCTGCCTTATCAACAGCATCAAAAGGAGGGAATTTATATTTAAAAATATAACTATCTGTCATCTGACTGGAGTAACAAATCTATTCTGTTCATATATTATATGTGTATATGGAATCGTACATAAGGATTCCCATACTGCCAATAAAGCCCATTTGCTGCCTCTCTGTTGAATGACTAATTGCTATTCACACCCAGGACAAAGCAGCTCTTGCACTCAGACCGGGCCTTCAATGGCACTATTTTCTTCATTCAGAGACAAAATGATTTTCTTCTCTTTCTTTACAAATAGCCCTGATGTCACTAAGTCGAAGCCCTTTTTGGTTTTCCGCGCCTTCCTTTGTGCTCCAGCCTCCTCCTGATATCCACGGCTCGCCGCTTTGGACCAACAACAATGCAGTGCAATTAATCCTTACGAGCTGCGCCGAGAGTGTAGGGAAGACATGCAAACACAAGATTGTTGCACACCACTTCTGCTGCTCTCGAACAGGGCTGGAGGACACATTATTACTGTTACCATCTGTAGTTGGTGCAACAGCACATGGCCCATGTCGGTGTTTGAATTATACGTCAGCACCGTATCTGTAGACATTTAGGAACTGTCTGAGCCAATTACGGCATGTGTCCTGCAGTACACTAGCGCCACCACTGCTGTTATCATTTCATTTCACCTCTCGCCATCTAGGTTAATTATAGTCCAAATAATACTTAAGCGCCATAAGGCTGAGTGTGCCATCGCTACGGAGGGGCGGCCACTGTTAGCCCGTTGTAATCTCCTGCCTCCTCCATAGCTCACAGGGCCGTCACTGCATCTCTGCTTCCCTTTGCCATCGCTTCTTGGCAGCAAATATCGGCTCTCACACACAAGGCGGTATTTCCAAATCTGTAGCTATCCATTGTAATAAAACAGCTATCCAACACAACGGTTTAATTTTGTGCTGTTTTCTTAATTTCTGCTCTTACAAAACTTCATTTTACACAATAATAATAATTCTGCTTTTCTTGGGCTGTTGTTTCAGTTGTAGCAGAAGGATCACAGCTGATTTCTGTGGCTGATTTCTGTCAATGGTTTCCTGAGCATGTCAACCCTCATCTTTCCGTCTTTGGGTGTTTCTGCTTTTGATTCAAGATTCAGTCCCTGACTTAATGAGTTCCAAGGCTATCTATAAGTTATGTATTTTTAGATGCCTCCCACTGCTGACCGCTGGCCACATCAGGGTCGATGTAAAGCTTTTTGCAGCGTGTAATGAGACGTTATTCTTTAACTCGCTGCTGGAAACAGTTGGTGGGTGGGTGCATTAAGTGTGCCCCGCACCACAACACATTGCTTGACAGCAAATGTGTGCATTAATGTGATTGATAAAATGAATAGCCGCTAGCTATTTGATTATCCTCAAACATGGTTAGTGTGATGACAGTGAACTCTTTTTCTAAAAAGCTACCACTTTTACAGTGCTCAGTCAAAGAAAAGAAAGTGGCTGAGGATCTTGGGCTAGACCTTCAGCTGCAGGCTAGTGATAGAGGAGGTTAGAAGCTAGATGTAGCAACTAACCACCAACACATAGACACATGATGACCACAGAAACTCTAAACACCATTATTTGACTTGTGCTTGACCTGACTTCTCCAATAGGTTGTCTCCCTCTTCTCAGCTGCACTCACCTATGCCGCCCTTTGTTTAATTCTGTTCTGTTTTCTAGCAAACATTAAACCATGGAGAATGGTTGGTTAAAGCTTTTCTTGTTACCTGTAAAACTATTGAATAAGGGGTCTTCACAAGACATTCAGCTCTGGCCAGTGTTACTTCCACTGTACATGTCACAGACTAAATGCTCCCCAGACACACACACACATACACACACACACACCAACTTGGTTTCCAGTAGAAAGCTGGACTAAGCTACGCTGAGCTAAGCTAAGCTAAGCTAACTGTCTAAAGCTTTTTCTTCAATTAATTAATTAAAAGAGAAATTTTGTGTTAATGCTGAAGAATGATAGCACAGATGTCATGAAGACAGAAGTGAAGATGGTATCTATAGCTTTTGTCAGGCTGTCAGGGTTTTGAGGTGCAACACACCGAGATAGTGATGCAGCACTGTATTTATTATGTACAGCACATCCTCCTCTAAGGTGTCATTGTTTGCTTCCAGTCCTTGTGCTAAGCTTAACCAGCTGCCTGTTCTACTGCTTTTTATTCTAACTGCTTGAAGTTTCTTATGATACACAGGTGTCGCACAGATGCTACAGTGGCTTTGCCTGCAGTGGTAAAAATAAGTACAGCTGGTTTATTTTTACAGCATTTGTCAGTTGGTGACAGTTTAACAGTTTAACTGCTTAATCAGTGATGATGACTCACTGGGACAGAGACGCTGCACTGCATCAATTACTTATGACACATTCTCCTCCCAGGTGTCATTGTTTGGCGCCATTTTATCCAACTCAAAACAAATGATCAACTCTTGAACTGTAATGGGCAGCTCAGTGAGGAATGGCGCTACATCAACATCTGTCCAGAGGAAGTCTGAGTCTTGTAAAACCTTTCTGCCGGTCTGTAGCCTTGACAAAACAGTGTAACACTTCCAGACTCATGGAACAAACCAGGTGCCCGATAACTTCAGTACTTCAATGTTGTTCGACTGTCTTATTTTAGGGTTCCCCCATGTGTGACAGCGCTGTTACCACAGAAACAATGTCAGAGTCACTTTGACATGATGCCATGGAAAAAAAAACAATTATTTGCACTCTTTTTGGCTGTGCTTGTGAATCATTCTCCGGTTACATAAAGCAGCTCTGGTATCTGCCATCATTATGTCTAATGCTCTGTCTCCCCACTGTGCCTCTAATAGGCCATTTAGAGGAGTGTTTACAGCTGCAATCTGCTGCTGCCGTGCTTTACTTTATACACCAAAGTTGAGTGTCTTTCTCTGAATTTTTTTAAGCAAACCTTGACAGCCTCCTGAACATCTAACATCAGATCGGATCGTTATGCTGTGGGCTCGGTGCTCCCAGTGCCACCGGTGCATGTTAGTGAGAAATCTGATTGACTCGACAGAGGCTGTGCAATTGAGTAATTTGCAGGATCTTCACACGTTGCTGCATACAGCGCTATAACAATTGCTGCGTGGAGAAAATCTGGTGATGTTCCCGCTGCAGGCAGGTGCCACAGTCTCGGCCTTTTCATCTGATATTGACAACTGTGGCGTTTCCCGCCTCATAAAAGATTCATGCCTCTTTAACAACCTCTGCGTCGCATCACGCCAGTGCAGACAAGGAGATATCACTCTCTTTATTGGTCCTTGTTGCTGCAGAGTCAACGATGTGTGTTATAAAGCAATGCGCTATTGTTCATTGCCTACAAGCAGGGTTCATAGGTGCAGCGTGTACAGCGATGCACATAATGCAGACAAGCATGTCAGCACATTACAACCTTACCCTCATCAGTGCCTGACATATTGGTACCTTTTAAGAGCATTTCTTGCTAACTTGGCACTCTACTTTTTTGTAGCTCTGCAGCTACTTTCTTCTGGGGCTGTGCAGTGCTTCTGTGCAGAGCTTTTATAGCTGGGTCTGTGCTGAGCCCTGCAGGTGAGGGAGCGCACAGAGAGATAGTGGAGCTTTTTTTTCACCTCCTGGGCTGAGCATCTCTGCAGTATAGCTCAGTTTTTCCCAGCCCCCAGTAGCACTCCCTCCCAACTTCGAGAAATGTTTCTGTGGCAGTATAGCTGACGAGCTGACGCTTTAAAAGTGTCTCACCGAGCTCTTAATGGCCTCTCCCTGAAACATATGACAAAGTGCTGCAGCTTGATCTCAGATGCGGTAAAGATTGCCCTACAATAGGTTGTCTTCTGACTCTGAGCGCGCTCCAGGTGAGATGTGATATGGGTTTTTCATTTTACCCTTTTTCCCCCACCTGAGATGCTTCTCAGGGCGGTATGTCCCCTAAATACAACATAATTGCCACCAAATCAAACTGTCACGGTCAGCACTATCTTTACTTCCTCCCTCTTGTGTGATTCTTTTCTCTGAGTCTCAGCTGCGTTTTAGCTCTGACACTGAACCTTTCACCTGGGCATCATCACCAGTCCTTGAACAAATAGAGTTTGACACAGCAGCGTCTCAGCTGCAGTCCAATCTCAGCTCTCTTCTGTGCCGGGGGCCCTGACCAAGCTTCACTCACAAGCTTGTGGATGAGCGTGCTCAAGAATTTCAGTCAGGTCAGGCCTTAAAGGAAAAAGGATATTTTTATTCCGGAGAAACTGTCACTGCAATCACTGTTATTGCATAGATACAGGATAAGTGAAATACAGGTCCACTGTCCAAATCTCCGCAGGACTTTGCAAAACCAAGTCTTTCATGGCAAAGATCAAGTGTGGGAAACAGTTGTCCCATCAGAGGTTTGGAGCTGTGAAAAATATGATGACTTATTCATGCTCACATTGCCCTTCATGGCCTGAATTTGGACATGTTTGCACTGGATGAGTGTGTGTAAAGGAGTAGTCGGGAAAAGGCATATTTATGTGACATTTGGCATGAAGACATAGCTGGGGGAATCAGCTATTGGACAGCTTCTTGACATTTATAACATTTTATATCTCACTTGCTGGGACTTTAGGAATACAAGTTGTTGTAGACATACAGTATGATGAGTGATGGGTAGCCTGCTGGGTAGCTCTTTGCACAGGCAAAAAAATATGGAGCATTGTGAGTTCTCTTGACTGAAGAAAGTCACTGCCCCTGGTCAGGAAATATTTTTTCTGCTCAAATCAAATCCTCTTTTTCTTGTTTATGCTAAGATTAATTGAACTGTTACCTATCCTCAGGCTACAGATTCATATTTAATGGACAGCCATGTAAATAGTGTCAGCTCTCTCATCCATCTTAGTTTGATGTACAGGAAATGACACCCTTGTGGCTCTGGCTGCATGACTGAAATATTTGCAGTTGCTGCTTCCTTTGATATTCTCACATATGCAGTACTTTTCTTGACCCAAAAGCAGAATGTGCTTTCTATCTCCACAAGACTTTTTTTTTCTAAGATCACAAATCTGAGAGTCAAAACTCATGCTTTACTTCCTGGATGCAGTGTGGTTACAAATGGACCTCCAGGAAGGCTCCTCTCTACAACTACAACATATTGCTTGTCAGAAAAAAGATGCAGCCTATTTTCCCCTCCAAAGAAATCTCAATTCCCTAAGTCATCGAGGCTATGTTGTGGAAATGAAGCTGAGGTAGTTTGTTCCCCAACTTCATTGCCGTCACATTACACCCTGGGGCGCCCTCATTGCCAACATGTCACAGAGTGAATACATTGCCAAACTCACTTTTCTTCCGTTGTTGTTGTATTGCATGTTCTCTAAATGTTTGACATACCAGCCAGGTTTTTCCCTTTTTTGTTCAGTAGTATGGAAACCGGAAGCTTTGAACAGTGATGAAAATGCTTACTTAGCCTCTTAACATTAAAGTCACCACTGGGAAAGAGAAGCAGTGCTGCAAGATGCAATGAAACACTTTACGACCTGCCTCCTCTGCCTGCTCCCTCACGCCTGAAATATGCACACAAGCCTAACACCTCCAGACCCTGATTTTATAAACTTTCTTCTCCTATGACCTTTAACACCTGTCTTTTTTAACAAGGTAGTATTTTTGGCATTTTTTGGTACTAACTGCACTTTAACAGCAGCGGCAAACATTCTGTGTCATTAAGATGTAGCCATTCTTCACCCTGGGCTATTTGGTTCACAGTGATTGCCATACCTGTCCAATCTTTGAGATGAATTGCCTCAGTCCATATGGTCGCTGCTGTTCACAGCTGTAAAGTGTGACTGGATGGTGATTGGGTAATTAGACCGCCTGCAGTGATTAGACACTGCAGGTCTGAAGCGCAATATGCACCAGATGATCCGTACACCACATGCAAACCTGAGAAGATCAAATATGGTGGGACTATTGAACCACCACAGATTAGATTATCCTCTACTGCCCCAGAGGAGTTTCTGCTTTTATTTATTCTTATAAAATTGACTGAGCATCAGTGATGTTCTCAGGCAGTTATCTTTCCCAAATCAACTTAATATGGAGAGCTAAGATTTTGTCATGTGTAATTTTATTGAAATTTGTCTTATTTCAGAGTGCAAAACTATCTTGATATCAGGAGTTGCCTGCAGAACCTGTTCTCCAGAGAGTGATCTGGTCCAACTCTGACTCTGATAACACCTTGCATTAGCAGGTGGTCCGGTGCATAATACTTCCAGGATGCATTGCATTCCAATCGTTTCGACCATTTGCCAAGAGTTGGTGACCACATGTCTATGTAGTTTAAACTGTTGTAGAGTATGGGGGTTAATGTAATGTTGATGTATGGAAAAAAGGAGAAATGTGCTGCTGTGTGATCTTGTGAACAGATCACTCTCTCCTTTTGTTAACTGCACGTAAAAACGGAATCATTCATTCAGCATCACTGTAAATGATGCATACAAATGGACTTAGACTTAGTGGACTTATCATAGTCCTAAATTTCACCCCTAGCACGGACACACACAGCATGGGCACGGCACACATTCACACACAAAAACATCTGTTTAGTCAGGCTCAGTTCTCATTTCTCTGCCTACCAACAACTGTCTTGTTTTGCTGTTGTCTCTGTCTGTCTTGTCCTCACTCCACCGCCTGCACCTGTACACTTGCTCCTCCCCTGTTGCAACTGACAGCTACAAATGTAAAAAATGCATCTAATGATTCACCATGCAACATACTGTGTCCATGTTGTGAGTCCATTATAGCTGAATGCATTTTGTGCCAGCGACCGAACACTTACACTGCTCAATAACAAGCTGCGAAGCTGTCATCCTCAGCACCCTCAGCAAAGCCTTTAAAGGAGGCCAAGATTTCACTGGATGTTGAGATTAATTTACGGTGTCACCCTGGCCTGGGGATTTTAATGATGTGTGTGTGTCTACGTGAATGTGTCTGAGTCCTGCGTGTTCTCCATAGCTCTGTTTGCGTTTCTTTCTGTCTCTCCAGGGGCAGCATGTTCAGCAGTGTGCCTCAAGATGAGCATTAGCACTCCCATTTACACAGCAACACTGAGTCATGAGAACAAAGCTTCACTGCTCTCGTCCAGCATTTTTTTTCCCTCTTTCTCTTTCGGTCCCAGCCTTCTGGTGCCTCAACACGGTTTGAAAGAGCTTTAAGCTACATGTCTATGAATCACTCTAACAGTGAAGCAGCAGATTGTGTGCATAATCTGCATCAGAATATTCTGGGACAAATGCTTAGTGCCTAAAAGTGCTCCTCCTGTAAAGATGAAAAAAAGAGGACATGGCTGTCCTACGACTGTAAAGTGACCTTAATTTGAATCTCATTGCAAATGTGGTCTAAGGGACTAACTCATAACCAATAACTGAGTGTTCAAACAAGTGGTACAAGTTGCAGCATTTAAAATTCATGAAACATCTTGGGAAAGACTTAGAGTCGTGTAAATCAGGTGCCTGGGGGCTACTGTAGCACCACTGCGGTTAAGTGCCAAAATAGCTAGAGGACAAATTGGTTTATTAGACTTTGCAAATCTGGTGTAGATGCAGACACTTCTTTTATTTTATTCATCCTGGACAGGTCACCAGACCATCGCAGGACACACACACACCATACACTCTCACACTCACCTAGGGGCAATTTAGTGTCTCCAGTGGACCTAAACATGCAAGTAGAACATACAAACTTAAACATACACTTGAATTTTATTTGTTATTTATTCATTATTTATTACTCTTAAAAGTATTCGGACACAATTTGAACTTTGTGATATCGAACTGTGCCTAGTTTACATGTTTACCATGTTTAATTGAACGCTAATACGAAACATGAAACAGATGGTTGGGACAGTGCTTTAATGGTGTGTCACGACAGTGTGCAGTCCTCTCCTTACCTCCCTGGTAAGTGCTGTAGACAGCCTTCTAATAGGCCAGGGAAACACCTGGTCTGATCCTGCGTGGGTGGGAGTGAGGGGGAGAAGGGCAAGGCGGGGGAGAGAGCTCATCGGGGGTTCAACCACTGCCCAGCTGCATTTTGTTCTGCAGTGCCTGACCAGCTGTATCAATCTGTCTAGAACAAATTCTTCATGTGTGAGCCAGCCTCAGCTCTGCGTTGACTGGCAGCAGCAAGTCCCCGGTGATGATGGAGACTTATTACCCCGTACGGTGTCACACGGGGACATAGGCAAGTGGAGGCAAGTGCTGTAGTCCGCCCACTGTGTGTGTGTGTGTGCGTGTGTGCAAGCTTTGCTTACAGGATCTTTTCCGTTGCCACTCGACAACCTTCCCCCTATTTTTTCCTCTCCTCCTGCCTAGTCTCGCCTGTGGTGCTACACCCTCCATCCTCCTCCCAGAGGGCCGCTCGGTGCCACCCTCGGATCAGTTTGCCTTTGACTCTCGCTGGAGTCTTTGGCGTAGGATCAAGCTGGAGAAGACAGAACAAATGTGACCTCAAAGAGCCAGGCATAGAGCAGAGAGCTGCTGCAGCCGCGGGACCGGAGTCTGGGTTTTATCGCCACGAGTCCTTATTTTGATGGGGTGTGCTTAGCAATGGCAATTTCTTCTTAACGGGAGGTGTAATTGCCTTTTCCTTATGAACTCCTTCAGATATTTATACACCCTCTTGCACCACTGCATTTTTGTAAGACTCAGGCATGTACACAGGCAATTAGTTTATGTTGAAGCAATTTGTGCATCATGACTTTGTGCGTCAAAGAGGTGATGGGATATGTTGTTGTCATGGATGCACGACCTCTGCCTCTCACAGGTGTTGTGGCACTTTGGAAGCCAAAATTTAGAGGGAAATAAATGATGTCTCTTATTATTGTGTTGGTGTTGACTTTTGGGGGTTCTAACACTCTACACCTAAAGTCCTTATCCTGCAGTGTTTGTCATTTTCTCTGCACCATTGATGCTGTAAACTGGAGGTGGAGATTCTCACATAAACCGAGGTGATGGGTGAGGGTAATGTCTTGAGAATAGAGTGCGGGGTGTAACATAGTGCAAGCTGTGGTAACACAAGCCTTATGGGAGGCATTGGAGCAATGCATGAAATACCGGAGCAATTCAGTTGCCCGACGCAGAGTGCTCAAAAACAGCAAACGCTCTGTTTTCCTTCAGTGAAGTACTTTGCTCCGATTGGCTCTTGTTGCAGCTTATTTTCTGTGTCTGTGAGACATTCTGAGACTCCAGCTTTGCAGTAGGTTTCCTGGCGCCTCCAGGGTGTGCTTGAGAACACATTGCTGAAGCAGTGCTGCCGTGAGCAGCGTGTGATCAGGTGGTAAGAGGCTCTTTTACCCTGAGCTGATGGCACGCATTTCACTGAACTACTTGCTGCTCCATTCTGAAGACACCTCTTGAAATCAAAGGCACTCTTCACTGCTCCTCAGATTGTTTTCTTCAGGTGCCAAGTCCTTAAGAACCCTTCGCATTGCATTCCTTCTCATCATCTCATCAAGCGCTTCATCTCTTTTGTCTATGCAAAAGAGTTTGACATATCAGATCATCAATCAGAGAGGAGAAACAGCAATGGATTTAAAATAATTGCACACTTGCAGGGCCCCTAATGCCCGGATTATTCTTTTAAAAATCCATAACGACCCATTACTCTCCTCTAAACTCTGTAATCACTCCATACGAGCATCAATAGTGATAATTTATTTAAAAGCCAAACTGTCAGTGAATAAGTACTTTTGGTCAGGCCCGTAGGCCGGTGCTTGCGGGTTTGACACTCTCAGGCCTGTGGTGATTTTTCGGGAAAAAGTGCCTTTTCATCCCGAGCTGAATTCAAGTGCAGTTCTCAAAGAGCGTCTGCTCTCTGAAAGCTCGGTGAGGAGAACCATTGCCAATCCTAACTGTCACTATGCAAAAATTCTCCACCAATGTCACTCTTCCCCATATGCATTGGGAGAACGTGATTGGTTGAAACCGAGAGAATAAGATCAACATGGCCCCACTCATTGATATGCTTCAGCATTACTCACACAATTCTCACAGGAGTTTTATGCTATTGTGGTGCACACACACGCACACACACACACACAGACGCACACACACACACATTTTACACAGTGGAGATGACAAATACATGGATTTACACAGAACAAAGGAATAAGAGACAGAGCATGAGCAAGAGAGAATAACGATAGAGTGAAATTCAATCTCAAGGTGCCCTTGGAGATTCTACGCATTTCTCACATTGTTTAAGGACAGGAGAAAGCCTTGTTTTATTTAATCTGTGCAGAGCCAAAGCCCCAATGTCACAGTTGGGCTAGCTGTTGTTCCGCTAGCTTCATTGCAATCTCATGTAGATAGATTTTTCTTCAACCAATTTGAAGCTACTGGGCGTCCACAGAATAGATTTGGGCAATTTTTTCATTTTGAATGGACCGATTTTCCAAATTTGTTTCAGATTTTATAAACCGAGCCACCCCACGTAAAACAAAGCATCAGTTTCCCTCCAGTGTAGCTGACATCTCAGTGTTAGACTCCATGAATGATTGATAGGAGTGAGTATCCTCTCCTCCCCCTGCTGCAGTCAGGTGCGATAGGGGACGAGGGAGTAAGAGAGAGACATCGTCTGATACTCAGCTGCACCTCAGTGTGCGGGTGACACAGGCAGAGACATCAGAGTTGGCCTCTATGACTGAAGAGACATTTGTGTTCATGTGTATGTGCACATCTTGGCACTGGGATGGCCAGGAATGTGATGCATGGATCGATATTGTCCTTATAGGACCCGAATCAACCACATACTTGCTGGCCCCACAGGGAGACTGATTGCATGTCACAGCCCAGCCAAGTGTTGATCTCCCATAGAGGGCTATTCATTTCAATCTGCATCTGAGTTGAATAACGTTTTTCTATCGATCCAAGACATTAGCCAAAGTCTTTCCCATAACAGTCCCCCGAATGACACAATAAATCTGCATCATTTTGTCTGCTCTGTGTGCAAACAGAACATGTGGGTGACTAACTGCGAGCCCATGCAAATAGTGAGAGATGCTGCAGAAAAAGAAGATACAATTTCCGATGGGGTTGTTGGCACCTTGTCAGACTTTATATGGTTATGATGGAACTGTGGCCATGGGATAACAGGTGGTCATTTAAAGGTGAAAGATTAATCCATAAACCTCTAATGTAAGAGCAACGACATTACCTCTATGATAAATGTTCAGTTAAGCCATATTTCCTTAGCTGTAACAGTCTGCATGCCCAGCTGTGTTGTTTGCTTGTTTTGGTGTTTTAGACTCCTGGCAAAATAAGTCTGTCTCTGTCTGTTTTGAGCTTTTCAGTGTTATGCTGTGCGTTGAAGAATGGTTTGTCAGGTTAATTAGCAGTGATTAGTGACAAAGTACTTGTCTCTATTAGGTAATGTATTAAGACAACATGAATAATTGCTTTATTGCTATGCAGGCACCTTGCTCACAAGCTATATAGACAAAGGCTCACATACTGTTCCTAGCTGCAGACTCAAACCTAATCCACAACCACAGTGCATGTGAGCGTCGACCAGGGGGGAAAACTGTCATGTGTGCATTTTGCGGGCCCCTAGGCCTACAATATTGATTTTCCTGCGGTGCAATACAAATGTTAAAAAGAGTGCACACGCACATGCACTCAGAGGCACGCGGATACTACATTTCTTTACTCTCTGTTTCTCTCTCATGCATCATGCTGCACTGTAATGGAGCTTTACTGTTACTACTACTACTGCTGCACTCTGCTCTCAGCATACCAACCCCCCCCCCCCCCCCACATTAAATAATGCAGCTGGCCATTGTGCAGAAGCCCCCACCCCATCCCCCTCGTCCCGTAGCGGCCCATATCAGCAGATTTCCGCTCGCTCTGCAATCGTGAAGAGTAACTATGTTCAATTCAGCATTTACGGCGCCAACACTATAAACACAATCAGCCCATTTACACAAGAGCAGCATCAGATGTTTGTCTTCAGCCACTATTCTCCCAGAAGGATGCATATTGGAGGAATTGCTCTCTACTATAATGGCCTCCCCTTATTTACATAACTGCTACAATAGACACACCTTCATGAAGACATAAAACAGGCTGAATACCAATACGGCTCACCTAGATTAAAGATTTCATTTATTCATATCTGTTTACAGGTATGTTGTTTGCTAATGTAAATACTATGGCAGATGTCCTAGTTAGTCATTAACAAAATGGGAGTCAGTATGCTGATGTGTGATGATGTAACTGAACTGTGTTTTTAGATTCACATTAACCATGTTTAGTCCAATAAACCATTTTTCTGATCAAGGCAAACATGCAATGCTTACAACATATCATTTTTCTGTTTTGCAGAGATATACACATCGATTTACTGAGAACATGATTTTATTATATAACAGCCTCATTTGTATTACACTAACTGCCCAAACAGCCTAAAGGAGACTGGGTTGAATCAGAGGAATCAGGTCTCTGTTTGATCGGCATATCTAGACTGGAAAGCCTCCTATTAGCAGAGGCAAAGAGAAAAAAACTCCCGAATGAGGAAAAATAAATGTTAGTTTTTGGATTTGAATCCTTTTGGTGTATTTGATTGTTTAGATTAGGTTTCATGCAGTACTTTACTCTAATATCACAGAAATTGTGTGTGTGTGCTTTCTATGATGGACTGGTGACATGTCATGGGTGTATTCCCTGCCTTGGCCTTATGTGCGCTAGGACAGGCTCCAGCAGACCCCTGCTACACTGTTAAGGTGCAAAGTAATAATGGATAATGGATGGATGGATGGATGGTGAACAACCAGAGACCAAAACACAACAGTCTCCTGTGACTGGTCCAGGATGGACATTAGTGTGTGTGGGTGTGTGGGTTAAGCTCTGTTGGGACATGACACTCACACACACACTCACAGTGTCCAGAGT
The DNA here is from genome assembly GCA_029224185.1 of Karalla daura. Taxonomy (NCBI): domain Eukaryota; kingdom Metazoa; phylum Chordata; class Actinopteri; order Chaetodontiformes; family Leiognathidae; genus Karalla; species Karalla daura. Next base: position 9,823,161 of record CM055199.1, read on the forward strand.
TGTGCGCACAGGCACAGAGACTGAAGTCTGTTTTGTCTTGACAGGATGATGAAGTGGTGCTCCAGTGCGTGGCCTGCATCCAGAAGGAGAATCGCAAGTTCTGCCTGGCTGCCGAGGGGCTGGGCAATCGGCTGTGTTACCTGGAGCCCACATCTGAGGCAAAGGTAGGCACCAAAAATCCACTGTTGCATGGTGTGCCTCTCTTAAATCCAATCAACCCTCAGGAGAACTTGAACCTTATTGGTGTAGCATGTCTCTTTTTTTCTCCTTCCTATTCTGCAAATGTCACACAAGGTCATTTTGACGGTTGTAGACGAGTTGAAAAATATACGTCTGCCCAAGCAAGAGCTCCATGGAAACCAGACCTCCATTCAGTTCATCCTAGTTGAGGTCCAACAAAGACTGTGTGAGGCAAAGTGGAGATGCACAGAGAGGACTTTTGGCATGGCATCAAAGCCAGAACAACAGCTCACATCCACCGCAGAAGCTCATCAAGGAGATGAGCTTCTCTTTCCCGGGGTTCACAGAGACGTCGCATCTCTGCGGGCCTGGCGTCAGAAGATAATTCCCTGAAATTACGCCCCTGGACGTGTTTGATGGATTGTTTCATAAACAACGCCGTCGTTCCCTTTAATTGCCTGCGGCTTTATTGCAGCCGAGCAGTGCCGTCGTAGATGCTGACGCATTCGCTATTTTCCGCGAATAAGAACAAAGTTTTAATTACGACAGTTGATGTGAATGTAATTGTTTGCCTTTGTGATCAGCAGGTTGCCTCCTACGTGGATTTTTGTGGAACAAACCATGAATATTATGAAGCACAATCGCAACCCATTTCATGCTGAAATATCTCAATGTTGTTCAGGTGCAGGAGGGAATCGTAACAATCCTAATGTACTCTCACCTTTCATTGACCCCTGTTGCTAAATGTTTTGTGATAGCAAAGTCTATTGACAACAAGCCTAACGGGCCCTCTCTCCATTGATTGTTTTTGTAATCATAATCCATTATAATTGTCTAAGATTAATTTTGCTCGTGCTAGGACACCAGGCATATACAGTAAGTAGGAGACACAAAGATGCTCTTCAGAGGAAAAGGGACAATTCGAGGTGGCTGAGGGAACAAATGATCCGTGTTCTCCTGGCATCTCATATCTTCTCTTCCTCACTACACCCCCCACCAACAGCTCTCACACAGCCCGTGTGTGTATGTTGGATTGGTTGGGGGGGTTATTGTGAGCAGAGGGAGGCGAAGCTTTCACCCCATATTGGATGGTAATTATACCTGACAGGTGTGATGGATGCTCTCCCTGTCTTGCACTTTGTCTTCATTGCTTGGCGCATTTATGAAAAGGCCTCGCCCCACCTTTGGGATCAGCGACAGAGAGGTAAAAAAGCCCTAGATGCCAATTTAGAAATGGCCCTGCCCGAACTGGATGGGATGCCTCCTTTCCTTGGTGAACTAAACTAGTAATGGGGCACAGAACCAGGACGACAGGATGTGGTTGATTTAAAGTGTGCACAGCTTAAATGGCAACATCAATCAACCCGTGAGAAGGTGGTTGATTGTGATATATGACCAGCAGCTCCCGCCTGTCAGAGACTCAATATTATGGCCATTGGAGGGTAGGCGCCAACATACCATAATGGCAGCACTGCTGTATCTTTGTTGTGTTTATGATATGAGAGTGTGCTGCCAGTTGCCAAATATTTGGATCGCTTTAGTACACCTCTCTGTGCACCTTCAATTAAGAGGATGCTCCTGTGAAGCTAAAAAGGGACAGACATTGGATGAGGTCACCTCCTCAAAGCAATCAGGTTTGACCCTTTCTGACCCACTCTCTGGAGACAGAAATAAAGACGTGATCCATCCTCGCCCACAGTCGAGTTATGCTTTTTCCCTCGTTACACTATATTGCTCATAAACCAACCTGAGCCAGGGTATGGCCAAGCAGCTGTAAAGCTGTCGGCCCACCCCGTTCTGTGAGAGGACACACAGACTGGACACTCGTCATCAGGGTCATCAGGCTTCTTGAGACTTTCACATTGCGCACCATGTTCTTTCAAGGCAGTCCCCTCCCCACCGACTGTAACAGCCCTGTGCCTGGAGAGAGCAAAGGTCAGCTGTTAGTCAGCCTCTGAGAGAAAGGAGGAGCCAGTTTGCTTCCCACCAGGACCTTTTATTATGATCTCTCTACAATGACACGGCTAGAGAAAAGGCAGCACCACTGCAGAGGCTACCCAGCAAGCAGCATGCTGAAAATGTTTCATGGAAATTGGGGGGGATTTGGATTTGGATTTAGAAGTGGGAGCATTTTAGCAAATACTGTTCACTGCCTTGTGTTTAGTTGTTATATAACTCTCATGTTTATGTATTGACTATTAATATGACCAAGAAGGTGATAGTTTTCTTAATATAAAGAGTTGAAACAGATGCCTTGTCTGACTTAGTCTGAACATTGTCTGAACAGTCTGAACAATCTACAAAAAAGCTCCTCTGAAGCTTCTTAATTAACACTAAAATCCTAACTGTGTTACCTACATGAAGAGAAAAATATACAAATTGTGATATTATGTGGCATTATGTGCCAAACTTTTTTGGCCAGGCTCCGTGACCTCCTGCAGTTTTTTTGTCACTCTGAGAGGATGCCAGGCAAATAGTGGTGACTCAGACATAACAAATGAGACATAACAAACAAGCTATAACTGCTAAATGGACTTAAAAAGACCAGCTTGTCAGTTTTTGTTGCCTTTGGACAAGGCTAGATAAGCCATGTCTCCCCAGGTCCAGGTTGTCTGTTAAGCTAGGCTAACTGTCGACTAGCTTGGGGTAGCAGCAACAAACACCTTTGATTAGCTGAGTCACTAAACAGTGCTTTATTCATCTGTAGCTCATACTCTGAGTCACTGGCAGATACAAGTCCAATATTTACCATCTGTTTAGCTCTGTTTAGCCACCAAGTATGCTAAATGTTGTCACCCAGTTAGCCATTTGGTTTCCAAGGGTTTAGCTGAAACAACCACACGTGGCTGGTATAAAAGTGACAGGACACCAAACCACTGTGCACAAAGTTGGTGTAAAATGTCAAAAGATTCCTTTAAATCCATTGATGGGACATTATTTACATAAATGACACATGAATGTTTATTCTGTTACTGAAAATAAAACCAAATCATTTTAGTTGATGGCTGAACTAAGAAACTGTGGCATCTTTCTGTTCTCTATAGCCAGATGATCTGGAAACATTACTGTTGGCTCCCACCACTGGAAGGGTGTGTTGGAATAAATCACATCATCTCTATTTGTTTTCACTGAGGCACTTTCACAGTTCCCTCGGCAGCATCTATACTTCAACATGACTTAGATATTTCATGGATCAGAAATCCGTTGTTGCCATCCATTGAATCTGGGTTGTGTGAAGTTTGTAAATGAGGTTACATATACCTGTGTGAATGAACCAGTTTTGGAGTTGAGATACTCAGTAAGGAGGCCAGGGAAGGTGTTTGTGTTGCCATCATTTATCTTGTAACCATACCCCTGCTTCCCTCATTCTGTCAGAGTTGTTTCTATCCTCTCCTGTCCCATCCTGGGCCGGCCCGGTTTGGGAATGTGATTTGGCATCTTCGTTTGTCTAATATCTCTCTGTCCAAGACCTGGCTTATCTGACGGGCCCTGGGAGCACTTAATCTGTTTCTAAAGAACCTTTTAATGAATATCAGCCTCTCGATTAAGACAAACTTGGTTCAAGAACGTCAAAAACGCAGCCGTCAGCATAGACTTTATGAGTGGGCATCTAATCAGAATATCACTTCACATTCAAGGGGCAGCCTTCATTTATTCTGGCTCTGTATGGATGTGCTGCTAATGTAGCAAAAAGTTCTTTGCATATCAAATCAAAATCTGTATTGGATCGAGAGGCAGGGCGGCAGCCTCTGGTAATCATTTCATGAGGACAAAAAGACAAGTAACCAGTGCTTGTGAGCACACTGAATCTTCTTTGACAGCTGCAGCAGTGACATCCATTTATAATCATTAATCAATAATCAAAACAATCTATTGCGTATGAGAGGACAAGTCATGATAAAACCCAAGAGAGTGTCACCAATTCCGCAGTCCGTTATCCAAATTGTGTGAGATATTATTATTTGACAAAGCAGTAATAAGTCACTACAAACTGTAATAGATGGAGTGCTGTGGTGTAACAGGGGCGACGACCACAGACAAAACATATACATCTGGTGTAAAGGAGTCAAACAACAGACAGGCGCTCAGTAAAAAATCATTAGAGTATTAGTTTATTTTACTTACTTATTGTTAACAGTATTAATAGTAGAAGTAATAGCATGCATATGTTCATATATATTCACTTGCTGCTCGTGACTCGTGCAGGCTCTGGGCAATTGTGGGCCATTTGAATGTTTGCGGTGTCATTTTTTTGTTTTGTTTTTGGCAGAATGAGATAACAGTTTCAAAGAAGCCATTACCCAGTGAATAAATTGCACGCTTCTGTCACAGAGATGTCTTTGCTGTCACCCTAATGGCTAGACAGAGAGGAGATGGTTTTAAAAAGCCCTTTGTGACAAATATTTGTGTTTTTACTGCATGAATGAACTCAATGACCTCTGAAGTACCAGACCCTTTGAGCCCCGAGTGTTTAATTCAGCCTGAGTGAACAGTTTGAACACGTGAGAGCACAGAGTGTGAGGCCAGGATGCACAGTAAAATGAAGGAGGCCTCCTTTGTTTACCCTACTTTTCTTGTTGTTGCAGTATGTTCCTCCAGACCTGTGCATCTGCACCTTTGTGCTCGAGCAGTCTCTGTCCGTACGGGCCCTACAGGAGATGCTGGCAAAGAGCGGACAGAACAGCGAAGGGGTGAGTGATGGGAAGGACTCACACGCAAACTCTCACACACACACACACACACACACACACACACACACACACACACACACACACACACACACACACACAAGCACTCAGATCAGAGACAGCCTGAGAATCCATACTTCAACTCTTCAACTTTCCATCCACGAGTCATCTACTGTACCGTTTGTTCTGTTCTGCAACATATCAAACAGAGGAGGTTGTAAAACAGCTTATCTTAAAGAATACAGTTGGCTAACTTGAATAATCTTAACATGTTCAGCCACAATAAACAGATTAATGGGTCAAATAGTTCCATAATTGAGGCCTTGGGACCTTGACTACAGAGAGGTCTGGGCCCCTATGACTATTAATGAGGACATTGTGGCATTACCGCCACATTTCCTCAAGTGCTGCTTGCACTTTGCCCATATGATTAACACCCAGCCTTGAAGGAAAACAGCTTCGGTTAGCTACATATTTCCCTTTGTAAAATCAGCACAGTACAAGCACAGGGAGCAGCAGGCAGTTTAATTTGCACAAACTTCTAAAGCAGCGAAAGGAGGAGGAGGAGGAGGAGTGTGTGTCGGAGGGAATGTGCACATGTAAGCTTTGTTTTAGTCAAGTGTGTTTGCTTCTCCCTTTCATTGCTGTGACAGATGTGTAACTCTCCCATCTCTATCTTCTATTTTCTGTGTGTAACCTCCATCTTCCACATGATAGACACGCGGCCCGGATCGATTGGTATGTCCACCACTCATGCCATTCCCCTCTCATCCCTAATGCATGGCACGGTAGATGAGTCCCAGAGAAGTTTCTCCTCTTACTCTGACCCCACCTTTGGCTTCCTACAGTGCGGTTTGTCTAACGTAGTCACCGCCGAATCCATGGTATCATTCATTTATTTTTCTAAAGCGTAGCTGCAAACAGTACTGTAAAACGTGCTAATTTTATGGATTCTTGGTGTGCACTTGGTGGGAAGATCGTGTCTGAGCTCTTACTGTGCAAACAGAAGCAAAAATAGTTCGGTGCAGACTTCCCAGCGCGGTTCCCCATAACCGTCAGCTCTCACACGACTCACTTTCCACTGCTGGAGAACTGGAGCGGCACCAATGCTGGATTAGTGTCAGATTAACATTAGTCTTGTCCTCGGGGCATTCAGATGGATGTTCATTGCGCTGTCATTTGTTTTATGGAAACCCTATCACATTGGATAAGCTCTAATTTGTCACAGTATCTTCTCTTACTCACTCCGCACTGTACGCTATAAGATGCCGTGAGACGACGCAAACAGCTGAGACCAAGATTTCTGCAACAATACAGGAAAATAATCTGGAGTGATTTCATAAATTTGAGTCAGCTTTAGCCAGGTCACCCTTCAAAGCCACATGGTTAATGATGTTGAAGCTCATATTCACGGACTTGTGAGATAAATGGATGTTTCAGTCTGGAGCTTTGTGGCCCTGGCGGACTGTCTTTGCAGCAGACGGACAGAAGTCAAAATCATTTGTTCCGCTGCTGCTGCAGGGAGCATTAGAGCTCGCTGGCAGGGAATTACGAGTCACAGCAGAGAAAAAGGGTGCTCAAGAATATTAAACGCTAAATTAAAGCTCAAATGGACGCATTTAGCCGCTAGACCGGCTTCGTTCCTCTTGCATCAGCACGTTTTTCAAGCATTAACATATAACGCAAGCATGTCTGAAATGAAACTGCATGTTTCTTTATCAGCTACAGAGGCAACAGTATAGGTTTAAATTCTACATTTAGTATCATATCGTATCTAGTATTTTTCCCTTTGAGACAATACTGTGAATCTAACCGTCACAGACCTGCCTCCACACTGACTGAGAGAAAAACAAATATCCTAACCCTATTTCTCATTTTGTATTCCTCCTCATAGCATTTGACTATTTGTTTTATAAAGAAAAAAAAACCCATCATCAAACAAGTTCTACCCTTCAATTTTAGCTGGACTTTTATATTGCTCAGTTCTATACTTTCTGCGAAGGAAGATGGAAGATTTTCCTCTCTCTAAAGTTGTATCTTTAACCTTTCACATTTCTTGTGGCTTTTTGTTCCTTGCACTGAGCCTTTGAGCCTTGAATTGGCCATTTTCACTGTGTTTCTTTAGTGTTTTCTCTCTACTTGCATTCATCTGATTTCGATATTGTCTACCTATTCATCATTCTTCGCCTGCGCTGAAATGCCACGGGAGGAAGCACCATTAAAGGGGAAATGGAGGTTGAATATGTCTCAGCTGAGGGTCTGAAATCAATACATCTTTGAGGAGATGGCCTTATCAATAGACCGTGGCTGGAGCAAATCGGTAGTGCGGGCGGTTTCAGCCGGAAGGCGCTGAGGAAGAGGACCTGCAAAGGCAAGACAGTTTTGAGCTGGTGTAAATGCCAGCTCGCTCTTAGCACTGTCCGCGCAGACGGTTCACGCTGTGTGACTTTGTCGTCACTGGCATGAAAGGCTCGGACCTCTCTGGTCAGAGAGGAGCAGGGCGAAAAAGGGTAAAAAAAAAGAGATGACATCAGTCGAAGAAACAGCTGCTCTCATAACACAAAAATCTATGCTCCCCCTACCCATCTCTCTTGAAAGAAGCAACAGTACTGTGGCCGCACACACAATCTGCTGCAGGGCTCACGCCACGGGAGGCTGCGTCCTGCTAAATGTCACGCCTCTAAATTGCTACTAAGATGTCACTAGTGGTCAGCTGCTGGACAGGAGACAGAGTCCGTCACTTGTTTCCTCTCTTATACCTTTTTAATCGAAACCCCTTCACCTCTATGGTTCAGCAAGCTGGGGGAAATACAGTTTCACTCATTTCAGCCGCTCAAGGTGTATTGAATTTTGCCTGCAATGTGTCTCTCCGCATGCAGAGGATGTGGGCCGCAATTTCCCCCTGTGCCACTCTATCTGTATAACGCAGCGCTCAGCCGTGGGATAAGGAAGTGAGCGGAAGACTTGGGGTTTATTGGTTGAGGTGATTGCAGATGGATGTGCCTGACTGCATTAAGCTCAGTACCTCAGCCTGTGTAGAGCAGTAGCCAGAAGCACAGGAGAAGCCTGGAAGCCAGTGCTGCAGTCCGCACGACACAAACTGCATCAAATCACAGCCAGGCTGGCTATTGTCCCTGCAGCCAGTTGGAGGGGGAAGGGGAAGGAGCAAAAAAAAAAAAGAGAGAGACAATAAAGCTGACCCAAAGAGCGGCTGTGCAGGGTAGGGTGTTTTCATGAAGCGCTGGCGTGATTCATGTCTCTCACAAGACTTACGTAGCCCTGGTTGACACATCTTATCCGCATGACATAACTGTTATGTAGTAGTTGTCGTTTTGGTGCCTATGGTAAGCTCGGCTATGTGGTATTGTTTCAGAAATCGTTTTTGGATCTCACAACCGTGGCATTGTTTTATGAAAATGCCAAAGATGGTGTCGTTTAATCTTTCTTTAAAAAAACCAAAACAAAAAAACGTCTTTTTGAAGACCACGTGTGCCCCCAGGACTTAACTAATTTGTGCCAAAGATGAATGTAAGGCACTTGCAGGCAGAAAAGGCTCAGGATAACCACAGTCCTGTCTGAATAATGGCACTCTTTCTTACCTTAATGCTTCCTAGAGGCTCATAAGGAAGGTGAGTAGCACGGGAGTTGCTTGCCGAAGAGAAACCGACGAAAGCTACTCCCCCCCCGCCCCCTTTGCACCTCTAACAATAGTGAAATCATCTGTTCCCCTCCTGCATCTTAACCCAACTCCATGAGCGACGGAGTCACTCCCTGCATTGCATCGGAGACTGACAGTAGCCCTGCATCCTTCCCACATTCCCGTTGTGGGAATGCTGGAAAGATGCACCCGTATCCTGTTCGATGAGGGATACAGGAGCCACAAACACACAAACACCATCTCCTCTGGCAAGTCAGATTGCATGTCTTCATGGGGGTGGCGGAGCCTCCCCGGGAGATGCCTGCCCCGAGCTCGAGGTCGTCATTGTTGGTGTGAAGGTCCTGGCAGAGGTCAGCGTTCAGCGCCAGAGGTCGGGCATAGATTGACGCAGTTGGATGGAGACCCCTGGGGCTGATCTGTCAGGAGCGCGGGCTTGACGTGTAACCACGTGTTTCTGTGTGTGCATGTATGTGTGTGTGTTTTTGTACGCGTGAATTATCTCTGCAGGCGGCACAGAGTGGAGGACACAAGACTCTTCTGTACGGACATGCCATCCTCCTGCGGCATTCCTTCAGCTCTATGGTGAGAGGTCGGCACACACGGCAGCAGCTTCAAACGTGATTAGGTGTCGTGCTTTAAAGACTTCAGTGACCCAAGTGCAGAAATACCAGACGACTAAAATCTGTCCAAACATAAATGACAGGACTTACAGAAAATGCATAGAGGGAAAGGACCTGATTGGTGTAGACACAGTAGAGATGAGACAGGTGTGTATGGGGTGACTGGAACATCACAAGACATGAAAAAAAAGACATTTGGTGTGTTTTCATTACAGTTTATTGTAAAATAAAAGCAGTGTTTCTAAAATTTCAAGTACTTTCAAGTAATTTCAATTTCAAGTACAAATGCTTCTATGGCACGTTACACATCAATCTTGCACTCCAAGACATAAGAAGGACGTCCAAAACTTTGTTATATAGTAGATAGTTTAATTAGATAAAGAAAAAGTTCAGTCTTGCTACAAGAGAACCTGTCCTGTGACCCATAGGTCATGTATTTCCATTACCATTTTTTTATTGCGATATGTACCTGTTTCACAAATGAACTAAACAAAACAGGAAACACACAGACTCAAAGGCCTATGACTATAGCAGGATTTAACTGAAAATGTACGTCGTGGTCTTTGTGTGCGACGGCCCTGTTCTGAATGCGTGTTGACCACAGTACCTGGCGTGTTTGAAGACATCAAGGTCACAGACAGATAAGCTCTCCTTTGATGTCGGCCTGCAGGAGGACTCAACAGGTAAGAGAAAACCTGTTTGAAAGCTGTTTTGCTTTCATCCACCTGTGTTTTCCCGCTTTCATTCCGGCTGCATCTGTCTCTCTTTGTCTGCTTCCCTTTACGTCTCTATCCCTGCACCCTATTTGATGTTTTTTTTTTTCCCTCCAGCATCTCAGTTAATGTCCCCTGTGGAGAACTGCAGGCGCCGAGCTGATTATTTCTCTGCAGTACACCCCATAGTCTTGTTGTGGTGCCCTGATACCTGGACTTCCTGTGCATTGTAATTTATGTCATCGCTCACAGTCGATGAGCAGTCACCTCTATATGACTGTATATATTTATATATATATGAAAAGATTGTTGCCATGGCGAAACCATGTGTCCAAATTCCCATCCCTCAGGCAGCCTCATTAGTAATTACTGATGACATTGTGACAGTGGAAAGTTATAGTTGAAAAGCTGTTGACAACATGTCTGCTGTGTGTGTGTGTGTGTGTGTGACTGTAGGTGAGGCCTGTTGGTGGACGATCCACCCCGCCTCCAAACAGAGATCAGAAGGAGAGAAAGTGCGGATCGGTGATGACCTCATACTCGTCAGCTTGTCCTCGGAGAGATACCTTGTAAGTTTACCGTCGGCCATTTGTTCTTTGAACAGGTGGCGGTGGAGAGCTTGAGTGTGGCTCTGTGTGTGTGTGTGTGTGTGTGTGTGTGCAGTGGTCTCCATAGGACAGCACCAACCCTGCTTCCCCTGATGTGACAAAATTTCAGATTAACCCAATCCGGTTAGCACGTACAGCACTCTCCCCCCCGTGACCTCCCTCCTGCCGGCGGCTTAGCGTTCAAAGCGCCAACGTTTCCCTACCGGATGACTCCGCGACGGCTAACAATTATATTAAGCAGCATTAGATCTGCGCTGGGAATGTCTGCTTTGCTGGATTAGGGTTTCTTTCCACTGCTGCCGGTGCCGTCTCAAACGAGACTCGGCCGTTATCGCCCTCGTCGCGTCCCCACATCCGCGCCCGCCGTTAATAGCGATTACGCTCCCATTTGCTCTTCCCAACCGACCTCTTCATCAGTGGCGATGTTAGTATTAGACCTCCCCCTGCCCTCCGAGATCAGTATCATAACGCTGCGGCGCGCTAACTCGTGTCGGCTGTGATCCATGAAGCGGTGACAGCAGCCAGACGGTCTTTATCTCCCCATGGCGACAGGGCCAGGGCCAGATGACCGGTCTCACCTCCCGGTCACCCATGTCAGCGTGGTCCGGCCGTCTGTCCCTGCAGTGGTTTGTGTGGACAGCGCCTACGGGCTGCAGAGGCACCCAGGGGACGGGGGGATGCTTGGAGCACAGCTGCCACCACATTTGTTTTTCCGGGGTCTGACACACAGAAACTGTGGAAAGTCTTTCCATCTATAAACACACACGCACACACACACACACAAGCTCAGCGTCACAGCCCCCCAGATGCAGCAAATCCCCGTACTCTCGTGGCATCTGTCAGTTTTTTTCTGGATCAGTGGCTACGGAGAGTTTTAAACTTAACTGAACTCTGCAGCGTCAACAGATTATGCCGAAGGAATGTATTTACCACATTTAATATTAGTTTATCGCCTGGAGTCAGTGTATGTCATGTTTAATGCAATCGCATTAATTACGTTGAGCTGAACCGCGCAGGTAGAATGTCTGCTTAACTCACCGCTGTGGATGCGCTCGCATAAACCAACCGCTGCATGTCATCTTTCCTTCCCTCCTGCAGCACTTATCCATCTCCAATGGCAACATCCAGGTGGATGCGTCCTTCATGCAAACCCTGTGGAACGTTCATCCCATCTGCTCCGGCAGCAACATAGAAGAAGGTAGAAACTCAGGCTTCACTCAGTGGGAGAATTAAACAGACAAAAGAATGCGTGTGCCATGACAAACTTGAGGATCCTTCCACATCCTTCCTCCTTTGTTGTCATTGTTCATTGTTCATATCAGATTTCGTCTCACTTAATGACAACTGCACAATATGTAATCACAATTTCATGCTTTTTTTAATGTACAAATTGAAGACTTCTTACTCTGTTTTTCTACCGTCGTTTTTTCAGTGTGTGTAATGTGCATGCGTATTTATTATTTATTGCCCCGCTTCCCTTTATTGATGTTCTCCCTGCTGTCTTCCCTTTGCTTTCGCAATACAAATATCCCCAGTGTGGGACTAATAAAGGAACATCTTGTCTTAGCTTATCTTGTACTTAAAAATTTAAGGAATACATGACCTTTTTTTTAAGAACTAATATAAAAGTCTGTATTGCGTGAGAACAGTAATAACAAGGTGTTCTGGATTCATATACTTGGCTAATTTGAGGAAGCTCCTTTGTACAACCGTGAGACTCGCTCATGAATAAAGTATCGTAACGTGTTGTGTGATGAATATTAAACTGTACTGTCGTCCCTCCTCCTACAATAGGCTACCTGTTGGGTGGTCACGTGATGCGGCTGTTCCACGGACATGACGAGGTCGTGGCCATCCCGGGATCGGACCAGAGCGAGGAGCAGCAGAGGTGGGGACACACGGCGGAACCTCGAGCAGACTGCAGCATCAGGACTCCCACTCTGGGTTCCCACCTCGCTCCGAATAAATGCCTCCGACCAGCGTGACACTTGGCTCTCCGGGGAGCCAAAATGGCCGCGGTGTTATTTTTGTCCACGGCGTAGCCGCCTGGTGCCAACACAGGGGAGGTGGGCCGCAGAAAAATGGCACACCGGGCTCGAAGTGGGTCGAGACAGTGGGCAAAGCCCATTCATACCCTGCCAGGTGCCGGGAGATGTGCGTTCCTCTCGGGCACAAACACACATGGTGTCTATTTTTAGCACAGGGCACAGTAGCGTGGAGGCTGGTTTAGATATTAATTTCCAGCTTAGCCTTTTCTCCTACTGTCGTCCTTGAAATCTAACAGACGGCGCAAGCTTTTTAGAGGGATGCGTGTTATTTTTTTTTCTGGGGCAGATCCAACGCTCTCCAGGCTGTCACCTGGGGAGGTGATGAGCGATTTCTTTTATCTATGGACCCAGTCACCCACATCACTGATAGACAGTGTAGCTGTGGGTTATCAGGGCGCGCACGTCTCCCTTTGAAGGATGTGACGCTGTAGTCGGGAGAGTAAATACAGCCCGCGTCTTGCTGTGTGCGTGTGTTTGTGTGTGTGTGTGTGTATTTGCGATGAACGTCCTCCCAGTGAATATCAGTTTGACAAATGAGAGTCAAGAGGTGGTGTTCTTCTGAGCCAGGATGAATGACCTTGACAGAATCAGCGGCGAGTAGACTTTGAAAGCATGGCAGACAGACCACCCACTCACGCCTCTCTGGCTTCCCCCAGGATAGTCAACTATGAGACGGGTAAAGCCGGCGCCAAGGCCAGGTCCTTGTGGAGGCTGGAGCCACTCCGGATCAGGTGGGGTCATGTCTGGTGATGATTTCTTATCTGCCTTTTTTGTCTTTTTTGTTTTTTGCCTCTTTTCTTCCTTTCTCTCGTTTTCCATCATTCACCACCTGTTTCCTTATATCTCTTGTCTTCTCCCTCCCTCTCCATCTTTTTCCCTCCTCACCTATTTGTCCTTTCCTCCCTCGGCTGCCTATGATTCACTGCTGCACTGTGGCCTCTCTGTCTCCCTCCCTCTTTCTCTTCCCCTCTCTCCCTTTCTCCTTCAAGTCTTTGATCCTGGCTATTTTACAGCCTCACAGGGATGCAGCCTTTCCCTTTTCCATTTCGCTTCCTGCGTCAAAAACGATATTTGTCACGTACGCCTGCGCCTTTGACCCTGGTTTGTTTTGAATTCCCTGCGAAGACACAAATGCATGATTAGAGCAATGTTTTGAGCTATTTGATGATTATCCCGCCACACAGCGTGCTGGATAATTAAGTGCTGGCAGCGCTGTTTAGATCAACTAATTATCAGATTTTCCAGGGCTTGTGAAATGTCTTTTTTTTTGACACTTTGTGCTGTTTGAGCGCGTGTTTTCATTCCAATGTGACCTTGACAGCTGGAGCGGCAGCCACATCCGCTGGGGTCAACCCTTCAGACTGCGGCACTTAACCACCGGCCACTACCTGGCCCTGACGGAGGACAGGGGTTTGGTGCTGCAGGACCGGGAGAGGTCGGACACCGTGGCCACCGCCTTCTGCTTCAGAGCCTCAAAGGTTAGCACAGAGATGCCGACGCAGGGGGCGGAGACGCCCGCGCTTGACTTCCTGCTGCTCTTCAAGGTGACCCGTGTCACATGGGCTCAGCTGCTCTCTTCTCTCGTTAAACACAAGACTGTAAGATCTCTAACCTCCACGAGTGAGCCACCCACTCCCCTTGAACTGGAAAATTACCATTTTCTCAAGGACAATGGAAATTATTGGAGGAGTGAAAGCTATGCCGTGGAGGTTAATTTAGCATTAGAACTTGCAGAGTCTGACTGAGGCGACCCTTTAGCCCCAATCGGTGTAATGGGTTTCTCGATGTGGTCAGCGATCGGGAGCCAATTAAGCGACTCCTTACAGTGTGGATTTAAAACATGCATTGTGGAGTCCAAGTGAAGCCATTCATCACGGAGGTCCCCGCGTCGATTACGGGGTCGCAGTTATCTCTGACGCTAATAGCAAAACAAATGCAATCATCTCGCTGTGATGAATAGAGCCATAAACAGCAGATGCAGTTGACATTTAGTCGGCGGTTGATTAAGAACAAATCTGCATGCCTGCATGTCTGAGCGTGCACATTTCATGATTGCAGCGAGCTCGTGAGTTGTCCCACTCTGACGGTTCTCTGACGTGTTCATTTCCCCCTCCCACGTCTGTCTGTGTGTGTGTGTGTGTGTGTGTGTGTGCAGGAGAAGCTGGAGCAGAGCCCCAAGCGGGACATCGAGGGCATGGGGGTGGCGGAGATTAAATACGGGGACTCTCTCTGCTTCATCATGCATGTGGCCACAGGGCTGTGGCTCTCCTACCAGGCACCTGATGTCAAATCTGCCCGTCTGGGTCCCCTCAAGAGACGGGTGAGCGGAGCATGGCGCAGACAGCCCAAGTCTTCAGCGCACAGAGAGATAGAGACAAAATGAATAAGCAAATGAGATTCCTCGGAGAGCAATTATTTTCAGGGTAATGAGTTGATTGAGTTAAGATGATTGTCTGTTAGTTGGGATCTCTAAATATAAACCGTGTCCCTTGGCTACGGGAGCGATAGAGGTGTGCGAGTGATTACAATGTGTCCTCCGTGTAAACACAGCCAGATAGCCTGTAGTGTCGGCACCTGCGTTCCAGACGTCGAGGCTTCTCTCCTCAATCGCTCCCTCCTTCCGTTTCAATTCTTTCCCCCTGTATATCGTCTCATGGAGACGTCTCACACGCCCTCTCTCTCTCTTTTTTTCTCTCTCTCTCTCTCTCTCTCTCCTCCCGCCCTCGTCAAGGCGTGTCTCCACTCTGAAGGTCACATGGACGACGGGCTGACCCTGCAGCGCTGTCAGCACGAGGAGTCACGCGCCGCGCGGATCATCCGCAACACCACGTTGTTATTTAACCGATTCATCAGGTATGCCGGATTTGTAGCACAGCACTGCTGTGACACTCGCTGACACACACACACACACACACACACACACACACACACACACACACACAGTGACTCGATGGCACAAATTGCCCAATTAAGCCAAATTGGAGTTCACATTTGTCTCGAGTCACTTTACGAGGTAATCTACAAGACGTCCTGTCACTGATACGTGCTGCATAAATGTTTCTGTGATGAAGGGAATAAGCAAAGACCAGGGTTTGTACCTGTGTCAGAAATCCTTGAAAATCATTGTTTTTGTTATGCCTCTATTTTATTGGGCTGAACAAGTGAAATGGTCATGTATTCGCCTGTTTCATTTGCCACAGTTGGAAGTTGCTGGCAAAGCTTGAAAAGTTGCTGGTAGTTGACCTCAGAAAAGGTGTGCGGGACCTCACAGGCGACACAACAAAAAGTCCACAAACTGCCCCTCATCAACGAGTCACAGACGACGCCTGAAAAGCCTCACAGACTTTCACACAGTCGGCACAAATCGTGATGTAAAGTCCCTCTGGGACTGTGAGCGCGCCCAGCGGAGAGCTACGCTCTGGGCCTGTGAGTTTTGACAAAGTGCGGTGCCAGAAGCCCCAGACAGCTCACTCAGTGGTCCAGTCATGCGTTTCCAAATAGGAAACATGGCGGTGGCGTCACGGCTACGCACGGCCAGCTGTGAAAGGGGAGGCTGCGGAGCACGTAAGCCGTTGCTTCCTTTGCTCCTGTTTGTTATCAGAGGGCCCGCTGTCCCCCGGGTCGAGCTCGGGGGAACTCATGGCGAGCGCATGTGAGTGTCTGTCAGCCCCCCCCCCACCTACACACACACACACACACACGTCTGCCTGTGACACATACATCTCCCCGCTCCCCTCCCACGCTTATGAGGGCAGCTATTTTTAGCCGGCCAGCGGAAATCAGCATTTCAGCATGGGTGAACCTGTGGGCTAAACACTGTGTTAGTCATCACAGCCTCTCCTCTAGTCTGCTCAGCCTACCAGTCTGGGCCACTCTACCAGCAGCTTCCTGCCCTTGCGATGAATGGGAGTATTTTAACTAAACGTGATCGCAAACTGCCGTCAGGTCCCAGTAAAAGCCGTGCTGATGTGCTCTGCCTGTGTCTCCCTCTCCCACCCCAGAGACCTGGATTGTCTCGGAGTTAAGAACAGGGTGCTCGTGTCGCTGCCTATCGAGGAGGTGCTCCAAACCCTCAACGACCTCATCGCCTATTTTCAGCTGCCTGACGTAGAGCTGGAGCACGAAGAGAGGCAGATCAAGCTGCGCTCGCTCAAGAACCGGCAGAATCTTTTCAAACAGGAAGTGAGTGTCATCATAAACGTCACCCAGTAACGCCGCACTCTCGTGCGTGTCAAACACCTTCACCACACGTGTACGAGGGAGCGAACCGGCCACAGACAGAGTGAGTGGAAGGCCGGAGCAATTGATTCTTTGTGTTTCGTCTGAATGCCATCGCGTATTTGGAGGCATCACATTTGAGGGCGTCAGCACTTTTTGGTGTTATAAGTTTTCCCGAGGCTGGCCCGAGTGCACTGAAGCTTTCCGCTAAGCCTCCAGGACCTAAATTGCTTTCATCAATTACGAAATGTCAGCTGCCTCACTGAGAGAGGGCCCCGCCACGTCACACGATCCGACGTCCACCACGCGGCGCTTCCTCGAGCCAACACGCGGCAGCATCGTCTTATTTACCCGCACCTCTGCGATGACGCTCTCAAAGCAGCACATCTCTTTTCCGGCCCTGATGAATTACATTCAGAAGGTCAATTTTTCACCGTCGAGAGCTGACTCATGGTTTTTCCTGGCATTATAAATCACCGCTAATTTCCATTTTGTCTCCTCGCGCCTCCCATTTAGCATATGTGATCATTAGAGATGTTTCTCCTTTGTGCAACAGAACCACAGAATGCCACGGGAGGGGACCGTAGAGCCGAGCGTGGGTTGAAGCTATTGGTCAGCTGCGTCGTCACACGTGTCGTGCTCATTATGTTGTGCACCTTTCAGGGCATGCTCACTCTGGTGTCCAACTGCATCGACCGGCTCAACGTCTACAACAGCGCCGCCCACTTTGGCGAGTGCGCGGGGTCAGAGGCCGGAGCAGCCTGGAAAGATATCCTCAACCTGCTGTACGAGCTGCTGGGTGAGAAGCTGCTGCAACACACACACACACACACACACACACACACACACAAACAAGTACAAAATGCATGTATAAATCAATCTGCCCAGGTAATCAATCACAGAGACGAGAGCTGTTGTTTGAAGATGGAGTGGCTGTGAGCGTGGTGGTGCAGTGGCGATGAAGAACTGTGCTGAGCTGGGATTTAACCAGCCGTCTTACAGATCCCTCACGGTCGAGGATTGGAGCGAGTCAGAATTGACTCATGTGGGTTCACACACACTGATACGGCGTAAATGCCTCGTCGCAAACGCTCAACGCAGCGCCGGGAAAAAGGCCTTTGTGGTGCACGGCCCGCCTCCGGTTTGTGTGATGTGCTTCCAGGGCGGCAGCCCAACGAGATCAGTCTTCGCACACCCCCGCACGCTCCAAATTTTTGGGTGTCCCCTCGTCGTCCAGATGGCTTTTTCGCTAATGGGTGCCAAAACTTCGCCTCTAGGCTGTTTTCTGTTTAGTTGATTCGCTTTACTTTGTGCTCCCACGACGCAATGTGACCAGACTCGCCTTTGCAGAATCACTTTCACCTCTCGCCCTGCGAGCATATGCTCCGTCAGACGCGAGACGTATCTCGCCGAGGCGATCTGATGGGGAAAAATAGACGTTTTCTTCGCCTCTCGCCGTCTGCCTGAAAGCCCTCTTGTTGTCTGCTGTATCTGATGAGTACAATGTTTGGCTTGGACGTCTCTTTGGCCCCTTGTGACATAAAAGATGCATTCGCAAGCAGGAAATTGCACGCAGGCTCGATCCTCCTTCCCGTCATGTCGTATTTCTGCTCCTAGAAAAGTATGCGAAGGGTGTCTTTCACCCTGCTTCGCTGAAGCCCTCCTGCCCTTCAAGTGTGTCCTTCACACTCTTATTTACACTGATTTCACCTCCAGGCTTCTATTAGTTTTCCAGCCATGTCTCTCTCTTCCTCCGTTCCCTCCTCCGCACACCTGCTCCGGCGCAGCACTAAGTGGATTTGGGATGCCTCCCTCCCTCCTTTCTTCCCTGTCTGTGCGCGTCGGGTGACCCTGTCTTTTTTTTTTTTTTTCTTCTAGGACGTATGTGGGTGTGTTTGTCTGCATTTGTTTACATCTTTTCTCCTCTCGCCTCATTCCCTTACCTTCATCACAGGCATCTTCCAAATTAATATGTATAAGCCTGTCAAAGCGGGACCTCTCTTGTCCCCTGGGTTTGGGTGCACGTATAATGCATCCACCTTTGGGTCACTATTTGTTTGAGGCTGAGGTTTGACAGTGCCCCGAAGTGGAATCCATCAAACCACTCTGAACCAAAACACTCAGTTCTTTCCTTTCCTTTTCACCCTCTCCTCATTCTTCTGCAGCGGCGTTGATCAGAGGGAACAGAAACAACTGCACCCAGTTCTCCAACAACCTGGACTGGCTGGTGAGCAAGCTGGAGAGACTGGAGTCTTCCTCAGGTACACTCATTATCATTCTCACCCATACTGAGCCTCCAGTCAAACGGCACCGTGAGATAACGTTTCCTCTGTCAAAAAGACATCACAAAACCCTTCCACTCTTTTAATGGTGCTCCCGAACGGGGGCTTGAACTACGGAGATGTAAAAAAAAAAAAAAGATTACACTTGCTTGTGTTTAAGGATTCCACACATGCAACCACTTCTCAGACCGTGTGGTAAAGAATGCAAAAGCAGGACTGCGTGTTGCCTGTTGATCCATGTGTCTCATAGACGCATGTCCTCCGCTGTGCCAATCTCTCCTGCGGATGCTAACTAATTGATGAATTTGCGGCTCCTCAGGCATCCTGGAGGTTCTGCACTGCATCTTAATCGAGAGCCCCGAGGCCCTCAACATCATCCAGAGAGGACACATCAAGTCCATCATATCGCTGCTCTACAAGCACGGGCGCAACCACAAGGTAGAGGGGCGCCGCTACGGTCAAGTGTTAATCTGGGCTTCTGTGATATTAGATAATGAGACACCCAGGCTGCAGCGTGCATGGTTGAGGTACGAGGTGAATGTTAAAGAAGGTGGTAAATAAAGATGAGAAAGAGTTCAGTGGCTGAAAAATCAAATTATTCTAAGGTAATAAAACAAAGAAATACACTATTAAAGGAACAGTTTGGCATTTCAGAAATGCACTTTGAGAAACCTGTGTCTATAATGTAAATGTGATACCTGCAGCCAGTTATCTCGGCTATAAATAATATGAAGTGTATAAAGGGGGGGGGGCTCTGCCTCTCCACAAAGGGAACAGAATTTGTCTTGCAGCACCTGTGTGGTGGTAGGGACGAGAAAACTTCCTCAAATCTCCAAAGGTTACTCCGTAACTGCTCCCAGCCAAGAAATGATCTGGCACAAAACCCAAAAAGCTGGCAAATTGGCTTTCAGACACTTTGGGTTTTGTATGGATTAAACAAATGAGATATAAAGTGACAATTAGTGACTTTTACAGGTCTTTGTAGGTCATTTTTTAGGCTTATTTGGGGAAAGCCAAACTCCCCCCCCCCCCTTCCTGTGCAGCTCTGTAAGAGTGACATCAATCTTCTCATGTGCCTCCTGGCACAAAAGCAAATGGGTGTATTTTCGAAAAATGTCAAAACACTCTTTTAAGATGCATTGTCAAATAACGCCAGCGACTTGGAAGATGTCGGGCACTTTCAGTAGAGCAAGAAAGCACACGGCGACCACTGAACGTGGCTGTTTATCTTGCGCCCAGTCATCCCCGGTTCGCTCCTCATTAGACACACCAAAATGCTTCACTGGACGCACATTCATTTCCATAACAGTTCCCCATGGGCCTGTTTGTCACTTCTTCTTCTCTTTAGCTACTAATTCATTGTGCTTACCTTCTACCGGCGTACAAACTTCCATCTTTGACAGAAAGACTCTCGGGGGTTTGGTTTCAGTGTGTCCCCATCATGAATCAATCAGTTTAACAGTGAAATGAGATCAGGAGCAGGCAATCAGCTGGCCTGGGTCATAAATCAGCCCGAGTGTGTCCTCGCTATGGAAGCAGGAGAAAGGGCCAGTGATAAAGCATGGGTACTGTCACCCTTGGCTGTGCTTCCTGGCCCATTTAATTCTTTGGCTTTGTTAAGCTAACATCAAAGGGATATTATTGGGCATGTTTTTGCCCCCAATAAGCATCTCAGAGTAATTTTGCAGGGTTGCATGGAGATAGTCCTGGACAGTGCGCAGGAGGTGAGATAATAAGTCATTTCAGGGAAGCTGTGGATTCATATCCAGGGTTTGATAAGGGAAACAATATTGTAATAATCAGTTATTGGGGAAATGTTGTGTGATTCCTCTCAATATTGTGGCTCATGTCCCCCTCCCGGTGCCTCCACTTTCTTTTTTTTTTTTTTAGATTCTGGATGTGCTCTGCTCGCTGTGTGTGTGTAATGGCGTAGCTGTGCGAACCAATCAGAACCTAATCTGTGATCACTTGCTGCCCAAGAGAGATCTGCTGCTGCAAACCCAGCTGGTCAATGATGTCCAGAGGTTAGCGAGCCATGCCAGCACCACGCCGCCTTTCTGCCTCATGCTTCTCTGATGTTCTTTATTTAAATAATCTGCATTTCATGAACACAGTTTTAAGAAATGCTGTGGTTAATTATACAAAACTGTTCCACATCCATTACCGAATGAAGTTCTGTATGTATGCTGTATAGCTTCTTATGTGTATATACCATGTATATATATATATACACACCACCTAAAAACTCAAAATCAGTTTAAATGCCAATCAAGCAGTAAGGGAACGCTCCATCCTCCATTTTCTCCCAGTAGGAGAGAAAGTTTCTTTCCTCTCTTTCAGTTCAGTCCCATCTTTCTTCTTCTCGACACTCTGTTGTCCTCTTGACTTGTGCCTACATTTCATCGTAGCCGTCACGATCCCTCATTTTTATTTTCTCGTATTTGTTGTCTCTGATAGTCTGACCCAAACAGCAGTGTAACACACTGTGTGACATACACAGAAGAATGGATGTTCAACTAGACCTTGTGCCAGGTGGCGAAAATACATTTTTATGTTTCCTCTGACCAAAACAACATAGAGTAGATAACTTCCATGGAAGTTGTGCTGACTGTCACCTCTAGGTAATACAGTATGGATACCATTACCTCATTCTCTTCAGAAAATGTAAACCATCCTTTTAAATCTCCATCTATCTCTTATTATCCGTCATCTTGTACTCTTTGTACAATGGAAAGAAGTATTGGGGGAGAGGGTGAGATAATTTTAACTCAACTTTTATCTCACAAATCTCTTTGGCTCATTTTCTTGACACCAGGGAAATGATCTGCTTTGCGCTGACTTGTTTCAAGATATCGACACATTTTAGGGGCTTCCTGGACTGAATATATTAGAGGCAAATTGGAACGTCCTGTCCTTAGGGCTGACTATTCCATTAGTTTTAAGAATTAGAGTAACGTATCACAATTGGATATTAGAATATCTTAGAATATGCAGCTTCCTCTGAGGGATGACTAATGATTTCATGTCTGACTTTATTGCCAGTATGAGGCCGAACATCTTCCTGGGGGTGAGCGAGGGCTCGGCCCAGTATAAGAAGTGGTACTATGAGCTGATGATCGACCAGGTGGACCACTTTGTGACCAGCGAGCCGTCCCACCTGAGGGTGGGCTGGGCCAACACCAAAGGCTACGCCCCCTACCCTGGGGGAGGAGAAGGCTGGGGAGGCAACGGCATCGGAGACGACCTCTACTCGTTTGGCTTTGATGGACTCCACCTCTGGTCAGGTGAGGGGGCGGAAGAAAATCCCGAGCGTGCTTTTCTTGCTCTTGTAAAAAACGATCTAAGGTATTAAAGATGAGCGGTAACCCTGGGCTAGAGCCAGGTTGTGTCTAGACAGAGCTAGTTCCCCACAGGGACGATCTCTTTGCCCAGAGTGTGTGTAACTGTGTGCATTTCTGTGTTCAGTCCTGTGTGTGTGTGAGTGAGAGAGAGAGAGAGAGTTGCGATCCGTGCCAGCATCACTCACTGGGTCACATTTCACATAACTGAGTGTTTGCGTCTGCGTGTCCCACACAGGCCGCGTCCCGCGGGCGGTGGCGTCCATGAACCAGCACATCCTGACCTCGGAGGATGTGGTGAGCTGCTGTCTGGACCTGGGCGCTCCCAGCATCTCTTTCAGGATCAACGGGCAGCCGGTGCAGGGCATGTTTGAAAATTTCAACACAGACGGGCTCTTCTTCCCCGTGGTCAGCTTCTCCGCAGGGGTCAAGTGAGTGTTTATTTGCGTCTCAGACAAACAGGCTCCCTGAAATTCCCGGGCAATGACTACACCATGCAGAAGCCCAGGCTCATCGGAGGAGGAGGAGGAGGAGGAGGAGGAGGAGATTTTAAGCCAAAAGGAATGAGCAGCCAATATGTGAACACAAACACAACACACCTGCACTCACACGCATACTCTGCCTGCATGAAATCCATCTAATCCACGCCCTCCTTCTGGTCCGGATTCATTACTACTCAAGCCCTGAGATTGGACACAGGTAAAATAAGCAGGCCTTGTACTTCTCCTCTGTTGCCATGGCAACGGCAGATAGTGTGATTGACAGGACTTCAAAATGGAATTTCAGGCTTCGGCAGTTTTTCCACGATTCCATGAGCGACTTTGACACTGTGGGAGCAAAACAGCATTTTGCATTACCAGCTTTTGCTCTTGGAAAAAGCCATGGAAAGACGTCGAGAGGAGAGGAGAAAGAGTTTTATTTGGATTTGCGTCCGAGGCACGTGAATGAAGGTGGATTTAATCCGCCCGGCTGCCACATGAGAATGAATTCTTGAAATGTAATACCAGAGGCGACGGTCTTTGTTCCCATGGAAGGGAGAGTTGTGTGTGATTCAGCAGATTGTGTGGAGTGCGGGTAAAAGCAACATGTCGTTTGAAGATGCTGAAGTAAATGTCCCGAGTGTTCAGCTGTAGCGGCTCCGTGAGGCTGTATTTAGGCATAGTGATTCATAGAGACGAAAGCTAACGTCATCACACCGACATGCACAATATGAGACTAACATCAGCACTATAATTCTTTCCACCCAGTCTACCCAAAATATGTCAGATTACTGTATTTCATGAACATTAATTGTACATGCTCTATAAAATCTGTAAAAGGCCTGTCACCTCTTTGTGATTTGCTCAGTCAACTTCCAGTGGTCCAGCGGTCTGCCTGATCCTGCATCTTGTCTGTCTCGTGTTGGAGCTCGTGCTCGAAACTGACCCAGTGAACACGATGTGAACATCTCCACGGATTTAGACGCGGATGACAGCCTCGCGCCTGTTCACTCCTCAATAATTGAGGGCTGCAGCCAGAATGGGCTTGATTGCGTCACCGCTACTACTTGAGTAGCTATTTTTGGGCGTCCTCAGGAGAGGCTCTTTACTGTGACGGCCCAAGATGTGTGTTTTTTCTTTTTCTTTCTTTTTTTTCTTTCAGTCTCCGAGTGTGGGTTTTCACTATTGGATTAAGAGCTGGAAAGGATTTAAGAGGGGAAAATGTGGTTAAATTTAGCTGCACACTTGGTTTTCTCTTCACCTGCTGCATAATTCATCAAAAGCTGTCTGATTTCCACTTACGCACACTTACACGCGTTTTTACCCTCGCCAGTCAACTATTTTCGAGTGATGCGCATTTCGTCTCTCTCCGCTCAGGGTTCGTTTCCTGTTGGGTGGTCGTCACGGCGACTTCAAGTTCCTGCCTCCGTCGAGTTACGCCCCGTGCTGCGAGGCCCTGCTGCCCAAAGAGAAGATGAAGGTGGAGCCGGTGAAGGAGTACAAGCGGGACGTGGACGGAGTGCGAGATCTGCTGGGCACGCCGCAGTTCTTGTCGCAGGCCTCCTTCATCCCCACGCCTGTAGAGACCGGCCAGGTACGCTAACTGACTGCGCGGGGGGTGGCAAGTGAGTGTGGCAGTGTCCTGAGACAGTCACGTTCAACCCTCTCCCACCGTTCATGCTGTCCTCAGGTTGTAATGCCGCCTCATTTAGAGAAGGTTCGAGACAGGCTGGCCGAGAACATCCACGAACTGTGGGGCATGAATAAAATCGAGCTGGGCTGGTCGTATGGCAAGGTGAGGAAAACCAAGAGAACATTTCTTTTTTTATGGCAGAATCATCACTCTGGAGCAAAAAAAAGATATTTGAAGCAGTCCATACATTTTGCCATGGTTGTTGAGAGATGAGCATCACGATTACACGTTTTCTTAATGAGTTTGAGTTTAAGACTGGCTTGAAATGCATTCCTTGTTAGCAGTGTTAGGACTGAGTCATCAAAAGTCTGTACGTCATCTTGCTTTCTCTTTTATAATTTGCGGTTCACACCAAAAAAAGAGGGTAAGTGGAATGAACACTTTCATTTTCCATGTTTGAAGCTTTTCCTTCCATTCATCCAGATCCTCATTTCCAGTCTGTTTTGTAGGTAGCGGAGTCATCATGTCTGTGTCTTAGTCTTAGTATTGTTTCACCAAAGGGCGGAGCAGGGTGTTTTGGCAATTTCACTGCAGCAATAAACCAAGAATGTCAAGTCCTCGATTTGAATTGTTAGCATTTTGTTTCACCTCTCATAAAAGACATTTCGTGACACACATATCTAGTTTTTCATACAGCTAGTTTTAGTTTTGGGGGGTAGGGTGCTTGTTCCTGAGCATCATAAAATTGTTAAGCACTTCTCTCTCAGCTTAACTCCGTCTAGTGGAGTTAACCATTAAAAATTGGGACAGCTTGCCTCCGGTCAAAGTTCAAAAGCACATCCAGGCTAACATCTCGGGAGGGATTAGCGTTAGTAAGTGAGCTTTGGAGGTGCAGATTGGGGTGTTCTGGAGAGCCAGGACAGCTGTTTCTCTTTGCCTCTTGTAATCATGCTAAGATACAGTAATCTTCCTCTTGAGAAAACAGTCAGCAATGTTTCCCCTATCAGTTAAGAGAGCTAGAGCCATAGTTCAAATCTGCAGTTATTACTTTAAGTTTGTTAGGGTTGACATGTGTGAACACAGAGGTGGCCCACTATGCATTTTGAATGATTCAACTTTCAATGTCTTAGTTTAAACATGTCTGATGTCCAAGAGACTGAATCTGGTTTATTGTTCATTAACCAAAAGATATCGCCAAAATGACCTGTTTTGCCCTTTAGGAAGAGATGACAACACAATCGAGCTCTTATGTCTATAATACAAACACCACTTTGTCATAAATACCACCAGCTTTAATACAGGCCTCACACTTTCTCACTCCTCCACAAAAAATGTAACTGAACTGTCTGTGTTTCCTGACACTCCGGGAGTCAGAGGCTTTGGCTCAGTTTGTCCACTCGTGGCGAAACAGGTTTTCTCTCACTGTGATGAATTACAGCAGCCGTCACAGTACATGCCTTACAGCACAAGCAGGGGGCTGTTTGTTTTTGAGCCCTGGCTGCATAAAAATACCTTCGTTATTATTGTTCAAGCCACAAGTCTAATTCTGCAAAAGGAAGAATTGCCCGACTGTCAATTTCCCTTTGAGTTCTTGTACTATTCACAAAAGAGCTGGCTGGTGTTCATTGGACCTACACACACACACACACACACACACACACACACACACACACACACACACACACACACACACAGCTGCATATCTGTACATAGCCCTGCATGTTTTCTTGGTAAACATCCGCCATTGCCATGCCGCCTCCTCTGAGCAGCGTTGCCAAAGGGATTATTTGGCACGAGGTGCAGCCTCATGGGAGGCCGCGCTCCTCGCACTCGGTTGCACCTTATTATCTCCCCCAAGAAAACATGCTCCCTCGTTCCTCTGTCATAACATGATCACTAGAGTAGTCTTACCACTGCAACCAGTAATGGCCTGTATTTAAACCACACCCCCCTCTCCTTGTCGGTCCACAATGACACTGACTTACAAGGCTGTCTCATATGCATATATGTACATATGTTTATATTTAGTAAACCTTCCGTGCATAGAAGGAAATGCTCACTGTGAACCAGTGTTGCAGGTAACAAAGGAGAGTTGAAAATTGTCCCTCTGTGGCTGTTCTTTCTCACAGATAAGGGATGATAATAAGCGACAGCATCCATGCCTGGTGGATTTCTCTAAGCTGCCAGAGACTGAAAAGAACTACAACCTGCAGATGTCAACAGAAACTCTGAAGTATGTTGAACCTTATGGATCTCTTTTCCCCACAGTGGTAGTGTTTCCTAAATAGAGTGGGTGTTGTACAAAGTCACAGAAAGACACTGACGGATGCATTCGATGGAAAACTGACAAGAATACGACTTTTGATTGAAACTGAAACGCTTTTTTTAGTTTTGTTAGTTCCAGGTCCATTGCTATTTTCATGCATCATACTGTATATTAATGCATAGAAAGGATTAATCAGTAACATGGTTTCAATTGCATGCACACTTAGTTCAAACATATAGTTGCACAGCTTATGATTAATATGATTTTGTGTATCAAAACCAGATCAAATAAACAGTTTATCATGCTCTATGTCGGTATCTTTTTTCCTTTGAATTAATCGAAGCTCTGTTTTGTGTATACTGCATATCAAGTATTATAGTCACGTCAAAAGAAATTATTAGCAGTCAGCTGCAGTTTGGATGAATGTGCAGTAGTTCATTAGGGATCACAATAAATGATCTATAATATAATAAATCCATATGTGACCCTTATTTTGGCACATTGCTTAACAAAAGGAGAGTTCTCTTGGTCCTGTTCCACTTGTCAGCACTCTGTGTGTAGTTCTCATTGTAAAGCTCCCAGTGAGACTCATTACTACTGTTTTATATTAATGCCCCTCCCGTGCTAAAGGAGAACTTTAAGGTTGTTATTAGTCTTCATCTGTGGCAGGGGCAGCCACGTCTAGGTGACACTGACAGGTTCCTGAGTGACATCAAACTCATTTTTTGTGTCACTTTGTCCTCTCACAAGTTGTGAAAAAAGATTTGTCAAAAGCTTTTCACACCCCATGTGGTGCTCTGGGTTTTCTTTGCTCCCCTTTTCTCTCCTGACAGATGAGGACATGCTCAATTGAACCCATCATTGCCCCACTTGACCAATCCCATCCCCCTCTATTGCCACTTTTGGATCTTCATGTACAGCCAAGGTGTGGATCGACCACAATGTGCAGACAAGCTTCGTCCTCTCACTTTTCTTTTTGTCCTCACAGGACCCTGTTGGCGTTGGCCTGTCGTGTTGTTCAAGTCAACCCTAATGCTGAGAGCTCCCTCAAAAAGATTAAACTCCCTAAGAAGTAAGTGCACATGCTCACATTTAGTGTGCAATTTTTTTTCATTATTATTTCAAACTTGCATATCTAAATGCTGCCAGGCTCAGAAAGCTGTCTGTAGTTAATGACTGTGTCTGTGTCAGTGATTAATAACAGACAGTAAATTTAATTTTAGCCCTCAACTAAAAGATATATGTTATACATTAGCACTCTCTATAATGGAAGCAAAGAAATGGTAAATCAAATTTTTTATTAACTCAGTCCATGATCATGAGAAACTCTTGGGGTAAGTCTATGTGCGGCCCTAAAGATTTACGTCGGACTATAAATGTGGGTGGAAGAGTCGTGGTGGATTCACCCTTTATTACTTTTGGGGGAAAACGTGTTTGGTTTTTCTTATGGTTCTCTCTTCCGTAGCTACATGATGTCCAATGGTTATAAGCCGTCTCCTCTGGACCTGTCCGACATCAAGCTGACTCCAGGACAGGAGCTGCTGGTGGACAAACTGGCAGAAAATGCACATAATGTGTGGGCCAAGGACCGCATCAAACAGGGATGGACCTATGGCATTCAGCAGGTACCATGGATGTATTATTTTTCTGGAATAAATCCATTAAAAGCATAGGAAAGAAAGAGAGAGGATTTTCTGATGCTGCTTGCTCTGTTGCAATATCTTTTGTATGGTTGTTCTCCTCTTCGTGGTTCTCTAATTAGGCTTTTGTACAGTCTACCTTGCTTTAGATGGTTTGTATAACCTGTGTGGTGGAAATCTCTAATAACAGGGGTGAGAACAAGAAGACAAAAGCATGACAGTCATGTTGTGATCATATTGCAAAAAGAAACATCTCCTGACATTTAAATGATATACAATTCAATGAAATTTCTGCTCACTTCTACCTGTTTCCTCCTCATGCCTCAGTGCCATACAGTTGGGCCTCTTGCCCTTTCCCTCACCCTTACGAGTGTTAGGTCAGAAGGTTTCTACAAGTCATACAGAGCTGTTTTCCTTCCAACAGTAGTTCCTATTTTCCTTCATACACAGATTTCATATCCTTATCTTACAAAGTGACAATTTTGTTTCTTTCTAAGTCATACACAGGGCAACAATCTTATTTCTCTTGATGCATGCAGTATTCTTATCATTGTTACTAATGTGTAAATTTTCCATCACACCTGACATTTACAGGCTGTGTTATTATTGAATATGTAAGATATGGTGCGGTAAAAGGCCGCACGCCACAGAACATACTGTGCAGAACATCTTCATCAGCTGAAGGAACAAGTGCTGCAGTAATAGCACACTCGCTAACTGCTTGGTCTCATTGTTCGTGGAATGAGGTGCTATTTCCATGAAACTGGATCAAATAGACTCTCTTGAAATCACATTGTCCATAATGTGATTAATCTTGTAAATTATTCTCATGGAGTGTGATGATATTAGCAACATTTTGTAGGTTTGGTTTCAGTAAAAAAGCAATTATGTTCTCAGATGTACAATATAGACAGAGCAAAGGGTTTTCGATACACTGGGAAACATTCCTAATAAACCCCAGTTTTATGGATTTTAATATGAGACCTTTGATCAAAGCTGCTGCTAGAGACCAAACAAACAAGCCGTGATCTTCATAACCAGCACAAGATTTCAAATGAATCCCTGCAAATCTGCCTAAGTGGTATTAATATGATACTTCCATGGTTGTGCCCCAGGGGAAATACTGCTATGGGAAATGGCACAGAAAAGATAGAGGAAGTGATGTGCAGCAGCTGCCCAATGGCAATAAATGGCCAATTAACTTCTCAATTACAGGCATCGACTGCACAGTTGCAGCAAACAGTTTGTTCCCTTAAGCCAGTACATGGGAAAAAAAATGCATTTTTCTGCGACTGTATCTGTTCCCCGCAGGATCTGAAGAGCAAACGCAACCCTCGCCTGGTTCCCTACGTTCTGCTGGACGAGCGCACAAAGAAGTCCAACAGAGACAGCCTGCGGGAGGCTATACGCACTCTCATTGGCTACGGTTACAACATTGAGCCCTCGGACCAGGAAGGCGGTGGGTTACGTAATTCATTTCCTCATTTGTTGCTGAGGAAAATCTGATGCTTCCTCATACTGAAGCCGTGGCTTCCCCTCCTCCACTCTCACCAGGACAAGTGGTGGAGCGGCTCAGCATCGATAAGGTCCGCTTCTTCAGAGTGGAGAGGACGTACGCAGTGAAGACCGGGAAGTGGTACTTTGAGTTTGAGGCTGTGACAGGAGGAGACATGAGGGTGGGCTGGGCCAGACCTGGATGTAAACCAGATGTGGAGCTTGGCACAGATGAGCTCGCTTTTGTCTTCGATGGGCACAGGGTGAGCAGTCAGACAGATTGAGATCGAGCTCGAAATAATCATTCACATTGTGTGGTGCGGCTCATGTTGATATCAACATGAAACAAGCCGTGATGAAGGTGACCCAGAATGAAAAATCATCTTCATCCTGGCTTTGATGAATAACAAAAAGTCATTTCCTGGCCAAAGATGCACAGCAGGTCCAAGAACCCCATTACGTCCTCAATCATCTGTAATTTCCTGAAATGGTGTTTGAAATGGGGGGCGAATCTGAATAGTAACATAATGAAACTCAAACCATGTCAACCCCATGCATGTTCCCACCTTTGTTCAGGTACACAAGAAAAAAAATGCACAAATGTGGCAGTGTGGTGAAGTTTCTGATGAAATGGCAGTATATGTGCTCCTGGTTCTCTGGGAATGTCTGATAAACGACTGGATGTATGTGTGCCGCATAAGTTTATCGCTTCTGCTGTTTCGTAAGAAATGTTTAGTCACACGGTCATTTTGGGAGTGGCAGGCAAGACTGCATCAGTCTGAGGCCTGTGTGGGGATGCCAGATAAGCATGAAGTGGATCTGTGGAGAAATGGACTGTAATATTCCCCACGCTAAAATAGCACTGTAAAACGGCCTGTAAAATAGCATCTGGGACATTTCTGATGAAACCAGTGTTCCATAGTTTCCACATTAACACCGGAGAACAAGAATTAATAGCCATCTAACCATTCTAGTTGACTCTTAAAATGTTTCTAATGGAGCATGAAAATATTTTTCTCTGTGGGTCGCTGAAATACAGTTATTTCTGGAAACAGATGAGTGAAAACGGGATTCTTTGAAAGAAAAAAATTGAAGTCAAGATTAAATCTGAGGTTAAATGTTCAAGTCGGCTGTGTTATAATCTTACTCTGAGTACTTCCCATGTCTACAGGGTCACTGTCTGAACATGGGCAGCCGTTTGTTCGGGCGGTGCTGGCACGCCGGGGACGTTGTCGGCTGTATGATCAACATGGAGGACAAGTCCATGATCTTCACCCTCAACGGAGAGATCCTCATCACCACCAAGGGCTCGGAGCTCTGCTTCACCGACTTTGAAACCGAGGATGGTGAGGATGTGTGCTCTAGCAGAGCCAGCTGTGGAGGCTCGAGGTCAGGAATGTCATCTTTTTAACAGAGTTTACACATGAGGAGCAAAGCACCTTAACCTAGGGAGGGTGATCGCACTCTGGACATAAGTGGAAAATAAGTGGCTCCCTGTAAAGAAATCACCCTGATTTAATGTGACACTTGTGAACTGCCTTTTTGCCTTCTGCATTGATTTCCCCGTCTCCTCCTCCTCCTCTTGTACATGTTCTTGGAGGCTTTTCAATCCCCCTCTGCCTGACTCTCTTCCCTCTCCACCCTTCAGGGTTTATCCCTGTCTGCAGCCTCGGCCTGGCTCAGGTGGGGCGCATGAATCTGGGGAAGGACGCCAGCACCTTCAAGTACTACACCATGTGCGGCCTTCAGGAGGGCTTTGAGCCCTTTGCCGTCAACATGAACCGAGAGGTCACCATGTGGTTCAGCAAGCGTCTGCCCACTTTTGTCAACGTGCCAAAGGACCACAACCACATCGCAGTAAGAACAAAGGCTGCGAGTCGCTTGTTGACAAGAATATAATTCAGAATCCATCATTACATCTTTTTATCACACTCCTATCTGCAGGTAACCAGGATTGATGGCACCATCGACAGTCCTCCGTGTCTCAAAGTCACCCACAAGACATTTGGTACCCAGAACAGCAACGCTGACATGGTGTTTTGTCGACTCAGCATGCCCGTAGAGTTCCACTCAGTCTTCAAGACCAGTCCTGTTGTAGACATGAATGGAATTCACGAAGACGACACACTTAAAGTCAAACACAGGT
The DNA here is from genome assembly GCA_029224185.1 of Karalla daura. NCBI lineage: Eukaryota > Metazoa > Chordata > Actinopteri > Chaetodontiformes > Leiognathidae > Karalla > Karalla daura. The sequence goes on from CM055199.1 coordinate 9,855,172, forward strand.
ACCCTGCCAAACTGTAAAATAGCCTCCAGTCCTGCTGACCCACTAAATTACTGCCTTTCATCTCACCGAGTTGGTTATTTTGTTTCAGTCATTATAACAAGTGTATCAAGTAAGGATGATGCATTTAAGCTAAAGACAGTGATAACTTGGGGACCAGCTGGGTGTCTCAACATGTGTCCTTTTTATTGAGGAAGATGCCATTTTAGGCATCACACAGATGTTATAATACTTAATACATACTCTGAATAGACTTGAACAGTGCGAGGCCACTCAGAAATAATACCTGTGAAATGTACTTTTTGGTAGGTACCCACTGAGATCTGTGAGGCACAGTGATGAGAGCAGACGAGTGGACTACAGCAGCATCACAACGGTATACATTTTCAGTTTCCTTGTTTCTCCACTGAGAAAGATTTACTCTCACCACCCGCATCGATGGCTAACTCTTGTGTGTGTATTTGCAGTACTACCACTCTGTCAGGGTCTTTGCTGGTCAGGACCCCTCCGGTGTGTGGGTTGGTTGGGTGACCCCCGACTACCATTACTACAGCAACAACTTCAACCTCAGTAAAAACCGCACGGTCACCGTAACCCTGGGGGACGAGCGAGGACGGGTCCATGAGAGGTGAGAGCAGATTTAGCCTTTTTCCTCTTTGGTCGAACCCTCGCCCCGGCTAACTCCGGAGCGCACAATAGTTTTGAATTATCCTGTCTGAAAAACGCTGCGTGTCGGAACGAGATGACTAACTGACGCTCGTGCCCTGACAGCGTGAAGAGGAGTAACTGCTACATGGTGTGGGGCGGCGACGTGACGAACGCCGCCCACACGGCGAGCCGCACCAACGTGGACCTGGAGATTGGCTGTCTGATAGACCTGGCCACCGGCCTGGTGACGTTTACTGTCAACGGCAAGGAGATCTCCACCGCCTACCAGGTGCTCAGCTCGTGCTGTATGTTGCACAAGCTGATGGAGTAAAGCAGAGAAAAGTCCAGCTGCATTTTATATTGTTTTCTATTAAGCACACACTGGGTCCCAGTATGTGAATAACCATACATCCTGATGCAACCATCCATCTTAAATATATTTTGGGTCCTTTCCAGTCTTTGCTTCCAGTCTTTCCAGTCTTTGCATCCATCTATCCATGAGTCATCGTCTAAATGTCCATCCGCTCGTCTTCCCATCACTCTACAGTTTATCTAGTTGACCTTGGGTCGAACTGTTCTTCTGTCTTTGCATATTTTCTGCATTGAGGGTTTCAGACTTCCGACTAAAACTCTCCAGATGTACTCTGAAAACTAAATCTGAGAGAACCTTTTTGCAGGGTTTAATCTTCTTATGTTCTCTCTCACTTAAACTCTATGAAGCTTCAGCCACGCGCTGACTCATCCTGCCAGCCGCCACTCTCGAACGATCATGCATACACACACACCGAGAGCTGGAGGTTCATGATGCACCATTAAGCTGCTTTCTGCAAGTCATGTTTTCCCTGCTGCTCCTCAAGCTTCCGATGAGTACTTCCTGTTGGGATGAGTCATCCTCTTACTGCTCTTCTCTCTGTTTGTAGGTGGAACCAAACACCAAGCTTTTCCCTGCTGTGTTTGTGCGACCTACCAGCCCGAACCTCTTCCAGTTTGAACTGGCTAAAATAAAGGTATTTACTCTATTCCAATAACCTTGCATAGGGTGAAGGGTGTAGCATAATATTTTTAAAAATGTCCAAAATCCTCAGGATTTTTTTCACCACTCCATCCATTTTTGTCTATTTTCTCCAGAACTCCATGCCTCTATCATCTGCCATCTTCAAGAGTGAGCACAAGAACCCGGTGCCCCAGTGTCCGCCCCGTCTGGACGTGCAGACCATCAATGCGGTGCTGTGGAGCCGCATGCCCAACACTTTCCTCAAAGTGGAAACAGCCAGGGTCAGTGAGAGGCACGGCTGGGTGGTGCAGTGTGTGGAGCCCCTGCAGATGCTGGCCGTGCACATACCTGAAGAGAACAGGTAGAGCTGGCAACACACTTACATCATCTATCACCTACGCTTTGTCTGGTATTCATTCATCCATTATGCGACCCGATTTGTACCTTTGTACACACACACACACAGACACACAGCATTCACTCTCACATTCACACCAAGGGGGCAGTTTAGAAAACATGCATGTTTTTGGACCGTTGGAAGTGCACCAGTATCTGGACTGCTAACCGTGTCCCAGCTTTGCCTGTTGTGATATTTTTAATTTTAAAATCAACGTTGACTTTTAAAGGAGCTCAGCTTTCTTGCAGGGTTGAGAAGATTGATAGTTCACACTCCGATTAGCTCAGTTTAGCACTGTTTAACTGAATTGGTATTATTCTTTGCTGGTGTATTTTTTGGCTATTACAGTGCTACCCAGCTGTTGCATTGAACTCGCTGTTGTGTGGTGCTAGCTGCTGTGTGATGCTATCTGTTGCAAAGAGAACTGTTGTGTCGTGCTAGCTGTTGCACCAAGCTGCTAGCCCCGTGGGCCTCATACAAAGATGAGCTAGGCTTATTATGGTTTACAGGACAGTATCTGCAAACTTAATGTGTAGATTGTGTACACATGTACATAAGAGGACCTTCAATTTTATTATCTCTCAGCGAGAAAGCAAGGAAATAAGATTGTATCCTAAAATGTTTAGTATTTGTAGCTCACTTGACACTGCTCCACACAATCTCTTTATTGCTATTATAAAACCTACATAGTAAAACGTCAAGGTAGTGAAGGAGGTCAAACTGTCCAACAGCAACCTTTATTACATCTGATTCTGTGTGGTTAATAACACCTGTCTGGCCTTTTAAAGCGCTATTTACTGCTCACTACTTCTCAAAGGTGTGTGGACATCATGGAGCTGTCGGAGCAGGAGGAGCTGAGGATGTTCCACTACCACACGCTGAAGCTCTACTGCGCCCTCTGTGCTCTGGGCAACACCCGCGTGGCCCACGCCCTCTGCAGCCACCTGGACCAGTCGCAGCTTCTCTACACCATCGACAACCAGTACCTCTCGGGCATGTTGCGCGAAGGCTTCTACAACGTCCTGATCAGCACCCACCTGGAGACCGCCAAAGAGGCGCGCCTCATGATGAAGGACGAGTTCATCATCCCCGTCACGGCAGAGACACGCTCCATCCGCCTCTTCTCAGACGCTTCCAAAAAGCACCTCCCGCCCGGTGTGGGCCTCAGCACCTCGCTCAAGCCGCGCCTGAACTTTGGCCCGCCCTGTTTCATCAGCACCAAGCGGGAGCACCTCTACAGCCCTCAGATCCCCCTGGATGTGCTGAAGGAGAAAGCGATTACAATGCTGACAGAGGCCGTTCAAGGTGGAGGGCACCACATTAGGGATCCGGTGGGGGGTGGCGTAGAGTACCAGTTTGTGCCGATCTTGAAACTCATCAGCACCCTGCTGACCATGGGGGTGTTGGGCAGTGAGGACGTCCGGCAGATTTTACTGCTCATCGACCCCAATGTTTTCAGAGAGACACGTGACGAGGGATCAGTCGGGGCCACGGACAAGGAGGGAGTCACCGGGGCGGAGGAGAAGGCGGTGGAGGCTGGCGAGGAGGAGGCAGCTAAAGAGGCCAAGCAGCCTCTGAAAGGACTGCTAGAGAAGAGGCTCCCGGAGCCCGTCAAGCTACAGGTAAGACATGAGCCTGTGGAGGTAAATCACCAAAACATGTAAAAACCAATGAACATCCTCATCTACAAGGGCCAATTCATTCCTGAAGACCAACACAGCTGCACGCTCAATCACATGCTCCATAACTGCTCCGCTGTTATAGACCCATTCTGAAGTCAGTCAGACATGAAATGGCTCTGTCTCAAATTGAACAAATTATCCCGCGTGTAAAAACGTCTCTTTAATAAGCGGGATGATGCGAAGACAGAAGGCAGTTTGTACGTCTTCCTGGCATGCTCGCTCGCAACAGCTGCGTGGAGGAGATGATGCAACAGCGTTTGTTGTCGGTCTCCTCCCCTTGTCTGCTCCCCAGATGTGCGAGCTGCTTCACTACTTCTGCGACTGCGAGCTGAAGCACCGCATCGAGGCCATCGTGTCCTTCTCCGACAGCTTCGTCTCCAAGCTGCAGTTCAACCAGAAGTTCCGCTACAACGAGCTGATGCTGGCCCTCAACATGTCTGCCGCGGTCACCGCCAAGAAGACAAAAGAGTTCAGATCGCCCCCGCAAGAGCAGGTGAGATGAGCAGGAATCTATCTGCACCTCAGGCCTGACCTCAATCTTCTTCTCCATCTCAAATGCCTCTAGGGTACCACACAACAATAAGAGGTTACTACTATAATGTTACTACCATGACACTGTTACCTTATGCAGTACATCATATGGTATACAGGATCAAAATCAACACTAAACATGTTATCATCGATGTTTGTTCTTGGGTGCTACTTTCTCTTCTAAATGGCAGCTTATCAAGGGGAAACTGCCTGGAAACTTGCCTTGGAGTTATGAATGATCATATATGTTGAGGTCCTTTATAATGCCTATTAAAGAGCAACTTTGATTATTATCAACTAAGTTAGGGTAAATATGTGTACCTCAGGATAAAGTTTCATTATCATAGCAGTTTTAATACTATACTCAGTAGTAATTGATTGCACCCAGGAATATCCACAAAGCTGCCCACTGGAGCGTTTGGCACAGGAAACGCTTGAACCATCCAAAGTAAGTGGGCCTGCAGCCTCCGATAGCCAAATAGACAAAACCACTTCTCTGGTGATCCAGCTTCACCGTCTGTCACTGCAGTGGCAGTTTCACCACAATTTGCACCTCCGTTCATGTGATCCCGGCAGCTCTCACACCTCGTGACCTCATTGATGTTCATGTGACGTAGAGGTGGCAGTCAGCCGCAGAGGGTAAAAGCCACGAGTCGCGCATCAGCTAGATCTGATTATTCTTCCGGACCAAGCGTGAATCCATAATATCTGACCACAGAGAAACAATGCAGGCTGACTGCTTCAAATGATGCATGTAACTAGATAACTCAGGGGAGGGATGTTACGTAACTTATGTAATTTTTTTTCAGCTACATGGACGATTTCTCCCTCTGCCCAAAAAAATCCCAGAGTACTCAAAGTAGAGTGTGTGAGTGTGTGTGTGTGTGTGTGTGTGCTGAACAAAGCCTCAAGGGGAATTCATTTTTCTTGTCTGTGGTGCCAGTGCTCCAGTGAGAGTCTACACACACGCACGCACGCACGCACACACACACACACACACACACACACACACACACACGCACACACACACACACACACACACGCAAACACGGGCTATGTGTGTGTATCCCTTTAGGGTCACAGCTGGAGATAGGGTTCAACACTTCACAGCTACTTTAATGACTTGTCATGGTGTCCTTCACTCTGTGAGTGCAGAGGGAGAATGAGCCAATTAAGCATTTTTTCCCCCACTGTGAATCCTACAGCCGGCTCACATCATGTCCAGATTGCTTTTGAAACTAAGCAGGCGAGAGTCAGCCAGCCCTCTTCTTTGCATGTAAGCATCTGCTTTCATGTGTCCGTCCTTCAGATCAACATGCTGCTGACCTTCAGCACGGGCGAGGACTGTCCGTGTCCCACGGACATCCAGGAGGAGCTGTACGATTTTCACAACCAGCTGCAGCTCCACTGTGGTGAGACGCCCCGCTGCTTTATGTGTCATTAAATTTTCATCTCTGTATTTATTGTCGTGCATTCATCTTATACTATTTAATGATGATGTTACTGTTGCAGAGCATCAGATTTACTTTACAAAGGCGTATTGATTGAAAGTTGAGAAAAGTGGGAGAAAAATCAAGCGTTTTGGATTGGAAAATGTAGACAAGACATAGTTATTGTGTCATTTTTGTTTACTGCTTGAGTTTGTGCCAACATCAGCTATAAAGTACCAGTGCTTCTTCTAACAAATGCTCTCTGATTCTCTGCTGCATCTCTCTCTGAGAGAGAGGAGTTACAGCTCGGTGCCTCTTAGATTGCCCTGACATCTTGATGTTTTGATAAATAATTGAATTGCCCAACCCACTGTGGTACAACAGACCTAATGGCAGCTTAAGCAGAGCGCCAGCCTGTCATGGCACCCGGAGAGTGTCTGCAAATTGCAAAGAAATGGAGATTCTGTTCATCCTATAGTTCGCATTATGCACCAGACGTGTGTGCTAACCCCCCAGGACGCCATGCCTGGCAGAGGTATTGCTTTAATATGCATTTGCTCGCCGTGCATTTCGTGTGCCTTGCTGTTTGTGCCACGCAGGAATCCCAATGGAGGAAGACGAAGACGAGCAGGCTACATCCATCAGAGGTCGCCTTCTAATGCTGGTGAACAAGATCAAAGGCCAGTCCCACAAAGCTGAGGAGCCCACGGAGAAGGAGCAAGCTGCGCCATGTGAGCGAGCAACCGTTTTCATAGTTTAACTTCTTATTAGAGACATTGTTGTGATAATGGTACGATAGTTTGACTGCTGTAGCTTAGAACTGCCTGTTTGGTTTTTCATGCATGCATTGACTCACCTTTGATTTCCAATGGATCACTTTCTCCATTTGGTGACACATAATTTGGTGCTCAATGGGGAATGGGAATGGGTGGCGAATATAATTGGAGCAGTAGGCTCCAATTAGTAGGTGTTACAGTACAATTATGTAACTGGAACAGTTGCCAGATCAGTTAAAGGGAACCATCTCTTTGTAAAAAAGCTAAAAAGGTTTGAGAATCACTGAAAACCAGTATTGGTGTAGTGTCGGCTGGGTTCATTGGTTGGTCGAGACGCTCTGGCCCCACTAATAAGACAGTCACTGCTGAGTGTAACTTTCATGAAAAAGATGCCTTTTAACCAAGGTACATCTCATCTGGCTCACAACACCCAGCTCCAGTCTTTGCCCGGCTGTGGCACAGCAGACTCCAGTGTTGATAGCCTATTACTCCCAATGTGGACCCAATCAGACAGAGTGGTGAGGGAAAGCTAAGAAAGGCAGCTGTATCAGAGCCAAAGTTTTTCTTTTGGCAACGGGATAAAAAATAGCAATAACTGACCATTTGGTTGGCTGAAAAATAGGTAGAAAGTCATCTCAAATGAAGCCGGAGTCCTCAAGCAAGCCGAACCTGTTCCCATTCTGGTTGTACAGCGTTTGTTACTTTCCCATAAAAGCAGTGGCTGGACTAAGTCCCTTCTTCATTCTGCTTGTTTGTTATTCTACATTTCTGCTCTTTTCGTACAAGCTCTCTGTCCGGGCTTAAAGAAAGCAGAAAGAGCTAAAAGCAGCAGCTTCCAGCACTCTCTCAGCCCTTCCTCTATTTGTCTGCTGGTTTCATGTGGACTGAGTCACTGGGTGGCAGTCATTTACATTTCAATTTCTTTTCAATTTCATTATGGTAATGAGGAGCCGGGCGGAGGAGAGGCTCCGGAGTGAAGAGCGTCTTCCGTCAGCCGATTGGAGAGACGAGAGCAGAGAGATGAGAGAAAACAGTGGTGATAAAGCCAAATCCTTCACCTGATTAAACCAGTAGACACATACGTACGGGCATGGGCACAACCTCACAATCAAGAGGGCACACGCACACGTTTCAATCACAGCTCTCAAATTACTAGGGTGCTGCAGCTGTATAAATGCAGAGCAGGTCGCGTCTAATTTTCTATCTCATGTTCAGCATAGTCTAAGAGGTTGGTGATTGCAAATTATTACTTAACTGGTAGAAAATACACTCCCCTTTGTCCTGTTGGCCCTCAATATGGAAATCGGTGTGTTATTTAAAACCCGCCCCCCACTGTTTACTGTTTCGCGTTTTATTTATTAGTGAGCTTGTCGTGGGTGAAAGCTGTGACCTTTGCTGTGAATTGCTCCGGTAACAAAACAGCTCTCCGGCATCTAACATAAGGTCCGACTAGTGAGTGAAGCTAAACATCGCCATACCACCGACGTCTATCCTTGAAAGCAATGTTGGCAACAAGAGGTGGGCAGATCGCGCGCGGATAAATTTGGGTTGGGATATGTGTTGCTGACTGCAGAGGCTGAAAGGCAATCTCTCCACTGGGATTCGGTGTGTGACCCTGGAGCGGAGCATATAAGACCACCGCATTGATCTCCGAGGAGCAAGGCAGGATGAAAATAGAGGGGAGTGTATTTTTCCTCGAAAGGAAGAAGAAAGAAAGAACGAGTGCATTGGGTGGTTTCAGCGGGGAGTTGTGTGAGGAATGATTGATTAGAAAGCCAGTTCGCGGTGGCAGCTGCAGCTCAGGAGGATCGTAGCAGCTGGAGGCGTCAGAGAGCGACGGAGGGAGTGGAACGACTTAAAATGTCTCCTGGCAAAATCTCTGAATGACAGAATGTGTTTTTTCTTTGGATCGTTTTAGCAGTATATGTTTAAGTTTGATTTTGGATGCCGTATTTGTCCTCTTTCTACTGTTTTGTTGCCTTCCCTTCGTTTGCATGAGAACAAGAACTTCCAACGACAAGATGTATCAATCATTCGATCTATTAGTACTGTTTGGCACTGTTCATACAAAGACAGTATGGCCCAAAGTGCTTTACGCACAGTGAAAACATTAAAAGCTAAGGAAATGCTTAGACAAATATTAAAACTAGGGAGTAAAAGCTAATCCCTAGAGAAATAAAAGACATGTCAGATGAATAAGTAAATAAACATGAAGGTAAGTCTTGAGTGTGTTTAAAAAAATATGAACACAAAAAGCAAAACTAGACGAACTAGTTTATATACATCCACTAGGCAGGACAATGTTCGGGGGTAAGCCGACATGATTTACTCCTCTGTTCTCTTTCTGCGGCTGTAGCGTGGTCCTCGCCTTGCATCTTCATCTCACTTAGGCCCTGCAGATACGAAACACTCTGCAGCCTTTGCTGTTATTTCACCGGACTGAAGGAAAAAGAGCACAGAAGTTGTTTTCCTCCCCTGATGAATGGCTTATCCACCAGAAGCATTTAATGCTCAGACAAGACATCTTGCCCGGAACAAAGTGTGAGCGCGTGTATGTGTGTGCAGGCAGGGGGAGAGGCATTGCGTGCAAACTCTCGTACAGTAAAAATATGCCTGTTTCCATCCATTTCACACCGTCCAGATTTGTTTTCTGCTGTGAAGCGAGTGCAAACGTTCACAGTGGTTGTGTTCAGGAGGAGCGGTAGTGTGACAGAATGAGAGTCAGGTGTTTGGAAGTGTCTCGGCGGAGGGGGAGAGAAACGTCGCTTCTCATTCGGAGCGAGCGAGAGTGCTTCTGGCCTCTCTCAGGCACCCGCGCCCCATCCGCTGCAGCGGGGACTGGTTACGGCTGAATGTCACATTCTGCAGGCTCCTCACCCGTCGCACAAAAAAACACACACACACACACACACACACACACACATGTTCGTTCACATTGATTGGCAGCCTGGTGTCAAATAATCCAATCCTTACAGATCCAATCAGCCACGCAGTCACAGGGGTCTTAAAAACACAATCACCAAATTGAAGCACTTTTAAGGAAATCAATGGCACATAAACGTCTCCATATTTTACGGTTCTGGGTTGCTTAATTGATGTTGCTCCCCCCTCATGTATAGCACATGTGTGTGTGTGTGTGTGTGTGTGTGTGTGTGTGTGTGTGTGTGTGTGTGTGTGTATATATATATATATGTACATGCATGGGAGGCTATGTGATGCCATTTGAGCAGTAAATCATTAAATCATACCTGCTTACACATATAACATCGTAGTCACACACACACTACTATACTATCTCATAAACATGACTTTACCCTCTCATAAACACTACTAACTCTCTCATAAACACGACTATACCCTCTCATAAACACTAACATGCTTTGTATTTGAATAGCTATACTAGTGTGTGTGTGAATGACTATAATAGTGTGTGTGAGTTTTGGAGTGTATGTGAGAGGGTATAGCAGTACGTGTGAGAGTATGATGTTATCTGTGCGAGCAAGTATGAGTTACAGCTCAAACGGTTTCCTATATACATGGGCACACCCTCACACACAACCCTGATTGATCTGCCTTTAATGAAGCCTTAGAGGTAACCCACATGTGAGTCGTCCAAACAAATATCTCCGTATAACCACAGAGGTGGAGGCATTGTGCTCTGCAGAACTACTTACACCTCATCCGTTTCCCCTCTTCTATTTGTTGTATTACAGGGCTTCCTCTCTGCTGTGAATGAGCTTGCAAACAGTGTTTTTTGTTTCCTGCCGAACTGAAGAAAATAACTTGTTGAAACAAAGCTGATTATCTCTTCTTTAGAGGCTGGAGTACGCCAAAGCGGCCGATATCCGTGTGCAGTCCTTATTAGTTTACTCAAGCCTCGCGCCAGGCTTTGATGGCGTTGTGTGTCTCTTTTTTTTTATTCTGTCTTTGTTCAAGGTCTTATTTGCATCACTGAGCCAGCCTTTGAATTGAATCGTGTCCTTTTTCTTGCTTGTGTAAGAATGGGATGCACCCAGTCAAGTGGAGGCTCTTTTAATGTCGGCGTAATAGAGCCTTGTGTTGAGTGCATGTGTGTGTCTGTTAGTGTGTGTACATTTAAGTGACTGTGCATTTTACTTACGAAGGGCTTTAAGGAGGCTTAGTGTGTGACCTCAGTTAATGGTGGGAAGGTCACGGCGTGTATACCTCTTCAGGGTCAAGATATGCTAGACAGATCACACAGAAGTGCAAGTAGTGCTGCACCGTTGCAACATGTCCTCCTCTGCTCGGCTCTCTCCTCTTCAACTCTAAACTTATCACACACAACTCTGTTTTTTCATCCAATTTTTGTGTTTAATTAATATAAAGTTGTGCATTTGTGCTTGTGCTTTGGCTAAATTGTCACTCTTATTGTAGATCTACTTGGTTATGTATATATAAAGTTAGATATCCAGAATAGATAGATCTGATACTTATCAAGTAGAAAGGGATCTTCTGAAATGTATTTGAAGTAATCAGTAGGAAATAATAATTGGTCTTGCTTTCAGCCAACCTGAAGGAACTCATCTCTCAGACGATGGTGAGCTGGGCTCAGGAGTGTCACATCCAGGACCCAGAGTTGGTCCGCAAGATGTTCAGCCTCCTGAGGAGGCAGTACGACAGCATCGGGGAGCTGCTGCGGGCCATGAGGAAGACTTACACCATCAGTGCTGCTTCAGTCCAGGACACCATCAACCTGCTGGCCTCCCTGGGTCAGATCAGGTCCCTGCTGTCTGTTCGGATGGGAAAGGAGGAGGAGAAGCTCATGATCGATGGACTGGGGTAGGTTGGGGCTGTCACAGCTCCACTTGTGTAAAATATGTTTGATATGTATTGCTGTACTGTTACTGACTGTGTGTTTTCCATGATGTATTCGTTCCTCCTCAGAGACATCATGAACAACAAAGTGTTCTACCAGCACCCGAACCTAATGCGAATACTGGGCATGCATGAGACTGTCATGGAGGTCATGGTCAATGTACTTGGAGGAGACAAATCCCAGGTTTAAGAGCTTCTACCTCTCTCTCTCTCCTTTCATTGTGTGTGTGTGTGTGTGTGTGTGTGTGTGTGTGTGTGTGTATGTATATCTATAGCTATATATATATATATATATCTATATCTATATCTATATCTATATATATATATATATATATATATATATATATATATTTAAATGTATCTGCTCATAGAGATGCCCATAGAGTTGGAAATCATGTTGCTTAACAAGAAAGTCTTGTGGAGTTTTGCATTTCATTTGTGAGTCTGTGTGTGTGTGTGTCTGTAGCGTGGTTGCAGGGTGAGTGTGGACTAATGAGAAGAGGTGGTCCCAGTGGGTGGGCCTCCCCCTTAGGCCAACAGCATCAGTCTGGGAGAGAGGGCAGAAGGGGCAGCGTATGGCTGTGTGAACGTCAGGCCTTCTCCAGTTAATTAGGAATGGAGATATGCATATATGAGGAGATATACGAGACTTTAAAGTGACCAGCCGGGAGAAAAAGGCAACACAGTAAACCCCTTAGGCCGCGCAGCGACCTCTCCAAAGCCACATTTCTGCCAAATTATGGCTGTCTTTGGACTGTCATAATTTGTCTGCAGTGTCTGGCTGTGGAAGATAGTCTCCTGTATCTGTGGTTATAAATACACAGGACTGATGGCTGGGAAACAGCTTCAGGAAACTACCAACTGTTCTCAGGTTTTGTCATGAAATCACAATTTCTCTTGATGTGGAGCGGTCATTGTGGTGATTTTACTCTGTGTACTCTCTGTATAAAAGCAGGGATGCTGATTGACCATCCTCAATCTGCATGTGCTCTTCCACAGGAAATTGCCTTCCCAAAAATGGTGGCCAGCTGCTGCCGATTCCTGTGCTACTTCTGCCGGATCAGCCGCCAGAACCAGAAAGCCATGTTCGACCACCTCAGCTACCTGCTGGAGAACAGCAGTGTGGGGCTAGGTGGGCACATCTCTCTCTGATCTTGTTGCCCTAATACACTTGCTGTCTTCCACTCCATTAATCTGAGAATGCTTTCACCTGACAGAAGGCGTGATGCCATAACTTTTTGTCTGACTAACCCCACCCTACCAATATGTAAAGCCAGCTGCAAGCTGTTTAACTGGCTATGGATCACCTTGGATCATTTAACTCGATCTGTGCCTCTACACACACATATGTGCTCAGTGATGTCACAAAATAAGCAAAACTTGAATGAAACCTAAGAAAAATCTTTAATCAATACAATAAAATGTGACACATTTCAGTAAAGAGTAATACGACTAAGTTCTGTTTGTTTGAGGGAACTCCTCAAAAACAAACATCAAGCAGCGAGGTGCCTGTGATGTTCTTGAGTGGAAACACCACCCCCTGCTGTTTGAATAACACTTTGTTCATGTATGAACACAGGCACAGACACTATGCAGTAAAAGGTTGACCCTTGTGTGTGTGCCTTGTATCATAGCTTCTCCAGCCATGAGGGGCTCCACGCCTCTAGATGTGGCTGCGTCCTCTGTGATGGACAACAACAGCCTGGCTCTGGCTCTGGAGGAACCCGATCTGGACAAGGTAAGACCGAGCCCTGCTTGTATCGCACTGTGTATGTGCTGTATGTCAAAACATTGCTTCACCCTGTGTAAACTTGCCTGCAGGTGGTCACCTACCTGGCCGGCTGTGGTCTACAGAGTTGTCCCATGCTCCTGGCTAAAGGTTACCCAGACATCGGCTGGAATCCCATTGAGGGGGAGCGTTACCTTTCCTTCCTGCGGTTTGCAGTCTTTGTCAATGGTGAGCCAGCAGTTCCCATCTGGTTTTTCTCAACGAAATGATTTACCTGCCGCTGACCCGAGGATGCAGATCGTTAATGTCTTCGTTAGCAATCATTTCCCTTCCGTTGGTTTCCAGGTGAGAGCGTGGAGGAGAACTCCAGCGTTGTGGTGAAGCTGCTCATCCGTCGGCCTGAGTGTTTCGGACCTGCCCTGAGGGGCGAGGGAGGGAACGGGCTGCTGGCCGCCATGAAGGAAGCCATCAAGATCTCTGAGACGCCGGCTCTGGACCTGCCGGGATCCGTGCATGGAGTCAGCTCTGACGCGTAAGCCATAAAGATCAAGCAAAGCTTTTGAAATCAATGTGGCGGACTTACCCCTCAGATTAGCTGCTTATCCTGCTTGCCTCTGCGCCTTTGCTCTGATGCCCTTTAAAATGTTCCTCTGCTCCCCCTGCTTCCTCTCTCTCTCTCTCTCTCTCTCTCTCTCTCTCTCTCTCTCTCTCTCTCTCTCTCTCTCTCTCTCTCCCTCTCTCTCATCTCTTCCTAATGTTAGGTCTGCTGATGGTGACGATGAGGAGGAGGTGGTGCACATGGGCAACGCCATCATGTCTTTCTACTCCGCACTTATCGACCTGTTGGGACGGTGTGCTCCAGAGATGCACGTACGTGACTCTTGAACCCATGTGTGGTCTTATTTCCTTGACAGGTTTTTGTCTTATTCTGACCGCCTTTTTTTTCCAGCTCATCAACAAGGGGAAAGGTGAAGCTCTGCGTATTCGTGCCATCCTGCGCTCTCTGGTGCCCACCGAGGACCTTGTGGGGATTATCAGCATTCCTCTGAAAATGCCCATCACCAACAAAGGTACCGGTCATGGTGTTCACTTCAGTGTCACACAAACCGTTCGGCTCAGGGATCATTCATCTGCTGCAGGTTGCTAAGAGCTCAGTCCATGCAAGGCGGAAGGTTGCCGACTTAATTTCACTGCCTTCTGGTCGAGCACAATGCGTCGCTGCACGGCCTCATAGCTCTGAGCGAGCCAGATTTTTTTCTACAGCGAGGTGCCTCGCTCTATTGATTGATTGGCATAAGCGTGGCTAAAACGACTCGCCTCTTAAATGTGCTGCCCAGAGCGCTGCCACGCGGGCCCCGTCAGCATTCGCAGAGGGAGCGCTGCACGATCGGTGGCTCGGGCACAAGAAAACTCTCATTCGCATTCTGCCGCACGCCGACAAATGAATACACACGACTTCCTTAATGAGAAAAGACTTGACCATTACGTACCTTAGGCTCGACTCAGGAGTGTTTCCCTGCTTCACAGTCGCCTGCTCTCCTCAATGTGTTTTCCTCTCTCCTCTATAAACCTCTCCCAGATGGTTCGGTGACAGAGCCGGACATGTCGGCCTGCTTCTGTCCAGACCACAAGGCCCCCATGGTGCTGTTTTTGGACAGGGTGTACGGCATCGAGGACCAGGCCTTCCTGCTTCACCTGCTGGAAGTGGGATTCCTCCCGGACCTGAGGGCGGCCACCTCTCTGGACACGGTAGGTGAAGGCGACAGCCAGCAGAACGGATCAGTAATGGATGGCCACCCTCTCAAACATGAACTTTATCAAGGATTTTAAGATCAATTGTAACAGGCAAGCTTTTATACTAATGAGGGGCTCCTCATCAAGCTGTGGTTGTTGTTGTTGCGCTTTGGTTGATTAATGTAATTCTTCTTTACTCTTACTTTTCAACTAAATGTTTATAGAGTTTTAAGTAGATTAACAAATTAATTGCCTGGCTTGCTCAGCTCCACACTCAACGCCACACGGTGCTGCAATGAATCTATCAACTCGTGGCATGTCAAAAAGTTTATTTCAGGCACGCAGGGGAGGATTTTTCTGGGCAACTGGCCTGCGATGACGTCAGACAGGAGCCGGAGTCATTCACTGTTTAACTCAGTAGTCAGTTTTGATTGTGTGTGAGCTGAGGTGAAAGCTTGAATCAGAGTCATTATTTTTCTTTTGCTTTTACAGTCTACAATGCTTATATAGCAGAGTATCGCTTAATCAGAGTGCTGTTCCCTCTGACATCTCACTATATTCATTTAATGTGCAGCATGTCTGCCAGGCTGACATCTGGGAATCTTGTTAGTCTCACTTGTGGTTGTGACTACCATACTCACTGTCACTAACGTGTTTGATAAGACACTTATATACTATTCCCAGAAACGGGGGGCTTTCAATCATGTCGTTTAGGGAGGATCACATGGCCACAGGTAGCAAGTGCAGGGTAACAGTGTGACTCCGTCTCTCTGCAGGAGGGTCTGTGCACCACGGAGACGGCCCTGGCCATGAACCGCTACATCGGCTCTGCTTTGTTGCCCCTCCTCACCCGCTGCGCCCCTTTGTTCGCCGGCACCGAGCACTACGCCGCCCTCATCGACTCCACCCTGCACACCATCTACCGCCTCTCCAAGGGCCGCTCCCTCACCAAGGCCCAGAGAGACGCCATCGAGGAGTGCCTGCTGGCCGTCTGCAAGTGAGTCGCAGTATCAGTGCAGGCCAGAAGTACCCTCCAGGCCGAGAGTAGCTCTGTTGGCCAGCGAAAATAAGCCAAACAGTATCCTGCGGTATTTCAGCCGATCAGCGGCTTCTTTTTTTGTTTTTTTCTCCAAGAAAAGTGGCTGATTTCCTTAAATACCCCTTTAAGTCAGAGAGAGAGAAAATCGTTGAGACTCTGTCGATGTCCTGGTTTAAGGCAGCCCGGGGCGTCAGCATTCACACGTCTCTCTCTCTCTCTCTCTCTCTCTCTCTCCCTCTCTCTGTCTCTCTCTCACCTCACTCTGCAGGCACCTTCGTCCCTCCATGCTGCAGCAGCTCCTGCGTCGCCTCGTCTTTGACGTGCCCTTGCTGACTGACTACTGCAAGATGCCTCTCAGGGTGGGCGACGCTCTCCCTCACTTCTCTCACCTGCGTTTGCCGCCTCCATCCAATTGTTGCTCCGCTTGCAGTCATGGTTGTTTCCTGGCTACCTCATTACTGTACCCGCTCTGTCTTCAGGTTTCGATTTCATGTGTGTGGTTGTTGCTCAGTAACACTTCCTACCTCGGCTGATTAGATTGTCTACGCCGCACGGCGGTGCCACAGGCTTATTTCCACCGGCTCTATCGCAGGTGTACCTTTAATGTGCCCTTGTTCACGTCTCTGTCTCTCTCTCTCACACACATCCAAAGGTGCTCATTTGGTGTTAATCTTCTGGTATGGAGCTCCAGGAGAGAAAACAAGGGGATCAAGTGTTGGACTGTGTGATTACAGGCTTGTTGGCTCCACTGCTCCACTCCATCCGTCTGGCCGAACAAGAGAAATACCAGAGATCTAATACATTGTGACTGGCCTGTGGAATGGTGGACACACTCGTTCCACGCTTGCTTGTTCACATTTGAATTGTTTGTGCAGAATGGGACTGAGCAGGTTTCCTTTGTGGTGCTCGGTCCCATTGCAGGGGCTATGTGGGGGAGTGTGCCGACAGGCTGCACCCTTAACCACCCTGTTTACTCAGAAGGACTCTCGGTCTGTCTCGGTCTTTACAGTGCTCGTCTTGACCTTTGCCTTCTGTGTGTCCTCCAGCTGCTAACCAACCACTACGAGCAGAACTGGAAGTTTTACTGCCTCCCGTCGGGCTGGGGAAGCTACGGCACAGCATCCGAGGATGAACTGCTGCTCACCAAGAAAATCTTCTGGGGAGTGTTTGACTCTCTGTCGCAGAGGGTGAGCTGTCTTCTCCTCAGTGTCCTCCACCTTCATAGTTACTATTTGGCGAGTCTGGCTAGAAAGGGCATAGTGGCACAAAAATGTAGCACAGGGAAGCTCCAGAGTTAAATGAAAGCGGTCTAGTGCTCCTTAGTCTTGATTAACATGTATGAATGCGAGGACTCGTTGGCACAGACAAGCTGAGGTCTGCTTCCGATGCAGATGACCGCACTCAGCACATCTCTCTAAATGCACACTCATGAAAGGAGGCTGTGCAAAGGGCCGGCCTGAAAACATCAATACCTTGACAGCCGTCATTGATCTCGGCCGCAGTTCTCCAGCTTTTAGAATAATTCTTCATTAACGTCTCTTCCACCGGCCCCTGCGCCGATACACTCAGGCCGGAGAGGCTGCATAACTTTATTTAAGTCCCACCTTCAGTGAACAACCAAACAAAGTACGTACACCGGTCAAACAAGAATACGCCACGTAACGAGAATGCCGAGCGCTTTCTTTCTGTTGCCATGTAGAAATATGACCCGGAGCTGTTCAAGATGGCCATGCCCTGCCTCAGCGCCATAGCTGGAGCCTTGCCGCCGGACTACGTGGACACCTCCATTAGCACCACCGTGGAAAAGCCTGTTTCTGTCGACGCACAGGGCAACTTTGACCCTAAACCCATCAGTACTGCAAAGTAAGCCATGTTCAAGGCACACGTCGATGATGTGTCAGCCCAACTCATAATGTCACACCTGACCGTAAATGAGTCATGCATTTGCATAGACAGGCTGACTAAGTGTCGCACTCTATTTCCAGCATTGCTCTTCCAGAGAAGCTCGAGCACTTTGCCAACAAATACGCGGAGCATTCCCATGAGAAATGGTCAGCGGAGAAGGTAAGGGCAAAGATAAGAAGATTCACATTGGAAAATGGGAATTAAATTGCAAAGGATTCCACTTGGACCGAGTCACGACAGTTGGGAGAAAAAGACACTTGAAATGTGTCTCCGTGAAGAGATAGTGCACATGAAATCACTAGCAAAGTCTTTCAGCAACTGCATCAAGTGAAAAAAAAAAACATTTCAGACCAAAATCTTGATATTGTTTTTTCTTTGCCGGTATCACAGCATTCTTTCTTTTGGTGATGCCTCATTTCTTTTTACTGTTATTGAAAGGGATACTCTGGGCATGCTGACAATAATTGTACTCATCTCTTTGTAGAAGGCTCCTGCTCTTTTTGGTGCCAGCTGCTTAGCCTGCATTGTTGCGTCTGTCAAAATTTTTTAAAAAGAGCTGAGGACAGCAGGAGCGGACTGTGCTATGACACTTTAATGTGTTACGCATACTTAATCCCGTACCCAGTCTTCCAAATCATAAATCACGTACTTAAAGAGGAGGTTCCTCTGAGCCCTATAAACCGGCCTGCGCTTGTGCCTCAGGTGCTGCTGGGCTGGAAATATGGAGACTGTGTGGATGAGAAGGCCAAGATCCACCCTCAGCTCAGAGCCTACAAAGCCCTGACAGAGAAGGTACGTCCTGGCGGATGTGAGATGTGTGAGGCAGATGAACTTTGCAGAGATAACCTGAAGACTGCGTTCCTCCCTCTGCTCTCCAGGAGAAAGAGGTTTACAGATGGCCAATCAGAGAGTCCATGAAGAGCATGCTGGCGATGGGCTGGAGCATCGACAGGACAAAGGATGGAGAGAGCATGTCTCAGCAGAGGGAGAGCGAGAAAATGCGAAAGATCTCGCAGGCTTCACAGGTACGGTGCAAACAATGTGACTGAGATTAACACAGACGTCTCGAGCTCAGCGTCCTGAAGTTGAACTTCGAGTATGTTGTGACCAGAATGTTCTCCACAAGATTGTCTCTCTCGGGTGCAAAGTATGATGAAAATCTCACAAATGGCTGAAGAACTCTCTGGTACAGTTTGTAATCTTCTGGAATGTTCTGGATTTTTTTACCATTTATCTTTCATCTAAGTATTTCTACTTTGTTGAATTTCTCACCCTATTTATATATATATATATGAACATTAAATATTTTGTTTTTTCTATCTTACCATACTTTTCTATTTGTTTGGGAGTTGAATATATATATATGAGCTGCTCTCAGCTCACTCTTCTTTATTTTTAGGCCTCCACCACTTTGCAGTTATAGTGCATCTGTAAACACTCACACAGATCACACAGTCACTGCCTGTGGACACAAATCTTATTTTGCTGCTAATCTCCTCGCATAATAGAACGAAAGCCAAAAGACACAGACTAATCCTTCAGCAAATGTTATTAAATCAGAAGTCTTGCGCTATCAAAGCATTAATGTACAACTTCCTCTAAAAGCAGGCGAATGGCTTCAACCCGAGTCCGATAGACACGAGCAACGTGGTCCTGTCCAGAGAGCTGCAGGTGAGCGACCTCGGATTTGTTCTGTCGTGCCTCTTTCTTTTTAGCATCAAAAGATCCTTCGGGGCGGCTCACAAGCCATAAGGGCATTATATCCTGAATGTAGATGAGCAAGACATGAGGTGGGTGCACTCCTAACTGAGATGCTCTGTTTGTCTTTGGTCCAAGGGGATGGTGGAGGTGGTGGCTGAAAATTACCATAACATCTGGGCCAAGAAGAAGAAGAGCGACCTTGGAAGCAGAGGTGACTTGCTAATGAAGTCAATCATTGTCAATGCTCATTACGCCGAGGGAGCTGCGAAGCAGAGGGGAAGGGAGCCGGCAGAATGTAGCGCGGGAGAACGGGAAGTTGTGAGGCTTGTGAACATATGCGCCCGTCTGCCTCGCTGCTCTCCACTCAATGGCATCAGCTGAGTGGCTGCATTCAAAGCATGTCGCCATCTGCCTCCACACAGCACAGAGCCACACCTGACCCCATCTCTGTGCTTCCAGGAGGGGGAACCCACCCTCTGCTGGTGCCCTACGACACCCTGACGGCCAAGGAGAAGGCCCGCGATCGAGAGAAAGCTCAGGACCTGTTCCGCTTCTTGCAGATCAATGGCTACAGCATCACCAGGTCAGACGTCCTTCCTAGAGAAAATTTATATTTCTTATCGTTTCCTCTGTGTTCTTTTTAGTTGCTAGTCCTGTCAGTTAAGTCCTTGAGTCGTGCTGTTTGAAAAAAAGTGGGTTTTTTTTACAAAATATTTGACCGTCTTACAGAGGTTTGAAGGACATGGAGCAGGATTCCTCTTCCATGGAGAAGAGGTTTGCTTACAAGTTCCTCAAGAAGCTGCTGAAGTACGTTGACTCAGCTCAGGAGTTCATCGCTCACTTAGGTACAGTAATATCACACAGAACCTTTATATCACCTTAAACGTTTTTCTTTTTTGCTAACCGTAAGATTTTTTTTTCCCAATTCAGAGTCAATGGCTGCAAGTGGCAAAACAGACAGGTCCCCTCATGAACAAGAAATCAAGTTTTTTGCCAAAGTAAGAATGTGATGTAATTAGGGAAGTATTACGTTGGCTTATAAGTCATTCAGGTTAAATATCTAAATTGGTCATTATGTTTGGGTGTCCTCTTCAGGTTCTCCTCCCTCTCATTGACCAGTACTTCAAGAACCACTCCCTCTATTTCCTCTCCTCTCCCAGTAAGAATCTGAGCAGCAGTGGTTACGCCTCCAACAAGGAGAAGGAGATGGTCACCAGGTGAGGAAAGAAAACTGTTTCACTTTTATACATTTACTGTTGTAACCCTTTACCATTCTTCACTTAAAATCCTAACCTTTTACAATCTTTATTACTAATTTCTCTCTCATATTTCTCTGGTTTTCTTCCTTTGTCTGTCCTTCAAACCACCAGCCTCTTTTGTAAACTGGCAGCTCTTGTCAGGCATAGGATTTCTCTCTTTGGTAAGATGATTCCTACCAACTGGACTCGCAATGTGCATACATGCGTTGTGTGTGTGTGTGTGTTGTAAAAGTGCTTGTCGTTTTACTTTAGTTAAAACTCTGCTCTGCTGATGGTCCTCTGTCTCATCTGCTGACATCAAAGCTCATTATTTTGCCCCGTTTGGGGACCAAAGTTGATATTGAAACACCTCAAATCAGACAAGACTTGTCTGTAGTTCTAGGCTTCCAGCTAAACTAATCTAAGTGGCTTAGCTGCTTGCTGCACCTTCACATTGTTGTATGAACACTTTTTTCACAGAAAGTTGAACTTCTTTGGATTTTCAGACTTTGACGGTTTAGTTAAAAGCCACCGAATCAGCAAATGCATCACTTTAACTTGTGCACCACATCCAAGGGAGGTGTTGAGGTAGACATTTGTCCATTAAACTAATGAGACTGGGCCTACACTGGACCCATTTGAACAAAGGCTGTGGACAAGAATTTAGCGATGGCCTCCCTTGTTTTCTTCTAGGGAGTGACTCCACCACCATTGTCAGCTGTCTGCACATCCTGGCGCACACCCTGGACACCAGGTGAGTGCAAACTTGGCAGCAATGTGGCTTGCATCCTCAAGTTTTCTGCTCGAAAGGAAAACTTGAACAGACTGATAATGAAAAATTGAAAAATGTTTACAAAAGCCCTTGGCTCCATAATGGCTGTGTTTAGACACTAATTGTTTGAGGAGACAATCACTTCCTGCTGGTGGAGAGTGGTACCACTATAGGACCCCGAAGAGGAGCATATTGGTCATGAATTTTCTCTGAAACAGCAATTACCGTGGCGTCTTTTGGGACAACAAAGAGCGTCTTCTGCCATTTAAATAAGCACAAACAAATTTCCTGCGCCACGTGTTGCCCAAGGCTTATAGTGTTCTCTCGAAGCGTACCGTTCGCTCAAACAACTCACCCATAATGAGGCGTTGTATTATTGCGTCTCGTTTAAGCCACAGCTGATGCCCACGGACTCTGTCTTTTATTTCCCCTTGCGACTGCACTGGGACACATCAAGCCTCGACAGTGGCTAATTCATTTAGCGTAGCGTTGCGAGCGGCAGAGCTGCAAAGCTGCAAAGCGCCCGAAATGGACAGACTAATCACATTAATGCATTGTGTCATACAATATGCATAAGCCCCGACACTTGCAAACTCACCTTATTTGAATAAACACCTAATTCATGACATAAATCAGGGATGCTTCAGTGCAAGGGCCACCAGGTTGATACGCGTGTCTCATATTTCACGACTAAAACCGTTACAGACTGCGGGAGTGAAGTCATGTCACGGTGAGCGTGTCCCACGGCGGGTAAACAGTGCCGTCCTTTGCATACCAAAGGATACCGGGTGGTTTATTATAGCTCTGCCCTTGCGTGCATCCTCATTTGGTTTCAGTCGTTCATCACGCTCGTTTTCACTCCGACAGGACGGTGATGAAGTCGGGCTCGGAGCTCGTGCGGGTGGGGCTCAGGACGTTCTTCGAGAACGCCGCAGAGGACCTGGAGAAGACGTTCGAGAACCTGAAGCTGGGGAAGTTCACTCACTCCCGCTCGCAAATGAAAGGGGTGTCGCAGAATATCAACTACACCACCGTGGCTCTGCTCCCCATCCTAACCGCTCTGTTTGAGCACATCACTCAGCACCACTTTGGAGTCGATCTGCTTTGTGAGTCACGACAGCAAAGGGAATGATCAAACATGTTTTGCGAGCGCGCGGCAGCGAGAAAGCCGGAGTCAGGTGTCACTGTCTCAATGTACTGTACTGCAGTGATTACAAGCTTCTCACAGTCTGACACTGTGCAGTGGAGTTCCCTACTGTAAGAAAATATCAGGTATAATTGTAGGGGTTGTTGTAGGACAACAATAAATCGAGTCCAATTACATTTACAAACTTAAGACAATTGATCTCAAAAGAGAGCTTCAGCATCACTAGCTGGCCAGATTTATTCACTGACAAATATCTACCATTGAGAGTGGT
Organism: Karalla daura; assembly: GCA_029224185.1. Taxonomy (NCBI): domain Eukaryota; kingdom Metazoa; phylum Chordata; class Actinopteri; order Chaetodontiformes; family Leiognathidae; genus Karalla; species Karalla daura. Next base: position 9,877,999 of record CM055199.1, read on the forward strand.
TGAATATCAGTTCATAGACAACATTTTGTGTTTTAGCACCACTAGAATATGGGTGGTTTTTAGTGAAATTTATTATGGAATATCTGTAAACCTAAGGTCACCACTAACACAGCCTCAGCTTTTCTTTGACTTGAGAGCTAATTAGTGTTTATTAGCTTCATGCAGGTGAACACATGACTTGGAAACATCCCAACAGTATCTCAGTGTGAACATGTCTCTGTTTTGCTGTACTAATGTTGAAACTTCCATCTTCAGACTGAACCTTTCTCTGATTTCCTGCTTTGTAATTCTTGCAGTGGATGATGTCCAAGTATCCTGTTATCGAATCTTGACAAGTCTCTATGCACTGGGTACTGGGAAAAACATCTATGTCGAGAGGTATCTCAGTGTCTGATTATTAAACGTCAGAATGAAGAAGAGAGCCATTATTTAATGCAGCCCTGACCCCCACTCCTCCCTCTGCTCTGTCTCCCTCAGACAGCTACCAGCTCTGGGTCAGTGTCTGGCTACCCTGGCTGGAGCCATGCCTGTAGCCTTCCTGGAGCCACAGCTCAACATGTACAACCCCTGCTCAGTCTTCAATACCAAGAGTGCCCGCGACCGAGCCAGTGAGTCACACCTAATTATTCCAAAATGGACAAGATGTTTAGCAGAGGAGGGCCCAGCTAGTAAATCAAACATCTGTTATTGCGGCTAATGAAAATGACTGACCTTTACAACCTGTATTATGGCTGTAATGTTTTCAGTCCTGGGCATTCCAGACTCAGTGGAGGAGATGTGTCCCGGGATGCCCCGACTGGATGGCCTGACTAAGGACATCAATGACATGGCTGAGTCCGGCGCACGCTACACAGAGATGCCCCATGTGATCGAGGTGGTGCTGCCCATGCTGTGCAACTACCTGTCCTACTGGTGGGAGAAGGGGCCCGAGAACCAGCCGGCCAGTGGGGGCAGCGTGTGCTGCACCACCGTCACCTCTGAGCACCTCAGCCTCATCCTGGGGAACATCCTCAAGATCCTCAACAACAACCTGGGCATCGACGAGGCCTCCTGGATGAAGAGAATCGCAGGTGGGCACCGGTGCCGTAACAGCTGTAGCAACTAGTGCAGTCGGAGTCACTGATACAGAGATCAAAACATTGTAGAGATGCACTGCACACTGCACAATGACAAATTAAACTTGTTGGAAAACTTTTGCAAACATTCACAACATTTATATGGAGACACAGTTCCACCCTCTTGATGTGGTATTCAATCATTTGATCTTTGATCCTTTTCAATTGCTGTCCATTAATCATGTGCTATACTTGTACTCTGCTGTCCTCTCCATGGCAGCCTTGATTAGAGGTTCCATACAGCTGGTGGAGTAGTAGTAGTAGAGCTCGTAATAATAATATTAATAGTACTTTTTCACAGATTTTTCACACAAGTTTTCCATGGGGGAATTTATGTTATAGTTTCTTTATCTTATAGTGTTGTAGTTGCAATAATCCTGCATAAACAACGTACAGAATCATCAATCCAGCATCAGCCTTTATCGGCAATTCAACACGTCTGTTCAGCCGTGGAGCCTTTCTCTGCTTCTGCTGACTCCCCTGTTTTCCTGTGTTATTCATGCCAGTGCTGCCTCTTGGCCCATTTGAGCGAAGGAGCTTCATCTTTTAACTTTACAGGGAGGAAATTTAGCAAATGCATAAGCTTTTGTGGATGACTTACTCATTTCAAATTGAGTTGAGCAGCAACAAAGCGACATTTGTCTTTTGGTTGTTGTTCAGTGTACGTGCAGCCCATCATCAGCAAGGCCCGTGCAGACCTGCTGAAGAGCCACTTCCTGCCCACGCTGGAGAAGCTGAGGAAGAAGACGGTGAAGGTGGTGTCTGAGGAGGAGCTCCTGAAGGCAGACAGCAAAGGTGATACGCAGGAGGCCGAGCTGCTCATCCTGGACGAGTTCGCCGTGCTCTGCAGGGACCTTTACGCCTTTTACCCGATGCTCATCCGCTATGTGGACAACAACAGGTCAGCTCCCCTCTCATAATGTTGCAGTGAACAGAGTGTTCAGATGTTTAGGAGACGCTGAGACAGATGCTGTTCTGCAGGTCAAGGTGGCTAAAGGAACCGGATGCTGACTCCAACGAGCTGTTCAGGATGGTCGCTGAGATATTTATCCTCTGGTGCAAATCACATGTGAGTTTTCTCAACCACACACTCATAGCTGCTAAAGGAGAAGGCTTAGAAAACTGATCGATCAAACTTTTGTTTTTCTCCAGAATTTCAAAAGAGAAGAGCAGAACTTTGTGGTCCAGAATGAAATCAACAATCTTTCCTTCTTGACTGGTGATAATAAAACAAAGATGTCCAAGGTAGGTTTTATGCTTGCAGAGTTTGCCATCATTCAACATTTTAAGCTTATTTTCTTATCCTAGCTGCAGATTATATCACATTGTAGGGCACATTTACCCATCAAGCATATGCATGTACAAGAACTATGTAAAGCATCTAGGAATGCGCAGGATCATAACAGACTTATGTATGAATGAATGCATACATGATTGTTACGGTGCAGTAAATGACAGCCACTTTCATCCATCAGCAGAAAATATTCCTCCACAGCTTCAGCCCCTGTCGAGCATTGCAGGGGTTAAAACTTTTTATTTCTTGTCTGCCTGGTTTAGCTGTTTAAAGGCAAACAAATGGTTATCACTGCAGTGCACGTCCATCCGGGGACCGCCTGTCCCCACTAACTGCCCTCTCATCATTTTCCTCTATCTGTCTTTCTCTCTCTCTGTCTTTCTGTCTGTCTCAAACAGTCCTTTAAGGAGAAGGTAGAGTGATGCAGTGCATGAGCTGTTTACCTGCCAGCTTATTGGCTTATGTGCTCAAGTCGCCAAGCAGAAAAGCCAATAGCTTGTGCCTGCTGTGCTGTATAGCCTCTAGAGTAGCTATATATCATGATTATTTGTGGCCTTCTTTCATCGCCATGCGTGACATGGTAACTTTGGTCTTTCCTCATTCACTTACGGGCCGAACACGTCTCATCCGGAGTTATGAAGCCCTACCCTCCTGCAACAAATCATGTGATCATGTGTCACTGGTGTGTTTTTTCTGTACTTGATGAATTGTTGTTCCCCAGTGTGTTTGGCCAGTAGTTACCTCTAGCTGTTTACATTATGTTGTGGTTGTGTGATAAGTGTGTGTGTGTGTCCGTGTCTAGAATGTATGTATAAAATTGGTGTCTTCACTGAGCCAACCATTTTAATTTGGCTCAGAGGTGTGAGATTTTTTTTTCTTCCCCTGCCTGGTAGCATCTTGTTGTTCCATTAGAGGCAGACTGCTACCTCCACTTTTCAGCTGAGGTGTGAATGTTCTTAATGCTTCAGTGGCACCGATTCTGTCTGGTCACAGATTTTGCCAGGGCTGAAACAAATGCCTTAGTCGCCTCTGGCTTTTGTTCAAGTACAGTGTGAATGCCCGTGCTGTGAAGCAAGCCCCAATACTGTAAAAGTATCACTTAAATGTTGCAAGGAGGTGCTTTAGTGCAACGCTAGATGCAGCAGAAAGTGGAAAGGAGTTTGTATCAACTGTTTTCTCGAGGTTAATTTAGTGATTTTCTGCAGTCTGGAGGACAAGATCAGGAGAGGAGGCACAAGAAAAGGCGTGGAGAGTTCTACTCCATCCAGACCTCGCTGATTGTCGCTGCACTAAAGAAGATGCTGCCCATTGGGCTCAACATGTGCACCCCAGGGGACCAAGAGCTCATCTCTTTAGCTAAGACTCGCTACCTTCTGGTGAGAAAACTCTAATGTGTTTAGAAAGCAACAAGACAGAGCCACATCCCCTTGTAAAAAGGCTTTCATGAATCACTCCATCTCTGCACTGGTTTAATAGAGAGACACAGATGACGAGGTCAAAGATCACATTGGGCAGAATCTGCATCTGCGGGAAAAGGTGAGAGTGTTCAGACCTGATGCAGAATTTAGCCCCTGAAGAAAACTTTTGTTGTTATTCACAACCTTCGTTGCAATGCTCTTTCAGTCGGAGGACCCAGCAGTGAGGTGGCAGCTAAACCTGTACAAGGACATAGCGATAAGGAGTGAGGGCCCTCCAGACCCTGACAGGGTGGTGGATCGTATCCAGAGAATCTCTGCTGCAGTCTTCAACCTGGAGCAGGTCGGTCTCAGTCTTAATACTGTATACACCCAGGGAGCTGGCTTGTTCAGGTCTAGTCATTGCACAATACCTTGCATGTATCTAACTGGACAGGGTCAAGACCAAGTAACAATAATAGTGGTGAAAAGTAATCCTTTCTTCACAGACCAAGCTAATCAAGGGATATCTTTTCTTAACTGAAACATATAGGTAATAAACAGACCCACAAATGACAGTAATGTCATGTGGAGCTTGGGGTAGTTCGAGAACCGTATATAGTGCATTTGGATGTTTCACATTGCTTAACAGAGCGCTTCATACTTGATGCCACAGATGGAATAGAAAATGCAGTGATCCTTGACTCCAAAATTTTCACAGCTTGCCCATACACAATATATCGCCAAGGAGGAAAATCCACGTGAAAATGTGAGTTCACAATCTGCTGAACACTTAACCTTTACACCGATCCCCTCTTCTCCTCCCACTAGGTGGAGCAGCCGCTGAGATCCAAGAAGTGCGTGTGGCAGAAGTTGCTCTCCAAGCAGAGGAAGCGAGCGGTCGTCGCCTGCTTCCGCATGGCTCCACTTTATAACCTGCCCAGGTTTGACAGCGCCCCTTACAGATGCAGCCTCCGCTCCTCGTTGTACTGGTTTCAGCCCCAAATCATGCAGAACAACCGCATAATCATGGATCCGAGCCGGAACCCTGCATTCATCGGGAGCACAGATTACCACTGGCAGATGGGAAAATTGTGTAGCAAGCAATTGTGCTGCAGCACCACGTCTGTTCAGTGGCCAAGTAGCACCATGCTTTTCTCCTCTCCTCCTCCTTTTTCTTCTCCTCCTTCTTCTTTTCTCTGGCTCACAGCTCTCATCTCTCTCTTCCTGGGTTCTGACCCTGCATTAATGCACAGCCCCCCCCTCCGGCATTTGTAGGACAAATGTCTGGCCTGCAGCTGTTATCAAGGAGCAGAAAAAAAAGGGACACTGGCAATTTCATGCCCTGCTGCTCTGTAACTCAATCACAGGAAGTCAGGCAGAGCGCTACAGTAGGGAGGAAAACAATTACGCGGACCAACCTGGGGGTGGCCATCTTCAATATGTGCTCAGACGAAGCCGCCCGCCTGCCTGACAGCATGACTCATTTATTCAGAGTCGTTGACAGTGAAATATGACACAGCGTCGCTAATTATTATTAGACTGTATTTACAACGTGGCCACAATTGATTGTTTTTGTTTGCAGTAAAAGTGTCTGTGTTTGAAGGGTGGATGCGGGACTGTTAGCGAGTTTCACACACTCAGATGTAATCTTCTGGATCTCTATTCAGGCTTTGTTCTCCCAGCAATGTCACACTCTATTGTGCCTCATCTCCTCAGGCACACAAATAATAATTACTTCCTGAATGCCTACCGACATATTTGGCTGGAGATAATGCTCGAGAACACAGGCTATGACAGTCTGCTCTCCATGCTGACGGTAATGTAGCGTTGACCCGGTGTTGCTGCTGCTCTGTGGCCTTGCTCTCCTCGCTCAACCTCTCAGTCTCCTCCAGGCACGGTTTACGCCATGAGTCTGACTCCCATTTAGATGATCCTGCTGGCTTTTCCACTGGTCCACGTCTGTACAGTGTTGCAGGAAAAAAGGGGGCAAACAGAGTATGACGTTCTCTGTTCTCTCTTGAGTACTCAGAGTACTGTAGGTGTGTTTCCATTACACCTAGAAGTGCGCAAATACCTGAATGAAAGATATCAGAATGAAAACCTGGTACTGGAAGCACTTCATTTGCCATTTCAAGTTTCAGATAACCTCTCAGACATCACAAAAATATTTTGACAGCTTCTATCTATATAAGTTTATCACAAAAGTATTATGGAAATAGTTTTTTTGCACCTACTGTGATTGTCACCTCACATGTCACACCAATGTTGAGGGAAGTAATGAAGTTTTAATGTATTTTGCGAAATACTGAAATGGAAACGCATCTATGTATTGAGATGAGATTCACAATGTAGATGAGAACCAAAGCCAACTTCAAAACAAATTTGGAGATGGCCGATCTCACCCTCTCAGGGGACCAGCTGGATGTGCCAGTAGTCCTCTACTAACCAGCATTTACCTCTCCTGATGGGACTTCTCCCCTCCTTGGCTCTGCTCCTATATCTAACCCAGGCTGCTGTCCTCTGACCCTTCCTCAGGCATCGCTCTATTAACCTCTTCCTCCTGGCCTATCAGAGAATATGGATAGAAACAGAGGAGTACTCTTTTGAGGAGAAGCTAGTGCAGGATCTTGCAGTAAGTACTCTTGTTGTGCCACGGCGCCCTGTCTCCTTGTTGGTTCCCAGCCGCTCTCGGGGACCAAGCACGGCCTCTGCAGCACCACTGCGTCGAGTGTCAAATACCCAACATAAGCCACTGGGTTGCACTCAGTCATCCACACACTGTTTTGTGAACCTCCCACACCCCCATTTTGTTTTTTTTTTGCTTTTTTGTTTTTTTCTTTGGCAGGCATGACATCGCCACCGATGTCAGAGCCGGCTGACGTGTGTCGGCCACCGTGTCGGTAAGAGGGCATCCTGCAGCGATGCCTCGACTTACCAGTGAAATTTCGGAAAGTCGTGTTCGTCTTTCTTAAATTTTGAGAATCACAAGTCATCGCAGGCAGGCCTACAGTTTGTGGAGAAAGCAGAGGAAAGCATGTGGCTGCCCTCTCTACAACCACCGCACTATGTTGCGTAGCTTGTTAAAACGCGCTCAAAGATTTCATGAATCACATTTCAAGAAACTTTTCTTATCACAAAGGCACCCTGAAACTCCACACACCCCACTGTGCCGACTCCTTTTTGATAACATTTGAATTAATGCAACATTTAAACCTCTAATCTTCCTGGCCCTTTTAACGACGTGGCTTTACTTCATTATGTCAGAGTACAACTTGAGGGCATGACATTAAACGTTGAGGGACTAACAGATGAGGAATTTTATGAATTAGCGAAGCAAACACATGTAGTTTCAGCAAAGCTCACAGAGAAACAGCTCCAGTTCGTCTCCACGAGTAGTTTATCATGATGCATTCATATGATTATGTTAAACTGGGCCTGTGGAGAGTCAAGCTAAACTCCAGTCACCACCTTTAACACAGCTGAACATCATCTGCTATCATGTGTGTGTGGATGAATCTGCAGTAATGTCCCTGCTTGTCTTGGAGGTTAAAGCCCCTGCATGCTGCATCAGTTTATCCAATAAGACTCTTTTTTTTTTCTTTCTCTGATCTGACCCGATTCTCTTGCATGCTGTCGGCGTGACACTTGACATTTCTGCGTGACTGACGCTGAGACGACAGGTCTGAGCTCCGGGATTTACTTGAATGGGTTTTGTCCAGAAAACGCAACCCAAAGTGGAGGAAGAGGAAGAAGAGGAGGAGAGAAAGCAGCCGGACCCTCTTCACCAGCTCATTCTGCATTTCAGCCACAACGCTCTGACTGAGTGCAGGTAAACACACACACACGGTGTGTTTCACACCTGGTCTCCTGGCACCAACACGGCTCACTCCATCTGGGCTAGATAATAGTTTTGGCCTGCTGCACAGCTAATAAAGAGCTGCATTAAGCTCAATCATTATTACATATTTATAGCAGGAGGGAAAATACGAGCAGTTTTTGGTAATTCCCTGTAATACATACTTGTTGCTTATTGTTCATACAGTACAGTTGCTTTCGATATTTATGTATTCCTTCCTGTTTTGTTAGTTCTTTGGAAGAGGACCCGTTGTATATTGCATATGCAGATATGATGGCGAAGGTAGGTCCCTTTTTTTAACACGCTTAACCTCAGAGGATAATCCTGTTCACCAAAATCTTGAGGTTTGAAAAGTCTGTTTTCCTCCAGAGCTGTGCCGATGGCGAAGAAGAGGAGGATGAAGAGGGAAAAGAGAAAACATTCGAGGTGCTGTTGATTTCTCCCGGAGAGCTCTACACCTTTAACTTTGCTTCCGAGTGGCGTTCCGGACTAACGCTGACTTCACACAGGAAAAGGAAATGGAGAAGCAGAAAATGCTGTACCAGCAGGCCAGGCTGCACGATCGAGGAGCTGCAGAGATGGTCCTTCAGATGATCAGTGCCAGCAAAGGTAGGAGACTGCATGTTCCCCTCACACGTTTGCTCACAGCACCTGTATGATTTCTGAATCTGCCATCCTCAGGTCGACTTGGACCCATGGTGACTTTCACCCTCAAGCTGGGCATCTCCATCCTCAACGGGGGCAACATCCTGGTCCAGCAGGTGCACATCGGCCGGCATGCACAACCTGCACTGCTTTCAGCTTGACATTCACCTTCATGGCCTTCTGTTGCTGTCTTGTTGCAGAAAATGCTGGACTACCTGAAGGAAAAAAGAGACGTCGGCTTTTTCAAAAGTTTGTCTGGACTGATGATGTCTTGCAGGTAATAGTGTTAGCAGTAATCACATGTGATGTGTTTTTGCTTTCACGGGGAGATCCAGCGGTGAGTTCTACCCGCACTGTCAAAACTATTATGCAAGTTTTCGGTTGTGGTGGAACTTTTACAGGACTAAACATGTACCAGAGTCCAGACCTATACAAGTTACACGCTGTGGGCTAAAGCAAAATAAAAATGATGTAGACCATGCAAGTGCTACACAGAATTTGTGTGGGCTCTCCAAAAATACACAATATTGAAAGTATATTCATTACAACTGAGGTTTTGTACTTTTTCTCCTTCAGCGTCCTGGACTTAAATGCTTTTGAAAGGCAAAATAAGGCTGAAGGTCTGGGCATGGTCACTGAAGAAGGATCAAGTAAGTGCGGCTGAATAAAACCTGGTAAACATGAATGATTGATTCGTCCTCTGCCAGGTGACGTTGAATAACGTTGATGTAAAGAGCAGCATTCACTGCGACACCGAGGACGGACCAGTCGATGTTCTGGACCACAGTACGAATTCATGCTTAATTATTAAGAACCCTAATGCTAAAGTACAGCCTTCACGGTCTCGATGGACTTGATAGATTCACTTGTGCAGCAGACTGACCTTTCAAACAGCAAGAGTTTCCAGGAAGTCAGCCGTGCATCGTGCCGCTGAGAACAGGTAGAAGTCCATGTGAAGTCCACATAACGGTGGCATAAGCTCCGACAGAACGTCTGCTCTTGGGTTCGCTGTTGAACAGTCCCATCTCCATGTCACGTGTGTCATGTCGCGCCCATCCCCATCATGCAGGTGAACCTGTGCTACTGTATGTCTAAGTCCTGTCTCGGCCTCGTCTGCCACCGAAAAGCACTCGCCCTCACAACTACATTCATGTGTGAAAAAAATATTTTCTTCAAATCTACATTTAATCTTGATTTGAACAGATGGGTAGCATACAGTATGTAAATATATTTTACTCATGCATATCCCAGCTCATTTTTTCCACCTCATGACCTCAGGCATAAGTGATGGTAACTGTCAGTCTGATCCTCTGTCTAACCTGTAGCCTAAACGCCTGCCTAGCGAGCAGACTGTACGCTGTTTAATCGTAACCGCATGTCAGTGTCGCAAGTCGATGTATGTAAAGATATTTATATAGCGCTATCATTCTCTCCTGTTCCTACCTCTTCTGATCGAATCTCAATGTCTTCTCCTTTGCTTATGTCTGCTTTTTGTTTTGTTTGTTTCCTTTGTTTTCCTCTGATCATGTTTTTTATCACATCGGTCGCAGTCAACGTGAGTGAGCGGGGTAAATACATGGTTTAGATTCTACTCATTCTATGCAATGCTGACATCTTGATTGCTCTCCCTTCAACTCCCTTCCCCCTCCCCTGCCTCTTCTCATTCCCCGCCCTGATCCTTCCCTGCCCTGTCACTCTCCCTTAACCCCGAATGCAATACAACCACCTCCTTTTGTACCTTGGACTGAAGGAACGCATGCATGCCCCTCTGACATCTGGATAGATTGTTCAGTCCAGGGTCAGGTGCCCCAAACTGACTCAAATCTTTCCACTTTTCTCACATTTATTTTCTGAGAAGTCAGTGCTTGTCATTTCTGTGGGACCTTTTACGTTCACTAATTTCCGCGGTACTAACCAGCGTGCAGACAGGAATCAATCTCCCAAAGCTTTGATTGTAAGAACCAACAAAGCTTTGCTGATATCTAACGATAAAGTTACAATCCTGTTACAAACCCTGTTTTAGCTTGTGAAATTATGCACTATGCCTTGTCTGTGTGTCCTGAGCGCCAAACGCAGAGCACATGATTTTAATGCAGTTTGACATCTAGACAGCGGCTTTATTTTTAGGAAGTGAAAGCCATGCAAGCCCTGATGCCTGCACTGACATTAAAATGCTGGGTCTCTGACCTTCTCATCACCGCGAGGGACAGTTAATCTCATTTCCTGTCCTCAGGTTCCAAGGTGCTGCAGGATGATGAGTTCACTAAGGATCTGTTTAGGTTTCTGCAGCTTCTCTGTGAGGGTCACAACAATGGTAGGTGGAAACATTTACATCACCCTCAACTACAGACGATGCATCTTGCTTTTTGTCACTATTTTTTTTCCCCCCACTGGTTTTCCAAAAGGTTTACATCTCCAAATAGCACTTAATCGTCAGTCATTTATCTTTTCAATTTTCTTGTAGATTTCCAGAATTTCCTGAGGACTCAGACGGGAAACACGACCACAGTGAACATCATCATTAGTACTGTGGACTACCTGCTGAGGCTCCAGGTGTGATTCTGTCCTCAAACAGTTTCATATTCTTTACGTTCACGTTCTTTAATACGTTGACGTTTTTCCTCTGTTAGGAATCCATCAGCGACTTCTACTGGTACTACTCTGGTAAGGACGTCATTGACGAGACAGGTCAGAGGAACTTCTCCAGAGCCCTGGCGGTGGCCAAGCAGGTCTTCAACTCTTTGACTGAGTATATACAGGTGCCACATCCCCACACACTGCGCCACCACAAGCATCGACACGAGCCGTGAGCTTCAAAGCCCCATCGTCATGCTGTGTGACTCCCTCCAGGGCCCGTGCATTGGGAACCAGCAGAGCCTGGCTCACAGCAGGCTGTGGGACGCAGTGGTGGGCTTCCTGCATGTGTTTGCCAACATGCAGATGAAGTTATCCCAGGTATGCACTAATACATCACTGAGGTGGAGGCAGCATTTATGTTTCCATGTGACGATATCTCAGAATATAAATGGTATTTATTCATGTTTTAAATCCATGTTTGATGGATACAGTTTGTCAATTTGAAAGTTCAGATTTGACTTAGGGAAGATATTTCATAATAAAGAGTTAAAGGCACGTACCATATAAAAGATCACCATCTTGAATGTTTCGTCCGCAGATGTAGTAGAGATTTCACTGTAAAACAACAGCGCTTACGATGCATCTATGAGTGTTTTACTGTCAAAACTAAACATTATGAAATACTCTGCTGAACAGCACGATTTGTCTTTGTCAGCCAGGGGCTCCATTGTAATATATGTCGCCACTAGAGGTCTCCCCAGGCCAAAAGATAACCTCACACTGCTGCAGGACAATTACATGTCATGCCACTCATCTGTATGATGTACGACTCTATCTGTGATATTTCCTCCGTGCCCAATAGGCAGGGAATGGGATAAAATACAGCCATCTAACCTTATCTCATGGTCATCAGAGAAAAAAAGGGCAGCCTGACAGTAGATGGGGATGAGGGAGAGCACAGGTGGAAGGGTTTGAATTTTGCGCATCAAAGTACGCCGCAGATTTATGGCTTGCTGAATGCGGGCTCCACAGAGGCTCTAAATGAGCCAGGCTGACCTGGCCATCTGCGCTGAGACAGTAAAATAACATTAACCCTGGTGCTGATGGATGGATGCTACCTAGAAGGCCCTTCTGGGCCGCAGCAGGGCCATCGCAGGTCCTGCAGTGTGAGGCAGCCTCGATCTCGCAGGGATATTAGCCGCTACACGTACAGGAGGCCTCTGTGATATAGTGCCGCGTGACTCATGAGGGTTCCCTGCCTTGTCTTTCTCCTTCTCCTCATAGGACTCCAGTCAGATTGAATTATTGAAGGAGCTGCTGGACTTGCAGAAGGACATGATCGTCATGATGCTGTCTCTCCTCGAAGGTTTACTTTTTTTCAGTGACTCATTGACGGCATAGGAACAGCCAGCGGGGTCTCTTTGCGTGGATTATTGTTTCTTTTATTGCTTTCAGTGAACAGATTTGTTTCTTATTACAGAATGTAATCAAATATTTCCCTGATCATGGTTGCCTCATCTTGTTATTGCACGTGTCGACAAACGTTCCCTGTGGCTTTTCTCCATTGTAACGCAGGTAACGTCGTCAACGGCACCATTGGCAAGCAGATGGTGGACACTTTGGTGGAATCTTCTAGCAACGTGGAGATGATCCTGAAATTCTTCGACATGTTCCTCAAGTTGAAGGACCTGACTACGTCGGACAGCTTCAAGGTTTACGACCCCGAGAGCAAAGGGGTCATCTCAAAGAAAGACTTCCAGAAGTCCATGGAGAACCAGAAGCAGTACTCCCAGTCCGAGATCGAGTTCCTCCTCTCCTGCGCCGAGGCTGACGAGAACGACATGTTCAACTACGAGCAGTTTGTGGAGAGGTTTCACGAGCCTGCCAAGGACATCGGCTTCAACGTGGCCGTGCTGCTGACCAACCTGTCGGAGCACATGCCCCACGACGCTCGCCTCTCGTCGTTCCTGGACCTGGCCGAGAGCGTCCTCAGCTACTTCGAGCCTTACCTGGGCCGCATCGAGATCATGGGCGGGGCCAAACGCATCGAGAGGGTCTACTTTGATATCAGCGAGTCAAGCCGCACGCAGTGGGAGAAGCCGCAGGTGAAGGAGTCCAAGAGGCAGTTCATCTTCGACGTCGTCAACGAGGGCGGCGAGAGCGAGAAGATGGAGCTGTTTGTCAACTTCTGCGAGGACACCATCTTCGAGATGCAGCTGGCCTCGCAGATCTCCGAGCCAGACCCAGTGGAGCGTCCAGAGGAGGATGAGGACGACAACCAGAGCGTGACTGAAAACCAGGAGGAGGAGGAGGAGGACAGCGTGATGCTCGAGTCGTCCTCGGCCTTTACGATCGCGTGCATCTCCATGAGGAAAAGCCTCTGCCACTTCCGCCAGCTGCTCACCCTCAAGAGCATGAGGCGTCAGTACAGAAAGTTCAGGAAGATGAGTATAAGAGAGATGGTGCGAGGCTTCTTCTCCTTCTTCTGGATGATCATCACAGGCCTGCTCCACTTCGTCTACAGTCTCATTTGGGGTTTCTTCCACATCTTGTGGACCACCATGTTCGGGGGCGGCCTCGTCGAGGGGGCCAAGAACATGAAGGTGACGGACATCTTGGGGAACATGCCGGACCCTACCCAGTTCGGGATCCACGGAGATGTGCTGGAGATGGAGAAGCTGGAGGCGAGTGAGGCGTCCGCGCTGGCCGAGCTGGGTCAGATGGCCCAGGGCGAGGCAGCGGAGGCCGACCTGATGGCTGAGCTGCTGAACATCCAGCCCAAGAAGGAGGGCAAGCACGGGACAGAGCCGGGCCTGGGGGATGTTTCCGAGGTGGTGGTGGGCGACGCCCCATCCATCGCCAGCGCTGTCAAGCAGAAGAAGGCGCAGGTCGGTACTCCTGTGAAATTCTGATTTGATAGGGGTGTTAATGCAAATTACATCCTCATTGCTGACTAATACATAAATAAAATGGAATGTGTTCGTTTGCTCATCCTGTGTGACAGATGCTCAGTTAAAAGCATCATAAAGATAGCATAAGATTAACCTTTATTAGTCCCACGCTGGGGACATTGGCAGTAGCGAGGCATCAATAAAAGAGCAAAGAAGCAATAAATAATAAGTTCACTCGCACTCAAACAGATAAAGTAAAACACAGCGGAGATGGGAGAGAGAGCTGACAGATTAAATGTGCATCACTGCTGAAATGGAGTATTGTGGCAGGGCTGAAACAGTAGAAGAGAGCAAATCATCGATTGATTTTTATTAAATATATATTTCTCCTGAATTTGAAGCCCGGTACACAATTCAAGATGGGCAACAGCATTTGATATGTCTTACACTGTGACCCAACTTGTCAGAATTGGGCTTGTAGTACTCACAATACAATGCAGCAATTCACCTGAAGCACATTCATTATACGTACAACATTGAAGTGACAGACAGTGATACGCTGTGTTGCAGTTGGCGGCAAAGAAACGGGCGTCAAACGGAGACTACAAGTCTGACTCAGAGAAAGGAGAGTGAGTGACCTTTATTTTCTCCTCTGCTCCTTATACAAGCGATGCCATTGGGTTCTCAGCAGAATGTGTCTGACTGCCACTAATAGTTCTGTTACCGTTGCAGCTCAGAGGACGGTGAGAAGAAGGACCACGACAAGTCCAAAGACGAAGCCCCTCCGGAGTCGGCGGTGGAGGAAAAGAAAGCCCCGAAGAAGAGGCTGGGCCTGAAGAAGGAGCCTCCAGAGGCCTTCATGGCCAGCTTCTTCGATGGCCTGGAAGTCTACCAGACCAAGATGCTGGTCAGATGATTATCTCTTACCCGAACACGACGATATCAGCGTCTCGTGATACTGACACAACTTCCCACTGTGATTATATCCACAGAATTACCTGGCCAGAAACTTCTACAACCTCCGCTTCCTAGCGCTTTTTGTGGCCTTTGCCATCAACTTCATCCTGCTATTCTACAAAGTAAGCTTCAAATTCAGTCTTACACCTTGTTATATATAGGACTGTAATAATCAGGTAAAACTCTGCTGCTTGTTCATTGTCTTCCAGGTGACAGGTGACTACTCAGATGACGAAGACCCCTGGAATGGGCGGGGCAGAACCGGGGAGGAGGAAGACGAGGGTGCGCTCGAGTATTTCGTGCTGCAGGAAAGCACGGGTTACATGGCGCCGACGCTTCGTTTCCTGGCCATACTGCACACCATCATATCTTTCCTGTGTGTGGTGGGATACTACTACCTGAAGGTACTGTAGCACTGAGAAACTGACAAGAAAACACAGGCTTAGAACTCCATTTTGTTAATGTTGCATATGATTCAGATGGTATTTCTTCACCCACAAAAAGGCAAAAACGATCAATAAATGCATATATGTAGTTAAAAGATATCTTGATCATGTGCAGGCCTTAGTTTAACCTCAGATGTGGCTGCAGGATGCCTCTAATGCTGAGACTGACTGGACGGGTTTGTTGTTCCACATTGTGCCTCTGTGTCCAAGGTGCCCCTGGTGGTGTTCAAACGTGAGAAGGAGATAGCGAGGAAGCTGGAGTTTGCTGGCCTTTACATCACAGAGCAGCCCTCGGACGATGACATCAAAGGACAGTGGGACAGACTGGTCATCAATACTCCGTGAGTCAGCTCCACACAGGTGGTTTAACTCTGAGTCCTAATCTTTAAGACACTGAGATTTAATGGTGTCGGCCTTGTCTATGTTTAACAGCTCCTTCCCCAACAACTACTGGGATAAATTTGTCAAGCGCAAAGTAGGTGGCTTACACAATTTTATTTTTGTGTGTGTGTGTGTGTAATCTGTTATGCACACAAAATCTAATCTGGTGATATTTACCAAAATGTCAGCCGCAATGTCATGCTCGCCTCTGCCGCTTCTCCGTCGCTCTTTACAGGTGATCAAAAAGTACGGAGACCTGTACGGAGCAGAGAGGATAGCGGAGCTGCTGGGGCTGGATAAGAGCGCCCTGGATTTCAACCCGACGGAGGAAACTGTCGCCAAGGAGGCTTCATTGGTGTCATGGTGAGAGATTAAAGTGGATAAAGGGCAGGGAGGCAAGAACTCCTTGAAGCAAAGATAGAGGTCAAACTGAAAACCTGAGCCCCTCACACTGTATCAACCTTACCTTTTCTTTTTGCCAGGTTGAGCTCAATCGATACAAAGTACCATGTCTGGAAAATGGGAGTGGTGTTTACAGACAATGTAAGCTTGCACACATCACATGCTCTTTTCAGCTCACAGGTGCCAGTGAATGATTTGACATCTGTTGTTTCTCGTCTCCACCAGTCGTTCCTCTACCTGGTGTGGTACACCACCATGTCCATCCTGGGCCACTACAACAACTTCTTCTTCGCCGCTCACCTTCTGGACATCGCCATGGGCTTCAAGACTCTCCGCACCATCCTGTCCTCAGTCACGCACAACGGCAAACAGGTGAGGACGGAGAGGATGCAGTCCCTATTCCAAACAGCAGGGGTCGCTGCAGAGTCAGAGGCTGGGCTGTGAATCCCCTGATTGGCAACCGCAAGGCAGTTCTATCAGTTTTCCATGCTTCCGCCCCACTGATGGAATCTTGTTTGTTTCGTGGAGCGGTTTTGGTTTAGATAACAGCAATGGAGATATCATATGTTCCAGACACATTACGACTCAGCCCACAGTCGCCTTTCAAAGCGTCTACGCTGTCTGCACTTTCTTATAATGGCTTGAAAACAACGCTTGGTTGAGGAATGTTTCATCAACTGTTACACATCTCTGGTCAGTCCCTGCATCTTTGCCCGCACTCGCTCTGAGGAGATAATTGGGAGACTGGCGGCAAAAAGGCAGATAGGCAGGAATGCATGGTGAGAATATAAATGCGCCCAGTATCTTTTGACATTTGACTTCAGATAGCTCCGTCACCCTCATTTCAGTCAGCTCTCGCAGGGATTCCCATGTCAACTGACCGGCAGCAGCAGAAATCACAAATGTCACCTCAGCCTCCAAGGGAGGAAATCCAGCGGTGGCAGTGCCGCGAGGAGCCATCCAGGCTTCCCACAGCCCGCCGCCTGTGGGCAGATCAATCACGATGTCGATTCAAATGCAGTTTGCAGCTGATTCGACTGCTCGGCCGCTGCTGAGGTTCAAAAGGAGAGCCGTGCAGCAGGTAGACGGAGTCCTCTGTCACCCTGCCCCGCTCTCCTGTGCTCTCCCCACAAGAAAAACAAGCTCAAACAAAGGAGATGAATGCCTTCCTCCTGCTGTGGTGTTTAGAGTGTTGTATGGAGGGAGGTGACCGACTGCTCTGTGTGTGTGTGTGTGTGTGTGTGTGTGTGTGTGTGTGTGTGTGTGTGTGTGTGTGTGTGTGAAGCTGGTGCTGACCGTGGGCCTCCTGGCTGTTGTGGTCTACCTCTACACTGTGGTGGCCTTCAACTTCTTCAGGAAGTTCTACAACAAGAGCGAGGACGACGACGAGCCCGACATGAAGTGCGACGACATGATGACGGTGAGCGTCGCTCTCGTTCCACGTTTGATCGCATGCCACCTGAGGCGCGCTCACTCACCCTCCCTCCCTCTCCCTCTGTCTGCGCAGTGTTACCTCTTCCACATGTACGTCGGGGTGAGAGCCGGCGGGGGCATCGGGGACGAGATCGAGGACCCGGCAGGCGACCCCTACGAGCTCTACCGCATCCTCTTCGACATCACCTTCTTCTTCTTTGTCATTGTCATTCTCCTGGCCATCATCCAGGGTAGGCTCCGCATACTCCCCCCAAGATTAGATCGATAAACATCACTGTATAAACACTGGAAGTGTCCCGATCTCCAAAGTAACCTCCCCGCTCTGTCAGCTCGGTGAATTACCACAGATGCATATCCCCCACACTGCATCGCTGTAGTGTATTTATTATTTATTATGTATTATTTATTTTGAGGAGGTGACACACAGTTTGATTCTGCTTGAATCGATCGCACAGATACGTCATGTACAGTATGATGCGCTACAGCACTGCCTCTGTGGTTGCAGGTTTGATCATTGATGCCTTCGGAGAGCTGAGGGACCAGCAGGAGCAAGTGAAGGAGGACATGGAGGTGAGAGTCCTGTCTGACGCGCAACATATGTGATCGCCCACGTACAGTACCATTCGCACTCACGCTCACACCAGGGGCTGACTTGGAGTCTTCAGGAGGCCAGAGTACCAGAGAAAACCCCACGCAGACACAGGGTTGATCTCTCACACTAAGTCCCCTAGTCCCAATGGCATTCAAACCTGGGGAGTTCACCAAGTTCACCAGTGCACTAAGAGATCATGATGATAACTTCATGTACTCCGTATTGTAAAAGATACAAATGTGCTGTCTAACGTATTGAGTAAACATTACAGTATTAACCCACCATATTATATGAGATGAGGTGCCATGTGTTCTCCTTTTCACTCTTTCTCTCTCTCTCTCTCTCTCTCAGTCTCTGCATTTCCTCTCATTGGCTATGCTTGTTTCATTGTCTTTTACGCACAGGTGGAGAGGACACCTTTCATCGCACCAACAATCAAAAGACAAATGAGTTACTAATAGAGAATATGCCTGCAGACAGTTTGTTACAAATGGAAATGTCCCCTTTTAGGACATGTCTAATTTAGATGTGTGGTCCTCTCGTGTTGTTTGAGCTCTCTGTCAGACCAGAGGGAGGTCAAAGCGTACTTCTGACTAATCGTTCCGTCCGTGGGAGACCGCGGTGACAAGTGAAAATAAATATTTTGTTAAAAATACAAGTGCACCGAGGCTAAGTTTGGTTTTGTGACAGTACAAGCCAGAACTTCAAGAGGGGCCAAACACTAGAAAATCATTAAGTTCCTGGGAAAAACCAGGAGAGTGACCACTGCCAGTAACATGCTCTTACGGACGCAGTAGGACATCATCAGGGTTACTTTCCTAAGCAAGCCAAGACAATTAAGAAATAACAATACAAAGACTGCATCTCCTCAAACATCTTCTTGTTTTCTGTCCTCAGACCAAATGCTTCATTTGTGGGATTGGTAACGACTACTTTGACACGACGCCGCATGGCTTCGAGACTCACACCTTACAAGAGCACAATTTGGCCAACTACCTGTGAGTACTCCCAGCGTCTCAATCACTTTGAAACCACCTCTTTTTATTGTCTGCCTCGAGTAATTTAACCCTTATCGATCATGATCATCATCTCTTGCCAGCACGTGTTGCTACTTCTCTGTAATTTAACCGAGTGATTGATGGCTCAGCGCATTACCAGAGCATAAGGGCCAAAGTCGCTAATAGCCCCAGTGATCCAGAACACTAGATCCCTTCAGGTATTCTTTCCATCTGTCCCTGTGTTTTCCCTCACACTCCCTGCTTCGCCCAGTGTGCCTGTATAATGCCCGCGACAATAGAAAGTCGCAGTCCATTTGCTCCCTCTGTCAGCTGGCTGGAGGATATTAGAGCGACCTCATTATGTTGCTTCATTACGATTTAATGCCACGAACTTTACTGGAAAATAGGTTCGCGATAGCGTGCCCTCATACAGTATTCATCGTGATTTGGCGGGCCGCGATTCCCACAGAGATACCAAAGGCCGGCCGCCATTTACGCTTGGTGGAACGTGGGAAACAGCGGGCAGTCTCAATGTGACATTTCTTGTTAGCACACTGTTAGAGAAGCTCAAACCTCCTCTCTGCTTCACCTGCGATCTGATGCTCAGGCGGTGAAAAGGGAAAGTTTTACGCTCTAACATTTTTGTTTCTCCTAAAGGTTTTTCCTGATGTACCTTATCAACAAGGATGAGACAGAGCACACTGGCCAGGTACGGCATCACGCTCCCACTTTTCTCCTAACAACCTCCACCCACCCAGAAACAAAGATGCAGTCATTATCAGAGAGCCTATCAGAGAGGCTTCTGTGGGGATGCAAGCGAAATATCTTATTTTCTGACTGATTTTGAACTGTGATGAATTGCATTAAAAGGGAGACAGATCTATCTTACGCTGGATAAAATCTGATAAAACCAAACATTTCAAACAGATCCTGTTTCAACCAGAATATAATCAAAGTAATTTCAGGTGTCAGTGATTGAGAAAAATGATCTGACTCGCAGAACGTATTTGGATTATATCAGCGGGGAAGTTGAGGACTCAATAGCTATTACCGTGATGATTAGCCATAAGCAGTGAACAACGTCCACAATGCATTAATGTCCTCCTGTGTCTCCTTGCAGGAGTCATACGTGTGGAAGATGTACCAGGAACGTTGCTGGGACTTCTTCCCGGCTGGAGACTGCTTCCGTAAACAGTACGAGGATCAGCTCGGATAGAGCGGATGCACCCTCTTTACCTCGGTTCATACTGAGCATGCTGCTGGAACAGGCAGTGGCGCCTTCAGCTGCTGGACTACAACACCACACAGCCACCAGTGCTTCACACTGGCACCGGTGGAGAGTTAGGACACAACTACTTTCGTTTTTTTTTTATCCAAAAGAAGAGAAGCGCCTCCGATCCGCGTCCACCGTCGGTACAGTGGCGTCTTTGAGAAAATGACCTGTTACTTGCCCGGACGTGTTGTCTCTTTAGTTCTGGGACTCGTTGTTGACAGCGTGTTGCCTTTTACTCCACATAACCCCAAATCATTGCACAATTTTTTTGTTTTGTGGTCTTTTTGAGAAAAACTCCGGGTTGTGTGGGGTTATGGGACAATGTGTCAGTCATATTATGCACAAGAACCCAACTTCAATATTTTGAGAATGTTGAACTTGAGACTTAATGCCAAAAGAAAAATGGGGTAGTGCAGCAGATTTACATAGTGCGCAAAAATGTGATACGAGAAGAAGTCTTTGTTTTCCAGATGTTGTAATCTTGCATATTGAGATGAAGTTTTAGAATAAAGTGGCAAAAAGGTTTATTATATAGGATTTAAAAAAATGCCTACATTTTTCATGAAGTGCCTTACAGTACTGTATCTACATTACAATGAAGCTATGCAAAACTTTTGTTTCTTTTTGTTTTCTTTATTGTATGTAAGTACAGTAATTTTCCTGGAGCAGCAACACGTAGCTGTCCAGATATGTAGATTGTGGCTGAACCTTTTCATTTGAACATGGAAGAACAGCGTTGGTTTGATTTGACAGATATTTTTTGTTTTTTGGTTTATCTTTGCCGAATGCAGCATAACTGCAAATGTTCGAGGTGCAAAGTGTGAAAATGACCCGTTGAAATTTACTGATCACCTTCAAAGAAGAACAAAAACTCAACTGCTATTGTATGGCCATTTGTATGTAGTAGCTTTGCTGATCTGTGCATTTCTTTTGATGGGAAAAAAAAATAAAGAAATCAATGCAAGAAATATTCCCGTTCATGCCATTACTGACCCACGTTTGACACTGCCAAGACACGCGAACAAAACCGTTGCTCACCCTTTTCATTACTATCAGAAAACAGCGAGTCATCCCGCCCTCGAAATCAACAAGACCCAACATCTGTCTCTGTGGCTAATCTGGATCCCCGCTGTGTGTAAACAGCCCTCGGCCGTAGTTAATTTGACTCACCCCGAACCTCAAAGCCAGACTGTATCACAACTGAGCTGTCCAGCCGCAGCCAGCGAGCGCAGCGCGGCGCTCTGGGTAGCGGTGGCAGAGTGGACGTGCCGTCCCGGTCGGTCAGAGAGGCAGGACAGGGCCTCAGCAGGCCGCACGATGGGAAACTTAGCCCTGTTACCCGTGGTGCCACCTGTCAGCTCATATCATGTCACCACACCTCAGGCACCACACAGCGCAGCAGCCTGCTGCTGAGAGCAGCTCTGCCTCCTCAACTCTGCCTCCTCAACTCCTCAACTTACGCCTGGAACGGCTCCAACTCTTTGACCGCTGTCCGCGGTCTCTAATGCGGCGTTTAACGGCTCCAGGAAATCATATCTTCACATGTAACAATGCAATGCACGATTAGTAAGCACAAATTGTGACTAATTGTTGTGGAAAAAGCTGTGGCTCAGTTGTAGTTAAGTACATATTTAGCAAATGTTGTTTTGAGCACACAGTGTAGAGCCAGGCCAAAATGAGAGAAAACTCAATTTAAAGTTTCAGATATTATTTTCTGCGCTCTGACGAGCAAAGCTCGCTCCGATATTATTTAGCAGATTATGTGGCCGTTACGGCAACAGGAGAAAGCAGTAATGGGTGAAATCAGTGATATAATCATCCTCAATAATTTGACATAATGAAAGCTGTGGGAAGCCTTTCTCAACATGAAATAGCAACAATTAAGCCATCAATTGACTCAGGACATATTATACCAGTTAAATTCCAATTTCAAATGTTAAGTCTGGTGGCAGTGGAATGAATTTAGGCCTCATTTTCCTCTCTAATGGCTTATTGAGAAGTTATAATACACATGCTCAGCTGCACTTTAGCAAATATTAGAACATTGAAAGTTGATTCTTTGAGTTTAATCATCAATTTTAAGATGACAAGCTGACGAGCATTGCATATGTCCAGATATTGCACTTAACAGTGAAGTAAACAGTTGGGCACAGGTCTCATTACTCAAATTATTACATCCTTTGGCAGAACTGGAGGTGGTATGCTTCTATTTTCATGTTCATGTATTGTGTTATGATTGTAAACTGAACGGATGAGCGACAGTTGATTTCAGAACTCAACAGCAATTGTTAAATGACAGTTTTGCTTTTTTAGCCAGTATATAATCATATTCAAACTCTGCTTCTATATTTCTATATTTGAATTTAACCTTGGAAAATATATGACACAATGACAGGGGTAAAAGCACAAGCTCCCCGGAGAAAAGTGTCTCATTTTAATCCCACTTTAAGTCCCACTTTTAAAAGTGGGACTAATTTTAATCTCACACCACTGTCTAAACACTTTCTTACTACTCTAAATCTTTCAAAAATTACACTTTATTTATTTTCATTATTTGGTGATCGTGAACCAGCTCCACCCGAAGGACTCTTGAGCAATCGGAGCAAATTAAAAGGCAAGGTTATAGCATCTTTGCCGTAACAAAAACAGACAAAAAACTACATTTTATCTTTAGATACAAATCAAGCTTTTGCATGTACTTGAAAGGGTTGAAGAGAGCCATCCAATTTAGTTTGTGCTTGTCGCTGCCCATGCGTTTGACAATGACTCTGAATGCTTGAATGTTTATCCGGAGATATCAGCCCCCTATCTTTGCTGCGTTGCCATGAGATTTTCTTGCTATAATGACAAACCACCCTTCTGCTCTCTTTCATTCTTGCAAATAACCTGCTGACTGCTGATGTAACTGAAAGTCATATCCGGCCTGTCATCCTGGACCCTGCGTGGTGCGAGCCACTGTGGAGTGACAGACAGAAAGGAAGCAGCTTGAGTCACAATCCGCGCTGTCACCTGCAGGTGGCAACCTGTGGAGAAACCTCCATCCGGCGACAATCCTCTGCACATGGTCCCGTTGATGCGTCCTGTCAGTGTCTGAGCCTTTCATGCAACATAAAACAGCCAGCAACACGATGACAGCCAAAGAGGTATGCAGAGGGCGGAGGAGGAGGAGGAGGAGGAGGAGGAATTTGGGTAATTTACCTCTTCATTAAACAGGCTAAATTAAATCTGATGGTGCCGGTAACAGATAACTGGCTTCCACTTTTCGTCTTTAAAATGCACCATATATCGTGTGTGCCATCTGCACAACATGGGGCTTCATTTGTCATTTTCTGAGTGGTTTCAATTAGCAGTTGCATTTTTTTGAAAAGCCAAGTGAACATAAGCATAAAATAGGGAAGTTTTAATAAATTCAGGACAAAATTCAGAGTTAGAGTTTATCATCCAAAGTTATTGTCCACTATTGTAACTGCTATTTCCTGAGCATGTTATGCATTTTAGTTTACATTTACATGTAGGACCACTTCACAGTCACATCTCAGTTTCCTGATGATATTACCTAGGAGGAGCATATAAAAGGTGAATAGGACTGGACTGAGGTGCGTCCCCTTAGCTGGTATGATTTACTCTAAACCTGACTGGAAGATCTCAAATCAACTGTTGTTGTTAAGGTATTCACAAAGTTGGTTGGCCTCTCCAGGCTTTTTGAGATAGAAACGACATTGGAGACTGACCTGCGGTTTGGTGAGATCCCTGGATCCCTGGAGCAGCTCTGAAGCTTTGCGGATCATCACCTATTGATAAAGACTTAAAGGAGGTGCCATTTAATGGCAACACTTCCTTAAACAGCCCTTTGGGAACAGGATCCAGGAGGCAGGTTGATGACTTAGGGGAGGAAAAAAAAGATGAACGGTAGTACTGTACCCAAAGAAAAGCCATGCACAAATAGGGTGAACATGCAAACTCCCCCACAGAAATGGCCGTGACTTGTGTGCAAACTGGCAACCTTCTTGCTGTGAGGCAGCAGCAGTAACCACTGAGCAGCCCATCAGTCTTTGTCATTGTTTTTGATAAAGTTCAGATTTTAGGTCTGTCTGCTTTCTGTCACCTGCTCTGCATTGTTGACCTTTACAAAACCATTATCATTTCATCGCTCTATCTACAAAATGTCAGAAATTGGTCGAAAATGGCACTGGTTATTTCTTACCTCAGGGGAACTATTTAATACGCAAAGAGAAAAACAATGTATATTAATAAATAGGGCAAAGTGTACATTACGTTTATTGAAGAATAATTTTTCCAGCACAGAACTGTCAAGTAATCATTCATTTTGCAATGAGGATCGTGATGTGGCTGAAAGCCACAGTTGTGATTATTTTTGTCAAGGCAGAAACACAACTGGATGACTTGCAATCAGACATGAATTCCGAGATTGATGAGTGCTTAGAAGTTGAGGTCGTGTTGTTAAATTACCAGACTGATTACCAGACAAACACCCCTGACAGGCAGCTCTGTTGGCAGCTGGGGCTGTTGTTTTTTATTCGAGAGGCTTTCTGAGATTATGCAGTCGCAGATGCTCATTTGGGAGAGCATCTTTTAACAATCACTGTCCCTGAAAGGTGCGTGGAAAGAGGAACAAATGGGTGTGGGCGTTTGTTTTAATGCAGTGACTGTCAGAAAACACAGGGAGCTGAATCTCTCCAGGACAAAGTCTGAACAGCCTCACATGGATGATTTAGCTGAAAAGACACAAAGCACTTGAACAGTAAATAGAAAAGTACTTTTACCTTAGAGTGTTTAAAATTGGTCTGTGGCTCTGTGTGTCTGTGTGTGTGTGTGTGTGTGTGTGTGTGTGTGTGTGTGTGTGTGTGTGTGTGTGTGTGTGTGTGTGTGTGTGCAGTAAGCACTCTCCATACTCCTATAAAACCCTCTGTCCTCAGCTCACACACTGCAGTGTTGGCATCCACTCCTTTAACAGATGTGTTCCTCCCTGAAGCACACTTTACACCAATATAGTTTAAGCATGTGTGTGTGTGTGTGTGTGTGTGTGTGTGTGTGTGTGTGTGTGTGTGTGTGCGTGTGTGTGTGCATGAGTGTGTAACAGAGATCAAAGATTAAACCCTTTAGAGTCTGTACTTCACAGCCCTTATTTTTCTATTGTTGAAAACCCCATATGCCGACATCTGTCAGTGAACTTGTACAGCATAAATGGACCAGACTGGAGCCTCGAAGAATCAGAGGAATTATGTGTGACCCTTATTGGGAGCTGGGGGCCAGGTGTAATATGACCTCTATTGAGAACGTTAACTCTGGTTATATGCCATGAAAATGGCACATAAACCACAAAACTTCTAGTTATTTAACATCTGAGGCGTTTCCCTCGTGGTATACCCGTTGAAATGATGGATTTAGGTTTTATAAAGTGACAGAGTCATTGGCTGCAGGACACAGTTGGGAAGTTTCTTTTGTTATTTTTCTGGGACACGCATGCTGGACTGAGGCACTTTTCACTGCTTTGGTTCAGAAAGCGTGAGTGGGAAACCCTTCACTCACTACTATCTGTGAGGGAAAAAAAGCTCCTTCTGTCAGCTTTTATTGAAGTCCTCTCTCTAAGCTGTTTCAGACAGACCCTCAACACAACTAACATGTTTTATCTGTACAGCCATTACTTTGAGAGTGGCTACAGCCAAAAACAATGTCCTACATGAAAATGAAACCATAATCTTCCTTGTCATCCAAAAAGCCAGACAATTTAAACAAACTGCATCTACAACACCTAACAAGCACCTGAACACCATTTCTGGTCTAATGGACTCTCTTGTCCTTGGATGTCCACAGAGGAACAGCTCTTCGGTTCTTGTCCAGGGGATCTGTTACATGTCCAAGGTCAGACGGGGACACTTCAGCCTGTGGCTGTGGAGTAACTGAATGCTGCAGGGCCAGCAGTGCAGATGGACGGTGATGTCAGGTGAACGATGCTGAGCGAGGGTTGAAGTGAGCTGAGCTTCGTACTCCACGGGTGTTCTATTGCGCTGATACGGCAGGGGACAAGTGAAGTGCAGATGCAGTTCTGACACTGGGCCAAACATATCTGCGGAGGACGGAAAAAGAAACAAGAGCATTGGGGAAAAAAACATGACTTTATCTGGCTGGCACTTTAAGCACACAGATCTCTTTGTTTTTACTCTAAGACTGGCTGTCATTTTTGTCATAATTATTTGAGTGCAAGATGACAGTCCAGTCAATATCTGTAGCATGCCTTTCCATCAAACATTAAAAGAAATATCCTGTCAGCAGGTGAATCATACTTTGCAAATCGTACTGCAAAATTGAAACGCATATATGACAAGCTGTGGCTCTAAAGAGGATTGCGTGCCAGAGTGGTGATCTTCCTTGCTTAGCCAGCCAGCTGCTTGTGAGGCTTACTTCTCAGCAAGGAAGTAGAGGGGTTTATTTCCCAAAACTGTTCCTTTTCCTACCTTGCATTTAAAAAAGAACTGTGGATCCCTGATGCGGCTCATTCTTAAGTTTTTCTGCAGTCCACAATCTCTCAGATATGATCAAAAGACAGGTGGGCTTAAGACAAATTGTTGCACAGAGGAGAAGAAGGATGAGCGTATTACACAGGATCAGATAGACCATGAGAAAGATAGAACAAGTGTGTGAGGCAGAGAAAAGTGACAGAACGGTTGAACCGTGTGAAGGATATCACTGGCTTACTTTTAATCTCACTTCATGCCAGCTCCACCTGCTGTTTTCCACCAAAGACAATTTCTGCTCCACAGGAAGTAATGTGAAAAGCTATGTTCCGATATGTGCCAGAAGCACAAGAACCAAGGCGGCGTTATCTTCTTCCTCCTCACAGGCACAGACAGACGCTAATCAAGGTGTCTGTGCAGCCGTTTGTGGTTTTTGAGTAGACGGATGCACGATGATAAGCCGTTTGTTTTCAGTCAACAGGCAGTCATTTGCTGCAACCCTGATATTGAGCGGATTGCACCCTCCGGCAACACTTTATAATAACTATCAGTTATAACTAGCTCACACTGTAGATAATCATAATAACATATATAAACTATTAGCTCATACTAAACAAGTCATTAGTAAGTAATTCACTAATAGCTTGTTCATGAGCTATTACTAATTCTTAAGGTATAGTAATAAATCATGAACATACAGTTATACATACAAGTTATTTATAATTTAACTAACACCTTGTAAGCTATCTCTTATTAATATATAGTTGTTATAATTATTGTTATAAATCCTTTAACTGTTAATAAACACTTAACAAGTCATTAATAACTTTAATTAACAGCTTACTAATGAATTATGATCTAGTTATAACAGATATTTATATTTATAACATATGTTATATTTATTACAGTTATTCTAAAATGTTACCATACAATTTTAATTGGAACACTAATGATGCCAGTGGCGACGGTGACAGTGATTGTATAATTTAACCTTGCTTGCTACTCCTATCTATGAATAATACATGTTATTATTAAAGAGGAGTATGAATGAGGCTGACACTGATGCTGACTTATGCAAGTCAACGAAGGACACACAGTCAGGTCTCTGAGGAGCTTTTCAACATCTCCCTTCATTCTTCTGAGCACTTCTGGATTTCCACTTCATGGCCCATTTACTTTTCCTTGGATCTTGGCCAGAATCAACTTGTGTCATATGGAGCATCAAACCGTGTGTGTATTGAATGAGGGAAAAGGGAGTCCCGGTGGAGTTTCTGTCATAGGCTGTAGACCTGTGCATAGCAGTGGATAAAACTGTCTTCCTTGTGATTGCTTGTTTTTATAATGGTGGTGCAGGTCATAGAGAGAGCAGAGACAAACTCCAGTCTAGAGGCTTTGAAATATGAATAAAAGCTGTGATGACCCCAATTATTTTTAACACGAACAGTGCGATATATTTATTTCAGTGTTGTTATTATTTAATCAATTGCTTTACTTAACTTAATTGATTTTTTGGTTTATTGTCAATTAGATCCATGCAACACATTTTTAAACAAGTTTGACTGAGGTCCTGCAAAGACTGGAAGCAAAAAAGTTGTGGAATGCTAAAAATAATGATCACAATAAAATTACGCCTTGTGGGTTACTCCGCAGGTAAGCAGGTTAATCAGTGACGGTTGATGGTAACATGATTGGATTCGTGTTTTGCCCCTCGCGCAGCTCTCTCCCTCTCTTCCACAAATCAGGGAAACACTCAGCTCAGCAATGTGAGGAGCTGCAGCTCAAGTAGCTCTTCTATCTCAGCTTCTCAGCTCTGCATTCATAAAACCTTGTATTTTCTTAAACTATAGCCTTACGGATTACATGATTTGCTTTAACTTGACAAGCATATGTCTGTGAATTGCATTTGCATGTATTTTACCAATTCATCCTCGATCAAATTACCTTGTACTTTGTTAATTAATGGTGTTGCATTGTTCTGCTTGACCCTATCCCAGCACACACAGGGTAAAGTCAGAGTGTCTGGGAGTAAAGTCCCAGGCCTTAGCAGCATTGCTAACCACTCATTCCCCTTGTTAGCTGCTACATACCCCTTTTGAATGAACAAAATAAATAAAATGTAAGCGTAACATTCACAGTTCAAGATTTACCAGTATGTAATACAACAAGAGTGTATAAAGAATATTAGCACTAGGACTCAGAGAAACCTCATAAAACTGTTGATGAATTACATTATCCACAAGGAGAGGAGTAGCCGTCTCTCTCACAGGAGGCCCTATGGGAGAGTGGTTTCAGAGGAGGGCCTGTAGTGGCTGGCAACATGTTTGTGAAGTGGAAGAGCTACAGTGGGCAACCCTACACATCTTGCCTTCCTGAGGTTAATACAGAGGTGTGCCATTATGTACTGTACATAATTTTGCTCTAGACGGCAATGAAAAGGGAAAACAGATTCAATAATGTCATTTGATCCTGCATGGAAGCCTCAAGTGCGTTCCACTGGTAATTTCAGCATGACACTAGCTTATAAAGGCAATTTACTGTTGTTTTTTTTCTCGGCTTTATTAAATTTTGTGCCCCAGGACTTGGCTGTTAGCTTAGGCAGCTTTGGGTTATTGTGCACATAAAAACAATGCAGGCGGTTGTCACCGTACCCTAAAGCCAACATGAGAGTTTGTTGTTATCTGAAATGGGTTTTATGTTGCCACAGTTATCATGCACTGAGATAAATGGAACAATAAGTTATTGATTAAAGATACTATCACTGCTATGATTCTTTCTATTCTGTTGTTTTTGACTCCAGGTGAAACACTGGGATGAAGCTGCAATCACTGTTCGAGGATTTGTGATGGCCAGCCCCTACATTTGTGCTTGATGAATGACCAGTAGTGATTTAATCTTGTAATAACTGCTATTGTGGGTCTGTTGCTGCCTCTGATTCTGACCTCCCCTCTCCTCGACGGGTGCATGCAGGGACACGAGCATTTCCATGAGTGTTTTTCCCTCCGCAATAGCGGAAAACAAGCAGAAAACACTTTCTGACCTCCATTAGCTTCCTGTAAGGCTACTCACATGTTCACACCTGAAATCTCACGTGAATCCACCAGGATCAAAGTTCGCTGGTGAGAGTGCTGTCTGAAGAATAGTGACTCTTACTGGCACCATCCTGTAAGAGCTTAACAAATATGAGTGTGCTGTGAAGAGGGCTCCATTAAGTCCTATAATCAGTTATGTTACCATGAGGTTTACAGCCCAAAATTACATTCACTGGGTACACAGGGTTCTGACTCGATTTCTCACTTCATTTCTCAGCTCTAAAACAAGAGGACTTCTATCAACACAAGCTCCAAAATAGAGTGGTCTGTTACCAAGTCAGGACAGGACTTCAAGTCAGTTAAAATGTTTGTGTGCTGGGGAATAATAAACTGGGTTTGCTATTATCAATAATACATAATGTATCGAGTATGAGTGTAAAGCACTTAATACCAAAATAACCAAAATAACCACAACTGGAGAAAGCTAATGTGATTCAAATGAAAAGATTTCTACTAGACTTGAGAGGAGTTATGGCTGAATGCAAAAGGGGGGGTGGGGAGATGGGGGGTGGGGTCTCTGGCAAATTGCCGCCTGATTCCACACGAAAGAGCACTGCAATAAATAAAACAGATAGGATGAGCACAAGAGCACTCTTGAGGTGAATGAACACTTGCAACACAGCACATCTCTGTGCTAATACAGCTGCAACCACTCACTGCAAGGGTACAATTACGGCTTGGTTAGTATTAATTATGTCACTAACCAAAAAGAAAGTGTTCAACGAGATGCAATAATTGCTACATAAATATGTATCTAAATGCTGGATAAATCAATGAGTTGAAGCCAGTTGCTTAAATGCTGTGCTCTTAAAACAAAGCAGTTGAGAGGACAAATTACACTCAGGTGCAATGCATTTTAGAGATAATAACTTTAGAATTATAATAAGTGGATAAGCAAGTAGTTGGCATGGTACTGTAGCTTGGTTCTCCCTGTGTCTACCTTGGTCTTCTCTTGATACTCCAATTTCCTCCCAAAATCTAAAAACAAGTTTTCCCAATACCTGTCCCCCCAAAAAACATGCATTTGGGTTAACTGGGAACTCTAAATTGCTCTCTGAGAGTAAATGATGTGTGTGCCCTGTGATTGACAGGAGACCTGTCCAGGGTGTATTTCCTGTCTCCATCCCACTCTATGTGCACTTTAGACAGGCAAAGGCAGACCTCCACACCATGGATGGATGGCTGAGCAAGCAATGGGCAAAACAAACCAGCAATGGTAAACCGAGAAGTAGATTTCTGGATTGATCAGCCTCAAGCCTCTTGCGACCTGCAATCAGTCTTTACTGAAGGCAGATTCAATATTAGGCCAACGGTAGGTGCAAAACCAGTGAACCTGTAGAGTGATCAAACTGTCCCAGCCTGTAGGTGCTCCTGACACCTTAGCCCATTCATATTCATCAAAGCATCTCACCTTTTTGAAGCCCAGTAGGTGGCATATATATGCACATATGCCATGTGTCACACACACGCATCCATACAGCTCCCGGTGAACTCTCAAAGCTTGCTCTCAAGTACTGAGGGCCTTTCAACATGGCAACACCATGCAGCATCATGCAAGACATTTTTTGAAGCACAGCCTGTATGAGTTACTCCAAGCTGTTACCTTGGTTTTATTCTCTTATCCCTCAGCTCAGGGAGTTTACTGCATTTTCAACCAATTAGCACAGAGCACCACAGGAAAGTGAATCTCATCAATAAACCATGGCACATTATTTAGGATGGAAATTAAAGATTCATGCTTGAGACTCCTGAGAAGACAAGTGTGGCACTTCAAACCATCAAAGTGCACTTTATGAATTAGCCCTGGTTCCTCCTCAAACTTTTGAGGAGATGTCACTTTTAATATTTGCTCAATGGCCCATCTGTGTGAGGCCATACTTACGACAGCCAATGCATCAGGAGTTCTCAGCAGTGGGGGAGGCCATCTGTGTTTATTTTCCATTAAGAGTGGCCCTCTCATCTCTCCTCTCTCATCTCTCTCTTCATCAAGTGCACACTTTAAGTCATATGTATTACTTAATTATTTATACATTGAAATGGGCCGATCGCACTAATGATGATTAACAACGCAGAAGCTCATATACTGTACTTACTGATTTAAACTCACTTGCACGCGAATGCTTTCTCTCGCCAAAACGTACATGCCTGACAGAGTCGAGCAACAGTGCTTCTATATCCCCAAATGGTCAACTTATGGCACAAACTGTTCCAGCTGACACGATATGGAAATCCTTGCATCAGGCAACACACAGCATGGTTTACCCAAATGGCAAAATGTTGATTGCGATTTAATGCCAAACTCCAAGAATAGGCTCTGTATGTGAGAGCGAGTGATTTGCTGGCGTATGGCGCATGCTTAATTGTCTGTGCAGGGCGATGTGGGACCACATGTGGGCACTGGCTGTACGCCCAAAATAAACACCTTAGCAGAGAGTTGGGGTGTTGCTGGGTAAACGGCCTGCAGGCGCTCCTGACAGACATCTCACCCAATTAGCATTTGGCACCTTGCCTATTGCTTTGGGCAACAAACACTATTTTAATGTAGTGCAATTTTTATCAAGAAGGAGCAGAGTGACTATTGTGCGCGCTAAGTATAGAGTGACGTGCAGCAAGTCCAAGCATGCCCTCAAAAGACACTCAAAGGAACACACACACACACACACACATTTTGTTTGAGATATTTTTGGTTGACTCTACTGTGTAGAGATTCTGAACATCATGCATAATAGCAGAGGTAAAACATTTCAGATGGACAGATAGATGATCGAGGTTAGAGCCAATCAATCTTGCCAAAGTCTCTGTCAGTCTGCAGGTGCCAGAGGGTCAAGGAGCTTTTGACTTCACTCTGCCGCCGTGTCAAGGGCAGGCCTCCTCAGGAGAGCCTGGCACCAGTCCACCCCCTTTGAGCCTCTGATCCTCTGAAGACTGCGGAAAGATGCTGCTGTCGCCACTTCTGCCACTTTAAGGCCTGACCTGCACAAACTAGGCCATGATCTTTTATCAAATGCATTTGTGCGCAGACAGATGCTCTGTTAAATTGTTAAAACGATTTAATTGTGTTTTTCATTTGGCTTTTGAGAGGCGGCAGCTGTAGTTCTTGTCGAACTACAGATTGTGCTTTTTTTTTTTCTTCTACTGTCACACTGCCAGCTATCTCCCAGATTGTGTCACACAGAGCATTTTTAGGTTGATGACCTATTTTCCTGGCAGCCGCTGTCCAGCCATCGTTATTATTAATGCAAATTGAAAAATTGACCAGCAGAGACTTGGCTGCAGGCTTGTACGCCGGTGAACTGTATTGTTCGGACAGAGATTTAGAGAAGGTAGTGCTCTGAAGGACTTCCTTCAGTAGTGTCTCTGAAAGCTGCACTAAGCATTTTTTGACTATTAGTGAGACATGAGAGGAGAGAGTACATTAGTGCAGTTTTAGCCGCTCAGCATTGACTTCCTGTAACATTTAGAGGCAGGTCCTCCTCTGTGTGTTCAAAGCTCTTAATGGGTAACACCAAGCAACAACACCTTAGTCATTATTTTTCCTTCAAGTGCACAGCCATCTGCCACTGGGTTATGTGAGTTTTCCCAGCAATGGAACACAATAGATAAATAGATAAAATCTGGGATGCAGACTGCATCCCAAAGCAGCAGAAGCATTCTGTGTATAGACCCTGCAGAGATATGTTTTTTGTTTTTTTTAACAGGTCTGAAACTCTTGTTTGCAATTAATCAAATTCTGCTTTGATTTTATGCATTACCTGTGGAGCGATACAGCAACAGGGTATCACTCTTCAAGCGTTTGTCATGAGGAAATATAAAGTTAATGTTGTGTTTACTGCTCCCAAAAATGAAATAAAAAAACTGTTCACTTCCAGCATCAAGAAAGTTGAGACAGCTGATGGGAAGGAACGCAAACCCAGGAAATTGAAGGAGAATTTTTTGTGTATTTTCCATTCAAGGCTCAAGTCAATACGACTTGTGGTTTGGAAAATGTTCAGTGAAAAGAACTCATGCAATTTGATGATGAATAGTTGCAATATGCACCACTTGTATAGTCCGCGGCATAGCATCCAGGGTTGTTATTCTTAAAAATTGTTCATAGAAAATAGAAAATGATAAAAGAACAATGAAACTATAAAAGAGGGATCCAGAATTGTGAAAAGTGTGAAATATTCTTTCATTATCAACCTTTGCCTGAAGAAAATTGAATCCAGCTGAATTGATTTATAAAGAATGAAATAATTGCAAGGTTAATTAAGTGTCAGTGTGAGGAGCTCGGAAAAAATAATCTGTCTTCAAGAACAAACTAATATTTACATATTTAAGTTCATCCACATTTCAAAAGGTCAATTAAAGCAATTGAGGGAAAGCTGCTGAATGGGTAGCGAAATAATGTTAATCTGAATTTAACAGACTGTGAAGCATATTAATTTGATTCTGCTGATGATATTTCCATCCTTGCTGGGCTGTGCTGTTTTTAAACTGTCCCCAGGTGAAATTAAAGTTCAACCACAGTCTTGGCATGACTTGGGAATCCTTTATTTCTAGCTAACTGTGCCGGCAAGTTACTGCCAAACAAAATGAGAGAGTAATCACAACAATGGCTGTGCTGAGAGTAAAGACTGCAGTCTTCAGAGGCTGAACCTTTCCACTTAATCGATGGGGACGTTCCGAATTCACGCCTCACGTCTCAAAGTTTCACTCTAATGGGACTGACAAAGGAATCGCCAACGAGGGTAGTTTTGTTCTACCTTATGTGTATTTACAATTCCGTGTCCCTCGGGTGCCATTAGAAAGGGCGACTAGGTCGGCCTCCAGTCCCAGTAAGGGGCTAAGCTGCGGTAATTTGTGGCTTCAGAACAGTGAGAAGAGGCAGTCCCACCGTGAGGCTGTGTCAGGGCCTCGCAGAACTCTGATAATGAGGCAGGTTGCCTCATTAAAAGCCATGAGGCTCGCACACAAAAGAACCTGACATCAAAAGCCTCCACGCTGCCTTTAGTTTGCCTCTGCACATGCTTCTGACCACAACACTAATGCCACAATATTAAAGTCACACAAAAGGCCTCTCTGCTCCTGCACCCACTCCCTTTTACAACGGTCTGACACCTAATGCAGCTGTGTGTTTCCCTCTGGAAATAATCAATCGCTCTGTGTTGTGTGTGTGCGTGTGTGTGTGTGTGTGTGTGTGTGTGTGTATATATATATATATATATATATATATATATATATATAATAGATAAATAAAAGATCACAAATGGCCTTTTTCTCGGTTTTGTAAAGGTAGCATAACAGAGATCAGAACATCCCTGGTACAGGCACAGGTTAGGGATGTCGAAGATGGGAGGACATGCTTTCTTAACAAGAGCGTGGACCATAGTGGTCATGAAAGGAAAGGACTGACAGTGTCCAGGCTCTCAATTATAATGCTTGCCACGTGGATCCAGCAGTAGAAATATCCGGTGGTTGGTGCTACGCCCTGGTCCATGCTGGAATCTTCCAACGGCCACAGGATGGATTACTAGGATATCTGTCACACACATGCTCAAAATCTTAATAATCTCATAAATGGGGAAAATCTTAGGAGATCGTTAAGTTTGGCACAAAGTTTCTCGAATTAACTATTTAATTAGGTGCCACTGGTTGAAAAATTATCAGGAAATTACAGACCCTTTAATGTGATGAAAACCATTGCAAACCTAATGACACTATCATCTCAACTCTTGCCTTGTCTCCACTTTTACTTGTACTACAAACTTTAGTGTGCCATCAAACTGAGTGAGCAACAGGCTGCTAAACATCATGGCAGACATAAATTTGTTATATTGCAGTTTATATACTTTGCCGTTATAGAAATTATGGAATAATGACAGCAGGTGATTATTGCCACTACCTGTTTATCTCCTAATGTTTTCATAGACAGTTTTCTCAGTGGGTAACCTGGTAGAACCTGGTCTGAAACTCATCCAGACTTCCTGTGTGGCGTTTGCATGTTCTCCCCATCTCTCCACTGGTTTACTCTGGTTTCTTCCAACAGTCTAAAATAAAGTCAATAAAGTCGATTTGAGAGTGTGTGTCTTGTGATGATGATGTATACACTAGGGATACTGTGCATTAGGATATAACGGATAGATTCATGGATATTTCCCTAGAAAAATATATTATTATTTGATATTTGAAAGCAACTTCGCGAAACACCTGGATTTCTATGATATATGTTTGTCATGAATGCATGGCATGGATTACAGGAGGCAGCAAACATTCAACACTGAGTGTGAAATGTATTTAACCCCCTGCACGTCTGTCACTGTCTACTGTGTCATACTCTAAGGAAGAGGTCACACTGCTTAAATTCCATACTGCTCACATAGGACTTGATGCAAAGCTCCTTAGTGCCTTTGACCAGGCCATTAAAAAATGTCTCCTCCTGTCCTCCCTCCGCAGGCATTTTGCCATTGAGCCGGATGGAGTCACAGGAGGATTGATGCTGTGTGAGTGCGACAAGAAACAGATGAGATATGCTCTGACAGCTCCGCTTCGCCACTGCTGGACAGCAAATGTCAGCAGCCAAACAGCATATGTACGAGATGACAAGATGTGGACAGAGAAGTCTGGGCCTTTTTTCTTTGTTTATCAGCGTATATGTGTCTGTCATGTGTCCACAGTTTTGACGGACGTGCGCATGTTGGACTGCATGAATATCAAAAAGGAATATATAGCAGGTTATTTTGAGCCCAAGGGAGCTGCGATTTCTGAGGAGTTTGTCTGGGTTTCCTCTCAGTCCTTGCATGCTGGGAGGTCTTTAAGCGTGTCGCCGTCGACACATGGGTCCCCAGGTGCATCAGCGTGAACCGGGGTAAGCCTCAGCGGCTCCGTCACCGGAAAAACTCAAAGCTTGTGGACCTGGGGCCATGAGGAGGGCAATGGGGTATGGATGGAGATAAGCAGATGCACTTTGCTCAGGCATGAAATGCTTTCCAAGGAATGCGGACAGAGATATGGAGAGAGAGAGTGAGAGATGGAGAGCAGAAGTGACAGAACGAGGAGAGGAGGCGGGAAAAGTGAATGAGTCACCATGCATTCTTTGATTCTCGTAGCAATGAGTCACAGTGGATTCATGCACAATAGTGTTTTTTTTCCTTTGTCACAATATCATATGTTTTTTTTTCCCTTCTAAAAAAAGTGTT
Organism: Karalla daura; assembly: GCA_029224185.1. Classification (NCBI taxonomy): domain Eukaryota; kingdom Metazoa; phylum Chordata; class Actinopteri; order Chaetodontiformes; family Leiognathidae; genus Karalla; species Karalla daura. The sequence continues at coordinate 9,915,000 of CM055199.1, forward strand.
ACGTCTTGTCCTGTGAAAGGCAGTTTTATAAGAAAACACTTCATTTGCAAAGATTACTCCAGGCTTTGGCTTCTTTTGGAGACGTCTGAGAGAGCGTGGCAGGAGCCTGCAGCGCCACAGCGCAGTGTTAAGCTTCCTTGTTTTTTTTGTGGTTTGAGTATTCAGCACTTTCAGGATGAACTGTTCCACTGGCTGCTGCCGTGGTTCAGCATCCACCTCTCAGACAGTTTGGCATCAGCCGTCCACTCTCTCTTTGGCTCAACAGGGAATCGCTCACTGTGCATCATATTCAGAAAGGTGTCCCAAGGTGTATCATTGTTTTTCGATGTTTTTGCATCATTCATTCATCCATCCACTATCTTACCCAAAGGTGTGACAGGGCTCTGCTGGTGCTGATCTCAGAGGTCAACAGCCCATTTCAGGGCACACACACACACACCATCTACTCACATTCACACCTATGGGCAATTTAGATTCTCCAATCCACCTAAAAATACATTTTCTGTATCGAGACAAATGAGTGAATGTAATGTAAATGAAGGTTTTACATGTGACCGTGATGCAAACCAGGGACCTTGTTGCTGTAAGGCAAAATGCTTTCCATCAAGTCACACAGGATTACAGTACTGTACAAGTCTAATAAAGATAATAACAAAGCATTCAATTTAACACAGAAAAAAAGGATTTCATAAGTGGCACCAAAGTAAGATGGTGGATCGTGCCACATCGTAAATACTTGTCTGCAACAATGAAAGAAGAGTGTGATTGACTCTTTTTGGCTTTTCTTTTCTTTTGACTATAATATAATTCTGCGGTCAAACTCAATGAAGAAATATCCCAAGTCTATGATTCAGACACACGCGCATTATGATGCCTAGGGCTTGTATTTTTATGGGACTTTTTGTCTTTTCCTTATTCCTCTCACTGTTGTGTTGTCTCCACAGGTTTGTTGATGAGTAACGTGATGTTCTGCTATGGGGACAAGGAGGCATAGCCCGGAGCTAGAGCCTTTAAAGGAAGCAGTCACGGTCCGTGCATCACCATTTTCCTGCTCCACGCTGAGCTGAGTGACTGCTCCTCACTGCTGTTTTCTCATTCCAGAAGTTGACATTTAGATGAGTAGATCTGTGTTTAAGCATTGTTGCCTTTTAGTCAAAGCACAAATAATTAATAACTGTTGAGTACGGCTATTTCTCACGGTACATTTTTGTTAGCTAACACACAAAACAGTTTCCCAGTACCCGGTTGGATATGCAGCATTAAGTGGGGCATCAATCTTCAGTCTGGCACAGCTTTCAAAGAAAGCTGGAGCCACTTTATCCCACTCTTGAGATAGGCATAGACAACATTTTCAAGAAATGAGAAAACTGATAAATGCTGCTGCTGATTGCACTAATGTTCAGTCGTAAAAGTTTGTCAGGTTCAAAATATAACTCACTTTGAGCATTGTATAGTTTCGACCTACTGAACTAGACAATGGCAGAGAAATAGGCACAGAAAGCAAGACAAAAACAAGGTTATATAAGGTTACTTCACCAGAAGCAGCATCTTAGAATTGGATTAGAAGAATAGCTTGACAGATGGAAAATACAACAGGAATCACACCCAGGCATATAACAAGAATTACAGCCAATAAGAGCCAACCGATTCTATCTGACAGTAAGTGTTTGTATCCAACACAAAATATCAATTTAAACAATGTTTAAAGTCGGCACCCTCAGAGGCGATGTATGGCAACGGCACAGCACTCTGGTAGAGTGACATTCTTCTCCAGTGATCGATATGCATTTGTTAAGAGTGGAGAATATTTCATTGTCAAACAGCCTCTCATATAAATCATCCGGCAGTCCATTTGAAGCAGCTAGAACCTCCTGATTGCTGTACTCTCAGCAAAAGCAGCCCCGACCAAAATCCACTGCAGTGGATTTTATATGAAACTTCAAAGATGCATTACCAGAGAAAGCTTTTCCATTTTAAATGGCTTCACACATCTGCTGCAGGTGTCTGCTTACCCGCATTCTTGTTGTTATTGGGACCTTTAATGAGAGACACTCTAATGGATGCTCAGTGAGGGTTTCTCTTTGATTACCAATCGTATCTGAATATTTCCCAGTCAAATCGAGATAATGAGTCACCCTGTCATTTTGTCATTGCATTCCTACTGTTTGTTGTTTTACCTCCGTCACTTACTGTCACTGATTGTGCCATTTATTACTCTCTCTCCTACTGCGACCTCCATCTTTTCATGAAATTTGTGAATGTAATCAAATATATCTCAGTTATTAAAATGCATTTCAGTGAGATTTGCTTCCCGGCTGTGAGTTTAGACAAGAAAATTGATCCCACTGATATCTGTATGCTACCGATGACTTTAACACAGGCAGCTTGTTATCCTTGATGAGCACAAGGTCTGAGGAGGTGGAGACACAGCGAGTTTGAAAACACATTGATTTCACACTTACACCTTTCTCTCACGCCGGAGAAAGTCATTGAACTAAAGGCAACTCAATTCAAAACAAGAGGCAAAAGCTGTCCTATACTGAATTCTACATCTTCAGGAGTATTTGAGAAGAAGCCAACGGACCAGTCACTCACTAGTCGGACATTGATGACTGTCGATTGTTTCTCCTGTGTGTGTGTGACAGTGAGTTTGCAGAACCGTGTCATTGGTGGTACTTTTTATTTTATAAAGAAGACAATCCCAATGCATGCGCCAGTAGGCGGTGGGCGGACTCAAATGAGGGGGAGACAGTCATGTTGTGTTGGAAATGATGAAAACTCAACAATAGACAGAACAAAACAATCCCTCATTCAATTTACAGAACAGTGTGAGGCGTTTGGGTGAAGGGGTGCCGCTAAAAAGCTACAACAGGCATCGAAGCTGTGCTGCATCAAAACTGAGGGTACGTATCCTTTACTTTTAGGTGCACTCACACGCTTTCATTCAGGTGTCGCAGAGACTTCTGTTTGTCATGCATTTCCTGCCTGCCCTTCATCTGACTGGCGGTCCGTCAGCACTGGTGAACAGTAGTCTGCCCCCCCCCCCCCACCCCCCCCCACCCCCCACCCCACCCCCCCATCCCTCCGAGCATCCATTTTTCATGTTGGAGCCGCGGCGCCCAAACCAAAATAATTACAGGTTAACGGGCCAACACCACTCATGTGTGAAGACGAATTACCTCTTTTTTTATGATTCTCTTCAGACTTCAGCACAAACATAACACAGGCAGGCAGGCAGGCAGGCAGGCGGGCAGGCGGGCCGGCGCAGACCCATCGCTGGTTTACCTCACAGCGTGTGTACCAGCAGGTTATATAAGCAGATTTTACTTGTGAATGGCTGTGCAGAAGCATCAAAATGATTTTAAGTTCCTGCATACTGAACTAGGCCTATGGGTCAGCAGGCACTCTCATTGTTAGAAGCAGAAAAACACAAATGTCAGTTGGTCACACACACACACACATACACGCACACACACACACACACACACACACACACACACACGCACACACACACACACACATGCACGCTATAACTGGGTCAGGCTGTTTTGGTAGCAGGATCTGACAGAGTCATTTTGGCCCCATACCCATTTTTTCTTTTGGCGGGGTAAATGTTCAAATTGAAATAAGTTTTATACATGAAAAACAACTGTTGTATGAGAAACTCTCTGTTCAGCATCAGCTGGACAGAATTCTTTGATTTAACAAGTTGCAATTGCAGAGGTGCTTTGATGTGTCACTGGTCTTCTTTCTCCAGGGCTGAAATATATTGTGTCTTTGAAGCAATAACTTATGTAATTCTTAAACAAAAACATTTCTGCACTGTTTTGTTTTGCTTTGTTTTGCTTTCAATGCATCTGCTGTTTGAAGTGTGCGCACAAGGTGCACCAGTGTCCTTTTTAAAAACACACTATGCTCCATCATATCTGATTTAATTTGCAAGGTAGGAATAGGAGGAATATTAGTAATGTAATATAGTAATATAGGAATATAGTATTCCATTGCCATATCAATCTTTTTAATACAAAGCTGGTAAAGTGTTGTCATTGGGTTTTATGCCGTTGTCCCCTGCCACACTGCATGTTATGAAACAGTCATAATTAAGGGAGATGCCAGTGTTCCAGTCTCACTCTCATAAAACTATTAAATGAATACAATACAAACAAAATGCATTAATGCATTTGACAAAACACCAAGCTACTGACAGATAGCAGTGATAGGGTGTGTGCTTTATTAATAAAAGCTGCAATTTTAAAGCAGTGTGTAAATCACAAAACAAACAATACAGGGACAGTTAGGCAGATAACATGGCACATGTTTGCAACAATAATTACATACGAATAGTATTAACTGACTCTATAACTCTATATAACTATAGCACTGTGGGGTTTGCATGTTAAACATATGTCTCTGTGGGTTTTCTCTGGGTACTGTGATGTAATATACACAAAACATGGGTTTGAGAAATATATTAATAAAAAACAAACAAATAGACATCCACATTTGTTGGTTTGAATGGGAAGACAAAGGCATGGAGCGAAGAGAATCACAGATTGTGCATTTGGTACGTCTCACTGGTGTCAACCATATATCTTTTTTCTTCATCGCTGTTCAAGCAGAAGACATGGCTGCAGAACCATCCCCTCGTGGCAAAACCCGTCATCTCTCATAAGCAACATTAGCAGCAACTGTTGCTGGTGGCTTATAGATTTTCCACAATGAGAAACAGGGGATTCATCCACCGTAGCGTGTCACAATGAAACATTGCATACCTCGGGATATTGCGTGAGAAATCCACCCGCCTATTGCGTGTAACAGGGCATGTGAGTAAAGCAGATCAGAACGATGTCCCGGGGGTGGACACAAGACTTCATCAGGGGAGCACAAAACAAGCTTCTCCATCTTGGAGATACCGCTATAAAATGTGAACATACGCTTCCTCCAAAGAGCAGACTGTTTTTGAAAACTAAGAGGACTTTATTGAGCTGGACTACTCGCCCATAGAAGGTGATTATGCGATCGATCTGTTTCGCCATTGCCAGGAAAGATGGTGGTTGTCTCTTTGAGGGTTTTTGCATCTCTCACCTCAGAGAGAGGCAGATGGAGACGTTCGGCAGGCGGTCCTGAATTACAGTAATTAAAAAGGCACAGACAGCCCAGCAAGGCCAGCCCAGCACAGGAGCAAGGCAGCGTTCAGACAGACATGCGGACTCAGAGGCAGTGCTGCGACATCAGATATCGAACGCCCTTTATCAATTATACTCAGTCTGTTTTCACTCCCACTTTTGTACTCTGGGGTCAGGCTGGAGCGAGCCTCTGTGAAAAGGTGTTCAATTCTGTTTTTTTGTCCTCTCCTCACCCAGTGGAAATTTGGCTGCCGCTGATAAGACTCTCGCCGGCATTGGCCAAGCTCATTTGGAGCCTTGACACCCTTTTTAGGCAACCAGTAATTCAGAGGCTGGAGACTGGATGACCTGATAGGACAGGAGTCACAACAGGCTGCGCCGAGCACACGAACACATTCGCATCTCACGGCTGCGTTATCACCGACAGCAGGGGGCCAAGGGAGGGAGTTCAGAAATGGGAAGTTTTTTTTTTATATAAAACTTGAATTCAACTTTCCTTGTCTTTTTTGGCAGAAGGTGTGTTGTCCCCTTTTATTTGTTATCTCATTCGCTTCTTCAGATACAGCTAAACATGAAAGCAAGGCTTTGATCCCACAAGTTACCGTCAAATTATCCAGCACAGCAACAGTCAAGTGCACACAGCCTCCACCCAATAGGCTGCAGCAGACCTTCACAACACCATTATAGTACAAAGCAGATAAGATAAGCGATGGACAGATTGTGATTGAGTCATACTAGTTAATTTCTTCAGCAAGTTTTTATTTGAGCGATGTGAAACTTAGGTGATTAACACCTTTAATCTACAGCACACTTATCTATATCCCTGTGATCAGCAGGGTTTAGCCACATTCCCAGTGCTTTACCCTGATGGCGGTGTTTTGTCATAAATAAGTAATAACCGTTATCAAAGCTGGAATTAATCATGCGTGATTTACACATGAATAAATGAACAAAGGGGAAAACATCAACAAAATACAACACAAACAGGCATGTTATTTGTCTGCGCTGGCCTTTATATGGTCTTTTTGTATTTGTTATCCAAGCCCTGACCATAATTAAAGCTCAGAATGAAAGTGTATCCTGCTCCTTTAATTGTCGTGATGTGATGATATGACTAAACGGGATGCATTATGCGCCAAGTAATTACATTTATCTACAGCTTTACCAATCCTGCAAGTCACAGCCACACAGGTGCATTAACTCACATGTGCACCGTTTCGTCCAGGCCCGGCCCAGACAAGGTCACTGTTGTTGACGCAGGAGTGTCTGACGAGTCGGTGTTGGGTGTCCTTAAAGGAGTGCAAACCACCGGTCCTCAATAGCAGCTCAATCAGGGCTCCCCTGCACCTAATCTTCTCTCTCAAGGCAACATTAAAGTTGCATCATAGAGAGGCAGAGCTCATGTGCCACGCAACCCCAGAGGATTGGCGCTCAGGGCAGGTGCACAAAGCTGGCGGTTCGTGCATTGACTGTGTGTTAGTGACACGGATACCGCCCGAGGCTTCTAATTCTGGTCGCCGCTCCGGTATTCATGAGCCCAAAGATAGCTTTCATTCAGTAGCTTTGATCAAATAGTGGATAGCGTTATAAAAATCCCATCCATCATCAAAAGGTTTTGAACTTGATATTTGTGCCCCAAATTGCTTGAAACAGGAAAACCATATCATGGGGGCTCAAAGCCAGCCAGGCTTTGCTACACAGGGATAAAAGCCAGCACCAGAGTATGGGGACTTGTAAATCTCATGAAACAGTTCAAGGTATTGCCAAATCATTATGTCAAACAGGAGTTGTTGCTTAGGGGCCAGGGGGAGACAGAGAGGCACGGCTGCAGATAAACATTTGTTGCACATCAAAGCCTTGAAGGGAGAGGGACATCAGAAGAGTCGATTCTTTCAGGCAGTCTGGAGAAACGCCACCGCTGGGGATCAACCAGATTAAAGCAAGCTCCAAAGTGAGCGGCTGACCATGTCATCCGGCTTATGCCGCTCGATATTTATTGTGATTAGTGCCTCTAATTTGGTTAATAGGAAATAAACAACAAAGCGGAAGAGCGGAGGTCATCAAAACAGAGTTCATTTAGCATCAACAACATCTGACTCAAGGCACAAACTTTTCAAGCCAAAACATGGACAGAGAGACAGAAACAAGAAAAAAAAAAAAAAAGGCAGCAACGAGATATTTGAATTGCACCACATTGAGGCTGATCTTTTTTGCCAGCATATGGGTGCACATTTGGGTCAGGAGACAAGCAAGCCCCTGTGGACTGTGGACAGATGTAATCCATCTCTGGCTGTGTTGACGTCCTGCCCCATCTTGTCTCTCATACAGGCTTGCAGGGATCAGACGGTGACCTGTGGAAAAAGCTACGTCTTTAGGTTGCAGATGAGTAGACAGAAGGATGCATGAATGACAGTGGTCTTCACCAACATATGCTATTGCTTGCTATTATTAGAAGCCTTGTGGAAATTGTATTTATGGGAGGATGTGGACAGAGGGTATTTGGAAACATCTCAGATGTGATGCGTATTGGAAAACCATCATTTTTTTTGACCAAGGTCACATCTTTCATTGCCACTGCTGCCCCAATATCAGTTTTTAACCACACATTTAATTAGGAAGTTAATCATGCATAAGTTTGACATCACATCTAAAAGGATTTTTCAATGAATCAATACACATATCGGGCGACTGGAATCAATACGGACAAGCTTGTGAGGCAATAGCTCTAGATGGTGTGTGCACCTGTTCCTCTGTGTCAGGCTAATGTGTGGGTGTATCACAGGAAAATATGGCGACGCTCTAAACTTTGTGTCGGTCAGCGATTTAACGGTAATGATGAGCCAGGTGTCTGTCCTTTGGCCTGCCGCCTGGAGATGGCATTAGATTAGACTGTCAGGCGGGGCGGAGGGGAGGGGAGGGGGGGGTGCTCTGCAGAACAGACGTGGTGGGATTTTCATGAAATGCATCAATCATGCCATCGGCATATAGCTCTGACCCAGTCGCAAAATCATTTCAGCGTGAGAGCTGCATTATGACAAATGTCAGTATGAAGTATAGGCGGGACTATCCACTATCTGTGTTGTCCACTAACCAGCACACTGTGCTCCACCAGGCAGAGGACAGCAGCTGTCTGGGGTAACACAGAGGTCTTCTTGTTGTTGATCTTCAATTACTTATTCGATCACAATTATATTACCATCTGATTTGAATTTGTCACTGCTTTTATTATCTACTAGATAGATAGATAGATAGATAGATAGATAGATAGATAGATAGATAGACAGACAGATAGATAGATAGATAGATAGATAGATAGATAGATAGATAGATAGATAGATAGATAGATAGATAGATAGATAGATAGATAGATAGATAGATAGATAGATAGATAGATAGATAGATAGATAGATAGATAGATAGATAGATAGATAGATAGATAGATAGATAGATAGATAGATAGATAGATAGATGGAACAAAAATCAGCACCCACACGGCTGTTTGTGGAATAGGTTTGACACCCCCTGTCTGTGTATTAATACAAAATTGCAAGTGATTCATATCTTGATTTAAATCATTGTAGCAGCAGTTGTGGGAAGTCAGTGAAAGAAACGTGCTATGGAAATGTACTTTCAAAGCTTGTTAAGAATATTAAAAATTGTTTAACAAAATCGTAGCTCAAGTATTTCGGCCATGCTGGTTTCCAAAGGTTTTGGCTTGAGATGCAGTGTTTACACTCAAGCAAGGCAGGCAATTCAACCTTCTCATACATGTAGTGTTTCAGCTTTCAGGTCTTAAATGGAAAACTATTCAGAACCACATGAGGAATTCAGAAGAAAAAGTCAGACAGAGTAAACAGAAAATATTTTTGTCCTCATTTTCCCTCTTTTCAGTCTTGTTAGGACAATTCCTTGTTAGGACAAAAGCCCACAGATTGGGACCTTTTCATTACATTGGAATACAGTACATCGGCCATACTGTATATCCACAGCTAGGATAATTATCTGCAATGAATGCGGGCAACATTCTTCTCGCTTTGTCCAGTGACATTGTGCCAGACGCTTTAACACAGGAAAATACCTTCAGTGGCCATTGTAGGTCAGGGTAATGTATTGGCAGCAAGTGGATTTATTAGTGTGTGTCACTGCTGATTTGATGGGAGCTCATGGGAGAGATCAGCACCCATCATCCAGATTTAAACATATAAGGGCTTTATATTCATCCAGGGCGCTCGGCCAATGGCAAGACAATAATTCCCCAATTGGCACAAGGACACGCATGTTGTATATGCACTCACATACACATACACACACACACACACGCACACACACACACACACACACACACAAAGGTCCCAGTGAAAAACATCTGTCACTTCACAAGTCTGCTTATCTGGCCCAGCCATGTCAGCGCTCTCCCATGTGGGGACAAAGGCAGCAGTGGTGTTTTAAGCTCCGCAGATGAGTTTGCTGATAACGGCACTGCTTCAGCCTCAGCACAGTTCAAACAGTGAGAGAGCGCCGGGAGAGCTGATAGCCCCCGGTCACTGTCTCTCCTTGCTTTGCCATGAAGCACACACAAAAGGCATGGCGCGTGGGGTAATTAATGTTTTATGTGAGACACACACTAACACAAAAACAGATTTTGGCTTGGCTGCTCTGACTACACCACACCCTCACCATTACCACCTACACACTCTGACACCCCTCCTCCCACACACACCCTACCACACACACACACACACAAACACACACGCCTTCTACCTTCCATAACAAACCTCTTGAAGCCACCCCCCCGCCCACCCCCCCAACAACCCTCCCTCCCTGCTTCCCTCCCTCCATCCAACACTCTCTGGTCTGAGCTGCATGCTCACTGTCCCGAAACATGATGAACCATTCAGCCCTATGGGAATTTCTCCTCCCAGCAAGCTAGCGTCAGCTACATCTGTGTCCGTCAGCCAGAGTAGATGCAGCAGCAGCAGCAGCAGCAGTGTGGCAGCAGCAGCAGCAGCAGCAGTGACTTGGCTCAGCCTCTCTGTGACATTCTGCTTCAACTTGGCTGAGAGGCAGGCACTCCTCATCCAGCTCAGCTCACACTGGCAGGAAAAGTTCTCTCTCATCCTGTGTCTTTATCTACCGCGGCAGACTCTACTCATTTATGAATGACTGAGGAAGGATGCTCTGCCACTTGAGGATACTTTTCTCCTCTGGGCACGCTCCGGCGACTCTGTTGGACGACTGATGGGGGAACGTGATGCTGCCCTCTCTACGCCTCCGCGTGCAGAGACGACCAGAGCCTTCTCCTCCTCCTTCTCCTCTTCTCCGTCCCCGCTCTCCTCTATGCTTCCCCCCCCGGCACGCCGGGGTCAAGTCAGCAGGATTTCTCGTCCACCTCATCTGCCCTCCGGCCGCTTTGTGATCCCGTTCCTCAGCGTTGCACTTAACCTGAAGGCTTCCCAGGCAAAACAAAGGGATTAACTATGAACTTTGCTCTCACCAGGAGACACGGCCTGCCCTTAAACAGAGGACTGTGAGATCTGATGAAAGTCAGTCGTGAGTACCTTCATCTCCCTCTCTTTTTTTTTCCAGATTCTTTTACATCAGTGACTTGTTTCACAGTCTCTAGAGAATCATGAGTGATTGAATATGCACTTTTTGATGAATGCACAAAGGCATGACCTGGATTTAAGGAGAAATAGCATCATGTGTGCACAAGTGCATGTCTGAGAGGTCTCAGCATGTATTTTTAATGTAGCCTTTTACCGTAATGAAAGCGACAGAGGATGTGCTGCCAGAATGCTGTGTGTTCATTTGTTTTACAAGGACGACCTAGTGTATTGGAAAAGCTTTATATATTAGATTGGACATGTATTTGGTTTCATATTACCTCATACTTACTGCTGAACAGCCTGGAGAGATGTGTATCCAGGGGACTTGGGAAATGTTTGGCTTCCTAACATTGTAGTGGATCTATCTTATACTCGGCCTCCCACATCTCTCAAGTGTCTTTATCACACATTCAGGTCTGCTATCATCACCTTCATCCATCTTTCATATATGTCTATTAACACTGACCTGTCTGGAGAGCACTGCAGCACAAATATAACCTCCACACCCTTCCTCTCTTCCCTCAGTCTCCACTAGACTTGTCTTGAACTTCACATTTCAAAGAGGAAATTTCCCAGCTACAATGTTCCTTTTAATTTCTCCGCCAAAAAGACAAATCAATTTTTATTCTTCAAAAGCACACAGCTCTCAGCCTGTTTCCCCTCCTCTCTTAAGTGATTAAGTGAAAATGGCAAAACAAAGCAGGATTAAGCAGTGGAGCGTGATTTTAACGAGTCCACCCAGTCCCCGCAGATCTTGTGAGGTGTTTCAACAATTGTGGAAAGGTACTGGTGCCTCCGTAAGGAGCTGCCATTAAACAGTAATGCTTTGGTGGGTTGGGAAAAATCGTGACCAGAGTGTGGACGACACTTGACTGGTTTTGTGCAGCAATTTGACTTGGAAAAATGTCCAATAAGGTACTTTCTTATTGTGAATAGTCGTTAGAGAGTTTTGTTGGAAGGACATACTGTACTACAACCTCAGCCCTACTCTAATTTGGCTCATGTTTTATATATAGTGTGCCAGCAAGTGCATTTTTAAGCATTTTAAGATCAAGTTTGTAGTTTTTGGGGGAGACATACATATACACAGGTATGGTTTATTGCCTTTAAATGAAATCTTTTGTGTATAACTGTAGCACAGTATATGTTGAGGAAGGGAGTTTATTTTTAATGTGTCTTTTTACTCTGTCTTTCAGACACAGATGATGCATGTCCCTTCAGGTACAGATTCAATAGTGGAAATCTGCCACACTTTCAGTACCTCTTTTGTCTGTAACAGTATCGTTACATCTCATTACGACCAATGTCAAGGCACTCATATGGAATTGCTAGAATGTGTGCTGACGAATAGCAGGTTATGACTTTAAACAGGCAGTGTGTGCACAGGGCACCAGCCTCTCTTCCCAGTTAGACAGCACTGCAGCTCTCTCTGAAGCCCGGGGCTCTGTGCCTCAGGGCTGCAAAGAACAGGAGGGGTACCTTTGAGAAGATGAAACACGACAGGGCTGAGGTCTGAGTGACTCCACGGTGGACAGACCCTACAAAGGCAGCCCACTCCTTCCAATGCAGTTTGAATTTTGGGGGTTTGTGGGCGGGGCTTAGAGGCGAGGACAAGTTAGTGAGGATGAGGGGTCCACAAAGCTTTGAACCTTTTTTCTTTCTTGCAAATTACCGCTTAATGACATTTATGCCTTTGTTGCATGACACACAGGTAATGAATAAGGCTTTTAAAAATACAGCACAGCTGCTCTGAATCATTTTCCTGCTCTGCAATTACTGTACAGTACACAGTCTATGTACTGAATCAGCGTGGAGAAAATTGTCCGAATTATGAGCTGGGAACAGACATCAGAAAACCTGGAGGTACTGAAGGCTATGGACACAGTCATATTTATAAAATCCTTCATACAAGAGAACAAATGGCTTTATAGCCAGATCATTATCCAAATGATGGGACATTAATGAAATGTTGTTGTCGCTCAGAAAAAAAAAAACACCCAGAGGCATCAAGTGTTATTGTTTTATTCCCTTCAGCAGCTGCCAAAACCACTGGGGTGTCCATGAATGGAACGTAATATTCATCTAATGATCATATTCATCATTTCACATTAGAAAGGAAATCTAATCCAAGAGTATCTGTTTTATAGTCATAAGGGAACAAATATTGCATGATATAAGGTATCAAATGAACAAAGAGGCCTTTTTCAACTTTTCTACACCTGACCTCATCCATATGCCCCCATATGTGATTGAAAGCACTGCAACAATGCAATGATTAATATTCCAGACTGCATGTTTAGATTCAGACCTTAGCATTTATAGAGCATTTATAATCCTCCTCTTTCTTTTGCCTTTAATACCTCATACACAGTGATTCAAGCAGTTCTTAGGTCGTCACATATGCAGGAATCTTTAACCATGGGTCAGTGGGCTGACTACAGGATGCACGGACCATTGTGCCAAAAAGCTCTAGGCTGATTTGCACATCATAAATACTCACCACGCAGAGACACACGGTGTCCTTTGCTTCCCTTGCTTTGACGCATCTTCGCTGCCTTCTCCTTCTTCTTATTTTGGTCTCTCTCATCTTCTTTCCTTTTCTTTCACAAATGCCACACACACACACACACACTGTTTGCTTTGCTCCTATGCGGTAAAGAACAACAGAGCTGTAACCAAGGGAGAGCATAGAAAAAGGTTATGTGTAACTCGAAGGCCTGGTGGGGACCGATGTACAGAGCCAATGTACAGGAGCGGTGATGGCCAGATGCCAGAGGACCTGCAGGAGGCCACTGTTCAACTTGTTCACCTCTGTGCCCAGTGTGGCGGTTTGTGAAGGATTTGTACTATCTTGTCTGTTCCCACAGACTGGCCACTGTTAATCACTGGATCAATGACCATTACTTATGCATCCTGAGCTGGACTCAATATTTAAGGAGGCAGGCTAGTTCTTTTTTTTTGTCTTTGCATTTGGCAATTATTTGTTGTAATGAGTTCAAGGTACAATCCTTTTATATTTATACACTGTCTAAACAAGCCCCTCATATTTGTAGTTGGATCTGTAGCACCTTTATTTCTCTAACCTTTACTCTGACTGGCAAAATGATCACAACTGAAGACACACACTGCACCTCGAAATGTCCAAAAGCAGGCCAAAGCCCATATTCACTATTTATAGTGTTGCGGAGTCCACACTCGCAGTTCTGAGTGTACCATTAAAAATGCTTCCTGCTTCGATTTGGAAGCTATTAGCAGGCTTGACTTGTTCTACCGGCCGAGGTCAAGAGGTAAAACAAGTCCATTCTTTGTGTGTGTGTGTGTGTGTGTGTGTGTGTGTGTGTGTGTGTGTGTGTGTGTGTGTGTGTGGACATTCAGCAGCCCGTCATCAGTGAGTCAGGACTATCCTCATTACTCAAACACGGTACCTGTCATCATTAATTCATTCTTTCGGTGACCATAATCACTGATGGAACTTCTAAGAAATGCAACACACATCCGCACACATACAAAAAAAGCTCCTTTTATGCCAGCTGGTTTAATCAGGGTGACTCTAGATTATCACTAGAGAAGCTGATGTATGCCAGATTTGCAACAACGATGGTGGCTCTGTAAGGCTCTATAGTTCTTGACTACGCTACTGCACATTTTAGTTAGTAAGAAGGCAAATATTGAAATTAGCAGAAGATTTCATCTCATCTCAAGTGTTGGTGACTCCCCTGCAATAAGAAAAAACCTTTGCAGGTCTGTACTGTACAGACATGTACGGACACAGCTTGCGTTTAATAAATAAGTGACCTTGCCAACAAAGTCACAATGCTGACATTCAATTAAAACTATAGTTAAACAGCTAATGCACGTTTAATAGCTGCTTGAATAGGAATTTAATAGGCCAACTGGAGTGTGATTAATTTTGCAGGTGTTTTGTCATGAAATCTGTTTGACAAATGGAAATATTCATCTGATAACGGTGCTAGAAGACAAGTCATAGGACCAGAATCCTCTGAGTGCAGAGTGAATGTTTAATGACAATACATCCAGAAACTGCTGAGGTACTTGATTCCAAGCCAGAGTGGTGGTCTCTCTGATTAACATTTAACATTCATACTGTAGAGCCAGTTTCCAAAGTGAAAGTGGTGTAAATACTTCAGAACATCTCGTAAATAACAAGAATAAAATGATAAACATTTAAGTCAAAGGAGAATGAAGGGGAAGGCAGATAGACCGGACAGACTCATGGCACTTCCTACACTAAACAATGTAATAATGTGGGGATTTGAGTGATGTGATATGAAATGCCATTCTATAACAAGATGAGGGACAATCCAAGTCCTGCAGGAGGACTCCCACAGTGACTGGAATGTTATTTGTGTGGGCCTCAGGCTGCCGCTGGCACTCCTGCTAACCTGGCACTGTCAAAAGAATGCCAATGAGTGAGGAAGTCATTTCTCAAGTACAGGGTAGTGATTATGCTGGTTAGAACTGATAACACAGCTCAGCATATCTCCTGAGCAGAGAGAACAGCTGAGAGGGCTCATCTTTTAGCACCAAGCATAAGAGACATTATGACACAAAGGAGCTTTTTGGGAAATTTTTGACATGAGATGCCACAAAGGTACTGAGCTGACTACCTTCCTTGATTCTCAGACACATATTTTGTGGGCTTTTGTGGACTTAAGGATTAACATGTACAGATGTTCTTAATGTACTAGTATGAGTGCATCCAGATGAACACCCTCTCTGTCCAACTGGAGGCCTCATCCCACACAGACCAGGTGACCTGCCCTAGAGTTCATCTCTATGCCAAAGTCTGTGCTTCCCAAGAATTAAATTCCAACCACCACTGTTGCATCAAATAATGATTCTAGATTTAGATCCCCTATAAGGTCATAGACAAGATGATGACATAGTACTGAAAGTTCCTAATTTTAAGTGGAATGAGTGGCACCACAGAGAATACCAGTGCTGACATCCTGAGAGAGGAGTGACCTCTCTGTGAAGCTGGAGGGAGAGAGCCAGAGCTGACAGCATGGAACTGTGTGAGTTTTTACCTCATGCTTGAATACTGTACAGTCTGAATGGGCATAAATATGTGCTTTCCCCACAGGATATAGGCATCCATCCGCATATACAAATGTACAAAAACCCAGGGGATTTAATGCCGCATTCACGCATTTGCTAAAAACCTTCAAGGCGAGAGTGAGACCACATGGCACTGTCACGCATTTGTAGGTCAAATAGAGATTTCCCATGGGTTTGTGCAGAGCCAGGCTGGCATAGGTTGCCCCTCAGCCACTATCGATTGGTGTGTTCAGCACCCAGGGATCAAATGTATACACACAGACTGATGCTCCAATGATGAGGGTGTGGAGGATGTGTGCTGCCCTCTACTGGTGCTCATTATGTACCTGTGTGTCGTGTCCATACCAACAATGCTATATGGATCTACGACACAGCTCTACTGGGCAGTGCACATCTCAGTTACTTTCATGAAACCAGAGAAAAGCTGTAAAGAATTAATATTGTGTGGTTTGCTTGGGAGACAGAGAATGTTAGCTGTCAGTGAGGGATGTGATTTGAAGAAGTAAAAGATCACACAGGCAACTCTGCGTACAGGAATTGACTCTCTTTCTGCAGTGTGAGTCATTCCACTGACTAAAGCGCTGCTGAGAAGGAGCCGCAAAACTAAGAATTGCACAGAGGATGTTTGTTTACATACTTATTTTTATGTCATCACTCTTTAAAGTTTGAGATATACAGTATTTCACAAACAGTGGTCTGATGTAAGGCTGACAAATGAGCTGGTAGCCAGCTGAAGTGCAGTGAAGTGAAGTGAAGGCACATTTGTATGTTTCACCATCCTCAAAGTTTGGCACAGGCTCCATCTATCATTTTATAGTTTTCATAAATTTCATGGCTGAATGTGCAGCTCAAGCACACAAAGCAGGAAAACTGTGATCAGATTATACAAACGGTTTTACAGGTTTACTTGTTTGTTTGGAAAGGGAAATTGCATTGCAATAACTGGTACGATGCATAATCACTTCTCATGGACACCCACTCAAGTGGCAGTTTAGAGCATTTTATAATGAAACCTTCTTATTAAGCATTTATTTAGCATTATTTAAGACATTTGTCTTAAATAATTGGTATAACATGGATCTCTTTACCATGGACATTAACACATACATGCTTAATAAATGCTTAATAACAAAGAGTTGTTATTATAAGTGTTAGCCATTTTCCTCCCACAGTAGCTCTCTTTGTTTGCAATCCTGGTAGGAGTTTTTTTTTTTGCTCAGTGCATTCTGGGTGACCTTGTAATGAATAGACTACAGACAAGTACCATCAAATTATTTATTTATTAACTAATTAAAGCAGAGACATTTTGAATATTGCAGCATTTATACACACATTGTGACAATGGCATTTGCTGGAGTTATCTATTTATTTCTCACAATGTCATGCATATATTCTGCTGTAGCATATTAGAAATGAGTAACTGGAAACAAGTGTCTAAACAATCGCTTACACCCGTTTTATGTCTAGACAAGAACCCAAAAAAGCATGAAAGTATTAAGCACTGACGACATTTAGTCGCATAAATTCTGCATTTTGTTCAATGAGATTTGTTTGGTCACAAATCAGAATAATTCTTTCTATATTCTAATTCATGTCATCACAATGAAATGTCCCTCTCAGTGAACTATAAACTGAGTTTATGCACTATTAATACAACAGTACAGATTTAGAGCAAGGAAGTAAATTATGTAATGACCTGGATTTTGAAATGTGTCACAGATGTTTGCAGAGATTGCCTAAAATGTGCCATATGGGTAAATTGACATGAGCTTGATTTAACTGTGGGAAGTGTGTATGTCACACACATCTCTATTATATTTGTGCAGTCGACAAAAAAAACAGATAATAACTATAGTTTTTTCTTGATGCTTAAAGCAACTCTCTATGTAATTCATGCTATTAGCTTATTAAAACAAATGACAAAGAAATATTTTTTTTTTATCAAACCATTGTCAAGCCATGTATGAATATTGGATGGCCCGCCTGCTGAACTGAGGCCATCTAGTGGCTATACTTTAGATTTAGAAGAAATGTACAAACAATAACACACTCTCTCTTTTGTTTCTAGGAGCTCCTCCTGAAAAAAAATCAAATCAAACGTCCTTGTCATGGTTGGATGCTGATAACACAAGGAGACCATGGAAGGAGACAGCGTATTGAACTCCACTGTAAATACCAGCACCATGGATATCCACCTGGTCACGCACAGTCTCTGGGAGGTGATCACCATTGCGACTGTGTCTGCTATAGTCAGCCTCATCACCATTGTGGGGAATGTCCTAGTGATGCTCTCCTTTAAAGTTAACAGTCAGCTAAAGACAGTGAACAATTACTACCTGCTTAGTCTGGCAGCTGCTGACCTCATCATAGGTGTTTTCTCCATGAACCTCTATACCTCCTATATTCTGATGGGCTACTGGGCCCTTGGGAACCTTGCCTGTGACTTGTGGCTGGCGCTGGACTATGTAGCCAGTAATGCTTCAGTCATGAACCTGTTGGTGATCAGCTTTGACAGATATTTTTCCATCACCAGACCTTTGACCTACAGAGCTAAACGGACTCCCAAACGAGCTGGGATCATGATAGGTTTGGCCTGGCTGGTGTCACTCGTTCTTTGGGCGCCGCCTATTCTCTGCTGGCAGTACTTTGTCGGGAAAAGGACTGTCCCTGACAAGCAATGCCAGATCCCATTTTTCTCAGAGCCTGTGATAACATTTGGCACGGCAATTGCCGCCTTTTATATCCCTGTCTCGGTCATGACAATCCTGTACTGTCGGATCTACAAGGAGACAGAGAAGCGGACCAAAGACCTGGCAGAGCTGCAGGGGATCAACTGTTCCACAGAGTCCGGGGTCAGCCAGCCTCAGAAGACCATGATCAGATCTTGTTTTAGCTGTAAATTAAGGTCCACTTCACATGACAGGAATCAAGCCTCTTGGTCCTCGTCCAGCAGAAGCAACGCTGCCAAATCAGCAACCACCACCAACGATGAATGGTCAAAAGCTGGCCAGCTGACCACCTTCAACAGCTACGCCTCCTCTGAGGATGAGGACAGACCTGTGTCTCCGGGCGACTTCCAGGCCTCCTTCAGGAACCAGGCATGTGAAACCATCAAGAGCGGCGTGGGCAGCGAGAGCGAGCAGCTCAGCAGTTACGACGAGGACAGCTTCTTCCAGACGCCGCCTAAAAGCAACTCCCAGAGGAGCAGCAAGTGTGTGTCCTACAAGTTCAAGCCTGTGGCCAAAGACGCTCAGGTGGAGCACCACAGCAAGAACGGAGACACCAAAATGGCCTCGTCTACGTTCTCCTCGGCGGAGTCCATGAGTGTCCCAACTGCCTCGTCATCCAAGCCCATCGATGCCACGCTGAAGAGCCAGATCACCAAGAGGAAGAGGATGGTGCTGATCAAGGAGCGGAAGGCAGCTCAGACTCTCAGTGCCATCCTGCTGGCCTTCATCCTGACCTGGACACCTTATAACATCATGGTGCTTATCTCCACTTTCTGCTCAGAATGCATCCCTGTGTCCCTCTGGCACCTGGGCTACTGGCTGTGCTATGTAAACAGCACTGTCAATCCCATGTGTTACGCCCTTTGTAACAAAACTTTCCAAAAGACCTTTCGTATGCTCTTACTCTGCCAGTGGAGGAAGAAGAGGATTGAAGAGAAACTGTACTGGTACGGACAAAATCCAGTGGTTAGCTCCAAACTGACATAAACTTTTTTTTTTAAGAGGGTGTGCGATGATGGCTGTAAATTATGTTTGTATTAATAATCTCTGTCTTTACCAACTTGAATTTTACATATTAGGCGATATCAAAAGTAAATACTATATCAAGGAGTTGGTATTATCTTTATTGTTTGTCAGTAATCAGTAGCTCTCCTCTAGTGGATACTTAATACAGGTCAAACCTTGGAAGTGAACGAAAATTGTCCCCACACAATTGTTAACCAGATCTATTGTGTTGTATTAACAAAATTGTACTCAACAAATTTATGAGACTGTAAATAGATTCTCAAACGCTATATGGAAAATGCCAATTTTCACTCGTCTTCAGGAAAAGGCCATCGACTGACACGTATTATTTCATGTTGGATCTTGTTTGATGCAGTTTTAAATTCATATATACTTCACAAAATGTCTCCTGATTAGCATTGTAAATTGGATTGATAAGTAAAAGCTAGTACCTCACCTGATGCTCACAACCCAAACACCGATTTCACTTTGATTTACTATGAATACTGTGTTTTTATTGAGGTTGTAATTGCTGTTTTATTTTAAAGGGCTAATACCTGTCATCCTAATGTCAAAAACTGCTTGCTAAGTCAAGATTGTAACGTGATGATAATCAAAGCCTTTTCACGTGTGCCAATGCTGTGTCAAAGTGAATTTGAATTCAGTTTTGTTGATGTTAAATTATGTGGAAAATCTGCTGCAAAAACACAAGATGCATTGAATTAACTTACAAAAATCAATACTTATCCCCAAGATGTATCACTCTGGTGGACATTACAACCTCCACAAAGGATTTTCATTGCTTTTGCCATTATACCCAAACCAACTAAAAGTTGTGGATGATTTATGAGCACACATTGTTCATCATCTGTTTATTACTCTCCATCCTCAGGATTTCTTCATCAGTATTGATAGACAGTATTTGTTTTCTCTGAAAAACTGTTGCTTAATCAATATGTCATCATATCGTCATTGTATTGCTGGCAACCTAGTAATGTACTGTGGCAAAAAAAAAACGCTGTTTGTGAAATGTTGTGTAAGCTGCAGATGGGAGATAGCATTCACAAGATATTTTACATGTGTCAAGTACTACGTATCCGGAAACACTTTTTGTAACTGTGATAATTCAGACATCTGCACTTGCAGTTTGGGGAATGAAAGAAAGTCTTTGCTCCATGTGTTCATAATGGTTTATGATGCAAACAAAGCTAGAGTTAAAACTGTACTGCATTTTTATACCTTGTTCCAAGTTTGTGATTCATTTGTTGTTCTTTTCAGTACTCTGTTGTCATGTCCATGCATTTCTGAATAAAATGTGACGACTTGAACATCCAACTTGTCAGTATTGGAGGAGATTTGCTGATAGAGGCTGCTACAGTGTTTCTTGTAAATAAAACCTAAAAAGATATGAAACTCTCAACAGCTGCCAAACCCAATGCCAGTCAATGTCCAAAGGTGCCTTACAGCTCATCCTTCTTGCACTCTCCACTGTGAATTAT
The DNA here is from genome assembly GCA_029224185.1 of Karalla daura. Classification (NCBI taxonomy): domain Eukaryota; kingdom Metazoa; phylum Chordata; class Actinopteri; order Chaetodontiformes; family Leiognathidae; genus Karalla; species Karalla daura. The sequence goes on from CM055199.1 coordinate 9,936,044, forward strand.
TTTAACCGTGTCCGAAGGTCTCACCATCATCCATGCATACTTGCATAGCCGTTCCTTGTTGCAGTCCTTTTGCCAGTAGATGACATTCCGCCGATTGAGGTTGGCTCCGGCGCAGGCGTCGTACCACCAGCCTCCTCCTGGCACGCCCTGAAACTCCAGCTTAGCACAGTTCTGGAAATAATTGTCATTGTCTCTGTCTTTGGTGGTGAATCTTTGGTTGTCGTGAAGGTAGTTCTCCGTGTCTAGGGTCAGAGCATCCACAGCTGTGCCCTGAAACAACCCCAGCCTCAGCCTGTACGCCGACGACTCGTCCTCCACCAGGACTGGATCGTATTCCCCCATTTTAGTGACGGCATCTCTGTCCACGAGCTTCACTCCCAGTATGTAGCGTGCAGGGCCTCGGGTGAGCTGATGAAGGTATTCGTTCCCAAGCCAGTGATCTCCTGTTATATCTCCGAAGCCCAGCTTGTACTCAGCCCAAGTGCGATCGAAATCCACGGTGCTGTTGACAGTGATGTGCTGCACGACGGTCCAGCCGCCCTCCTGCATGGCGCAGTAGACCACGATGGGGGACTCGCCTGGTTTTATCAGGTACACCCCATCTCTGGCCGTGCCTGAGGAGGCCATCAGCATGTCATGGCAGTCTCTGGGCAGCACTAGTGATTAAAAAAAAGAGAGAGAGAGAAATCAACAAAAAGAACATAATCTAGCCAATTTGATTCAGAAATAGGAAAATCACCCTTCATGGTATTAGTGGATTTTGTTTATTGTACTTAATCAGTAACTTTCCTGACTCAATATCATGTTTGATATTTTTTTTAGCCAGAACACATGCAACCTTAGATACTAATTGGTAAGCTTTAGGCCTAGTGTCACTGGTACAGATTTTGTTATCCTACCTATCCTATCCATACAGAGCAAGGAGAGCCTATTCCATGAGTTTAGGAAAGTTGCAGTACAAGGATAGTAGAGCCACTGCTGGTGAGCTGTGGCTTAATGGTTAAGGATCTTCACTTGTAGTCCAAGGTGTCAGGTTTGATTCCGTCCATGGCTGAAGTGCCCCCAGGCAATGTTCCTTAGCCTAATTGCTCACTGACTGTTGCTGTGTCCAAAATATACTAAAGTGGACCTCCTCAAGGGATCAGTTATCCACTCTCTGAATACATGCACATTGCCTTTCCTTTCAAACTCTCAGTAAGAAACCAAACATGTTTATATGCAACGCCAGTGCCAGGAGTGAGTCATCTAATCAATGGAGAACAGTACTGTTTCTCAGTGATCGGTAAACATGGTGAAACCTTGATCATCTGCCAAACTATGACAACTGTTTGTTTGACTCCTATCTCACTAAAATACTCAAATCACTTCACAGATATGACACTTATCATTAATGAGTTACTAAGCAATTTAACTCTACAGCCTGGAATTTGACCCACACCCAAAGGAAAATGAAACAGTCTCGAATAACAGTACTGTCCTGTAATAACAGTTACTGTAGCATTTAGGAGAAATGCTGGGGCTGATTTTAGAGCAAGCTTGCGTGTTCAATTTCCCAACAGGTGAACATATAAATACCTTTCATCTTGCGGTTCAGGACCAACTTATGCTCATCTGGACGAATGAGATTCAGGTTCTCAGCTTGGAGATGCTCCGCGCCAACTCCAGTCACTCCAAGCAGCAGCAGGGCCACTGCTGTCAGCCAGCATCTCAAATACTTCATCCTGCACTATCCTGTGCTGTTGAACCAGCAGTCTTTAGTTAATGACACAGTACAATCAGACACAACCAAACTAAGCTAAATTAGTGCAAGAATTAGGTCAATAGATGATATTTTGTAAGGTAAAATCTTTGCACTTACCTGCAGAGCCACATGTATGAGGTGACAGAAAGGTCTCAATTCCTGTACATGAATCTGTATCAAAACTTGTACTTTGTTAATCTACACTGGCTGACACGCAGCAGACCACTGCTGAGTTCAGACTGAGAGTTGACTGAAATCCTCTACGTATCTCCTGCCCAGTCATCGCTGGACTTCAGCCTCAGGTTTACATCACAATGACACCATCAGCTCACTTATCTGTGTCAGGAGATAAAGCCGCATGTAAATGGAGAGATATGAACTGCGTAAATGCAAATCGCAGCAGAACACACAAGGCTGCAGTCCCCAAGACTTACCATTTCAAATTAAATATGTTAGTTATTTCACCCAAATGTGCTTCAATTTGTGATAAATTCAGGTGAGTCCATTTCCACAAGTCTGTTGGTGTTGGTGAGGTCTCTACCACAGAAGAATGGGATAAGACTCTATGTTCTCTTCATACATACAATTTTATTACAAACGATGCAATTGAAGAGGCCACTTATGCAAACAGACATTCTTCTGAAATCCTTCATGTTTCTGTGACAAAACTACACAGTAAAAGTTGGGTTCACTTTAGCATCCTATTTCGTCAATGAAAATACAATGATTAAATCTACATATAATGCACATCATCAAAAAAAAATCAAAAAATGGTTCTACAATAAATACATGAAATTCTTCAGACATCACTAGATTGCAGGTGGAGGACAAGCTAAAAGGCATTTCTCTGTCCAAGCAACAGCAGCAACAGCCTAATGATATGTCTAAGGATTCTTAGAGTTTTTGTGGGACTTCAACCAGAGAGTTTTGTTGACTGGCTTGTCGTCACAGTCAAGTGAGTTGCAAAAGGAAGGAATCAATGACCTAAGGGGAAAAAAGATAATTTATTTGTTATAAGAAAATTCAAGCCCATCTCTGACAGTAGTAATGATTTATTCATATTTGCAGCACTGACCTTTGCCAAGTCTCCAGCAGCTCCTGGAACAGATTTCAGGAAAGTTTCCTGATGCCATAAGTCTAATAACTGCTGATTAAAGACTTGGAAATTTCTGCAAGAAAGTTAAATAAACCCTTCACCACAGTGACTGCAGTTGCTGGTCTACACATTGGGCCAAAAACTGAAAACTGTTGGCAAAAATGTATCTGTCTTTTAACTGCTGCAGCATTTTTATTTTATTTCTTATCATTGTGCAATTTAAATATCTTTTATATATGAATAAACTACTTCAATGCAAGAAAACGTTATCCTACGGCTCATAAAACACAGTAACACTTACTTGTCCGACAGAGGTTTAGTTGATCCACTATAACCACTTGTCCTTAGTTCCTCATGCCACTTTTTCAAAACTGAATTTATCCACTTTAAACCAACAATGAGGTATCTGTGAAAGTAGAGACAACATCATATCTGCATTATTGCTTGCATTTCCTTGCATTTGGTAAATATCGTGTTATATGTTATAGTTGATTGGTGTGCTTAATTTCCTCTCATTTGCAAAATTTGAACAGGAATACTCACTCCTCATATGGATTGGTGAGGACTTTCTTAACTAAAGGAAAGAGGTCTACACAACAGCCAATGGTGATCCTGGAGGAACCTTCATCAATGCTTTAAATGAAATCAGATCAAGGAAACTGTTACTCAACTGACAGTTAATAATACTCCAACGTATGCAAATGTTAGGCCACTCACCTTTTGTTTATCAGTGGGAGGAAATCAACAAACACACCAATATCTTGGATTCTGTGTAAATGTAGCAGGGAAATTATCCTTTAAATTCCATTCCACATCCTACAATGTTTTAACATTGCGCTGCAAGAAACCTACCTGAGAAAGTAAGTCAGCAGCTCTCCGACATTTCTCTGCCACAGTGTTAAAGACACTTTCAGTCTCAGGTTTCTCCCAAAAAGCACCTCAGTCATTGTGCTGTGATCCCTTGTGAGCTGAAAAACATTGTGCAGTTCAGACAGTTTTTAAAACGGCCGCAACAAAAGAGACAATGTGTGTAAAAAAAAACAAAAAAAAAGTGTGTCTGACCTCAGTGAGTGTATAGTAGTCCGCTTGTTCAGAACCCGTTCTTGCAATCCTGTGGTTGACATTTGGAGGGTTTTCCCAAAGGTCCAGGTCAAATATCTCCTGTTTAACATCCTGTGTGCGGTTCATCTCATTCTCCTTGTTTGCAGCATCACAAGTTCTCCCAGGCCCAAACTGCTTCCTCCGAGCCACCGTCAGGTGGTGGGTCTTCCTCTTACATGACACCACCCGCTTCACTCTGCCCGGGTTGTTGCCTGATCGAGTCACCGGGTACCTGGGCAGTATGCACAGTTTGTTCAGTGTCAAGTTCAATACATCTTCCTGTAAATATCATCTCAAAATATGCATGACATACCTCTTCTTGTTTAAGTCATCCTGCATTAAAAAAAAGTTTATCAATATCAGAAATTGATCAGAAACAGTATTTTATTCGAGTGTGTGTGTGTTTGACATCACACGTCATCCAACTCACTTCCTTTTTGCTTCTGCCATGAGAATAGGTCACTCTGTACTGAGCTGCATCCTGTTGGTAGGCAGGCTCAAGATGCTGATAGTCCCCATCTTCACTGTTGGAGTCCATTAGATCTAGAGAAAGATGAGCTCATTTTCATAACGCGCATTCTTAGACACAGATATACATGAGATACTAAAGACCCACCTGGAGATACTAAAAATCAGGACAAGAATACAATACAGTGAGTAGGTCTATATGAAGAGGTATTTATTTCTTTATGTATTTGTTTGCTTGTTTGTTTAATTAAAATCACGGGTGTGAGAAAATCCTGATGTCTTGTAAGAGAGTACACCTGAGGTGGATGAAGGATCACTGTGGTCAAATGAGCAGGTGGGATGGGATGGGCTGGATGGAAGAAGAAAACCTACGAGTGTTTGTTTGGAGTAGATCGCTGAGTTACTGAGGGACGAGGTTGTTGATGACCTTGTAGGTGAGGAGCAGGATCTTGGACAACATGATGCGGTATTTGACAAGGAGCCGGTGGACTATGTGCATGTCAGTTGTTGACTAAAGGAGGGAGTCGGTTATTATTGAGGCAGCCGAGTTTGGACTGAACTTGTCAGGTACACCCAGCAGCTGCTGTCAAGATTTTATTTCTCTACGTTTTCAGGTTTTAAACGAGAAAGAGAGGTTGTCTGACAAACAAAGCTTCACTCTGACGGGTTCCTCAGGTTAAACACATCGGGACTCGATTACCCATAATCCACGTAGAGCTTGTGACGCCTCTGTGCGATGACGTAATCAGGAACTGCTCGTGGGCAAAACAGCTGAGTTTTGTTGTTGTATTGTCGAGTCGTTTTAGTCTCCAATTCAACATGTAGTTTACAGACGGAACCAGGTGGCGTTTGAGCTGGTGGTAAGGCTTCTTCGTCTTTTTCCAGCCATTGAGTTAAGGCAGTTTTAAAAAAAACGTACGTTACGAAGTCAACTTCCTCTACCAGTTTATTCAGTTGCTGTCAAATAATACAACTGGCTACTGTTACAATAACATCACCACTGGCGTGATCAACATCCTCAGCAGAGCAGTGTCAGCGACACACGATGCTAAACTAACGACGTTAGCTTGACATTCAACTGTTGTAGCTTTAAACTTACCTCCTTATCCTTCCCCAGGCAGCTGTGGCAGACTTAAATGTTCCCTTTGACGCCGTTAGGCTCCAACTAACAAAGCTAACATCACATTTGAGCCCTGTATGAGTGAATAAAGCCTCCCATTCATGGGGCAGGGTGAGCATGGTGCACCCTCTAGCGACTGCTCACATGGACATTTTGAAAGCAAACAACTCCTCACAGCATTGATGTGGTGGCGAGTCAAAAAGCACATTTAGAAAAACCATTTAGTTGATCCAAAGTGCTGTACACTTGTTATAGATGGAGGCCAAACATTCAATAAACAGATTTAAAGACAACAGGTAAAGATAATGCACAGTAGATAGTGAAAATTGTCAGCTAATTTCTGACACATGTTAAACAGAAGAGGTGGTTGCAGTAACTGAAAAATTAGCCGTGCTGGTGGCTGGTAATGAAGCCCGCACCTGTTTTGCCTTTGCGATCTCTTTGACCCTGATGGTGCTCTTTATCTCGATCACTGAGGCGTATCAGCTGTTTGCATGACTACTTTATTGATCTGAGGCGAGCTGTGGCTTGTGGACTAATCCCTGTTGTACTTGGGCTCACTTTGACAGCAGCGGCAGCAGCAGTCGAGCATTTGCTGAATGCACAGTGAAAAACAACATCAGCTGCTTTTATTGACACATCATCTCTTTCTGGTTTGCTCCCGCTGACTCTGCCGTTTTGGTTCCGCAGTTTCACTGATGTAGAGCTCCTCATCAGACGGTCCTCGCGCCTTTGTGTGTGTGTGTGTGTGTGTGTGCGCTGCTGCCACCGAGGTCAGGTAGGACGAAGTCTGCACTATTAAGCATTTCAAAAGAAAGATATCGATCCATTTAGTTTTATATTGATAGACTGATCCATGTGATGTTCGGCATGAACACTATGACATCATGTGACACAGTTGATGTATTGTCTGGGTGTGTGTTACTACTTCGACTAGGCTTCTGCTCCTGCAGTCCAGAGAAAGAAATGGTGCCCGTTCTAGCCGCCTGTGTTTTGTTGAGTCTTGCCCCCCTGCTGGTGCTCGGTGTGCCTCCCATCTGGACCCAGCCGGAACAGGTGCACCTCTCCTATCCAGGTAGGCGTTTGAACTGTCTCCATCGGCCTCATGTGTTTTCATTCAGGGGTACAATTTTCCCCGGAGTAAGACAAACCACTCTCCAGCCCATGTGGGTTGCAGATTTGCAGATGATTCGTACAAATCACTCAATGATATTATGATTGAGAGCACAGGTATATTTAGAAAGCTCAACTCCGTGTAGCCGCTCTCGAGCTCCCAAGCAGGAGTCACTAAAGTTCAAATTCACTTTCATTTATCTTAATGTTATATAATGTCAGCACATTTCATACGAGGCAGCGTTTTATTGGCTGGAGACCTTGATGAATCTTTCCCTGCAGCGGCAGCACATCCTGTTGAAATGTACGAGCGCAATGGAACATGACCTGTCTACTCTGTGTATATTATTTAAGTAAAGGGCACCAGATAATTGCCTCAGCTGCCACATCTCGCTGATGTTACTCTTGGTTCACGCAGTCCGTTCTGTCGTTCGCTCCTCGTGAAGGTGACACGTGGTAGTCATTAAATGAGTTGATGTCATGATGAAATGAGCACCTGGCCGGCCGTCAGCTCTGCTCCACTCTGGTTGTATCTTGCCAGCGGCGAGATCAAAAGCGCCACTCTGCAGAGTCAGCCCTTTCATAAGCATTTCTTGGCTTTTCTAAACACGTCGGTAAGTGAATCCAGTTGTTCTGTCAGATCAATCTGCATCACTATTCCAATAATTGCTCTTTCCTTCTCAGGAGTGCCAGGCTCGATGGTGGTGACCTGGACCACCTTCAGTAAGACAGAGAGCAAGGTGGAGTACGGCCGTGCAGGGGGGCGACTCTTTGAGCTGAGCGCCAAAGGTGAGGCCACTCTGTTTGTGGACTCTGGGAAGGAGAAGAGGAAGATGTTCATCCACCGAGTCTCCCTCACAGGCCTCAAACCTGCTGCTACTTATGGTGGGTGGAGCGTAACACCACTGGGCTTTCACCCTGCCAGAGCACGTCTCCAAATAAACAGGCTTTTCTCTTTGTCTGTTAACTTCAGTCTACCACTGTGGGAGTGATGAGGGCTGGAGCGATGTGTTCTCCTTCACGGTCCTGAATGACAGCTCAAGTTTCAGTCCCAGGTTTGCCTTGTATGGAGACCTGGGCAACGAAAACCCTCAGTCCCTGGCTCGACTGCAGAAGGAGACACAGATTGGCATGTACGATGCCATCCTGCACATCGGTAAGCTCCATTAAGATGTAACAGTACTCAAAGTGCTTTCACAGACACAAATCATATTCACCCATTCATACACTGGTACCAAGCTACATTACACACTCCCCCTGCTCTACCAGAAGCTTTAACAATTCACACACTCATGACAAAACATCAGGGCATCATACTGGTGCATATTCTGTTTGGCATTAGCTTTTATGACTCGTTTCGACATGACACCGTTTGATAGAGTGGTTTTAGTGCCAGTCAGTTTCTTGCTCTGCCACCAATTATAAGTAACCAAGGAGAATGTGAACATTCAGAGCTCAGAATATAAGTGTGTATCTGTGTTGTGCTCTGACTGGATCACTGGCCGAGTCCCAGTGGCTCCCTAGGGAAAAAGAATAAGAACGGCCAGACCTTTTGATGGCCTGTCAAACCACTCACCAAGTCAATAATTTAAAGGATAGTTTCTCATTTGTGAAGGATATTGACGAAGCAGCAGTCAATGTGAGGCTTGATTGGGTCTGATGAGCTGATGAAATGCATGGAAACAGCCATGGACTCAAATATATCAAGTTCTTTAGGTAAATAGGTCCCAGCATAAGACCCCATGATGTGAGGCTGTAGGTATAGTTATCTGCATTCAGGCACAACTGGGCTATCTGTGTCCTCACATTGCTAGCCTCTATGGTAAGCTCCAGACCATAAAAACACCAAAAAAGCAAGGAACGGTAGACGCGGAAATACCAAAACCTCCGTTCACGAGCCAGAGCCATTAGAGAAGCAGAAGATACCTGGAGGCGAAAGAAAGACAATTCCGCCGTGAATCGGTGAAGAACTTGTCAGACGTGGAGCCGACCCAAACAGATCCAGATGTCCCAGCCAAAGCATTAGCGCTCGCCATCGCGCCGCAGCTCCAACCAATAGGTGACCTCATCTCAGCATCAGAACCGGCCGTCTGCGAAAAACAATCGAGGAAAAAAACAAAAAAGCGCAGGACGAACGGATCGGATCAGACGGGAGGCAAACGGCTCCCATTTCTAACCTCACCGTCCGGGAAAGCGAGCCCGTGACTTCACCGAGTAAGAATCACAACATCTCCGTCCAGACTGATGCAGGAGGACGGTGGTCCCGCACGCTGCCAGTAGCTCAGTAACGCTGATGCACATGATGCGATGCGAGACCCAAACAGAGGACGGGGGAAGAAGTGCAAGGAATACTTTCAATATTTGCAACAGCCTTCCTGGGATCACGCGACCTGCGTGACTGAGAATCCACCCAGAGGAAGACTCATATTTGGTATTCAGACATGAGTTTAGAAGTCTTGAAATTCATTGGAATATTGCGTATTGTTGTCGCTGTACTGACTCACAGAAATCTTGAAAATGGCTCTAACCTTTAGATTTCTTCTTGTTTTTCAGGGGACTTTGCCTATGACATGCACGAGGTATTTTACTCTTGTTTCTTTTCAACATCATAATGTCATACTGATAATCCGTTCATTGTGATACAGATGAGAAGGCACTTACGTGCGTAATTTAGGATTGCTGTGAAATACCTTAAGCCTGTGGTGAGAGACGGGACCATGTCTGACAGAAATATCAGCATCCCAACCATAAATCTTAAGTCACAGTAAGACAGTGGCATACCTGAAAGTCTCCCGTCGCTCATCTTTCATATCGAGGGAGCACAACCTTGTCTCGGATGTTGATATCATTTTTCTCCAGTAGAGGGTCTGTGTCATTCCTGTTCTCACTTATGAATATGGAGAAGTGGTAAATGCAATCAGCAGACTCCTGCAAATATTAATAACCGTGATTCGTCCCAGCTGCGTCTTTAGCTGGAATGTACGAGTACATCCTGCGGCTTGACTGATATCATAAATAGAAAAACAGAGTCAGGATTTTGTCTGAACAGTCATTAATGGCTGTGGCAGGTAAGAGCCATCAGCACAACCGTGGACCGCAGTGTTGAGCAAACTTGCCTCGGGTTTCAGCGGGGTTTGGTGCATTCCTCGAGCCGTCTGGAAAATGCACTCGCCGTAGTTCTTCAGGCTCGTTTGGGCGAATGTCTGTGAATGGGGGGGAGAATCGAACCTTGTTGTGTAACCTTGGCGTCATGTTCAATGGCTGACTGACACTGTTCCAGGACAACGCCAGGATCGGAGACGAGTTCATGAGGCAGATCCAGTCCATCGCAGCCTACGTGCCCTACATGACCTGCCCAGGCAACCACGAAGCCACATAGTAGGTGGACTCTTCCTCAGCGTGCTCTTAAGTGAACCCAGAGTGACACTGCTTAAAGAATTCAGAAACACCATCAGGGGAAATTCATAGCCAGTGAGTCAGCGTGGAAGTCTGACTGTGTTCCTTTTTTGTTTACATTTTGTGCCCCATTCTGCCGGAGGGCACAAGTATAATTAATGGTTTTTGGATAAAACTTGCAGTACATTCTGTTTTTCATATTGCTGAGCGAGACTTGCCAGACACCCCTTGACAAATTGCATACTGAGCTGGCTGCTGTAAATGTAAAGCGTCTACGTACATGGGTTTTTCCTCCTTGTTTTTTCGAGGCGGGGAGAGGGGGGGCGGATTGTGAACCCCCCCCCCAAAAAAAAACAACAGTCTCTTTGGTCAGCCACAGTTTTTCCTCCGTAAAGATCACTTTGGTCGGCTGGAAACCCTTCACTGTACCATTTGACAGATGGGAGCTATTTTGGTCTCTGAAGGTTGGAGCCGCATCAGGAACCACCAACATCTAAACAAAGCAACGCTCTCCAAAACAAACATTTATCTGACTGGGAATCATCAGCTCTCACTATCTGTTTTTCAGTTCTCAGAGACGGTCAGTGGTGGCGGGGGGGGAGCTGTCTGTGTTATGATGTGTTGTTTACATTTTTGCCTGAGATATTTCCTAGACGGGGACCGAGGACAAAGAGGACGGAATAATGCATGCTTTCCATTAAGATGCGTTTTTCAGGCAAAGGCTCTAAACATCGTGTCACTCACATTTTTCATGCTTTTCCTAGTCGTACGAGATAGGAAACGGAGTGTCTTCGAGAAAGATGTCCGGTCGATCGGGAACTTTTTGTTCCCGATCAACCAAGAAGATGCATTACAAAAATAATTTGCAAGCAGGTATTTAATGACAAAAAAGATAACCTGCTCCCAACTACCCTCCCTCTTCCATCTTTCCCTCTTTAGCTGTGTGATGTCACGTGTTTCCTAGGAGAGGAGCTTCTAGCTGAATTCAATTTTAAGAGTCTGCTGGTTTTTGAATGGAGGTCCAAGTGTTTTTTGTTATGATATAACCACCAGAAAAAAAGTTGACTGCATGACAAAATCGTTGATTCAATTGAGGAAGATGCTCATCTTTCATTGCGTCAGCACCCTTTGATCCCGAGTCCGGTCAACAATAAGACGCTGGCAGCGCTGCGGTCCTTTCTTCAGTTGTCTTTTGCAAACGACTTGCGCAACTCGTCACGGCGGCCCCCGGGGGCCGAAAGGCTCCTCTCTCGCCGTGATGGCGAGTCGCGTAATTCCCCGTGCCGCCGGACGGACGCAGGTGGCTCTCCTTCGCCCTCAGCGTCCAGGAAAGAGCGGATGAACATGAATGAAAAAGCAGAATACGCGAAGTTCGTGGGCGGCTCTGCACCTCCGTTTGGAACTTTGAGCACAAGGTCAGCGGGGTGTTCCCCGTGCACGCCGATGGGGTCGTTTCCCTGGCGCTCTGCCTGAGATGACATAAGGCGGTGGGAGACCTCCGGCGGGCCGCAGACGCCTTCCAGTCACACAGCCGAGCAGGGGATCTATCCTCCCGAGTCCAAGAACATCCGCTGGAGATGGCCGTCTGTGTTTATGCGTTCCCAAGCGTTTCGAGGTCCGCTAATATTTGTTCCATAATATTTACTTGCCGGCGCTTGAGTGAGACGGCTCTCGCCTGGCCTTGCCATGTGTAACATAAGCAGCGCCTGGTCTTTATTACGGGCCTTCGAACAGTAGTCTCTTTTTCTTGGCACCGCGTCCCGACATTAGAATTTGATAGCGCGAACCGTCCCGCTCGCTGCGTTACATAACCGGCTCTCCAGCTCCCGTCTGTCTCCCGTCCTGCACCTAAGTGTGAGTTTTGTTCTGCGGTGCGCCTCAGGGTCCAAGTATTCCCGGCAGACGGCCCCTGAACCCCCCGCCCCCCCCCCCCCACACTCGCTGTTGCGATCCCCTCCTCGCCACGCCGCTCCCCCGTTCCGCGCTCTTTCCAACCTCAAAAACCCAACGGGTAAGGAGGCAATCGAAACCGGCCGACCACGAACCTTTTCAGTCAGCATTCCAGCAGGATGAGGGCAGCGGGATGCAGGGAGAAGATGCTAAGGCCCCGATCGAGAGTGTCTTAGTTAGGAGTCCTCGGAGGGAGGGCGAAGCAGCCGTCGCCGCTTGAGGCGATGCCCCGCCATGGCAGCCAGCGGCATGCTGGCCGGGGACCGCGTCTGGTTCCTCCCGCCGCCCTAGGAGTGCTGGATTAGGCTCATCAGTCGATGAAAGGAGCGCGTTTGAGGGGGAAGGAAAGCACTGTTGGGTCAGTTTAGGAGTCAGGTTGCACCCATCGACTCCGACAGCCACCAGATTTTCATCTCCGTCTCCGTGTTTTAGTGGAAAAGCGACGGCATGGAAACGGGCGTGCTTTTGGTTATGGGGGATGACTCACACGTTGGACTCCCATCGAGCAGATTTAATGAAACAAATATAAGCTTATCATATTTGTACCGGGGAATGAGGGGCTTTTAAGCCCGCGGTTGACTTTATTTCTACAGCTAATTCTTTCCCCCGGGGGCATGTCTGGTTATGTCACTCTGTTTGGATTCACAGAGGAGATGTGTGTTATTTCATGGAACAGAAAATTGATTGTTTATTTCTGCTCTCGAGATAGGGCCTTCGCAGCTCCCCCCCCCCGGGTCTGTGGGTACCTCCGACAGCCACAAGGTGGGAGTATGAAACTGCTTATGGACTAATCCTGGGTCACTCAGGACCGGCCAAACTTAATCTCACTCTTTCGTTTCACCCATTCCATTCGTGAAGTTTGAGAGGAGCGACGCTGCATTTCATCGAGCGCTTCGCCTTTTCCCTAATCATCAGGAATTCAGGGCGAAATCTCTACTAGCATGTCGCAAAGTAATAAATCATTTCTCAGCTTCTAAGATTTCCACGTTCCCCTTCATGCTGAAAGATCACAGCCCGCCCCGGTTTGGATTATCCTACATGGCCCCGGCCATCTTCCCCTGACCTCCACGTCCACAGACAACGCTGATTTATTCAGCTTCTGTAAAGGTCTTTGTCATCCCCCTTTTGTGTCCCCGCTCTCCTGACTTTTAACCTCTGACCCCCGCCAGTCTTTAGTTACCCCTAACCCTGTATTAACCCGGAGCGGAGATCACGGGGGGAGACAGTGGCAGTCTAGAATATTGCGCCCCCCCCCCCCCACCCTCTCTCTCTCTCTCTCTCTCTCTCTTATGTAAGATAAGAAAACAGCCAATCCTGTCGCCCCGCGCAGCTAACGGCCTGTCGAGGAGATCGGCTCCTGCCCTCCTGAAATTAAAAACCTCGAGGAGAGGCTGGCGGGTTGGCGGCAGCCGGGGTTCTCCAGGAAGGTGTTTCTTTGCTCTCGTTTCCGCGCGCTGTGCATCCCTCGCAGTGGCGCTGTCCGGCGACGGCGCAGTCCCAGACGCCGTCTTGGTTGTCCTCAAAAGCGCGTCCGTGACCAATGCATGCAGTGTAACTGGGGTCAGCGGTCGCAGCCACAGATAAATATATAGCGGCAGATCCGCCAACATGTGTTTCGCCATATGTGCATGGAGTAAGAAATAGCTGCGGGAGATACGATTCCTCTGATGGCCGGTGCGTCGAAAATTACAGTGTTCCTCAAAGAGGATGTCATGGGTTTTGGAGAGCCGTATTTAACGGCCTTTCTACTTGAGTGACAGGTGCACTGCGCCCCGCCGCGGCGTCTCCTAGCGGCTCGCTGCGTCCCCGCTCCAGCTCCACCCGGCCTCCCCCACATCGCCCAGGTTTTTGATCATCTGGCCCCAGAAACCGACCATGATCCTGCACTTCAAAACGTGCCCTCGGCAACGTCACAGAGGCTGCGTCCACGCTATTCCGCAGCCTTTAATTTGTGAGGGCCTGATAGCCCGGCTCCTGCAAAGTGTACGGTCGCTCAGGACATCTGAAGCAAGCTCCGTCTTTGCCTTTTCAAAGATGGAAGCAGATGCCACCGCACCACTGCCACACTGCGATGGCCGTTTTGACCCGGCGTGCTCGTACCAGCCTGAGCTTTGCCGCCAGCTCTGAAAACTGTGTGTGCAAAACAAAAGAAGCACATCAAAACTAGACAGTTGTCTCAAGAGCTGATGGTGTCGAGAACTCTTTGTTGCAAGTGTTTTGCTGCGAGCTCTGACGAAACAAAATAAGAGATGGTTGAAGTCTGTGTTGTCATCGCTTCTTCTGAGATTTATGTTTTGTCAGAAACTGTAAAAATGCCGATCTGACTCTTTATTCGCTTGTTTTTTTCTTCCTTTTTTCTTTTGGTTTGTTCGCAGCAACTTCTCCAACTACAGGAATCGCTTCAGCATGCCCGGCCAGACAGAGGGCCTGTGGTACAGGTGAGAATGTGTTGGCCTTATGGAACGAGTTTGCCTGTTGTTGCTTCACGGTGCTTTCACACCTCCGCCTCCCGGCCCGGGCTCAGGTTTTCATGGAGCCGTACACTTTGCTCCTGCTAGCTTTAGCCGCATGTCGCAGTTGTGCGTGCACCGTAATCCGCACCACTGACTTCAAGTGCGAAACTGAGGCTAGTCTGCACTAGAGAAGTCATCGCTGTACCATATGCAAGCGTATTCTCCTCCTCTCTACTGTACATGCAGGGGGCGCTTACTACCTACTGTAACCGGCCTCGCATCCAAAAGATGAAACAGACCCGTCGTCGGTGAGATCCACATCTTCTGGTTAGATGTGGAGGTGGTTTGGCCGTTCGCACTGGTAATTTTAGGAGTGAGTAAGTTTGGTGTGAGAAGCTCCCCTCTAGTTGAGGTAAACACGCTCCAGCAGGTGAACGGCCCGCAAGCAATTTTGGTCGGAGGAAGACCACGTCATACCTAAAGTGGTCGTTGGCCGCGGACGCGCAGTCAGGGAAGATAAATCATTTCTTTTCCAACGAGGGGCCCCATGCGAAGTATCGTGTGGAGGTTTACCAAACCTCCTACTGTATTTCAGTGAGCATTAATGAGCTGTAAGAGAGGAACTGGCAGCGGAGGCCGCGCAGGGCTGCCCTCTCTCAGTTTAGTTTGCCTCCTATCTCTGGGCTGCAGGGACAGCACAAAGGAGCCATACATCTGAGGAGGTGAGTCACAGGCCGCCGCAGACCTCCTCCTCTCAGACAGTAAGATAATACGTCGCTAGACCACAGGCCAGCCGCCCGCCCCTCAGTCGTAGAGGGAGTCGGGCCTGTTGGCCGAGGCCCCGTACCTCACGTGCACATGCAGAAACAAAAGGGGGTGGGGGGGGGGGGGGGGGGGGGGGGGGGGGGTCGGCCGCAGAGGCAATCCCCACAACGACTACTGAAAAGCTGCTCCGAACATACGACCCACATGCATGGAGCACGTGGTGTTGTGTTCAACCTGCAGGGGAAACATGGAAGCACTTAGTCACTGAAGTCTATCACTGAAGGCATCTAGCGAAGCAAAGCGTCAGAGACAGAACCGTCGCCCGGATTCCTCACACAGCGTCTGGAATTCAAAGAGACGCCTGGTGCTGCTTATCTACCGCCTTTCAGCAGGCTTCCTCTGCTGGGTCAGGCCTGTGTATCATTGTAACAATGTGTGTCCGCAGCTGGAACCTGGGGTCAGCGCACATCATCTCCCTCTCCACCGAGGTCTATTTCTATCTGGAGTACGGCCTGGAGCTCCTCTTCAAGCAATACGAGTGGCTGCGGAGAGACCTGGAGGTTAACGACCGCCCCAGTCCCACGTGTTGACGATGGCTGAGCTCTCCCTTTTGTTCTCACACTTGCTCTTTCTTTCCACTTAAGCGCAATGTTATCTTTCAAAGTATTTCCATCCGCGCCGTTGCCACTATAAATCCACCGATGTCTCACTCTTTCCCGAATAAAAGCCCCTCTGTCACGCTCACATAACCCGTGCACTCTGCTAACCCAGGAGGCCAACAAGCCGGAGAACCGAGCGGAGCGCCCCTGGATCATCACCATGGGACACAGACCCATGTACTGCTCCGACGACGACCAGGACGACTGCACCACGTTCGATTCCCACGTGCGTAGGGCTCCAGACCCCCTCCCCCCGCTCCGCCGCGCACCTCTTCCAACGTACACAGTAGGCCAGTAGGACAACTGGCCAACCGAGCTATTTCTTTCCAGAGGACCGGTTCAGAACTATTAGTCACGATCGGGCAGGTAGTAAACGTGCAGACGGTCGAGACTGCGCGGAGGAAGGTGATGCCACGTCTACGCTTTCCCAGGCAGCGGCTCTCGGCAGCACCAGTAGCGCGTTAGCCAGCTGAGGGGAAGCTGGAAGAGAGTCTCCTCGAGACAGTTTTATCCTTCACGTTGCGTTTTGTCATCATGGCTGATACCGGTGGAAGGATCAGCCAAGAGACAGAGAGAGGGATGGCCTGGGGGATAGAGGGAGACTAGAAGGGACTCCGATAGAACGCAGGCAAAGACATAAAAGTAGGGAAAAGAATACATTTGATCTCCTTTGGCCAAGTGGAGAACGTGCGGCAGTATCCCTCAGACATCGCCTACGATGTTTGTGGAGAGCATTTCGTTTCCCGTGGTGTCTCCCGGTGCTTTAGTCGCCGCCATGAGACATGTCACGCGTGTGGCAAGCTGGCCAGTCCACACGGCCGCGCACGAGCCCCCTGACCACGGCCCGCCGTCATCATCACTGTAATTTGGAGGCGAATAGTTTCCACTCGGAGCGACTGCACTCGGCTGCACGGGGCCGGCAGGGTCTGCGGCGGAGCTGGGCCCGGCTCGTCTGCCAGCTAGCAGGTAGCGCCTCCTGCTTCACGCCGTCATTTTCCCTCTCTGCTCTGTCTCAGGTCCGGCTGGGACGCAACGACACCAAACCGCCGGCCCCCGGCCTAGAGGATCTGTTTTACCGCCACGGTACGGCCCGTATCCGACAACCAGCTGTGCGCTCCAAACGTGCCTTCGAGATCACAAATTTGCATGCTCAGGCATCCTACCGCTGCGGAGCGCGGCCCAGTCCAAACATCCTTTGTTCAGAGAGGAGGCCTTTGGTCTGGCTGGCAGCCCGACGGCCTCTTTGCAAATGTTTTCCCCGGTATTACATTTCTCAGCCTGAAGTTTGTTGCATTTAATTATCGAGCTTGCGGCGGGGCCGAGCCGGCGGGTTTAGTTTGTCTGATCTGGAGCTTTTGTTGATTGCCGGGAGAGAACGTCTAAGTGAAACGGGCGGCGGATCTGAGGGGCTGCAGGATCGGGAGGCGCAGCGCGCTTGCTCGGGGGCTGCGTGGGCGGTGGCGCTCCCCGCGGAGGCCTGCTGACTACCGCCGCACACCTTTCACAGGAGTGGACCTGGAGCTGTGGGCGCACGAGCACACGTACGAGAGGCTGTGGCCCGTCTACGGCGACAAGGTCAGCCACCGCGCGCCACGCGTTTCACCTCCGCCTGCCCGTTTTTTTTCCGATCGGTGAAGCCGACCTGTGTGTTTCTCTCCAGGTGCGCAACGGGAGTGAAGAGCGGCCTTACGTGAACCCGAAAGCTCCGGTTCACATTGTCACGGGCTCTGCCGTAAGTAGCCAGTCCAGCGCTGGTCCCGTGCGCGGGCCCGGCTGTGTTTTCTGATGTGCTGGTGAGCGGTGCGGTGCGGTGCCTCATTGTGGGACCAGAGGGTTTAGTCATCGGTGTATCGGAGCGCGGCCAGACTCGTGCCAGGACGCAGGACACAGGCCCCGCCCCTAGCGGGCCCCTGCTCACTGTCCGTGCCTCCGCAGGGCTGCAGGGAGAGGACCGACCGGTTCAACCCCAACCCCAGAGAGTGGAGCGCCTTCCGCAGCACCGACTACGGCTACACGCGCATGCAGGTGGTCAACGCCACCCACCTGTATTTGGAGCAGGTCTCGGACGACCAGGTGAGCGAGCGTGCAGCCACGGTGGAGCGCTGGCACCAGCCGGCGGGGGCGAGGAGGGCGACCCGTGAGCTAACAAAGAGCGCTCTGTGTGTTTCCAGCACGGGAAGGTGATTGACAGCGTCTGGGTGGTGAAGGATAAGCATGGCTCCTCTGCCTGGCTCTGAAGACTGCCATCGAGCGAAATCACTTTCATCCGATCGGGAAAATCCACTCTCCACTTAAACAAACACATTCTTTGCTGCTTTGCTCAATCAAGCTTTGTCCAAAAACACGAGCGCCACTTTATGATCATCTACTGTAAATGTAAATAATGAAACTCTAATTTGCCGCGAGGAGCTTTCCTGAGTGATGTTTTGTAAACAGTGCGCCAATCAGGCCTCATTTTACTTGAATAAATGTAGCTTTTGTACGACCCGTTCATCCTTCTTCCAAAGCCATTTGCTGCGATAATAGACATGGACAGCATGAGTCTGTCATGCAAACGCCAGACCCCCCTGTCCCTGTAGAGCGTATTTTTCATTTTGAAAAACCTGGAAATGCACTTAGAGAGATCAGCTCTCCCCCTCTATCAGCCCATCAAGTGGACAGATGCTGCCTTGGCTAATCCTATCAGGATATTGGAAGCGGCCAACCCTCCCGCCGTCCGTCTGTGTGGCCGACCTGGACGTGCGGGCCCGAGACAAAGAGACACATGGAAGTCGATGCTGAAGCAACACGGCTGTTGCGTAACCCGGCGATGCCTGCGGCTTGGGGCCGGGGGGGGGGGGGGTGGGGGGGGTGGGGGGGGGGGGCGTTGCTCGCGCCACCACCGCCACCACCACACTCACCGCCATTGACTCCTAATCACAGCCTGTTGCGTGTGACGAATATTGAGGCCGGCCTGTGTTTTGAGCCGCCAGGCCGGATACCGGTGCCGCAGCTCCATCACGCCTCTGCTTAGACGGCCCCGCAACGGCCGAACCAGTGATTCATAACCCCCGCGCACGGTGGCGACCTGCAGCACGTTTCCTGGCAGGCGCTCCTTGCCCAGAGCACGTGCAGCCTCGAGAGACGGCGCGCGCTCATCGCAGATGGGAGCGCTGCAGCGAGAGCGACGCGTCTATTTTATCTCACTTTTGACCCAGACGGACCGAAAACGTTGGACAGACAAAACACCGCAGCAGCTCGCGCTCGGTCGAGACGTGTCGCAACGAGTTAGCCGCGAGCGGCCGAGACAGTTCCCGTTGAACGTGCAGGGCGTCAGCGGCGCGTCTGCACATCTCGGCGTCTGTCGAGCTTCCCTCTGATGTGGACGCCCCGCTGTGCCGCGGTGTCTGGCAGAGGGGGGGGGGGGACACAAGCCCGGAGCGACCGCGCCTCCCGCTCACGTGCTCGCAGCGT
This sequence comes from Karalla daura, assembly GCA_029224185.1. Lineage (NCBI taxonomy): Eukaryota > Metazoa > Chordata > Actinopteri > Chaetodontiformes > Leiognathidae > Karalla > Karalla daura. The sequence continues at coordinate 9,955,359 of CM055199.1, forward strand.
GGACTCCCAACGGCAGACGTGTCTTTGTGGGGAAGGCCCCGCGCGGCTGAGTCCGCAACCTTTGACCCCGGCGGGCGGGAGAGGCGAGGAGGGCGCAGCGTAACCCCCCCCGACCGCATCGCTGCGTTCGTTTGCCATCTGCGAGCGGCCGTGTTTACAGTGCAATGAGAGTTGGTTGTTTTCCAGTTCCGTCATCTATTTACAACGCGTGATGCAAACGAAGTGAGCGGGCGGAAAGTCTCCGCGTCTAACATGGGGCACGTCACATGGCCTCCCGTGGCCCGCGTCATCTGGCTAATGTGATTTCCAAAGCTCCAGAAAAACAAAACACTGATCGCAATCCAGGAAAAAAAAAAAAAAAAAAGAGAGAGAGAAGAGAAAAAAAAAAGAAAAAGAGCACGATGAAAATAACATGTCACTTTGGATCACGTGGCTGCCGCTGAAACATGATGTGCTTATTACCGCCTGTGACAGAAGCACAGCGGGGCTGTGTTTGCTTTGCTTTTTGTTCCTTCAACAGAGCAACAGATTCTTCAAGCACTTCCTCCTCTACCCCAGGGTAGCGAACTGATTTCTCCCAAGCTTCGCCAGCTTTTCTTTTTCATGATTTGTTTCAACAGTACCCTTTGTCTCCATACTTCCAGGCATACCTCGGGACTGATAACCATTTGAAACATTCGGCGGATGTTCACTGGTTGGTCACTTGGACGTTGAAAAAGCCGACTGGCAGCTTAGTAAAACAGGAGCTTCTGTCTGGTTCGACTACTTGAAGCGGCTGCTGCAGGACTAATTTCTAGTGACACATCCACAGCTTTTCATCTCTCCCAAGCTAGTGGGTGACTAAACCCCAACTGTAATGAACTCTCTGAAGACCACATGTGAAATTGGGAAACAGATGTCTCTTCCTCTATACCAAATAGCCGTGAAGCCTCTCCATAAGAACTCTCAGAGCGCCTCTCATTTAAACTCTGCGGCTTACCAACATTATTTATCTATTTTCAAGAGTCTCTAGTAGCTCTCACACTCGACAACAATCTGCCTTGGAGACAGGAGAGGGCTTTCTGTGTGGTATTTCTCTCCGCGGGTGATCAAGGGGTGGCACTTGATCACATGGTTAAACTGTGAAAACTGGATACATGTGTAATGAATTCATGGCCCTCAGAAGCTGGATCTCAGGGATATTTCATCAATCCAGGAGCTCAGTGTTCTTCCATAACCAAAGCGCCACTATTAAGCAGCCGCAGACCGCCACCAGGACAAACAGCCAAGTACAGGCTGCCCCCGCACATCACTGCATTCTTGCCATAATTCCACTCTCAACGTCAACACCACAATGACTTACAGGGCTTCAGAATATGCGATCAACAGGAAAACAGTATGCGCTCCCCGAGCACACTATATTGCCACAGTAAATCTGATGGCAACGTGACGGCGCTCGCGCTCAAACTCCGGCTTTGTTTTCATGCTTCCGCAAAGTGCGCGAAAGAAACATAAAACACATTTTCCCCCATCAGTAGCCGAAATAGATCGCTCTGGGGGTTTGATGAAAGCAGTATATTATTTCTGGAGATGTGCGAGGCTGGCCGCCTGGGTCGAAAAAACACTGAATGTGACGTCTAAGAATCCTCGCTGATGAACCGCCATCAACAGGCGAGCTGCACGTGTCCGGGCTCTCACGGCAGCCAGGGGTGTAAGTAATATCAGTGTAATAATACTCGCAGCCGCCTTAAAATGTGTTTTGACACACTGTGAGTTGTGGCCAGTTTGCGAGACCGAATATAGCACATGGTGAGGCTGCCGTGGACGTGTGCGTCTTGTTACACTGTGAGGAGCTGGCTCCCCTTTCGACCTCAAGCCGAGTAATGATGCCAACTAACTAGCAGCGCAACTAACTTGAGAATTTTGCAATTCCAATTTGATTATGACCGAAAGAAAGAACGAGTTAAATTGTCGGGTATATAAAAACAACTCTTTTGGAAATAGAGAAAGCAAAGAGTAATTATGGCATGACTGGTTTATGGATCGTTTAAAAATTTATGGATACAGCGAGAAAGAAAAACTTAAAAAAATGATATATTCAGGGTCAGCTTTTAGCATAGCATATTTAAGCAGTCACCTGGGCCACCACGTGCTGGAGTTGGTGCTGTTAGGCTGTGAAATGGTAGTAAAAATGACCGACCCTGACTGGCATCCTTTTGAACACTGTCTTTAAAATAACAAGTGCTAGAAAAAAATAAATAAAATGAATAAACCTGTTATTTCCCATTATTTGACATGTCCCTGAATCTGTCCTGCAATGTTCTCAGTCACATGACTGTAGAAGCAGAAGCTCACGGCACAAATTTTACATTTCTGTTAGATACGCGTCAAAATGTGTGTGTTTGATCATCTCTTAAGCATTTATGGTCTGCCAAATGTCTGCTTTCCATTGATAATTGGAGTGGTGTGTATAGCTTTTTAGTATCGGTCCACAATAGTTTCAAGAGAGGCTGCTATAGTCACACTCCAGGTGGAGGTCGACTTGACATTTGACCAGACGAACCTTGTTTTGTTAAGTATGATCATTAAATCATATTTGCTTTCATTCATCATTCATTCATTAATAGCTTCCTGTTCAAAATCAAGCTCTCGGGAATCAGGGTCAGTGCCTTCCTCATTAGTAATGCTTCAATTTATCAGTCAGACATTATGTTAACGACTCTTGTTTAGTCAAGCAAGAAGATCTGAGTACAGGACCAGTTACGTCATCCTGCATTTAGCAGTGAAGGGGCCCATAATTCTTTTTGGCTAATCATATCTTCTCATTTTCAAGTCATCAGTCGTCCCTATTAATCACAGGAGGCTGTGGGCTCACGTGTCATGTTGTTGGGGGGGGTTGTTCCTGGGAGCTCCAGCAGCACCGACCTGAGACCCCTCTCAGGAAGTGCCTCCTCGTGCCGGTTGGGGGGCAGAGATTCAACTCATTAACTCTGAGCCTCAACACTTAGAGGGGCCTTGAGAGGTGAGCGACAGCCTGGGTGTGCTACCGCGTTGGCTGCAGCTGGCAGACAGAGCCGGGACAGAGCCACTAGGTTCAAAATGTCCAAGTTCAGGTCTGCTGCGTGCAAAAGAAAAATCTCATTCAGCAGCCTCTGATTTGTGTATGGAAGCTAAATTCATTAAGGCCCATCTTCAGCAGTGTGACATCACACTTCTTGCCAGTGACTGATTGTGAAGAAAGCCTGGCTATGCTGAAATGAGCATTATCCACCGAGGCATTCATTATACTTTCTGAAGAGATCTGTCATAGCTGTTAACCGTCTCTTGCTGCGGGCTCCCTTATCACTTGGCTGTCACAACATCTGCGATCACATCGTGCCACTGCTGGAAAGCCACTGCTGCTGAAGACAATTACCCCTATCCTCGAAGTCAGGCCACAAGAATCCAAATCGTTTAGCTGCTCCGCATGCTCTCGGCGCTCAGTCACGCCCGCCTGCCTGAGACAAATTGCCCAACAGAGCTGTCTTCTCTCACAGGCTGGCACTGCTGCCCAAATATAAATGCAGCATGCTGCTGAGAACAATGCCAAGCTCATTATGGCCTCTCCTGTGCCCTAAATGTTGCGCATGCCAGGCCGTCTGTCTGTCTCCTTTAACTCCGTTTCTGACACTTGGCTCCAAATGTCCGAGAGGCCCGTCGTTCTTGAAACTCGCTAACGATGTGATGCTGTCGTCGGTCCGTGTCCTCTGTCACTTTCACATTACAGTTAAGTGCAGGGCGTGTTGTGGCGAACTGCTGCCTTTTGTCGTTTTCGGGTGCAGAGTCAGTGGTTCTCTTCATGCTGGGGATCTGAGCTGTAGTCAGGAAAAACTGCTCTGAGTGGTTCGCAATACGTCTCAAGTGTTTTGCAGGAATGGTAACACAGGGACCATTTTAAAAGCTGTGGTTTTAAAATCATTTAGATAGGAATGAGGCAATCAAGGGTGATAATGGATTTTGCACTCAAAACTCAGGACGCCGAGTACTCGCAACCCTGGAGGCACGCGTAGAGGCCGTACTTCACACTCCTCATATTGGGAAATAAATAGAAGGCTAGAAACCACAGGGACATTTAAGCATAGTTGCTGCTGCTACTATTTTACAAGACAGTCACCCAGTGGCAAGCAATCCCAGCAGTGCCCCAAAGGAAACCATCAAGCTCAATAAGAATGTTATGACAAGGGCATTACCTGACTCCAGACATAAGACGATATTTCAACACCTTATTTCCCATTGGAGCCAATGGAGGGTCTCTCTTTGGGAGCTCCAGTGGTATCCACAACATTACTGGTTGGGTTCTGGGCACTAATGGATCTTTCAGCACTCATCTAAAGGACAGGAATGTCAAAATGCATTTTTTTTCCCCTTGCCCACATGAGGTACGTCTGGCATTTGAGAAGGTCCCCTCACCTCGGGTTCATGTGTCAACACTTAAGACCTCCCCTGGTTTGGGTGAGCAGTGAACACAGAAAAACTTAGATCTGTCTGTTAGGTCTGTCTGTGTGTGTGTGTGCGTGTGTGTGTGTGTGCATGTGTCTTTGGTGAGAGTGTTTGTAACTGAGCAATGGCTAGAGAGAAAGTGATTACAGGCAGCAGGGAAAGTTGTCTCTGCCCTGAAAGCCACAGTTCAGGCTGCAAAGGTAATCATCCCGGGGAGACGGTATCCAGTGTTGTTTTTGAAGGAGAGTGATCATGCTAGACTGTCTTATTGATGCTACAGTGGTTTCCAGTGTTTACGGAGAGGGGCAATGTAGATCTCCAGCGTACCTCAAAAGAAAAAAAAAAGCGTTCTCTATGCACCAGCCTGTAAGCTGGGAACTGAGTGACTGTCTCGCTATAAAAACACAGATGTCTCAAATCAGAGTTTTCAGTATTTGGAGAATCTGTCCAGAAACAGCAGGTGGTTTTGTCATTAGAGGACACTGATGTCCTTGGCCTGGTGATGCGCTCCGACTGGACTCAGACAGACAGGTATGGCCCCAGTCGAGACCAGTGAAGATACCTTACCTCTATTATCCTAAATCATTTCAATAAATCTGAATCTGTCTTTGATTTAGGGATTAGGATTGGTGACACTTGCCACAGATGACTTACGGCGTAACCAAAGAGCTAGTTTATTGCTGTCAAAATAGCGTGCTCCATTTCAGTGATTAGAAATGTGCCGTAATTTCTTAGCTGCAGCTGTATGCAGGGGAAGGCTTTGGTTCAGACTGAAATACATCAACGGATATTGGACAGATTGTCATGGACTTCTGGATATTCATAGCTCACTTGGCTTTGGGGATCGGCTGACTTTCCCTCTGGGCCTCCACCATCAGGTAAAAATTATTTCTGCAACTTAAGTTCACGACCAAGGACCAACAATAAGATTTTCCTCATATTTACTTTGGAGTTTGTGTGAATTGACAAACGTGTCCCAGAAAATGTGCTAAACGAACGCACTGAAGCTGGCTCCACTTATACCTTGTCATTATATCTGAGTACAGCATCACAGAGCTGTTCACTTACCTGTAGAATCTATAAAAACAAATGTAAGCCATGCACTGGCGGTATTACATGTCTGTTAGGTGATAACAGGCACAGGTGGTTGTAGTTTCTGTATCCTTTCATCGCAAGCAGCCAAGGAGACTGAAATGACTTGGGCTGTTTGTTCTCCTGTACAATAAGTATGTTTGACCATTCATTAAATGGACCAAGGCATGAGTTTGGGCAGAGAGAAGCAAATCATCCCGTGGCTGGGAATTGGTTTTGTGTGGCCACTGGCCACCAGAGGAGCTTGTTTAAACATACCCAGACTGAAAGACTTAATGACCATGCTGACAGCAGTCATTCGAGATGTCTAGTGAGGCTGCAGCGCTGTGGCTGCGAGGGAAAGAGTCCTACAGCTGCAGCGGGAGAGAGAGGGAGGGATGTTGTGGTCGCTGTCTCTCCATGTAAGCTCCAGAGAAAAGAGACGCAGATAGATTCTTTTTAAAATCCGACTTCAATATTTGTTCTCTCACCAAACCTAAACCAACAGAATATAGGATACGCAGTCCCATGGCTGCCTGCTGTGTTTTTCCTGCCACCTCAAACGTGTTCTGCCATTTGCTCCAATGTCATCTCAATTAAACCTCACCATGTGGACAGAGAACAGCTCAGACTTTAAAAAGTAGGTCTGTGTTTTTGAAAGGTAGTGGTGAGTTTGGATGACTTCCTGCACGTAATCGCACATATTTTGGAGAAAAATCTGCTTATTTGATTGATTCCCCTAAACCCAGGAGCTATTTACACGTGCTTAACACGTGCTGACCAGGGGTGGATGTGCAAATGTAGGGAAACAGTAGCAGGGAACACTGTGCAGTGGCAGAGAAGTAGGTTCTGGACATTTTGTCCAAGTAATCTCAAGAGACGATAGGTTGGTCCTTTTTCTCAAATACAAAAAAAAGGATGCAGATGTTTTTTGTTGTTTTTTTTCCCCTTTGGACATCCCACAAAAATGTTTAAATGTCTTTAAAATCTCACACAGTTTCCCTCGGAGCTTTGACCCATGATTCTCAGGGTGTCTTATCTACAGCTCTGCCATTCCCTGGGCTTTAGCCCTGCAGATGAGACCACATGTGCATGAAATGCCCTGAGGTCTTAAAGCCTCTTTATCTGATGGAGACTTGGTCTGCTGCTACGATGTGATCCCCCCTAACTTGCACCAGGCCAAAGCGTAGAAGAGGATCCAGATATCAAAAGCTGTGCGGATCCTCATCATCTGTACTCTGTGCTCCATATACAGGCTCACTATGCATGGTTACAAAACTAAATGCTTTCTTAATGAGAAACATTTCCATCTCTCCAGTCAGCGTAAAAGTAAAATGGCGTAGGGCTTACGAACACAGGGACTAAATACTTTGTATTGTTCATGCCAAAATCACAAGACTCAAAACAAAAATTGCTTATTTATAGCAACATTTACAGCAATATTTGCATTTCTTTTTAACTATTAGCTCTCTGCTGCAAGTTGGCTGGAAGAGGTGAGAGTGAATTAAACTATAAAACCAACATAATGGGCTGAAATACATCACAAGCTGAAGAGTGTTGGGGGTAACTGCACAGTTGGTAGTAAACTTCTGTGGGTTCCCCAAAAATGATCAGGAACACTTCCAGTCATGCAGGTTCACTGACGATGCATCAGAATACAGAATGCCAGTAGATCGCAAAAAATGACTTTTCACAAGCATGAATATTGTAATATGACCACAGTCTACCAGCCCTAGACTGAACTCCTTGCCTGATCTTATTCTGAAGATCATACAGGACATAATCCTCTGCGTATATCTGCATCTTTCATCTTCCTATCTCAAGTTTTATGGTGGTAGGCATCTATTGGTTTTGCAGTGCTGCCACCTGCTGGACAGTGTATTGTCATAGATATTTCAAAGAGGGCCATTGCTGAGGTCCGAGTTATAAATACTCTGTGTTCTGAAGCTTCTTGCGTGAAAACTGATAATTACTAACAGAGCCAGAATGGTTTTCCCAGCCATGATCTACTGGGAGCTGTGTGTGAGAGTCACCTCATTAGAGGAGCTTTAAGTCAAGTGAGGACTTGGCTGCTCTCTGCATAACATTGGAACATAAGGCCGAGGCAGGATGGACGACAGAGTGATAACAAATGGAGAGAGAGGACTGAACGTGAGTAGGCAGAATAGAAGCTTCTGGTGGTGATTTACGACTTCCCAGTCTGGATAATCGTGGCTATCCTCCACATTCCAGGCTATAAGAGAACAAGATTAAATACTTTTGGAGAGGGACGCTGGCTGTCCTTCCTGCTGTGGTTAGTGCAATCGCCTTCAAAAGAAAGTCGCAAAGGTTATTGTGATGAAACTGTTTCCCTCTGCTCGTGGAAATCTGTTTCGCCTTATCCCAAAGGTCAATGTGCGTTTGTCCCAGTCTCGACAGACTTCAACAGTGCGACCTCCGCTTCAGTGAGAAATGCCTGCATATGAGAAGTTTAATAATAGGATGTCTGCCTTCACTTCTGGGCATCTGGTTGTTGTGAAGAAAGAAACAGGTTGATTCCTCAGCTGCCTTTGAGCAGCGGGGACACAGTATATCATGTGGGATGCACATGATGGATCAGACGTGAAGCGGAGCAGTCAGCAGAAAGCACTTCCCTCAGACAGCATTACGCAGCTGAAGTGCAACACACAATATATCTGAGAGAGCTTACTCTCCCGGCCCACAGGAAGCGATGGTCTAACAGCATCAGCAGCTCATCCTTTTCATCTCACACAGCACTCTCTTCCCCCCTCCGCCCTCTTCATTTCCAATTTTAGCATTATTTGCACCGTCCTGGGGCTGGTCACAGGGTCAGCCATGGTTTAAACGTTAAGGTGACATATTCCTCCAATGTTTGGTTTAGCACTTCCTGTCTTTGCTCTGCATGCCCACATAATTTGTCTCCCCTGTGGTATGTAAACTGTCACACACTGAGCCCTTTCTTGCGTTTTTCCCCACTGCATAATACATTTTCACAAACGAGGCCATGATTGCAAATAGCACTCAACCAGAGGCTACATGTGTTAATTTTAATTTTCTGAAAAGGAACAGTATTATCTGCATGCTGCTGGTGCACACTTTTTATTTTTTGCTGAGATCGTCAAGCAGAAAATGAGCTTTGCGTGTGTATATGTCTATGCACCCGTGTGCACGCATGTGTGACTCTTGACTCAGTGAGTGTGTGGGCTCATCAGCACACACTCCTGTCAAGTATACATAGTGTGGAGTCTCTTTCCAGCACAGGCTTAGATTCCAGCCATTTCCACGGCTGTGACCGATCCAAACACCAGTCAGTCAGTCACCCGGCCCAGCGGAGAGCCGTGATTCACTCCTTTGTGCTGCATGACTCAAAGCCCTCTCCTCTGCCTCCTCCGGTCCTCCCCTCACTCTCCCAGTGTCCTCTATGGACCTGGGCCTGCCATTTGACCCCCTGCCAACTTGGATGCGCTCCCCCAACGGTCAGCTGTGGGCTCGTATGCAGCACTTCTACATAGCAACAGTTTGTGGACATACACCCTGAGGCATACACATGCAGAAATGACAAACAGATGGCTGAGCAAGTGCAAGTCATTTACATTTTTTTCTCCCAAGTACAATGATCAGCTTTTTCAACAAATTGACTCCCTATACTCCCTTTACCCTGAATCAATGTCTTTTAGACACAACTCCATCAGCGAGAACGGGAATGGACGTACACAGATTGTTGCATTTGGAGAATGAAGAATTGACTCTTTCATGAGGTGGCAGTCGTAAGAGAAAAATCTTTCAAATTGGTCCAGTTGAGTTGCCGCCTTCAGCTTAAGTATTGCACAAAAACTGGGCCTAAAGTGGGCGGATCTAGTGCCGGGTGTTAAAGAGGACCAGATGATGGGGCGATGGTGTTCTCAGCCGTGGGGTTTCCGATCGCCATATTTTCTGAGAGGATGAGAAGAGAGGAGCAGAGCTGCAGATGTTTAGGCTTGTCCTGTTGCCCTGAGGTCTTATTTGTGTTCGTCCCTATTCGAATTGAGCACTAACCGAAGACGGTTACGCAAGATCGGCTCCACAGCCCGGGGCCTTTGTCGGCCGCTTTATTTACTGATCTCTGAGGACTTGCCACCGCGGCGTATTTCAAATGGGCTGCGAAGTGATCGGCTGGACAGAGCAGGCCCAGGGTGAGAAACCGAATGACCTTCAGTTTCCAGCGAGACACGTTTTCTCACGAGCATGCTGAAGAAAAAAACAGCAGCTTTCCCATTGCTCATTCTGAGCTTTGAACTCATTTCTTCATTTTCTCTACAGAGCTGTGCAAAATTGAACGCAAGACTGTAATAAAAGCAGGCAGTGAAGTGAAATGAGAGGGAAAGTTACTCTGGCCAGTGTACAGGGGCATGGTGTCATGCCGGCCTGAGAGCCAAACACCACAGTGCAGCTCTCACACAGGGAGGACGGTCCAGTCTCTGCATTGCCCACAACCACCAGAGGAGTCCCCTCAAACAGCTGTAACCAGGATATAGTGTCACGCTAGTCAACATCCAACAATAATATCTGGAATATCATTAACTGTTGCTAATGGAGGGCTCCACACAATCAGCTATTGAGTCAAAAAATTACACTTAAGTGATCGTTTGTCTTAATGGATCAGCAATTACGTTGGAGAACAATCAGGTTTCAATCAGAGCATGGCAGAGCTTCAGAGTTTCATCTCAAATCAACCCAGACATCATTATCAAATCTATGCCGAGGCCAAGTTGTTGTTTTAAATCACTGTTATTAACCGACTCAGCGCAGATTCCTCAAGGTTTACTTGGTGTCCTTCCAATCCAATGAACTGCAGGGTTTCTGGAACAAGGACATAAACTTCGTAATCAAGGAATGCTGTGTTGAAGTGTGTAAAAGTGTAATATTCTTCTCTGGATACTAGTCAAAAGTACTTCTTGCAGCTTACGAGAGAACGGTTTGACATTTTTGAACCAACACATATTTGTTTATTAGATTTAGGATATAACAAAAAACATCCCGGAGTCTCCTTGCCCACACAGCCAGTAAAAAGTCTTGGACTTAACATCAGTACAAAGAATATCTGTTTTTATTTTTTGGTATTTGCACCAATTAAAAGATCAGATAGGAACATCTGATATGGGGATCAAGGGAGATTGGCTTTCATTGGCATCATCAAAGACTTTTCTTCTTTGAAGAGGCCCATACTTGTCTCAGGATTTTAATTTCTGACATTGTTGTGTCTAAAACTTGGCCTTGGTTTCTCTCACTCCTGCAGGCACCACATGCCTGCTGCTTTCACCGCGTTGGTGGAAAACAATTCCATCTTTTCCAATATCCAAAGAAATTCACTTGCCGTAATAATAGAAAAAGAGCTGATTTCCTTTTTCAGGCCTGAATTAGACTTTAGAGCCAGTATGTAATTGCTTTATGGTATTCAGATACTCAATTACAGGAAGGCCACAGGTGAAACGGATTATGTTAATTTCCAATTAGGATGTATTGCACTGCGACCATGCCTGGCTATGACTCGCTGAGTGGCAATAGTCACTGCATCACCTCACACACCTGAGCAGGATCCTGAGCCTGCGTGCTGCTCTCTGCCTCCTTATTCACCTTTTGTGATAGATTTCCAATATTGTTCAATACATACAGGGCATACAGAGTCACAGAGTCACCTGTATAGACTGCTGCAAACAAATGTGTTTCCCGTTGAGGCCACAGAAATGCACCTCTTAGGCACTATGAACTTTTCAGTCGGGTGGTTGAATTCAGAGATGGAGACTGTGAGTCAAACGGTTTCGGCACCAAGAAAAAATCTGGAAAAAAATAATGAAAAAAATATTTTGCAAAAAGAATTTATGCAAAGAAAGCACAGTGGCTTAGGAGGCTTCAGCCGCTCTATGCTCCTATTTTTCCACATTTTGTTGAGACACGTGTTTCAGCTTCAAGTGCTGAACTTAACGTAAGTTAACGTAACTTAACGCTGAACGTAACTTTTCTACTGTGCCATAATGTATAGAATTTTGTTTTGTGGAACAGCAAATTGCAAAGTACTGAGTGCATTATTCTACACAGACCATCGTATCCTTTCCTCAGTTTTAAAAACAAATGTCTATTATTTAGGTTTTGTGTTTGTTGGCAGTTTCTTCCCGTGACTGTGTGTTTCCTGCTGGTGTGAATTGTCTGGAAGACCTGACTGCAATGTGTTTGACTGGCAACTTGTCCTGCAGAGCAGAGAAGCAAAAGCTCGCTGGATCTTGATTTTCAACATAAATAACGATTGTGAAAGTGGTGTCTCACGCTCTCTCTGACTTTTTGGATTGAGACGAGTGTCAGAAATGTCAGCTGGATGCCAAAGGTCTGATGTGATGCAACTTTCTTTGATTTCTCCATGTTACAGTCACTTGTGTAAATCTTCTCTCCTGTCTAAATTCATTCCTTTGTCTTCTCAATATCTGTTACATCTGAAAAGCTCTTGGTCATTAGAGACCACCTCCAATGAGTAAGGAATGGTCTGTGGAAGTGTATGCTGTGCACAGTCATCCTTAAATGCAATGGTTTGTACGACTGTTGGTCTGTGCCTCAGGCAACATGACCCGCGCTTTAAGCTGAAAAACAATGGTGCTCTGTGCTCTGACACTAAAACATCTCCAGCTTGCCAAAGTCAATAAAGCAAGGCTTTGTAAAATCTAGACAACCAGCTCCAAGCAGCAATTAATATGCGATGTAGAGATTGTATCTCCCTCTGTCCAGAAGAAGAAACACATTCTCCTCTTTCCACTGGCTTTTGGCTTTCACTGAAAAACCGAGGAGAGATGAGGCAGAGAGATAAACTGCGCAAGAAGTGGAGAGAGAGGGCCGGCAGCGCTCCACCTGGAAAACAAAACAGGTGAAAGGGTGGGGAGGGGACCACCTGCCTCCAAGAATTAAGGCTGGATTTTCCACAGAGCCCTGTGGATAAACATGGAGCAGGAGGAAGGAGTGTCTGAGAGCTGAGCTGTCAGGGAGCAGTGACAGATCCAGCTCCATCTCCACTGCCCACACGGGCGAAACAGAAGGGACAGGAGATTCCACAGCAACTCCTCAAATAAGCAGCACGCGGCACGACACCTCCCTCCACAGGAAAACGGGAAGGAAGATGAGATGGAGCGAGACAGAGACCTGCCTGTCCTCTCCGCCGGTGGAATGGGAAAACCAAACATCTCGGTTTAAACATTCGGGGAAGGGATCCACTCAACCGTGATCAACAGCCCTTGCAAAAGTGCAGACCTCCCTTTTGTTTTTATGATTCAGTTTTTTGCAGTAAAAGAAGTATTCTCCCCCGAGTTCCAAAGTCGATCAAGCACAGGTTGTCCACATCCTCTGTTCCAAGACGGAGCGCAGCTGCCCTGCAAATGACGTTTCAGCCACGCTCGCCATAGGGCTCGTGGGACACTACATCCATCCACCACTTTGGTCCAGAGTGATATAATGCAACATGTTTTGGCTGAATTGCAATAAAAAGTTGTAAGAGACATTGGCGCGTCCTGTCCTCAGCGTTCCTCTATTTTCATTTTTCTGGTGGAAGACGAAGGCGACACCTTATATAACACGTCTCAGTGGTTGGGAAGCAAGCAAAACAAATGGATGGTGACCCTGAAGGAGTCTCTTAAAAGTCTGTGTGATTTTAAACCCCTGCGCTGCTGTCGGGCCCTGTTTCCTGCTGGTGTGCAATTGGTGGCCTCAGGGAGAGAAATGGCTCCCACTCCAATAATGTGCAGTTCACGTCTCAACTGAAAACAATATGGGAGTAAATTTCTAATGACTTTGAAATATTGAACTTCCCAGTAACAAACACAACGTTTTGTTTAAACAAAAAGCCGTTGCGCAAGACTGTAAGCTACAGACGGGCTAACATCAACAAAAATATCATTCATAAAATTGATCACTTATCACGGTGCTCTTTTGCCGACATTGAACATGTCCATAAAAGGGCAAAGGGGAAGTGATGTCGTCAGAGAGCAGCCATTCGGCAGCTGGTCTCCTGTGGAATCCTGGGCGATATTGGGAATGACGGAGAGCAGCTGCTGAGTCAGTGACTCATTTTGTCCTCAGCAGGGAGAAGGAGGGAAGGAGAGAAGGAAACAGCAGAGTAGCAGCTCCCGCCCAGACAAAGAGCAGACACAGGCAGCCCCAGCAGGAAGCGTGGCCAAACACTCTCTGCGCTGTATCAGTTTGTACCGTCCTTTCCTGATGGCAACGTATTTGGACAGTGTTGCAATGCAATGGCTCGTAAACAAGATATGACAGCACAAAGTCCCAGAGAGTGAATCAAAAAGAAGGGGGAGCCCACAAGAAGCTGAAACTCAGCAGGGAGAGTTGTGCGTAAAGCCTTTATCTCTGTGGTGGAGCAACATGTAATGAAAAAAATTGATTCCGCTTTTTCCGCTCTCCTTGTCTTGCTTTCTGTGTTTCACTTCATTTCTGTATGTCTGGACATTGTCAGACGACAACAATTGTACGTCTCGACAGAGGGAAATGGATCAGTAGATCAAAGTCCTGACAGTGGAAAGAAGCATGATACAGACTCTTCAAGCAAAAGTGAAATTACGATTTACAGTCATTCAACCAAGGGCAATTTAGAGTCTCCAGTTAGCTTAAATGTGCACATATTTAGACTGTGAGAGGAAACCAGAGTACCTGAAGCATATTCCTAAGGGGAAAAAGTGCAGTCTCAACACAGAGAGGCCCTCAGTCAAACCTGATTGTTGATTGACTAAAACTCAACAATCAACAGTGCTTACCATTCATAATATGCACAATTCATACTTCACCTTTCATAAAGTCATATTATACAGATAGATCAAGCCTATAAATAGCCAACAGGTAAATAAAGTAACTTTATTCTACTGCAGCTGCCTCCACCCAAGGACTGGCACAGTGTGCAACAGGCAAGTAAACACAGAGTGGAGAGTTCAGCACATAAAGAGCTTTTCCACCAGGTGTTGACGGAACCAAAAACAAAGCTGAAGGTGAGTAAAAAACTGGACTTATTAGATGCTGCTGTGTTTGTGTGAGGTCCTCTCTTGCAGGAAGAGCCACACAGGTCAACATTGGCAAAAACATGCAGGTGTAACTCATAACAGAAATAATGACTTTGTTTTTGACGGGTATCCCAGTAATCTGCTCCAGTGAGTCAGCACGGACAATACCAGGAACCTGGCTTCTCTCAATGGAATGCAGCCATCGCCGATGTTCGTGTCAATGCTGTTTGGTTCCACCAGCGGTCTTCCTGCAGCAGCATGTCAAAGGCCTGTCTGCTAGACTGGATGAAAACAGCACAACCCTAAGTTACCGCATGATACTGAATGATACTCCTCTTGTTGGAGTGAACTACTCCGCCCAGATGTTGCAATTGTACTCTATCAATTTTACATCTGGTTTCTGAGATGCAACTTAGCTCCCAGCTAAGATGAAATTCATTGGTATGATGGAAACATGGACCCCCACCCCCACCACTCCAACCATACATGCACACACACACACACAACAATTCCACACACATGCAGCCTGACACCACAAATTTGATACACCAATGTTCCTTCTTTCAGATTCAGGGAAATATCCTGCAAATCTGCCTGCTTATTGATGCATCTCACGACATTAACATCTGATGAATTCCACCTTGATGCTGTTTGTACCAGATGCTTCCTATCAGCGTTGTCAGAATGGAAAACCGCAGAGAGTCTGAGCCATGAGTGTGTGTGTGTGAGTGACTGGGAAAATTAATCCAACTGATAACAGACTGAACTTGTTTGCACCAACACACTGTTTTCCCACCACAAATAGTCAGATTTCAGCTCTTCCCACACCAATCGCTGCCTTAATCATCGTTAGAGAGTTCACTGAGATGCTGCCGTGTCTCATATGCTGCTACCGCAGTGAATGAGACTCAACAATCAATCGGCACATTCACTGAGCAAAACTTGTGACATCAACGGAAAAAACTTCTCAAGATAAACAAACTTCAGGCACGCAACTCTCACAGTCTCAGACAAAACCATTTCCTTGCGGAAACATAAAGACGTGAAAATAGATGTACAACAGGACAAATAGCACACGGATACAGGCACAATTAATAGACGGCCAAAAAAATGTGAATCATAATTTTTTCCACCAAGTACATACCGTTTCTGTCTGGAAGTATGTTTTCCTGAGATTTATGGGAAGCGCTGCAATGACGCGGGAGCCCTGCCCTTATAAGGTGGTAGCTGTCCTCATACTGTGCCCAGATGAGAGGGGGACTGCCACTGCAAAAGTCTCTGAAACAGCAGATTTCAATTACATAACAGCATTGGGAGTGAGTTTGCTAAAGCCCTAAGTCTTTGGCCTAGCAAGGTTTGTCGCTGGAGGTGGCTGGAATGTCTGGTATGGCTCGTGGTACCATGCGGCACACAGAGCAGAACAATCTGCTGTTTGTTATTCCAGAAGAGAACAAACAAGTCTGCATTGTTGTCCAAAGTGAGTTATGAGGTTGTGTAACCAAATCAAACAAAAAGACAAACATATAAACGGACGTGGCAGGCCGCAGGCTCTGACATGGATACTGATAATTATTGTATAAAGATGTGACGTCTGCACTGGAGAGTCAGTGGACCTGCATCTCGAAATGGGTCGTGTGAGGCTTTTCCACAGTGATCTCTGATGCGGTCCCCTGGATCTTCATTATCTGATTTTATGTTTCGCCATGAGTCATTTTCCAAAAGCGAATGGCCGGTCTTGATTAGGCTCGAACGTTGTACCAATCACACCTGATTGGTACACAGAGTTTTGGACAACGTGTTTGGAGTGACACAGCGATCTGACTTTTTATGATGACTGATGAAGGAACAATCTCCGACGCCGTTTCCGAAAATGAGAGCTCATGATCCTGATTGTTCCCGCTCTGGTTGGTTTTATTGCTCCTCACCAGGGTAAAGAATGTGTGATTTTCTTTTTACATAGTCACACTTCTTATCATGCATCTGTATCTGGTTAGGCATATAAGAACACGGCCAAACAGAGTAATACAGATTCCTTGTAACAATGCTGGGAGCCTTTTGGGAGTGTTGATAGGAGTGAGTAAACATGGTTGCTACGCAGTAACAGAAAACTAAAGAAAAGCCTCAAAACATAACAGCTGCTCTAGCAGCTGGGAGGCTCTCTGTGCAGATTGTCTTAAAAGGGACTAACTTCAGATTAATTATATGTACCTCCCCTCCCCACCAATTACGGTATTTCCATTTGTCTCATCAATCCATCCATTTTCTAACCCACTTTTTACCGAGCTTGGACAGGACACACATACCATGTGTGTCCTCTCACACACTCATCTTGGGGCAGTTTAGAGCCTGCAGTTGACCTTAATGCATGTCTGACTGTGGGAAGGTACCTGGGAGAACATGCAGACTCCGCACAGAAAAGCCCTGGGTGTGAGAAAATCCAGTGTATGACTAAGAAATGTGTTCGGTGACGAATTACGTAAACAAAATAGTACATATAAAAAAGGTAATGAGCTCGAAGGTTTTAAACAAAACGACTATTAAGGCCACGGTTCGGAGGGACGGTAAATGACCAGTAAATAACCAGAATTTCCACTACAGAACAAAAAGCCTGAGGTCCTGTAAGGCCGGCCAGTTATTACTGGCAGACAGCATTTAGTCAGCCAGGCAGTGGATAATTTGTCATCTGTTGATATTTACACGTCTGCAGGACTTCGTCCAGTGCTTCAGGGTGTCCGAACAGCCCACACCAGAGTTAGGCAAGAAAGCGGCATCATAGTCTCCCCTGTTTCAGCTGTACTCAATTTAGAAATCATTTTAATCCAGCCCGGATGGCTCTTACAAATCTCTCATGGTGTACTCATTTTTGCATTACTTGTATGCTGTTGTTGGTCAATTTTGTCTTACATTTCAGATGATTTATTTGTAATCACTGTTTATACATTTTCTTGTTTTTTAAATGTCATAATTATTATCAGCATCATTATTACAGTCTTAATTACAATTATAATTATAATCATTAGTAGAAGTAGCCAGTAGATATGGCGAGTCTCTCTGACTTGTGATGTTTCACAACGGTGCCTCTGAGCAAAAACATGTTCCATCTTTTCATTGGACGAGTCACTTTGTTGGTATTTGCTGAAGGAAATCCAAATGTTTGAAGAAAGGGAGATTGCTGCAGGCCTTTTATCATTACTTACTTGATTACTGGAACTGCTCTCTTCATGTCCAGTCACTTGAGCTAAAACCGCAGTGTGAGAGATCAGCAAAAGTTCAGAGTGTTCCTCTGCAGGAGTGTTGTCATGGACGGATTGTTGTAGCAACGGTGAGAATTTTTTTAACGGGTTGGATAATGTTTTTTTTGCATGCTACATCAAGTTTTATTATAATGCACCAGTTGGAAGAAATTGTTTTCAGATCAGTTTTCATATTTTCTTTTTGTCGTTTTTTTTTCACCACTGTCATGTGAAAGGCCTCAATCTGGCAATGAATCTGATAAATGTTTTTGCTTGAGTGACTTCACTCAGTGGAGGGATGCAAGAGATGTTGTATTGATGTCGGCACAAATAATTTTCTAGTTATGTTTTTGGTGCAAACATCAATGCATGTTGTGCAATCATCATAGTGTGTTATGCACAGGAAAAACTGTCAAAAAGCTGTTCTGTCTATGCTCAAAGGGTGCAGAAACTGTGCTTCCAAACGTGTTCTCAGTTTTCGGGTTTGACAGACAGTTATTTTACAAGCTCTGGTGTCTATTTTGGTGTAAATTGCAATTCATACTGTTGAAGTAGAGCTTTCAGTGTGGGACGTGACAATGTGCATTACGCCTGGAATGGGAACTGCTGAGCTAGGTGCCCATTTAGAAATAAATGCAGCAAAATGTAACACCGAGGCGAGGCAGCAAATTTCATGTCGAAGAAAGAGGCTTTATTTTCCCCTCCAGCTGTGGCTGTTCTTGTTGGCAGCACGTTTCTTCTCGAGAAGAATCCTGGCTGCAACCTGAACGGTGCCTCCAGCTGAAGCTTGAACCGTGGGCCATGATAAATGAGCGAGAAGTGCAGTAATTCACCGTTGCTCTCTGGTGGGTCTGTTTAAGACTGGTGGTACTGTTTTCACCCACACGATGTGCCCTGGTCGCCCGATGGTGTCACAAACCGCTGCTAACACAGAGTTCAGCTCAGGGTGACTGACTAGACAAATCATTTGGAAATTAAACTCAAATTCAGCGAAATGAAATGCAAGTGGCCTGTTTTTCAGGCTGAGACAAACTGACAGGTCGCTGTCTGTGAGCTCTGGAAAGTTAGACGGTTGACTCGAAGCCCAGTGAAGGACCTGACATGATATATACAGTGTTGAAGCCGTCTTGTTTAAATCATATAAAGTCAGATTAAAACAAGGCTACTGTGTTTGTGTGAAGCTTCTCTCCATCCATAGCTGTGGTTAGCCACAGCATTCCTACCACAGATACCATTTTAGTCATACCTGCTTATATGGACAAGCCGCAAGAGCAGACAGACACCCAAATAATTATTCCATTTGTCCAGATGACTATACCATTCAGCCACCCAAGAAATGGTGCAAAGTTGAAAACTGCTTACATTCAAGTAAGGGAGAGTCTGAATATTTAATCCCAGTGAGTAATGCAAACACTGATGAAGTCTTGATCTCAAGTAATAATTCCAGCGGCGATTCATCAGTGATGATAAGAATGCAAGGTCTTTTTTTTCCACCGGGAAGTTTAGCAAGTTTTTTTTTTTTACTAAGATAAATCCATGGAAATGAGAATTATATAATTATAGCTCTATAAAGGGAACATTTGCGGAAAAATAAATCCTGGTGGTGAGATACGCCTTGACTTTATAGATGTTGCGGTTTTTAATTCCTGGTGTGTGGCACACTCATAAATATCAGAGGATATGCAATCTGAAAGTCAGAATGCAGTTTGTGGACACATAAATCTAATTTCCAAATTATTTTACATAATCTCCATTTATCCAAACATTCCTTCTTTCCTTTTATAACATCCAAGTGAGACACTGTGGAAGGAGACAGCCAGTGAAGTAAGTGATTAGAGGTGATTATTCAGCAGTGCAGCTGTCCCTTTGTCACCCTTCAACCACTAACTATTTGACAGTTGGTAGTTCAGTTTAGCCACTAAGCTCCCGTTTGCAGCTGACATTAACATGTGTCCTACGTGATTCATTTCGGTATTAATGCACAAGCATGAATGCACCAAGCACCCATTAAGTAGGCATTGAGATTCGATCAGTCACTACCACAATCGGACCTTGGGACTGTGCTCTTTCAGACGTGTCTGTTGTGTAATGCTGTTGTGTAAGTGCTTTGTAATGGTCTTGTGTGAAGGCAGGGTGCTCTTTGTGTCTCCATCATTAAAGAACTGGTTCTGGCCCCAAAAAGTTGGCTTGAGCGTATAGATGCATACAGTGACATTATTATGTGGCTCTTGAGCTGTGGAAAAGCAACTGGTTCTCAATGGGTGCATGATTTTTGGACTATGGGAGGAAACTGGAGTGCATGGAGAAAGTCCACGCAGACAAATTAAATCACAGTTTTTCACAGCCCTGGAAGTAAAAACCCATGTCCTCCATAATGTGATCAGTCTATTCACAAAGAAACCATAATGTCAAATGAAACTGGTCGAGTTAGGTGTCAGTGAAACATTTTCTTTTACACAATTTCACATCATTATCTGACCAATGTGTATGGGCATACCGGATTTCTAGCAGATAAAAGCTATGAACTCCAGCAGTGACAGAATCATGAAGGCCACAGAGTGACTGTGTCTGTGTGTGTGTGTGTGTGTGTGGGCATCCTTTGATGGACCGGTGACCTGTCCACAGTGTATTCCCTGCCTTCATCCTGTGAGCACTGGGGAAGATACAGAGAGGTGCAAAACAGGCAAGCTGATAGATGGATGAATCATAAAAATCAGCCTCCAACAATTTAAGTTATGAATACTGACCTGCGTACCCAGACAGGCAGACTGGTTCCGGTGTATTAAAGTGTTATTCATGACGCTTGGATACAGAGCATCAATCAACATCAGTCATAGTGTGGCAGTGTCAGCCTCCACCCCCGAAGTCATTTTTCTTTCCACAGAATACAGGTCGCCCTGAATATCATGCAAATGATGTAATGCCCTAATACTTTTCGAAACGTTGGAGACAATCTGGAAAAGCCATCGAAGAGAGTGAATCGATGCCTGTGATTGGTTTCTGGTCGTCTGAGGATCACTTCTTCTGCTACTGAACGGGTTGTTATTCCAAAAAGGCATTACAGACTTTGTTTTGGCTTTGAAGGGTCAATTTATCATATGGAGTATTGAGTAACACGTGCCTCCAAGACATTTTTATTTCTGTAATACAACACTTTTATTTTATGTGCAAAAATATTTTCCAGGAAAATCACCACAGGTTACAAAATCTGAATTGAATAGAACATTTTCACTTATTCCTGTTACTCCGGGTCAGTGTCACATGAGGCCAAGCTCCAGGGACACGGTACGTTATTACAAGGTTGTGACCACATGGTGACTTATTCATTTATTTTATGCTCCCCTCCAGTGATTAATGTGGATATTTGGATAAAATATACTCCTTTCTTACAGACAGACACTGTTGTGCTTGGGTCGCTAGGCAAAAGAGGGATACTACAGACGTCCTTTCAGTATAAAACCCTTATTATGCAGTCCTGCTTTTCATCATTTTCATCTCACGTGTTTAAAGTGTCTTTTTTCAGCTAATGACAGCTTGAATGTCAGAAAACATCTCCTCTTACTGAAACATTTCATGGCAATTGCGCTCAAACACTCGGAGGACAGAGACACAATATTGTGAAACTGCTGTTTAATACTTCATATGTGTCTGATTCATGGGCACTATACGGGAAAAAATTTCATTTTGTTTTTGGTAAGTGTGGCAGCACACGAAGACTGGAAATGGCAGAAAGCAGCTTTTCTGACTCCTTCCAAAGGTAACAGAACCACGTCAAATCATATTTGTTCAATACGGACTAAAACCAATGTGTAAAATCGCAAGGTAACGTCCCGGAATATTTTCTGGCCGGAACCAGCAACTTCCTGGAATCTATGCTGGTCGGCTGAGAATGGCCCCCGGCCAAGAAATCCAGGCTATAAACCCCATGACAAACCCATCGAGTCTGTGTTTGCCAGAGAGATATCTCTGTTCTCATCTAATGTTTTAACAGAAAGCTTATAATCAAGTCTTCTGTTGTCATTTTAAAATTTCAGTTTCAGTTTATTGTTTCCTCGCTTACAACAATACAGCTTTAGGCTGTCTCGGCTCTGGACAGGTATAGAGTAATTCTTATGTAACAGTCTTCCAGACAGCTAATTAGATCCATTACAGAAGCTGTTCTGTATGAGACCTCTGTGTTAACACATGGAACGTGTGCCAGGGGTATTTACATGATAAAACAGTATAAGTTAATGGCCATGGAAAATCTGCCTATTAAGAAGGATAATTGAGCTTCTGTGGTTGTCCCATATTAACTGCCCCTGTTGTGTATGTGTACAATGAGGCCTACTTATAGATATGGCCTCGTGTGGGTGTTGATGAATGGAAAATTTTATTTTTGATGTGTTTATGGCTGTCCTCTCTTCCTCTTATTAATATAATGAATAGATTTATTCTCTTGAGTGGAGGAGCCAAACCACAGGCCTCCTCGCACACCCACACACAGATCCTGCCGGTGCCTCTTGCGAGACACTCTGGCCATTCCAGCGTCTTCACTGACTAGCTCGTTTCAGTTTCAAACAATAAACTGCTGGTAGTGATGGAATCCAATACAGTGGCAAACTCTCCATGCATCCGTTATCTCTCCCATTTTGGACCCAACAGTGTCACAGGGTTCTACTACTGTAGTTCACATAGGGTGAATGCAAGAACAAGACAGCACTCTCACTCACACCTAGAGACAATTTAGAGTCTCCAATCAACCTACGCATACATGTTTTTGCACTGTGGGAGGAAATGGAGGACATAAAGCCGGGATTCCTTGCCGTGGAGCGAAAAGTGCTATTCACTGTGTAAATGTACTATCTATGAAATCTCGCAAAAACAAGAAAAATCTTCTCTCAGCTAATGTAGACTGACAATATTGTTTGACTGTCGTGTGTGAGGTTTGCACCACTCATTCATTCTTTAAAGAAAACATCCTTTAAAGTGCTAGGGTTCCTTGCCGGTGGCCAATCATATGGTAACTTAGGAAGCCGCTTGGCTCGCGGTGCTCTGATTAATTTGGCGAGCAGTTATAATTTTCTTTTAATGAAAACTCCACTTTGGCAATTGCTCGTGGTGTGCTTCACCACAGTTTTGGAAAGAGGAAATAACAGGAGCAACAGTCGAGCTGACATATTTACTTTTTAAATAAATGCAGCGCGGATGAAATCTGTGCCGCCTTAAAGAATGTTTCATGGGGATTTCAAGTGACTGATAAATATTTAAAGAAACTGTCACCAGTCCACAACAGTGACTGTCCCCTCATCCTCAGGAGAAAGTCAAAATAAATCTGAGATTCTTTTCACCTATTACCCAGCAGTGGACTGTGCTTTCAAAAGAATTTCATGATCTCATATAAATCTATTTTCTGCCTCAAGTTATGTTTGCGCAGGATGAAACCAATGTTTAAATCCAATATTTCCACAGAGTGTGCGTGCTCCGCTTTTTCCCCGCAGTGGAACATACATTTAGTCCGCTGTGTCTCCTGCAAGAGTTGTATTTAAACTCTGGTTTCACCCGGAGCAAACTTTTTATCTCACTCGGTTAGAAAGCAGACATTGGTGAGACCGCAAACTGGAATCTTTTACACGTTGTGCTCCTGGAAAGTAGATGATAAAACAACTTCTTGATCATTCCTCAAAGGTTTTCGATGAATGCATGAATAAGGAAGCAGAAACAGGCCTGTTTATGCACTGTACAGTCCTTTCATCCACCTTTATGAAGCCAAATTGTAAAATTATGTTATCAGGTTGATAACATTGCTGTTATTGCTGCAGCTTGGTTGAGAATACCTTTACTTAACATGGATCCAGGAAAAAGTGAAAAAGGGAACATCACCCTCAGTGAATGAACTGAGCAGAGAAACACATTTAAGAATTTTTTTTGTCTCATCAGGAATTGAAAATCTGATAAGGAGCCTCCTCTGAATGTAGTCGGAGCCACAGCCGCTCTGTGATCTGAGCCTGGACATGCAGTGTTTCTTGCCTTTTGTCTCGCGCTCTATTATTGAGACCACAGATGGTGAACAGTCCGTTTCGCTCCCTGGGTCTGGTCGCGGGGCCCATGTAGTCCACATGTGGCGTCTTTTATGAAGCCCCCCGATACAGAAAATGAAAAAAGCAGCAGGCCGGCTTTGAGTGGGTCTGAGAGATGACTTCAAGCGCACTCGCAAACAGCCACTGTGAAGTAATCTGTGAGCCTCAGACATGACGTGTCGCAGACGACCCAGCCACTGACGAGGCTTCAAATGTTTATTAATGAGCTCCTCTGGCTCACCACAGTTATGTTGCTGGATGTTTAGGAAGACGTGATCTAATCCTGCAGCCTGTCAGATTACCGCTCGACTCACCGTGCGGCCTGCGGATGACTTTGTTGTGTCATCTAAGGAGGTATTGTCCTAGACCTTAATGGTCACATTAAGAGCGTTTGAGAAAGTATTCGAGAGTGCGGCGGCGGTCACGTTCCTCGAGGCTGCTGAGGAAGTTGTGTTGGAAATATTAACGCCGCGTCGAGGCCAAACGCAAGTCAAAATCATTAATGGTCCGATACCTAGAGTTTGTGGTGGGGATATCTCTTTCTCTGAGTCTCAAGAGCGAGATCAACACAGAAGCAGAGAAGCTATCGGAGCACTAAGTGATCTAGCAGAAGGAAATTGGTTGTCTAATGTCTACAGAGAGGTTTGTGCAGAGGTATGCTCGCAAGTTTTCCATGATTGCATGTTCAAATCACAATAAATATCCCTCACTGCTGAGCTGCCGAGCCTGAGGTAAAATGTTCTGTTGCCCTGCCAGATGCAATTGCCATTTAGAGAGCCTGGCGAGGTGCTTACAGGGTAAAATACCTGCAGTGGAGCTTGCTGCTCACGCCACTAGAGGCTCCCCTCCTAGTTGCTCTGCCTGCAAAGCCGAGAGATCTGATATGTATCAGAGCTGAATATATATCTGAGCTGGCTGCATAGTGTTGAGGCGCAAACCTGTGTGTCTGCACCACCCTTGACACACATGTCCTCCACATGCATATTTACATTACATCCAGGCTGCAGGAAAGATCCCGAACAGTGCAGCCTGCGTTTCCTTGATTCGAAGGGCTTCTTAAAGAAGTTTCCACCTCTGTTTATTGCTCCTGCTGTCTCCAGGTTCTCATATTGAAAAGCGGGAGATTTTCCTCACCATATTAGAACTGTCATAAAATCAGCCGTACGGTAAATGATATCATCGGAATAGGGGCAGAAGCGAGGTGTAAAAATGGCTGGTAGCAGCCCTGAAATTCTTTTGGCCCTGGATAATTTGCAGCGCAGACAGACACCATATGGGATTGTATTTGCGGGGCTAAAATCCCAACACAGCAACAGTAAAAATTGTGACAGTCACATCCTGCTGTTTCATGCTCTGATGCTGCACATAGTGTGGAAATCGGGGGAAAAAAAGTAGCAGTGCTTCATTTAAAAATTGTGCTTAGGAGACCCTTAAGGTCAACGTGCCCTGAGAGCTCGACAGAGGAGGCTGCTCTCAGTGTGTTAATCCCACAAGTTTCCAGTAGTGTTTTCTTTTTTTTTCTTCAGCTTGGGTGAGTAGACTCTTGGCTGTTAGGTCCCCTATTACCGTAGAGGTATAGGCATAATCAGCTTTTCCATGCAGAGGACATTCCAGGCCACATCTGCTTCCAATACAGCCACATGTCCAGCCGTTTCAGACCTATAGGCTAACTGTTTTTTGCCTCTCAGTCCATGGAAGCTTAAATATGAATGGCATCGAGATTGTATGAGTCCGTGCAGTGCTGTGTTGTCACTGAGTACGGTATTAAGATAAACAGCAGTAAGCCAATGCCTGTGATCTCATCAGGGCATTTATGTTATCATAACTAATGAAGCAGATGAGGAGATGAATCCCGAAAGACTCTCAACACCCTCGCCCCCGAGGCTGAAATGACTTTACACTGCAATGAGTCTAAGATCAACTTAGTAGCTGCTAAATGTTAACACATTTCAAAACACAATACCGCATTCATTGCCGGAATAGCATCCAGTGGATTGTCTTCTGCTTGTAGACATTAAGAAAAATTACAGCTCTCTGTGGGAGACGGAGAGCGTGTAAAACATCTGCTTTTGATGAGCAATTTAAATCAAAAGGAGCAACCTCCTCTTTGGCTGTCTGGCCACGGGCGCGTGATGAGGCTCCCCTCTCCTCAGTGTGTATTTCTCCTCATGTCTTGCGTATTTCCACACGTGCGCGGCACCAACAAGGGGACAGAGCTGCGAGAAGCTGATTGAAATCTGCATCAGACATCGCCAGCTACCGCCTGGCCTCGGCCCAGAGTGGTTG
Source organism: Karalla daura (assembly GCA_029224185.1). NCBI lineage: Eukaryota > Metazoa > Chordata > Actinopteri > Chaetodontiformes > Leiognathidae > Karalla > Karalla daura. The sequence goes on from CM055199.1 coordinate 9,981,489, forward strand.
ATGGCGACGAGATAGGAGCGCACACTGAGGAGGGCCCGTGGGGTCTGCAGGGGTGTATTTTTCTTTTTTCAATCTCCATATTGATCTAGAAAGACCCACAGCCATGCTCTGAGAAATGTGTTTAACTTCACCGTGCAGAGTGATGTACTGTGTGTGCCGACTCTAGAAGTCTGTTTTCACATTCATCTGCAGAGGGAGAGGGAGAGTTCCCCTGTGCTTACATTACTCCTGTCGTTAGACTGTCTCACCGTCTGCGTGGGAGACTGAGCTCAGAGAAGCTCAGGGAGCATTTCTACTCTTTATCAGAGGGCCAGAACCTAACCACATGAGCGCTCGCCAAAACCGACCACTTAGTCATCCTGTTGCAAGCCTCTTGATCTTCACTTGTTGTAAAACGCTCAAAATCAAATCCTGATAAAGCTTTATTGTCACTGTAAACTCTGAGCTGAAGGTCTCACAGTTGTCGTCTGTTACCGGACGAGAAACATAAAGCTGAAAGAAAGAAAGAAAGAAAGAAAGAAAGAAAGAAAGAAAGAAAGAAAGAAAGAAAGAAAGAAAGAAAGAAAGAAAGAAAGAAAGAAAGAAAGAAAGAAAGAGAATTCAGTGAAGTGCAGTGGAACCTCGAGAAACAAAATTAATTTGGGTTTCGTATCCCCCTGCCCCAAAAACGGTCATACAAAGTGTAAATATATGACTGTTTTAATATAATGTTAAAATATACGACTGTTTATAAGTGTAAAAATGACCGAGAGGACCACTGTCACTTTCGATTTCGTTTTCGTATTTTGAATATTTTTTGATAAAACGGGATGGAAATTTCTTCAAAGCCCAATTCATATTCAGAATTTTTCTTATAATAAGGTCTTCGTAAGCTGATGTTCCACTGAATCAGATCAGAGCATCAGAGTTTCACTTGGATCTCTCATCAGCAGCCTCCTGGCCCCACCCCAGAGGCACATCTCCAGTGACTCCTCACACAGTAAATTTGCCAGCTGCTGCTGAAGATAAACACCCCATAATCCAAACACTATTTTCAGCAGACCATAAAATTCCCCATCAATTCACTAAAGGCACACAATACATCTAAAAATAACTTTATATTTGCCTCTTTTTATTCCTAAATTGCGGGTTGTTCTACTCCCTCTGGCTGATTAATGTGTGCCTTCATTTAATGTGTCCATTACTACTTTTATCTTCGTACTGGCTGTCAAACAACTATTCCCTCCCCTCATTAGCTCAAAATAGCCACTTGCCATTGACTTGCCTTCTGCCATTGCAGAGTTCATGTGGTGATAGAGTCTGGACTCGCCTGACCCCGCTCTGCGTCTGGCCTCTGGAAGTGAGTCAAGCTGCCCTGGAGGGAGCGGCTCAGACTGGAGCCATCCTTCCTTGGGTGCTGCAGAGGGACGGCAGCCAATTCGTCTCTCACTGTATATTTTCGCTAAAAATTCTTTCACACATTCCCCATACTTCCCTGTGTATGTTACATTTGGCAATTTGAGACCAGGCCAATTATTAGATTTTCCCAAAAGTTTAAACAAATGGCTGCTTTTCATCTGGTCGAACTAAATCACACAGGTCTCAGTCCTGGGATTCAGGTCCTGATTTACAGGAGCTAAGCCCTACATCCAGCATACATCCAACTCCACAAGTCAATACCGCCTTGATCTATATCCAGCACAGCTCTCCAAATGTTAAACTGTTTCACATATGAGGAGCACGGTTCTGTTTCTCGGCAGATAAATTCACTCCCTGGAGCAATGTCGGCATTTTTAAGGTGGCAGCTGATGCTCCCAGGTCAAGTTCTTTTGTGTGTTTAAACCATTGAGATCAATCATAGAGGTCAGTCTCCTCGGGCCAGGAGCATGTTTCAGCTTCTGCTGGTCAGTTCTGATGCTCGGGAGTCACGCCATGGAATTTGTTGTATTTTTAGTTTAGACTCTGTTGGAGTGGAGTGAGCCAAGATGTGGCTCGGAAAAAAAAAGAAAAAAATATTTACCCGCAACTACACATTTGTCAGATCTCCTCTTTGTCCAAGCCTGAGCTTGTATGATTGTTTATACTCACGCTGTCAGGTGGACAAGAGATTTTCCGCTGGAAAAACATTTTGACTTAAAACACAACGATGAAGCACCGTAAAAGTGCTGCTGTGTCAGCAGTCTAAAAAGCTGAATTCCAGATCGAGGGGCTCCCACTGGGGGGAGAATTTCCAGCTTGGAAACTACTTGTTTTTGACTCATCAAATTGCTTGCGAATGCAACAAGATGTAGATCCTTGCAGTCTTCTGTAGCATCCTGCAGGTAAAAACTGCTTCCATAATGAAATATTTTCAACCCACGATTGAGCTTATGTAACTGAGTGAGAGGTGTGTAGTGGCAATAATGGAGACTGACCAAGTGTGGTTGACACTTTCATATACCATGACCAAAATATTTACCAAATTATAGCTTTGCAGACATGCTTTCAATTCATGCCCCAGATATGCCATCAGGGATCTTGTCGTGTTGCTTTACAAGTTGCAATATATTTTTCACAAGTCTCTCACTCTCACATTTTCCACTCTTCAGTTTCAGTGCATTTCTTCAGAGACAGACTGTGATGACAAGAAGAGGGGTGAAGACATTCCTGTTAGTCCCGGGACTTACTGTAGTGCAGAGAAACTCCACGCAGTCACAGCGTAACCAGGTTTTCTGCGCTGCATTCATGTTCCTCCGCAACCGTGGGACTCATTAACACTTTAAATTGTCTCAGGCCGAGGGGAAGTTGATATACCAGGTTATGGCTGTTCTCCTGTTCTCTGAGGCTGAAGTCAACACACTCCGTGCCATAATTTCTGACAGTATAATATTATGTTTCTGTTTGGACTGTTTGTAATCCATTCTGTGAACGCTATCTTGAGTGGCACTTAAGCAGGAGCTTGTCCAGCTATCATTTACCGTCATCAAAACTGGAATGTCCATAACTCCAGTAATTCCTACTTTGGAAAACTAAAGGACTAAAGCCACATAAAAATCACATCCCCATATTTCTGCAATTGCATAAAAATATCATTCACTCTTGACCACAATCCCTCAATGGGCTTAAAACAATATTATGATGGAAACTGAGCAACACTGCCCTGTCTAAATGTGAGACTTCAAAGCCATGAATTTTAAGATGACATTTTCCAGTTCTACTCACTCAAATTTTCTCCTTCTTCCTTTTTTATCACATATTACAAACCTACTAAATTTCTTTGCACAGACCATATTGTATTAGAGGTCGCAATGATTATATTTGATTTTGGCAGATAGCTCAGTCTGTTTGCCAAGGTATTGACCTTATCCACCAGCCAGTAAGCAAATTCAAACATCTGCCGGACATGTTGGTTAGTGTTGACAGAAACCTGGTCAGAAAGTGGGAGTGGGAGAGGGTGAGAGAGCAGAAATCTCTGAGAGGTCCTACCACCAGATGTTTAAGCCATCCATGTGCCGATGAGAGTTGTTAACGACATTTATTCATGCTCTGCAACAGTGTGGCGTGATGCCTTCATCCGGCCGGGGTGGATGGCATTTTTGACCTTAGATCGAGGATAGTCAGACCAGCACACGTGCAGCATTACTCTCTGTGCAATGGTGCAAATGGCTGTAGACCGTGAGGGTTTTCTCTCTTCTTCGCTTCTCAAAAGTACGAAACCCTGTTTTATGTGTTTTGTGAAAGCCTTTGTGGGTTAAGTTAAAAAAATACATTAGACATCCCTGCAGTGCTTTACTACCTTTAAACATGCCTTTAAACATACCAGTACCAGGCGTTGTCTACCCAAGAAATACCCAAACTTAAGCCAGCAAAATCTAACAAGGTGTAGGTTTGCACGTGTGCATATCTCTTAAAAGCAATCCCGATAAAGCCTCCCTGTGTAAGCACAAGCTGACTAAAATAACTGTAGGATTTCTGTTGCTAGTACACATTGAAGTACATAGTGATGGTGTTATGTGACAGCAGTATTATGGGAGTCTTCACTGTTAAACAACCTTCAGATAAAAACTATCCTACACAACGCGGCGTCCATGAGAGAGCTTAAGTTATCTCGGTGCCTGAGAAGTGTTTATCTTTTGGCTGTGGAGGAACTTGAGCATCTCAGACTGCATGCTGGACCACACTGGGAGAAGTGATGTGTTATCTACACCCATCACATGTCCATCGACCAGAGGGCCTGTAAAGCAAGCACTTTCTATGACCTGAGACAGGCTGCATGCCATACAACCAGCCAACAAAGTGGTGAGGCAGGCGAGTTTTCCTTTACACAGATTCCCTTTCACAATCAGTGAAACATTATTACACGAAGCTGAGTCACTGGACCCTGGCTACAAAGGACGGGTCAGAGCCAAGTCTGTTAAAATACAACGTGTGTTACTCAGACAACAGCTGCTAGGATTCATCTCCAAGTGTCCAGTGTAAAAGACCATGTTAGAGTAAAACCAAAAATAATAGTTTGTGTAATTATCAAAATGTTGAGTGGTTATAATTATATTTATTTAATCGCTATTATTCCACAAGTCTTTACTGCTGAGGTCAGTTATACTGTCACTTCCCTCATTTTAGAACAATTACACCGCGTGCATTAGTAGGAAAGCTTCATTCAGGAGGTCAAACTTTACTGACTAGTTAAATGTAGCAGTTCAAACAACAGGTTACGTTTTACAACCAGGCTGCAGAGCAGCAACTTTCTGCAGGCTTTGAGACTTCTCAGCTCATTACATGAGCTCCACTAATGATTTGTTTTAATGATTCTGTATTTATTTTTCAATTTGTGCAATTTCACAGAAATGGGGCTCCAACTTTGATTCCGTTATTCGATCCCGTGCTGCAGAATAATCAGCAAATTGACTCTGTTGCCTCGGACAAGCCCTGGCTGTTGTCAGTCTAACTCTGGCCCTGCCACTGAACGCACCAGAGCAGACACACGCCACGCGCATTTCACTAAGTTTTTGTCTGATGCTGCTGTGGCGTACAGTAGCAGCAGCAGCAGCGGTGCTGGCCAGGAGACACGATGGCCCCTCGGGAGGAAAATGGGATTCTCATAAATCCTTCAGCTCAGGGCGAGGGAACTGTAAAAACTGCCCTCCTTTAAAAGCACTCAGCTGTCATGGCTCGTCTTTGTACTCGCTCGCTGTGAGTTGATAGTCAACCTCTTTGCTGCACGTGCTTTTCTAAGGGCGAAAGTGAGGCGGCCAATTAAGATTGCTGTTTGTTTAGGCACCGCAGAAGCACAGCCCTGGCTCAGAGGACTGTTATGTAACACCATACGATAACATATGGTGATTAAATCTTTTTGTTCGAACGCAAGAGAGTCCAAGATCATTATTTTATCCTTATCAGCAGGAGAAGTAGTCGTAATAGTAGTAGCAATATTTCTCTTCATACTGTTTAATTGTGACAGGAGTGATTTGATGCTGGTTTGTTTGGTAATGCCAACAAGTGAAGGAGGTACACACTGTTGGGTATTTAGCAATGTGTCTTGTGGCATGATAGCAGCAACAGATAGAGGCGGCTGAAAAAAGACTTGCGGTTTCCCGCTGATGTTTCAAACACTGGGAGTCTGATTCTTGCTTTAGACAGGTCTGCCAGAGCAGGATTTAGAGGTTTTACCCTTAAGCTGTTTTGGGTTTTCCAACACGTCAAATGTCAATGTCACCTTTGGAAGTGCTGAGATCAAATTACAGCACCACAAGCCTTAATCCCTGAAAGAGTGATGTCCTCTTCCTCGTTTCTCTTTGCTGCTGTTTGTTGAGAATACACACCGACTCTTGTGTTTATTGTCATGTCTTTCCATCCTTCAGGAAATGGTCGCGCTGACCATTTCCTGAAGTGTCGTGTCCATATAGTTATCATTACATTAAGCCACCAGGTAATAGGAATCGGTGGCAGGAAGGACGCAATATGATCCCGTCAAAAGTCTGCTGTTAGTTTTCTTAATGACCATTTTAAGGTTCACCTTTATTTAGGACAGATTATACTGATTGGCTGTAGCTGTGGTAACCCATTAATTTGTCAGTTTCACATTCCCCAGTGGCGCTCAAATGGTCACTTTGAATTAGAGCGTTTCAGGGCAACATGAGTCGAGGCAGCAAACTTGAGTAAAATATTATGAAAAGTCGTAATGGGATTACAGTGATTAATGGACACTAATTGGGCTCTGTTGTCATTATTTGGATTACTGCTATTGTGGGATAATTCTTCATGAAACATTGACTTCTTGACGTCTGTGAAACTTGGTCAGTGGGGCTGATGTGTCATGATGAGACGCATCAGTCTGTGGCTACAAGAACAACTTTTTATTGATGGAAAATGCATTGCAGTTACTGCATTTTTGAGCTGTTACCATTAACTATGTTTCTTTACATTTCACTTATGTCTTTGTTGTTTTTCCTTATTTCTAGGTCCTGTAGTATTGGTAGCATACTTTGATTCATGGAAAGTGAACAATGTGGGGCCTTTGGATTTTTCTACAGGGCATCCAAGCCCCTCCAGCAGCTTTTCTTGGCTGACACTCTGCCTCCTGATGGGGTCTGGAAAACATATACCCCTGCAGGGGGTTCCAGTCGGCGCTGCTGCTCATTGCTGCGGCCCAGCAGGCAGCGCACCCCAGTATTACGCCTCCCAGTGGGAACGCCACCGGAAAGTGTCAGTCACGAGACTTTGGCATCTGCAACATGAGGGAAGCAAAACACTTAGCTTCTGTTTCTCCGCTTTCCCTGACACGGCACATTGCCAAGGGCACGTGCCCACTGTGCCGGACCTCCAGTGCAGTATCACATGCAGTGCCGGGTGCAGGGAAATAGCAGCTGGACATGAATAAGTTTCTAGAAAGTGCTCTCTTTCTAGTTTCATCTCTCAGCCGCTGACAAGAATTACATGCACATTGAGTCGTGATACCTTCACCCCAGGCAACTATATAGGAGAAAAATTGTATTTCAACCTTTGAGATCTTAGTGTGGCAATAAATATTGGTGCACTTTCTTTAGACAACCTAGTACAAGTACACCAAAAAACAACAGCAGAGTTTGACCAATAATTAAGAGGAGACAGCTGTAGGAAAAGGGTAAGAAGGAAGAACAGCCATACCAGGCAAGTGCAACTTGAAAGAGGATGCTTTCTAAAGTCTTCAAGAGCCTCTTGAAGATGCAGAGGGATGCCCTGTCTCTGGTAGTTTCTCATCCCAATGTCAGGATCCTACAAATAGCCTGGTTTGCTGTGTGTTATGTAATGTATACACCGAGTGGAGCATTTGTTTAAGTGGGAGCAGACCCAGCAATCACTTTGTAAGTGAGCATGAGTGACTCAAACCTAATCCAAGCAGCTCCAGGCAGACAGTGGAGCTCGATGATCAGTGGGGTGACGTGAACCCTCTTTGGATGATTGAAAACCAGATGCTCTGCCACGTTCTGTAGCGGCTTCATTGCACAAGCTAGCAGAGCCATATTGTAAGATGGGCGTTGCCGTAGTCTTGGTGAAAGATCCTCAAAATTCACACCTGCACCTGAGTGTGCCTGTTGGCCATGTACAGTCAGACTTCTCTGATATTGAACAGAAAGTTGGTGCACCACCTGGGAATCACAAGAATGTAAATCTTGCATGATGCTGCTACAACAGTGGCCCTAAATACTCATGGTCAGTTGACTGCATACACAATTTACTGGTAGTAACTCTTAGCCTGTAGCTGCAATGTTGGTTTTGATAAGTCGTGTGGAAGGCCCAGGGCATTTTGATATGAATATTAAAATTAAGCAGACATTTCAGAAGAAATATAAAGAATAAGTGACATGACGAGATGTTTCCTGGCACCCTTCTGGTCCAATCAGTGCTTCCTGAGTGAAACTGTCAGGGAAACAAAAGAGCTTCAGTGCAGGACTGCAGCGAGGGGCAAACTGATTGATCCACCAGTTCGTCCTCATCAGCATTTAAAGAAGTTTGATGAAAGAGGCTTTGACCTTTCTACTGATTTGGAACATTACTCATCCCCTGCTAGCTCTTAGCTGGACTTTTCTCTCCTACTGACAGGAGTCATCTGCTAAACAAATCTCAACTTTTGGAAATGGACGTGGTGCATGAAACTGTACCAATGGTTTAGAATAAAACTCACTGGTGTAGAGTGGCTGATCTGAGACAGAAAGCATTATATTTTGGTTAAAAATGATCTCACATGGGCCATAAACAGGCTCAGTAACATGTACTGTAGCTAACGCATGTTGTAATCTAATAAGACCCAATAATCACATGTATAAGCCTTTAAAACCAGCAGGATGTCAGGGGGCAAATGCAGGAATGTGTCCCAGCATGTGTTTTTGTTTAATAGCTCTATCTGTTACCCAGCATAAAAAAGTGAACAGAGATCCTTCCCTGTATTGCCTAAAACTAGCCCTGGTGGAATAATTGCATATGTGCCTCCCAAATCTGTTCAGTGACTCTAAAGTAGATTCACATTTTCAATGCAAAGCAGCCAAATCTCTAACTGAGGAAAGTTGCAGCCCGCAGTTGTTGCGGTGACGTCCAAAACAAATCACACACATAATGATCTGAGGAAGCCAGTTGGATCGGTGGTGCTCCAGGCTTAGCTCTTTATCAATAGACAGCATAAGGGAGACCAGTAGTGTGAATATTTTTACACTTGGGCTTTAAAGTTGTTGCACTCAGAGTAAAGAAAGTATTGCTAGCGATACACAGTATTCGCAAGAGAATACTGTTGTTACTGCAGTTGCACTGCAGTGGTAACGCTGCTCATGATTTGGTGAACAACCCTGCCTTTTTCTTTTTTTAACTGGGGGAAGCCTCCTCTGAGCAGACACATGCGGGCAGACGCCCACCCTCACCTCCCTCCAACCCAGCCACACAAAAACGTGGAGTCTCCATTTGGTCCCGAGAGACATAGTTTGAGCATGTTTCAACTTTACGGTAAATGCTCAGACATGACAGCAAGAGTTATAACTCTGCTCGTGGAGGGAACCTCCGATCTGAGGGCCATGGAAAGATCCAAGCATCCAAGGAGGGGCTGAAAGGGGTTCCCGGCACTCTTAAAAGATGATGACCAAATATTTCACCCTGTTTTCTGAGAAGTACCCCTTTTTTTAGCCAGAGAGGAAAGAAGCCCCCCAAAACTTGAAATTCCTTGGATTCCTGCTTGTTCTAGTAAATCTGGTCCTCTGTGTCCCATGTTCTATCCCCTTCTCTTTCCATTTGTCATGTTTGTTTCAAATATTCCTCTAGACTGCACACAATTACAATCCAGAGCTGCTCTTGAAGGTATTTGTGGAGTGATTATTGGGGAGATTTAGCATAAATGTGGCAAACACATGTGGCAAGACAACTCGCAATTTCAATGCAAGTGAAATGACATGATGAAAACATTAACAAATCCCTTTAAAGTATGAATGCTTTGTAGATAGATGAGAAAAAATCTTTTGGGATTCTGAAGTAAAATTGTCTTTTAAAGTATTTTAATTAGTCTACAGAGCCTGTGAGGTATTGACATGTTTAGTCTGACCTATGCACTTTTGGGGAGATTTGGAAAAAAAGAAGAATATCTGTCTTCTTGTATTTTTAAACGGACCATATAAAGATGTTTTTTAGTACGCGGTGTGCATAAATTATAGCTGAGAGCATTGCAGTGAACATCTGCCTGCACTGGCGTGTCCCACATTACGAATGACTGGAAGTGATGCACGCCTCCTCTGAGACCTGGGAAAATCTGCTGGACTTTGGAATCAGTCTGCTTTCACAACATGGTGGTTGTCCAGATTGCATCCAGTACACGAGTCATCTCTCGATGACCTGATGTGTAACAGCAAGAACCCGCGAGTTATTCTTAAAATGTTCTTTAACAAGGAGTTCGTATTAGTCAGGGAACACCGCTGAGATGCTTTTCCGTAAATAGCAACACCATGTCAAATCACAGGTAGCACCTGCTGCTTATGTCGGGAATCTTAGACAGGATTTATCCTTGTAAACTGATTTATTGTAATTCGGGACCACAAATAAAAGCCATGACAAATGTTTTGGGCAAGCTGCCAGCGTTGCACCAAAGACAATCCGTTAAAGAGACTCAAGGAGGAAATGCAATTCGATTCTCTCTATCCGTGTCTGAAATGTAGTAAGAGGTGAACACAATGATGGATGACACACTACACCTTATTTTTCATTTTAAACTGACTGATTACCCGCTGGTCATGCTCAGCTCTATATTTATTGCGCTGCTGTATTTTAAACACAGTGTGTGGGTTCACTGATGTTGAACCACAAAGAAAATAATCAGCCGTGGTCTGTTTTAGTGCCCTCCTGAGCAACCAAGACAACACGAGGCTGAGCCCGTGCCCCAGGCCGCTGCTGAACAGAACTCAGGCCTGGCTGAGTTATTGTATGTGAGCTGTTCAGCAGTTGTACCCACCATGGCAGCAAGTCTCTCCCATACTAACTTGAGTTTTTGCAGCCGTGCTGCAATTGTGATTCTAAACATGAGAGTTGTGGGGAACATCATTTACACCATTTACTTTGTTATTTTGGCTCCACAGTCAATGAAATGTTGAGGTCGTGTTCAGCCCCCAGCAAAGAGTTTCTCTCTCATCAGCGTGTGGAACGATCTAAACCACACCGATCTTATAGTCCCAAGGTCAAGAAAATGATAGCTTTCAAACGGCTGTCATAACTCATCTTAATGTATATGTTTTGCCTGTGGGTGAGACCCTTCGGCTCGCAACAACCCCCCGCAGCTGCAGCTGCAGGAAAGCGCAGTGAAGGAAGTGCAGTGATGTGATTTCAAGATGTAAGGGCTACAAACAGTAGTCAGCACTCCCTGTAAGCGCTCTCCAAGCTGTTTGAGGGGCTTCGCAGGCCAAACGGTAAGGGATTTGACTGGTGTAAAAAAGCAGAGACGAGATGTGTGTTTGGGTACATTCTTAGGCAGAGTTCCCAGACACCAACAGCGAGGCTCGCAGGCCAAGCGGGCTTTGCCAGGTTTATTCAGAATTCAGAGACGATCCAAAGATTGTCCAAGTAGGTGATTGGTGGAAGGAATGAGAGCTGAATGGAACAGGTGAGGGAATAACATCTTTTTTTTTCGCTCGAGACTTTGTGACACGCTCAGCTCAGCTTGGAAGCATTCAGAGTAAATCCATTTGTAAAGGATGTGTGCATCCATCCAGAAAAATGTTTTTGAGTGAAAGTTGGGGTCTTTGATGCTTGGTGCTGTGAAACTTGGCTGACATCTTGCCACTGACAGGAAGATAATAAAAGAACCTGACCCCATTAATTAGCTCCTTCACAGTGACCCAGGCAGACTATTGATTGGTTTCCAGGAGAAGAGCAGAGGAATGGCCTCAGATGGCACACTCCCCACTTTCTCACTGACTTACTCTTAGTTCACCAGCAGTTTTGAATCTGCAATAAAATACTGCATGGTACATTAAAAGTGAAGCCAAATAGGGAGTTAACCCTAACCCTAACCCTAACCCTAGCCCACAGAATCACCAAACAGAGTGCAAATGTGTGGACTATATATGTAAACAAAGATTAAGAGTGCGTGACATATCTATATACTCATAAGGTAAAAAAAACACTATAAAGTCTATGCATTTTCACAGGGTTTTTAAGTTGCACACACCTCTAATTAGGGCATACAGTCGGAGACCAACGCAATGATGTGCTGTCTGAGCTGGGAATTCCAGAGCTGCTCATGCAGAAGTGTACAACCTATAGCTTAAGGCAAATCTGTGCAATAAAGCTACTGGAAAACATCAAAACCCCACCTGGTTCTACTCAGCAAAAACATCTGTGAGAATGTATGGAATTCCAAAGATAGGGTAGCATCATAAAAAGATATTAATCAGTGGGTAGTATCCACAAACTGTGTTTATCCGCTGTGTGACTCATGCAGAGCACCCCTGAAATTGGCAGGCATGAGTTTATTCATTTGGGTCAAAAATGAACTATATGTTTTAAAACAGTGAAGTAATACGTGTCTCTTTTCTGTTGTTTCTAAAGTAGGTCAAGCATGTGCCATGGATCGTAAAAGAAACTTGAATGACACATTTACCTCCAACAGTCCCGCAGTGCACTGAGGGGTCGAGGAGATTCATGTCCCAGACCTGCTCCTCATCTCTGATCTTCTCTCCTAAACAGCAAAGAATGTTCATCTGATACACGGACAATGTTTTCCAAGCATGTTTTCAACTTGATTTTCACACCCTGTTACCTTCAAGCACACGAGTTTGACCTGACACGTGGAGGCCTCATCCCAGAAGAAGAGAAACAGGTGCATGCAACTACATACAGAATTTCAATCAGTAAATGAAAGTGTCAAAACAATGCCAAAGAAGAGCTGCTATTTCCATTACTACTGAAGCATGATGTTGAAAACAAAACAAGACACTCGTGCCTTTCAGCTCATTGTGATACATTTCCTCCGACCCTCAGTCTGAAGAAGAAAACAGTGGAAAACTCTGAGACAAACTGAGTGGCATTTCCACCATAACAGTATAGACGGACAAAATTAGCAACAAATTCATAATGAATTAGTCACAAATCTAGCTGTTGAAAAATATTCCTATTCCCATCTCTCAGTGTGACGATGGCGTGAAAGTTTCCAAGCCTAAACCTATTTTCTGGCTGTACCCATACAGTGGAAATAGGAATAATTAATATGTTCTGTAATTTACTCTGCCATATTTGGTAGTCTTGAAAACTGTGGGATTTCAGCTCCACTTCAACTTTAAACAACAAATGTGTCTGTGCTGCAAAACGTAAAGTATTGACTGACAAACCATTTTTACAGTAGTACAATGGTTACTCTTTCTTCCTTTTGCTTTTCTCTTTTTTTTGGCATATTAGCAATAGGTCAAGGGTCACTCGGTTTAGTTTGCGCAAGCTGAGAGCTCCTGTAAAGAGCCAAACCCAAAGCACTGGAGGTGTTTAAGGTTACACCATAGCTGCACTGAGCACCAGGGTTCCCTGTGGGCTCATACCCAACCCTGGTTAACTTCTTCTGACAGAATTAGACCGTTTGCATCATCCCAGAGCTCTGATGTCATGGGAAAGATGCAAAGTGGCATACTGTACCGACTTTTAAATGTCAGTTTTGTGTGTAGCATAGGGAAGTTTGCCCTTACCTGGCTGCAATCGCTAAAGGTTGTTACGCTACGAGTTTAATATCCTTCAGGGTCGCCATGGCAAGAGCGCACTTCCTAAAATTGGTGTGGAATTTTAATAAAAAGCCAAGAAAAGCAGGGTTGCACACGGAACTGTAAGTGGGTGTGTGGGTGGATGAAATAGTGCCATTCGCTTTCACTTAGCTCTGTGCAGCCCAGTGCGCGAAGTCATCAGTGAATGTTTGTCCGTGTAAAGCTACTATTTCCTACTGAGGCATTGTGGGAGAGACAGGCTCCAATGGTGCTCTGAGGAAGGGTTTGCCTGGGATTTCTTCTCACCTATAACTCCACAGCGACGACTAAACCATTTCCATAGAAGGAGTGGCAGCGGGTTCACTGAAATCAAATGAAATCCTGATGTGGCTTCCAATAAAAGAACAAAAATAGTGTCAAAAGTTTTGCAACAGAGCCGGATGTGTTCTCCAAAGAGGCGATGATTGAAGCTGAAAGAATCCCAGCAGCTCAACCACAATTACTGTGCTGAGCTCCCGATGGTGGCGTGATGACTTGCATGTTTCCATTTTTACATCAGAATATTTGATCTGAAAATCGGCGTCAAGTGTTACATCACACCATCTGTCTCTGATGGATTGTTTGTGTTTCTTGCTGATTATTAAGAATCACTGAGATGCTTTCAAGATGAAGCTCCTAGGCTGGGTCTGACGTTGCTGAAACACTGAAACTCACTAAAATTACGCAATAAAATGTATTACAGAACGGGAGCGGAAATTTCCATTTTTCATGAAGATTATTAAGGGGAATTTTCGGGAAGTTGGTGGTGACCAAAGCAGACAATGAACAAAGAATAATATACATAATAAATGATTCTACTGCGAAAGCTGCTCTGTGCCTGTTAAATGTGCACTCTGCAAAACGTCTCGGACAACTTAATAGTCGCCGTTGCTCCTCATGTGATCTTTACATGGACTTTGGATGTTGAGGCAGAAAAACACATCTAGAAACACTTTCCAAAAAGTCATTATCCACTTGTGTGGTCGGTGCGAGCGCCAGTGTCTCAAGCTTCAATTCTTTCACAAACAAAACACTCTCGCATCTCTTTCAGAGGACCTTTAACATTCCTGCATACAGTTTCCCCCCTCACAGTTGAGTGGCGTGTGGTCTGTCAGCTCATTAGTCAAAGGTGTGCATTTAGCGGCAGAAAAAGTCAGAGAACAGCAGTGCACATTGACCACCGTCACTCACCAAACCCGAAGCTCTGTGTGCTCGTGCGACTGGCATGCGAGAAGCACCATGGATGACTTGGTGTCGGTGTGTAAACAGCGAGAGAAGACGAGCTTTCGGAGCGCCCTTCCAACATAATCAGACTCTGACATCACTTGCCGGAATCAAGCATGCTCACTGTAACCAATTAATCATCTTCTTCCATGCATACATCCAAGGAAGAAGAGCTAAGCCTTCTCCTGGTCTCTGCATCGGCGAAGTTCAGCAAAACAGATTCCCCAAAACTGAAAGACCGTGCAGCTCAGCCCTAAAACATCAAACTGGATTGATTAATGCAGCATCAGGGTGAGGGCAACACACTGGAAAGCATTTACCAACAGAATATTTGTAGAGATATTTGTGAAGATAGTATTTTAGCACAGACGGGGCAGGTTCTTCTCTGACGCTGTTTCACAGAACATCATTTTCAGCAGGCTATGCCAGCCCCAAAGCCACCGGTAATATCCATATTTCCCTCTTTCATCCCTCCAAGGCCAAGCATGGATTACGATCAATGATTTACAACGGCCATCGGTTCCAAGTCATTTTAGTGCTCTGGCAAGAGACTAAGACAAAACAGCTGAAAGAGTAGAAAAAAACAAGTTAAGTTCTGGCAACAAAGTGCCTTCAATTCTCTTCAGAAATGATATCTTTTGATTTCCAAATTTCCTTGGAAGAACATCCATCCACTCGTTGCTAAATATTTACTTATTGTCACTAAAATATGTTGTTCAATAGAAACCGGTTTCACCGATGCTTAAACAGGAGTTAACTGCTGACCCGTGATGTACGAGGACCTTTCTGGTGACCGCACTCCCCGATAGTTTATCAGTGACTCATGTTGTTCTGTGTGCAGCCATATAGGCCTCTTACTCACTCTTTCCACTTTCATTCTCAAGCTCTTGTAACGTTTTTTTCTCCCCCTGAAACATGATTTTCATTCCCTCTGGGCGTATTTTGTGACAGATCGAGTGCAGAATGACGCTTTCAAACAAGGCCCACTTGCCAGATGAAGCTGTCGATACACGTTGGTCTCTCATACACACCTTTCTTCAGAAATTTACATTTTATTCAGCTGTTTAAGAACCACAGCTGCAGGGGACATTGAATTGTCTCCAGGTTAAAGGTGGCAAAGACCTGGGCTGCTTGATGACTCAGTCGTAGTGAATGATAGGTAGTTTCTGGAGAAAATCTTAACATGTCTCTGCGATAACACTGATTTACTGCGTCATGCGTTACCTAATATTTATCCCATAAACAACTCTCCCTCAGATGTTGATCCAGTTCAGCCGTTTCCATGCTGCCGTAAACACAAAACCGATGCAGTTTTACTGGAAAAAACCCACATTGGCTTGATTTTCCCCACAGAGGAAGTGTCGAGTAGACCACAAGATGGCAATGGATATCATTTAGAAAACATTACAATCCTTATCTTCAATTGTCTTCAAGTGTAATAGATCCCTTTATTTGAGATTTGTGGCATTGCAATTGTAATTACATTACTGATGATGTAGAATTTCTGTAGCTGACGGGTGAGTTTTTATTTCATCCAGTTCTTAACATAAACGTTGCTAAACACATTAACAATCAGCAAAATGCCTGCGTCTCTCACACAACCATCCTCTCATAGCGATATTTACAGTTGGGTTTAAATACTATGCACTGAAAGGTTTTTCACCTTCCTGCAGAGACACACGCTATTACTCATCGTCTGTGTTGCCATAGAGTTACCTGCGTCATTCCTCTGGATTGTTTAAACTTCCTTGTCTACATGTCACCTGTCTTAAGCCCTACAATAACTCTTTTCACTGTATTGTTTCTGTCGTGTACATAGATACAGATGATGGATGAATCCAACTCTGTAGCTTATCCGGAGTGTGAGGGAGTTAGCATGTTAGCACCTCCAGGACTGATGATTTAATGATCCTTGTTCTTTTAGGCTTCATGAGAAGCAAAGCACTAGCAATTTATCAAATATAGGTAGAAGTGATATCATGTTTTCTGATAACAAGTTACTCATTTAGCAATTTGTTATACATGGAATAAATCATAATAAAAACTGAGCATAACAGGACTATTCAAGATATATAAGACAACTCAAGACTGGTTTGAGACTTGTGAATTTGTATGGCTATTAAAGATGTTTTTACATTAAATCAATGTACAAATATTCTGGAGATATTGAGAAAGATAAGACAACAGACTAAACTATACAAGATGTTTGTTTTCTGGTAGTATCAGATGTTTATCTTGACCTCACTCAGAGAAAGCAGGGAAAATTCTGTAATCAAACACAAGTGAACTCTCCCACCCAGGGATGGGTGTATAGCTCTGCTCCCCCGCTTGGAAGTAAACACGAAGACACTCAGCAAAAACGCTCGCTATCACTCCATCTATGAGCTGTGTCTGCTGCACTGCAGCTTTGGCTGACTTAGAGAAGTACTCATCAGAGTTTGGCACATATCCTCCCCTCCCTACAGAGTCTTGTCAGCTACACCACCCACACTTTGAGCTCACAGTCACGCCTCCAGGGACACATCCGGTCACACCTGTCTATGATGTCTCCAAAGCCCTTGCCCACGACACCCTTCACAACAGTTTGGCCAGTGAACCGCCTTATCACATTATGCAGTCCTGCGCTTCATCCTAGTGAATACAACATATTCTAAATCCTCTACAAGGCAGGGCAGGCAAGGTTACAACCCTGAGATCATCTAAAATGACTTCCTTTAGTGTGAGGAACACGCATCCAGATGTGTACCTTTGCAATCAGAGGTTGATTTGTCTAATCTATTTGTAGACAGCCATTCTATTTATACATCTATGTCATCGCTGCATGTGGGTGTCTCTGTTCGTCTCTGTTTTTCCAGAGGGCTTTCATCTTTATCTTTCTCACACACACTCCCATTCCACAACTTTCCCCTGTATCCACAAGTTTAGCGCTGTAGCAATTTAAAGCATTCGAAAACACAGACACTCGATATTATGAAAAAGCCAAATGCTTTTTCTGGTCAAAGGTGAAGTGAAATGAGCCTGTCAGGGAATCCTGTCTTTACTTGGTGGTCTTGGAAAGAGGAGAGAGAGAATGAGGTCATAGGTTAAATGCTCAGCCATAAACCTTCACCTTCATTTGCGTGGTGATGTCACTATTTTGGAGGGAACTCAGTTCAGGTGAACTTGTATATATCATTAAATGCTCGTAATGGTTAAATGACATGGACTAAGCTGGAAACCAATGCAATGTATTTTACCTAATCTGGAAGCAACAAACTATGGATGTATTCAGTGTAATATTCAATCAAGCATTATATTTTAATTCAAATAAAACATTCTTCACAGTTATTTTTGTTGTGTTTAGATCTACTTTATATTCTCATGCATATTTTAGGAATTTTCCACAAAAATGCTTAATGAGAATAAAAGGAACCCAGAGATCAGTATCCTCCTTTCATTCCTGACGAAGTCCTAGTCTGCTTCACACTTCCATCCTTTACTCAGTGAGTCCCCTGGTGGCCAGACATGGAACAGCACGGGCCGGCACAGAACCAGATGTATATCATAAGCACATGCTGGAATTAATACAGTGTATTGATTCCAGCAGTGAGTGTATGCTATGGAATATTCTTTAATGTTCTGTTTGACCTTTAAATCCACTCTTAACTGCTCTCGTATTGCCAGTCTGTGGAATTAATTACCATTCTTCTTTTTTGGATCAAGTTAACCATCAATCTGTAACTGTAATTTTTGGGCAAAGAGGTTTTCATTTAAATTAAAACCATTTGACGAACAATTAAACTTTTATCTGACCGGAAACGACCACGTCTTGGCCCTGGTGCGTGTATGAAATATTTGTCCGGTGATGGAAATCCAGCTCAGGAATGCATTTTTCCCCTTCTGTGTGTGCGTATCTCTGTGACTGGCTGTGAGGTAAGACAGCAGGGCCGTCCCTCTCTGCTGCTGCCTCCCCATTGGCCCGGGCCGGGGCTCAGGAATGTCCCAAAACTGTTTAAATAGCTCCTGCATTTGTGGGATAAGGCAGAGGAGTAAATCCAAGCACCAGAATAAAACGGGAGCGGAGCTCAAAGAAAGCTTCTGAAGGAGAAGCCACAGGATAAACAGAGAGAGAAAGGAGTTTTTTATCTACCAATTTTTCCTATTTTTAAAGGGATTTTTCTTATTTGAGGTTTGTGGACTGTTGTTATTACACATGTTACTTATTGATGACATTTTGAAGGCTCATGTGTCCCATAACGGTGTGTTTTGTCACTGTTGATTGAAATAGGGATCAACTTGAGATTTCAAGATGATGCTGTGTGGCATCTTTTTGCTGTTGATGCTTTGGAGTTGTGAAAGTGCAAGACTGGCAGGTAAGAATGGAAAATGTCATAAAAGTCATGTAAGAATCTCAAAAAAATATACAGAAAGTATTTCTGGGGCACTTCAACTATGCACCTAAACCTAAAAGTTAGTGTGCTTATGTATCTCAATGTTATTGTTTCATAAAGTTCATATTGTTCAAATATATGGCTGCCACAGGCTTTTTTATGGTGTCGTAAATTACCTTTGTCGGTTTTTTACACCGACTTTGTCTTTACACACTTGTGTGCACACTATCATTTTGAGAGACAGGGATGTAAACAACACTCTTCCTTTCTTCCATCACAGAGAGTCGGGATGACAACAGCGTGTTTGACTTATTTGATCTTGCCCGGGTAAACAAGAGAAATAATGGCGTGAGCCTCGTCAAGGGTGCAGATCCCTACAGCTATGCCTATAGGATCCTGAACGCAGACCTGATCCCCCCAGTCCCCGACAGCTCCCTCAGGGACCTCCTCGACTCTATCCAGGCAGAGCGGGGTTTCATCCTACTGGGAAACCTGAAGCAGTCCAGGAAAACCAGGGGCAGCATCTTGACCATTGAGAAGACAGACGGATCTGGCCCCATTTTCGAGATCACCTCCAATGGGAAGGCAAACACCTTGGATGTGGTCTACTCCACCATGAACCAGCAGCAGGTGGTGTCCATCGAGGAGGCAGATCTGGCGAATGGACACTGGAAGAACATCACTCTGTTCGTTCAGGATGACCGTATGCAGCTCTTTGTGGGCTGTGTAGAGATTGATGCGTCGGAGATGGATCTGCCAATCCAGAAGGTGTTGTCCCCTGATGTGGCTGACATTGCCAGGCTGAGGATTGGAAAGGGTGCCTTGAATGACAGATTCATGGTAAGCTCTTCTGCATTTTTGCTCAGATGGATGCTGTGATTATGAAAAGTGTTTGTTGGAAAAATATTATCAGGAACCAAAGGACTGATTGATTGATTTTTCTCTGAATTGTGATTCATTGTCTCACAGGGAGTTCTCCAAAATGTGCGCTTTGTCTTTGGAACCACTCTCGATGCCATTCTGAGAAATAAGGGATGCCAGAGTGGAGGTAAGGCTTTCCTTTCCTCTTTTCTCAGTGGATCCTGTGTTCAAAGACACACATCCACTTGCACACTGAGCCCCACAGAACAAACACTCAATTGTCTCCTCTCCTCTAAACCCCTGCAGCTACATTAACAGATGTCCTGACCCTGGACAACCCTGTCAATGGCTCCAGCCCTGCAATCAGGACTGATTACACTGGCCACAAGACCAAAGGTAAGACCTCCGCACCACAGAGAGATGACTGTGTGCCTCTGCTGTGCTTGCCAGTTGTAAACCCATGTGAGATGACCTAATTTCCTCTCCTCTTGTCCATTTTCAGCTCCGCAGTCCGTCTGTGGCTTCTCTTGCGACGACATCGCCAGCATGTTCAAGGAGCTCCGGGGACTCGGCATGGTTGTTAAAAAGCTGTCAGACGAGCTCCGCAAAGTGGTGAGCTCCAAGGGCCGTCCGGCTCTGTACTTTGTCATCATTCACTCCATCTTTTCCTCTCCTCAACACCCCTACCCCCCTGCTTCCAGTGAATGCATTCCCAGTGCGTAGCCACTTGTCGCTGTAATGGCAGCGCCTGGCCAACTTCTTAATGAGACCCATGTGAATACACAAATATGTTTGGCTGTCGGTCACATTTGTGCTGCTTCACTAGTCTCAAGCAATGTCTTAATCACGGCGTCGGTCAGTGATTCATTTGTATTGGAACTTTGGCAAAGTTAAGTTTTCCATCCTCCGTTCTGAGTAACCCCCTTCTCTCTTTTTCGCCCTCCATCTCTTATTCCCCTAGTCTGAGGAGAGCACCCTGATGAAAAATCAAATGAACATCCACAGTGGAATCTGCATCCACAACGGCATTGTGTACAATGACAAAGATGAGTGGAGCGTGGACGGCTGCACCGAGTGCACCTGCCAGGTACGTGTCCTCACACCTGCAGGAATGCAACCTCTAGGCAAGGCAGACGTCAGCTGAGTTTCCTGTATTCCTGCTGTAATGAAGTGGTAATAATGTTTATGTTAGCACCTCCCTGCACAGGCACTGTGATTCTGTCTGAAAGACATCTCGACTATTAACAGAGCAGCATGGGGCCCTTTTTCCCCTTAGTGCAACATCTAGTGAAGGCTAGTCACGTAATTAGTGGGAGAGTGTTCGTGAGGATTAAGTTTTCTGTCAGCAGTATTGTCATATCGCTGATAAAAATCACTCCATTGTGAAATACTGCAATTAGGCTTGGAGCAGGACCAGCTGACTCATTATTTTTGTCCAAATTTTACTCTTCCTCCATCCAGAACTCTGCCACCGTGTGCCGCAAAATCTCCTGCCCTCTGATCCCATGCGCTAATGCCACTGTGCCCGATGGGGAGTGCTGCCCTCGCTGCGAAAGACGTAAGCTCCTTGTTAAATCTGCCCCACCATGAATCTTGATTTTTTCCACATGTCAAAAATCCCCCATACTTACTTATATGCATCCCGGCCCTACAGAGAATGACTCTGCAGAGGACGGATGGTCCCCCTGGTCTGAATGGACTCATTGTTCGGTGACTTGCGGTCGAGGCATCCAGCAGCGTGGACGCTCCTGCGACCGCATCAACAGCAACTGTGAGGGCACCTCTGTCCAGACCCGTGACTGCTACCCCCAGGAATGTGACAAACGATGTAAGCCAACCAGCACCCTTGACACAGCTATTGTGATAATGAATATTTCCATCTGTCAGTGAATTAATGATGCGTTTGCCCACAGTCAAACAGGATGGTGGATGGAGCCACTGGTCTCCCTGGTCTTCGTGCTCCGTGACCTGCGGGGAGGGAGTCATCACCCGCATACGCCTCTGCAACTCCCCAACACCGCAGATGGGTGGCATGGACTGCCAGGGAGAGGGACGTCAAACCGAAATCTGCAAAAAGCCACATTGTCCAAGTAAGTTTCATCTCATGAGCATATTTTACATGTTATGCATGTTATGCGTGTTAAATTATGAATGCTGATTTTATGGTTTGTTTTAGTCAATGGAGGCTGGGGACCCTGGTCACCATGGGACACCTGCAGCGTTACCTGTGGTGGAGGGCAGCAGAAACGTAAACGTCTCTGCTCTGACCCCGCCCCCCGTTACGGAGGACTGGACTGTATTGGTGAAAGCACAGTGTCTCAGATCTGTAACAGCCAGGCCTGCCCTATCGGTAAGCATACCAGACTGAGCAAACATTAAGGAAAGAAATCGCTTCTTGCAACAGAATATCGTTTAATGGTCCCGTTGCTGTCTTTTTTTTTTCCTTATACAGATGGTTGTCTCTCCAACCCTTGCTTCCCTGGCGCAAAGTGCACAAGCTTCCCCGATGGCTCTTTCAAGTGTGGCAAGTGTCCCCTCGGCTACACCGGCAATGGCATCACCTGCAAGGACATCGATGAGTGCAGCGCAGTGCCTGATGCCTGCCACACGCATAACGGAGTCCATCGCTGTGTCAACACCGAGCCCGGGTACAACTGTCTGCCCTGCCCCACACGTTTCTCTGGCCCTCAGCCCTTTGGAAGAGGAGTGGAGATGGCAACAGCTAAAAAACAGGTACACATCGTAACTCGATTGTGATGCTCATGGAGTGTGGGGTTGCTCTTTGCATGTGCTAAAGCTCTCCTTTTTTTTCTCAGGTTTGCAAGCCCCGCAACCCTTGCCAGGATGGTAGCCACGACTGCAACAAAAACGCAAACTGCATCTACTTGGGAGTCTTCTCCGAATCCATGTACCGCTGTGAGTGCAAGCCAGGATATGCCGGTAATGGTAAAATCTGTGGAGAGGACACTGACCTGGACGGATGGCCCAACACCGACCTGCTGTGTGTGGCGAACGCTACCTACCACTGCAAAAAGGTAGCCAGACCGTACAAGATCTGCAGTACAAAAGACCATTATTACTCAGCCACACACAATTATTGAGATGATTATCTCCTTAACCAATCCTTTGTTCCTCTATAGGATAACTGCCCCAACCTTCCCAACTCTGGCCAGGAAGATCATGACAAGGATGGTTTCGGTGATGAATGTGACCATGATGATGACAATGATGGGATCCCCGATGATAGGGTGAGTCATGACAGCGGCTTATTTTAACCCTAAGCTGTGCTCTCCTCAGAGACCAGACATAGCAATCAGCAGTGGCCGTCCTTCCTCTGGGCAATAGGAATCTAAATTCTCTATGTTTGTGAGAGAGTCAAAGTGGAAAGAAAGCACCATAGGAATAGTGTAATATAATTTCAGCATAAAGCCAGAATTGAGGGTGAAGTGGCTTGTCGCCCATAATTCTCAGTGTGCATTTGGAAAGTTGGGCAAGAAAAATGCTGTGGTAAAAATTACCAGCTCGCCTGCAGTGGAACATCACATTCCAGCAAAAGTGCGAGAGAGAGAAAGAGAGAGAGAAAAACAAGCACTGAAAGAGATTTTTCTTCCTATAAACAGAGCATTTGAAGTTTAATTTGGCTTTTGATATGTCTCCATGAATTTAGGATAACTGCCCAAGAGTGTACAACCCTGCCCAATATGACGCAGACAGAGATGATATCGGCGACAGCTGTGACAACTGTATATTCGAGGCAAACACAGACCAAACTGACACTGACAACAACGGGGAGGGTGATGCCTGTGCTGTGGACATCGATGGCGATGGTGAGTGAATTCTCTGACTGTTTTCAATGAGCTGTGCTTATCTTAAACTTTCACACAATCCTGAAGTCCTGAAGACTAACAAAAATAAATTTCAACTCAACAGGCATTTTGAATGAGAACGACAACTGCCCATATGTCTATAACGTGGATCAGAGAGAT
The DNA here is from genome assembly GCA_029224185.1 of Karalla daura. Taxonomy (NCBI): domain Eukaryota; kingdom Metazoa; phylum Chordata; class Actinopteri; order Chaetodontiformes; family Leiognathidae; genus Karalla; species Karalla daura. The sequence continues at coordinate 10,005,117 of CM055199.1, forward strand.
ACTGACAGGGATGGGGTTGGAGACCATTGTGACAACTGCCCTCTGGAGCACAACCCTGATCAGGTAATTTCAGCACTGTTCAATTACAAGACATTTATCAGGAACAAAGCTATGGACACAGCATCAGGGCAACAAATTGCACCACCTTTAATGAAAGACAGGATTCATGCAGCACCTTCAGATTAAACTTGAATGGGTAAATCTGTCAAGGCGCTAGATAGTGAACACTTGTCTAAAGTTACATTGCCTGCATGCCTGAAAACAAGGGGCTACATTTAATCCACATTCCAAGTATCACCTCTCATATCGAGGCTGGTGAAAATAAGCAGGGGCAGTCATTTGAAGTGAGAACAAGAGACTTATAGTGTGAGGTTCGGTCTTCAGGAAATCTCATCATAAAGGAATTCTGCTCTCCTACAGATCGACTCCGACTCAGATCGTGTGGGAGACAAGTGCGACAACAACCAGGACATTGATGAGGACGGCCACCAGAACAACTTGGACAACTGCCCCTACATCCCCAACGCCAACCAGGCCGACCATGACAAGGACGGCAAGGGTGACGCCTGTGACCACGACGACGACAATGACGGCATTCCTGATGACAAAGACAACTGCAGGCTGGCATTTAACCCTGATCAGCTGGATACCGACAGTGAGTCTGCCTCTCATTTGTGGCCTCCTCAAACCACACAAAGCTCAATTTAGTATGAGTTTCCTTTGGTTTTGTTGTCCATCCTTGTGATTTACACAGCCACGTTTTCCTTTCAGACGATGGCCGCGGCGATGTGTGCAAAGACGATTTTGATCAAGATAAAGTCCTGGATATCTTCGATGTGTGCCCAGAGAACTTTGACATCAGTGAAACAGACTTCCGCAGATTCCAAATGGTTCCTCTGGACCCCAAGGGAACCTCTCAGATTGACCCCAACTGGGTCGTCCGGCATCAGGGCAAGGAGTTGGTTCAGACCGTCAACTGTGATCCTGGCATTGCTGTTGGTATGTAATTATCAGACAAGTCACTGCAAGAACATGGACACAATATTAGTAGTATTATTGAACAGCCTCTAACCCATCTCTTCCCTTGCCTGTGCTCAGGTTTCGATGAGTTCAGCGCAGTGGATTTCAGTGGAACCTTCTTCATCAACACAGACAGAGATGACGACTACGCTGGTTTTGTGTTCGGCTACCAGTCCAGCTCACGCTTCTACACAGTCATGTGGAAACAGATCACACAGACCTACTGGTCGCACACACCCACAAGAGCTCAAGGCTACTCTGGCCTGTCAATCAAAGTGGTCAACTCCACCACTGGGCCTGGTGAGCATCTGAGGAATGCCCTGTGGCACACCGGAGACACCCCCGGACAGGTGAGAGGAGCATTCAATGCCTCAGGGTTCAAGATGCAATATCACACAACATTGGACGCATTCTGTATTCTAACTCATGCTCTTCATCCTTTTTAGGTGCGCACTCTTTGGCATGACCCTAAGAACATCGGCTGGAAAGATTTCACTGCCTACAGATGGCATCTGACTCACAGGCCCAAGACTGGACTAATTAGGTAAGTCTAAGACATAACATGTAAAGCCAATTAAAAAACGGCACAATTTTAAGTGGCAATGAGCTCATGTGGTTACGTGTTCATTTTCAGAGTGACCATGTATGAAGGCAAGAGGATCATGGCAGATTCTGGAAACATCTACGACAAGACATATGCTGGTGGTCGATTAGGCTTGTACGTGTTCTCTCAGGAGATGGTTTACTTCTCAGACCTCAAATATGAATGCAGAGGTGAGCCCATTAACAGTGGTTTGACATTTTTAAAACCATGGTTCCAATGCCTCTGACCTTGTTTTTAACATGTTTTCTTCCTGTGATTTCTTTCAGATTCATAATTGGACCACAGAGCCTTCCAGACCCAACCAGTCTGTCAATTTAATATAATAAGAGACCTGGATCGATATTTCTTTAACTCTTTCTTTTGAGAAATGCACATTGGAGGGATGACCGAGTGAGCTAATGTGAGGTAAAGAGACCTCAGGACTTTACGCCAAACGAAAGTTGAATGACGATTCTGCACCACTGCACCAAACGTAAATTGTGAGCGCAGCTCTGCTCAGAAGAATTTGGCCCTCTCACTTTGTTGCACTGATCTGCATCAAGGCGGGGGGGTCGCATTTTATCGCTTTGCACACCTGAACTGTTGTAGGTTGCCAATATTCCTCTGTGGATGAGGGACCAAAGGGAGTGAGTGTTCCGTGTTTTTTGATTATATAATTATTTTTGAGCATTACCGTACGTCTGCTGTGGACTCAAAGATCGTTGTGTCAGTATGAAGAATGCAGTGGGAGAACTTGCATAGGCCGGGGTGAATACACCCTCTGAAGGAACTATTGAGGGACCATGGACAGTATGGACTGCCTGTTACTATCAAAGAGAGTGAATGTGTTTGTGTGTTTGAGCATGTGTGCCATTGAACAAGCGTAGTTATGAAGACAACCATTTTTTTTGTTGGATTTTTCACCCCACTTTGCAGACCTGTAGATAGGAGGTCTTTAGCCAAGGCTAAGGGCTGGCCCAAATCATTTGTCTTCTCAGGAAAGAGCACTAGAGGAAACAAGGAGAGCACAAAATTCAGGACAGCACAGGGCCCCAGAGCAGGTGTGCCAAACACCGCTTTGGAATAGTAACTATTGGTAAATGTAACATTGATGATTCAAATCTTTACTAACAATATCAAGGGACGTAAACAGCAAGGGCCAGTTTATTTCCTGTCAATAACAAAGCTGTTTGTATTTACTTATTCAGCATAGAGGCTTAAATTCCCACTAATCTCCTCGACCTGCCATCTTAATATGTTGTCAGCAACCAACTAACGGAATTTACAGTAGTGTCTGCTAATGGCAAGATATAGCACAACATTTGACCAAAACAGTAAGAACACAAATGATGGGCCTCAATTTCGTAGTATTTCTAAATAATCTGCTTCTGCACAGTGTGCATGACTGGTGTGCCTGAGCTTGTGTGTACATTTCTGACAAGGGAAAATCAAAGGAAACCCTTTATGTACAAATATTACCTCATTAATTCTTTTTGTATTGAGGCCAGCAATACACAAGAATCACTTGTCTTAGCAACAGAGTATGAATAGGTTGGCTTTTTTTTTTTTTTAGCAAGACTTTAGTATCATTTATATGCTGTATATAAGATATTTTTGTAGCGAACGAAGCCCAAACAGGAACGTAAAGGATAAAAGAAATGTTGTCTTGACTATGTTGTGCTATATGTTTTTCCTGTGCATTTTTGATAAATTATTATGTTTGTATTATGTTGAGGTTATTTCATTGTGTAGATATATGCTATTTAAATAATTTATCTAGAAGCGTAGCCTCATATGGAAGCGTTTCTGTTTGTATAAACTTATTTGCACACTGACATGAGGATGTCTTTGATATTTTGTTTTTGTATGTGTCTTTTTTTAATTATTAGTGAAGCTTTTCTATAAACTTTGTACTATAGTTTCAACCCAAAATGCTGTTTATACTCCTACTTGGTATTTTGTAATGTCAAATGAACAATAAACACTCATGGGGAAAAAGAAATGATTGGTTGTTGGATGTCTTTTGGCCAAGCAGGGAATAGGGAAGGTCAATACACAGTGATTTCTGGACCTCATATCTACATAAACTGAGGTCTTCTTCCTGTAAAAGCAAAGGGAGTCTGTCCATGCTGTGTCGAGTGACTGGAACCCATTAGTCTGGAGAAGCCTCACAGAAAGGGAGTATCCTTGGGAGTCAACGGAATGAAAACTCAACATGAAGTATACCCCACTTAAATAGCTCATCCATACAGATATGATTATACATCACAGAGACAGACTTACATACTTATCCTAAACTTACTTCAAGTTTACTGGGGCTTTTGGCTCCGCATTCCCAGCGTATGTGCATTGAAATTCTGCACTGTTAATAAAAATATCTCAATAAAACGTGTCAGAGTAGATGAAGTAGTCATGCTCTTGATGTGCAGCTCATTGACTGTTAAGCACCAGTGTATCATCAGTGAGCTGAGCTGAGGTTGCTAATTGAGATCATTCATGGGGCCAGAAAGAGCTGTAATCTAATGCACCAGTGAAGGCTGTGCCAGAAAACCCAGACAGTCTCAGTATGCCGCAGGACTCTTTACATTAGAAGTGACCTCATTCTCACCATAATGAGCTCACTGTGTTTCCATTAGCCCATATAAGCTGTGTACTGTCTTCACTGCTCAAAATATACTGTCTCAATGGTGGCATGGTATTCGGATAAAGGCTACATTTATTGGCGATTTTATTACAAGAGTGAGAAAGCAGTGAAAAAAAGAGTCTGATCTGAGGTGGACTGTGTGAGAAGTGTTTGCGTGTGCTGAGGCGTGAGATCCTCAGACAGATAACGCTGCAGGATTCGCTGATAGCAGGACTCTTGTTGGGGTTTGACCTTGGAAGTTCACCTGGCTGATGTGTTTTCAGTCCAGAGGAATGTGAGATAATTCCTGCCGTTTAGACAAGGTCAGAATGTGCGGCTATGGTGAATAGTGAGACAAACAGGCCCGTAGGGGTCCTGTGGCAGGGGAGAGGAACAGGCAGGACCTCTGGGCGTAGGTCAGCCAGGTGCAGACAAGCTAACTCACATTGTGCAAATGGGAACAGTGTCAACAACTCCACAAATCTCCCAAACAAACCAAAAAGCATTAATTCTGAAAGCTGGCTGTCTTTTGTCAGTGGAATTCCTTTTTCTGTCAATGCAAATTAAGCTGGAGAGAGGTAGTGCAGGGTCAGATTTCAGAAGATCCTGCTAATCTGAACCACTCTGAAGCAGATCACCTATAGAGGCAGGAATGAGAGGAATGCTAGGAGCTGAGGTGACTGGGGTGTCTCAGTCCTGTGGAGCACACATCATCCCTCTGTCCTTCTCTGTGGGTGCTTGACCACACATTACTGAAACAGACATAGTCTGTCACAGGAGAGGGCTTAAAGTTAATGCAACATGGTGTTCAGACTTCACCCCCCAGACCTGACGCTATCTGCCGCGTGCTTCTGTGTGCAGGAGAACATTCTGCGGCCACTGAACCCGGTTATTAGATTTAATGACAGCAATTTTCTGTTCTCCTCTGATGATACTTAGGTTAATACAAAGAGTGGCCCCGCTGCTCTGTTTCCTCATGTTGAGCGATAAACACAAATAAAAACAAAGAGACACCATCCAGCTGAGTGTACAAAACACCAATCAGAGTAATAATAGTTCTCATTCACAGCATCCCTTAATACTGAGACAACGTGAAAAAGGTTCATGTGACCTTTGTTACTGCATATACAGTGAGGCAATTTACTTTTTATTATTTACATAAATCTGAACATTTACAGCAGCTGAAAACCTCAGGGAGGTTTCTCATTTTCTTATAATGAAGTATTCTGGTAATGAAATCTTTTCAGATTTAGTCATTTTTCATGGCAACACTGCAGAAGAATTGGGGCCTTCTTTTTCTTCTATTTTTTCGGGTCCCGTGGTGTTGGTTGTGTCATTCGTCTTCAGGTCCTGGGTCCAGCTCTCTGTCAGCTCACAATCATGCAGCAGACCAAGTAACTGCTCCTCAGTGAGGCCGGGTGACTCATCCTGCGGGAAGACACAAACATAATATGATTTAAAATATATTTATGATTTTAGACCACAGGGTTAAATGCATAAAAAAACAAAGTCAAGGAGATGAGCAGATGTGTGCATGCACACAGAAACCAGCCTGTTGCAACCAATCAGGCACGTAGCTGCAGTAGCCTTCTGGCAGCATCGAGTTCACGTGTTTCTATTATTAAAGGAGTGACGAGAGAATATTTTTCAGCTTTCCGATACCTCCCTAACCTCCTCCCTGACATTACTCCCATAACCACCCTTTACTGAGCTTAAAACCCTTTTCTGGACAATTCAGAGGATGTCTTGTAGTAGAGCATGGACTGTGATAACAGGGACAGTTCATAGTATTACACATCACTGCAGTCATCTCCTGTGCCTCGTTGGAAGCATATCCGCTTCCAGTTGGATACGACGGTTGTTTTTCTACAGATAAGTCAGACTCGTCTCAGGCAGCCCTCTGGGAGTGCATGTGAGTTCAGGGAGGGAAGCCATTTCTCAAACTAGGTTAAGAGGAAAAAGATTCCTGATTTCAGAAACGCCAACATGCATCCATGGAAGAGATGTGCACTCTGGCAACTGCAGCCATAATTCCTGGTTTCAAATCATTTTGCTATGTAGCTTTTAATCCGTTCCTAATAATACGTTGAGATATGATTCATTTGCTTACGCACGAGTGGTTGAGGACAATCACCACCTTTTTGTGTGAGAATGCTGTATTATGTTTTGACAGCTGCACCTTCAGTAATGTCTGCCCGTTACCTTTCATGACTTGAGTATCATGCCAGAAACGTGTCAGGGAAAACCAGACCTTAAATTTGGAATTGGATCTTGAGTTGTAGCTGGTGTCATCATTCTCTCAGCATGTATGCTCATGTTTCTAGCTGTTGTCCCTCACCGCGCAGAATGTCCCTGGCCTGATATAGGTTGTTATTCATTTAATGATTTCTTTTTGGCCATTTTGGGGGCAATATAACGAGGTGTAAGAGCAACGTTGGCACATTATCACATACTTTAAAGGTGGCCAAAATTCTCCAAAAAAAGTATCTTCATGTCCAGCAAATACAGAGAAACATTATGATTCATTTTAAGTTGTGTTTTAGTCCAAATCAAAAATATGGGTCAAATGTTCCCGCATGTTTTGAGCCTGCAATTTGTCTCCATCCTCCCTTATGGGAAATCTTTACTTGCTAATCACAAACTTTACTCGCTAACTGCCAACTGTGCATCTGGTATTTGGGTCAGGCTAATCTAATGACTTTAACTTTTAACGAGAGCTACCTCAATATATTTAGGGCTTCTTTCATTGCTTTGTTGTGTCTTTCTTTTTTGTTGTTTTTTTTTATATGAAACACAAACATTAAGTGTTTTGTTGTTTTTTGTTTGGCCCTTTTTTGTTTCAATATCTACAGTTGAGACCAGGTTCAAATATTGATTAGTTATTTTACCTATTTTGTACCTTGAACTGGTTCCTATCCCAGCATGCACTCCATTCACTCTTACACTCACACTTATGTGCAATTTTAGAGACTGACCTAAACAGTACCCAATCAGTAATCAGGGGTACCTGGAGAAAACCCATGCAGACATGGGGAAGATGTAAAAACTCAACATACAAAAGCCCTCAGTTCAAGCTGGAGCTGAGCCCAGGACCTTCTTGCTGTAAGGTGATAGTGTTAACCATTCACATGCAAAGTCACCCAGCACCAAGTAAAATAATTCCAGTTATTCTATATGCAAACCTATTAATGAGTAATATCAGAATCTGTACATATAAATCCAGCCTGCACTGCTGTATGATATTTCCCAGGCATTCCCAGGCCCAGCCCAGAGAGAATAATATGTCCATGCAGTTGTTTTCACCTCTTTCCTGCGTCCCGCTGAGTCATCCGAGACAAAATCACATTCCTGTGTCTCATCTATCCCCACTAGCAGAAGCTCATACTCTTCATCGATCATCACTATTCCTCCTTTGACCAGACCACCCCCTGAAACTCTGCAGCCCCACGGCAGGACACAGTTTCTGATATACAGCTCAACCAGACAACCCAGTCCATGTTCAAAGTCCTCCAGACTGTAATGACCTCGACCCCACTTCTCCCTCCTTGGGTCATGGAGGGTTGGGCCACATTACTCTATTACCCAGGCACTGCATATCATCTCCTACTAATGGACAGGAGACAAGACCACAGGCACCACAGTCACATTCCAGCCCTGATGCCCCCTGCAGCACTGCATGTTTATGTCCTTTAGCATGCATGTAGCACACAATGAGTCTTTGCCTGTGGACTTGACATCTTCACCTTTAAATGGCCAGGGAGGACAGAGCACATGTGCATGGCTTCGTTTTTGTGTTGTCTACTCCTACTAGGTGTAATGGACACCTAGTAGGAGTAGGAGTAGGAGTAGAAGTAGTAAGCCTGTCTACCATGTTTGTTCAACAGTAAGTTTTAATAGTTGTGATTGACACCCTAAATATAGAAAAAAATAATTTGCTTGGAACTGCAACTTCAACATAAATTTGCACAAACACAAGCCAGCCATTACTCCAGTTTGAGCAATATGGAACCAAAAAAAATTAACTGGTCAATTAAAGGCATGTCAGCGTTTCTGTGCTCATGAATGGGGCAATAAAAAAGTGCCCCACTGACTGGAGTATTAATGGTCAGAATTGCCTGTAACCAGCACCAGCCGCATTGGACATGGGAACTACAAGTTAGACTTTCCTACAGAGAGGAGAGAAAGAGAGATGAAGGAAAGACAGAGTGCTTTTTTCACAGCTGTGACAAAAGTCAGTGACTCCTTTAAAGTGGCTGACCTCAGGTGCCCTCAATACTGACGAAAGGCCAAGGGTGTCCGTGGGTGACTGATCTGTGTTTTCCTCTCTGTCTGAGCCAGTCCAACAAGACAGAGCGACAGAGCTGCTTCATGTCTTTAAAGCCCAGGGCTTCCCTGCTTCCCCGCGGACACCACATCCACTTATGCAAACAGGAGAGTTAAGAGCTGTGACTTCAGGAGCACTGTCCAAAAAATGAATGAATAAACAAAGATATAAATGCACAAAATGTTTGATTGAGAGGGTTCCAGAGAACCTTGGACAGTCAGTAAAACAGGAACAATGGCGTTAAGCCTGTTTGATAGTTTGTAAAAAAAACATTATGACAATTCAGCAGCGAGATGGATGAATGTGAGCATGTGTGTATGTCTGTGTGTGTTAGAAAACACAATATAAATTAGGATATCATGCATCTTGCATAACCCTGTATCTGCATCCAGAGATGACAACATTTCAAAGGGTTTCCTCTGCTGACTGTCTGCTTCTCTGCTGCCCAGAAACTGAATTTCTGATTGATTTGGGCTAAAACAATGACGCAGAGAGAGTGAGAGTGGCTTTGATATGGCTCCTCGTGATCCCAAGACATACTGAAATATCTGTTATCCAGATCATTCCAATAAATGATAAGAAGCTGCTTTGCCCAAGACACAGAATGTCCCCTGACATTCTGATAAAAGGGCAAGACTTGCATTGTTCATAACTAATTCCTCATAACTGATTTCTTACTGCGTCAGAGTCTTGGAGCAGACAAAGTTATAGTCATATAAATCCTCAAGCCTCATAGTATGTCTGCGAGTTTCTGTCAGAACGCCAGCATTACTGCTTCATACATCTCACATTGCTCCCGGAGCTCTTGCTCTCACACCTGCACTGCAGACCCAGCTGGCTCATTGTATCTCTCTCGGTCTGGCCTGTAGACACACAAAGCCATGTGCAGAGCAAGCAAGTGTAAGGGAAAACCTCCATCACTGTCCTCTTTCACAGCTTTTTACACTGCTTCCACAGCCATTTGTCACTTCTCACTTGTGTTCCTGTGAAGCAACAATGCAGACGGTTCAATATGTGGTTTGCCCTCCAGATAGTGGAGTCCTGTTCCTTTACAAATGATCGCGGGTTGGGTGGACACCTAAACCTTGGGTAAAAGATCAAGCCCCTTGGTCATTGTCCTGTATCAATTTTCCACCTCAAGATGAATCCATCAAAGCTAGACCTGTTCTGCCCTCTGGCTTTCTGCCCCGCAATGGACCACCACCTCTGCACAGCTCCCTGCTGGCTCCTGTGCACGCAAGGCCCAGGACCGCTTCACCACAAGCGTGGGCTGCTCAGCTTTCAAGGTCAGTGACTTCACTCACATACCTCAGCTTTATCGGCCACAGACCCAGGGGCCGGAGCTGTGCTGATGTAGGGGAGGAATTCTATTCATTACACTCATTCAAATGTTGAGACCAGGACAGTCTGCAATAGCATACTGATGACATCACTGTCTGTAGATTAAGGCTAGAGGAAAACTTTGTGTGGATGATATAGAGTGTGCACTGAGGAAGGTCATTAAAATAGGTTTATACTTGTGTTCGCTGGCTAAATCCCAAAAGCTTCATTCTGCACCATCAATCCACACATGGTACTTTGCATACAAGCTGTGTGAATGAAAATATTGTGCACCTGGACACACCCAGTGTCTTTCAGCATGTGAGTCATGCTTTGTTCTGGCTGCCTAAGTCTTCTGAGGAATAAAGTTTTTAATTTCATGTTACATAATATAACATTAACCACAAGGATAATCTAGTTGATGATAAATTCAGCGTTCTTGCATGAATTAGCAGAGTACTATTAACTTAACTTTTCTGATGACCAGCATGAAAACAGCTGTTTTGAGAACACCACCACATAACCAGTGGATTTACCATGTACGTTTACAACAGAAACTCTTAATGTCAATTAGTGGCGTACTCATTTGAAGTGGAGACACAGGAAAAGCAGACAATTGTGGAAACTCCTATTTGTCAAACTGTCTCTATTTCCGGAGATCATAAAGAAGCAAACAAGAGGAGACAGTGAGACAAGCCAGAGGCTAACAGCCAGTAGCCACCATAATGCTGGAATCAATTAAAGAAAAGGTTGAGATGAGTGGAGAGCGAGAGAATCCCTTTTCTCCGTGGCTCCACTTTTCTGGCAAACCCCACCGTGGAAAAAGAGTTGTGGAACGGCAGAATTGGCACAACCATGTGTCTCAACAATGGCTGAATGACTTCAAGCCAACCTAGCTGAATCATCTGTGGATACCCTATTTGCTCTGCACAGTCTATAGGTGTGAACTCACATAATGTAACCCACTGCACTGCTCGATTTACTCAGTTCTACGTACTTGTCGCCCCCAAAATCTGATTTCACTTTGCTGAGTGCAGTCAGTCCAGAACATGTGAAAGTGCTGTTTGTCTGGCACAACAGTCAATGAAAGCATATCCCAGTGATTAGTGCTAATGAGATTAAAGACTTCCCGACTGGATACTGTTTTACTGTAAATGCTGGGACTGTCCTTCCCTCTGTGGTTGTTGTAGGAATGCAGCCAAATAAGGTTGCAGGAAAAGTCACACCAAATCAGCTGTTGAGACACAGTGATTTAATATCCCAGTTGAACTTCTGCTATCTCCTCTTTCTGGAAATGCTTGTTTGTTTTGGTGCGGTTGAATGCATCATTAACAAAGAGCAAGTACAGTTCGAGTTCCAATTGTGAGATTTCTTTTGGGCCAAGGTCTCGCTCCACAGACTTGTTAAGACTAAAAAAGAAAAAAAAAAACGAAGACAGAAACTGGAAAATCTAAGGTGAGACGAGGGATTCTTTGGAACAGGGACGAACTTCACTGGAACGGGGGTTTGTTTGGATTGAGAGAGAGGAGAGGCAGAGATGACGCACAAAATTACAGGTCTCAGATCTGACTCCAACACAACCCATCTTTTGTTTGAATAAATGACTGCAATAGGTAAATCAGGTAGATCTCAAGACAAACAATTTGTTAACACACTGGAATCAATCATACTCAGAGAGTATGTCATCACTGCGGCTGCATAGGAAAACTAACATTTTGAACATTTTCCGTCTTTACAATAGGTGGTCATGCCAGACTAAACACAATGTGCCTTATTTCCTACTTGGAGATAGAACATCTAATAGCCACTGCATTTAAAGGATATTACAGTTAAATGTATGTTTATTTCAAACAGATTTCCAAAGCCAAACTGACTGGCCACCGTCCTTCATCATCGTTATTCTCTGGAAGTCAGGATTCATTGTCTATTTCTTGTTTTCACTATGTGTTGGTTGATATGATTTGTTAAAAAGATCTGACACAAAGTTATACACAGATCATCTGGCCTGCAGTATCTTAGCTTATAAACAAGTCTTTGGACCGGATTTTCAAAATCATTCCAAGACCATGATATCACTTTGTGAAGCGGTAAAGCCTGCTGAGAGGGGAAATGAGCCACTAAAGGCAAAACAATTATAGAAAATGCTTGTGTTGAAGTACAGATTACATTAGTCCAGCTTATCTTAAAGCTTGAAAGTAGGGAGAAATGGATGCAGTTCTTTCAAAACCCACCCAGAACCTCTACGGATCACTTGAATACACGATATATCTTGTATAATCCATCCATAAAAAGAAACGTAAAATCTGCAGCTTGTGTTTTTCTTGTGAAACGTGCATAGTCTACTTGCTCTTCACGTGACTTTAAAACTTCAAAGCAAACAAGAGCTGGATTGTTTTTGTTTCAGACAAACTGATGTTGAACAGCAAAGAGGTGTGCAGACAATGTTTTAATACATAACACCTCCTGTTTAGAACAAGTGACATTTTGACAAAACCTTGCTTTAAAAGGATGTTGGCCTCTCCTGAAATCTTGAGCTTCTGTCTGTACACAAGACAAAACACATTTTATTCTCAAAGTGGTGGTGTCTTTGTTATTATAATCACATACTACATCAGAGAGTTATGCATAAAGCCTGTGTAGGGCTAAAAAGAAATGCGAGGAGTGTGAGTATGAGGAGCCGTGTGAGTTGCTCATGTTATACAAATCAACTTTATGACTACATTGGAACTGCAAGAAGCTGCTTGAGAATGTGCTCCCAGACAAATTCCACACAAATAAATCTTTTCTAACCACAAAACAAGCCCGGTGGCACCAAGACTATACACAGCGAGTGTCCTTTTACACGCCAGCCGCCCTCTGGCTTCATTCATATAGTGACGGTATATAAAATGCAGTGACACAGTGCTGGATGCAGAGAGTATCTAGTTACACCAGTAGTTAAGAGACTGGTGGTTTTGATGTTTCAAGATCATAACGAGCGAATGGTTTCCTCAAATGGAGCTTGGCTTCATTAGCAAGAAATTCCAATTGTGCGTCCTTAATTATGCCAGGAATAAGTTGAGGCTGCTTGGTACGATGCCTTGTTTGATGTGTGGGGTGGGGCTGCCACTTCATGCTTTTATTACCTCGCTTAGCACAAGGGGAATCTTTTATGTTTAAATTAGGCTGACACACATCATGTTGTGGTTCATCAGTGTGAGAACCGATGTGCTGGTAAAGCTGAGGTTAACAAGTTTGAATGGAGAGCTCGACTGTGAAGAAGCCAACAGGTAACTTGTTATTCCTCTCCTAACACATGGAGTCATAAATGTCAGAGGAAGCAGAAATCAGCCACCTTTGTCTTCAGAACATTCCTGTCTTGTATCTTTAGCGACGGGGTTCGGGGAAAGAGTGACACTTCTGGAGGTTGTTACTTTGTACAGGCTCCTAAAACCAGGTCGAACTCAAAGGTTTCCAGGGAACGCTGAGGAGCGAGGACATCAAATCTCGGTGAACAATGCTAGAAAGCAATGAAACAGTGTGGCAGATGAAGGCCCATCGGTACGGTAAACAACCACTCCTCAGCCTCAGGTCAGACCTGTCTGCGAGAGCAGTGGAAGATATTTAACTCCTCACTGAAAACAAACATAAATCAAAACACATACTTTAGACAAAACCATAAACTCTTCTGTGAATCTGTGCATGACACAGAGAGAGAAGGAAAAAGAAGGGAAAGAGGAAAAAACACGGGCCTGCAGTGGCGCCAAAATTGCATGTGATTTCACCGTCCCCTTGTGAGAACGACTGAGCATGAACTTTGTGCTAATAATTTGTCACACACGTGTCTGTGGATAGAAGCAGCAGAGTGTGTGCATCCACAGTGTGTGTGTGTGAATCTGAGCATGTGTTTTGTTGTGTGTGAACGAACGTAGCTGCTTTGAACTCACAGTCATCTCCTGGCTCTGGCCCAGGATCTCCAGCTGCTGTTGGATTTCTTGGAGCCGCCTCTCCTGCCCTCTCCTCTCCTTTATATCCTGCAGGACCTTCTCTCCTGGCTGCCGGTCCCCATTGCACTTCCAGCCGGCCTCTGAGCCATGGCCCTGATACACAACAGACACGGCTGGTTCTCACAGGGTTCTCACAAACAACTCATCTCACATGTGGACGTGCTTGGGCGCTCTCCTGGAGCCGCACTCGAAGCTTATGGCTGTCACTCAGAAGCATTTAAATAGGCATCAAACCCACATCACAGTTCATCACGGTTATTTTACGTGAAAGTATTCCATTACTGCAAGGCTCTGGAGTTGAAATACGGTTTTCTCTTAAAGTTTTGAAATGTCATCATGGTGGTGTGTCATAGAAATTAGTTCTTATGGGTCGTTCCTGCTTTTTACACACAGCCCGGTACCTCAGACATGGTCCACATGGGGTCCAACATAAATCAGACATTTATGGTATCCACGTGCTGACACAATGAACCGCAAGCTGCATCCAAAGCAAACTTTGAAAATGGGTCAGGAGGAACAAGTCATGGCTGGCGGACCAATCCACAGATAAGTGAGACGCATGCCGATATGACCGCATCTCTTTTAAGGGGGAGAGGGCCAACCGGAGTGAAGCCATCAGCTTTGAATGTAGTATTTCAATATCATAAATGCAAAAACAGGTCATAAGTCTGTCACAAACTGCAGTGACACTGAAATGCTACACTTCAATGAGGCAATAGCCTCCGCAGATGGGAACAATAGGTGCTGAAAAGCACGGCGTAGCTGTGGAAAAACTCAAAGGATGTCTCAAACTGTTAATATCCTTCTCCACCCCACCCACAGTTTATTTCTTTACGAGTAAGGGATGGAAAAACATGGCGCGATGAACAATACGTAGACTGACCAATGAGTGACCTGTGGTATGGTCATATTGTGACCTCTAAAAATACACAGCTCCTCTATAAAACCAATAGCTGGGTCAAAAAAATTGTTGGGTCTAGGAGGATGTTGCCAACCACAGGGGTGTTTTGGAGTGTCAGTCCAAGCGCCATGCGGTTAAAATCTCCATCTCTCATGGTTAGCTTGGATGCCAGGCAGGCCTATGTATGATCTAATAATGTTAAAATTGATGGATATTTCATGAAATGTTGACATCTCAATAGGGACTTGCATTGAGCAAAATGGTAGGGTTGCCGGAGACAGTGGCATCCTGCAGAAATTGTGAACTTAGACACCCAGTTACTAAATCTATTATGACACATTTATGATAGGATGTAATCTTAGTTAAACCCAGGGCAGGAGGAGAGTTGAGTTAAATGAGCCAGCACGTCTGAGAAGACAAACACAACAGACGGCCAAATTTGACCAATATCACGTTTTGCATTTACACCGATTTTCGGCAACTGAAATACACCAGTGTGACATGCCTCTTTTAGAATGATTTTCCCCAAGTGTGTGTGGCCTCACCTACCATTGCCCTCTGTCTCCCTATAGGGAAATAATGACAGCTTCTATCTGAAGCCTCTTTTAAGTGGTCGTTACTAGAGCCCTTCAGTTAAGACTCCCTCATCCAGACTACAAAAGCCAGGACCACGACGGGATCAGACTCCTGTCATGCACCAGAGTGAGAAATACAGCATTCCAACCAGGAAAAATAAAAATTAAAGTCTAGATTTACCACCATCCTCACACCACTAAATGCATGTTTCTAAAAAAGCCCAAATCTCCGGCAGAAACAGTTTATTTAATTTGGAAACAACATCTGCCCTACTTTTAAGAACTATAGACTGCAAACTTTAAAACTGTCTGCTGGGCTTAGTGATGATAAAGCTATCACTGACCAACGTTTGAATGACTTTGGCATGTAAGTCAGACATTTTATAAAAACCTCTGTGGCTAAATTAGCACCCTATGAATTCTAGTGGGCGTATGGGAAAGCCCACAGTCTCTATGTATAGACCTCGGTGATCTGACTCTTATAACAAATATAGATGGTCCGCAAATTACACATCATCTTTCCTGGCGTTTTCATTTCCTCATCACTGATCTCTGTCTGAGATTAACAGGGGAAAATCAAGCAAAACCGGGAGGTTCACATAGTCTGGATCTCACTCACACCTCTCGTAATGTCCCAGGATTCCCTGCTTCCTCTCCCACTGACACCAGTAATGAGATGTCTGTTTGATGCCGGGTCGGAAACATCAGAATCCCCTCTCACGGGGCGTTCAGACAGGACATGTTTCATCTGTGTTTTTCAGTTTTCCACTTTCTGTGAGTCTGATGAAAGGGAGACTCCCCTATTGCTATCATTCCAGCTGTCTGCAAGCTGTTATGTTGCTCTACTTGTGTAAATGTGGCCCAAAGATGTTGTTGTATTGTATTTTTATTCTCTCAGTCTATTTTCCTCTGGTTTGCGCACATGACTGCAGTGATTGTTTTTGTGCCCAACATGTGGGTAACCAACATCCAATACTGTGCCTGAATGCAGCATGTCTACACACACAATGTTACAGTCAGTAAAATTATATTTGTATTCCAGTGAAGTGGAACAAGACGTGTGTGAGGCTGTACTTAGGGACAGCTGTTCTTTCAGCTAACATCGTACTGTCCTTATGTCTGTGATGTGAACAGTATCACGCTATTCTCTAGCAGGTATGATTAGACTAAAGATCAAATTAAACTCTAGTTTAGCGTGATAAAACGCTATATCTGCACTTAGGACACAGTTTAAGATCACAGGAGAACCACATGGAACTAAGTACCAATGTTTACGGCAGCCCAATCAACTAAAAACCACATCTGGAAATCTGGGTGATTTTGGGTCCTTCTCTGGGGTCCTGAATGTGCATGCCAACTCTCCTGACAACATGTCAAGATATTTCAGTTTAGACCCTGGTGGAGTGGCATTGCCTTCCCATAAGTAAAAGTAACATTAGACCAAAAGTAAACTGGGTCATGCAAGATTCATGTACACACATTAGCCCTAATGCTTCGGAGTTAATGCCAAGATGAAGCAGATTTGATATTGTTGGATAAATGACACGAGAATACGCTGTGACAAGTGAAAATTGAAAGCTGTATGAGGTCATGTTAAACTGACACAGACTTCATTTTATTTTTCATAAGACTCAGTAGCCTGTGACTTATTATTTGCCGTACATTGTCAACAATGTTTCTAAATCCATAATTGATTAAGCTGTTATAATAAACAAGTGCAGCAAATTCAGACCCACAGCCAAGGTGTTGGACGGCGAGGATAAACAGTAGATTAATCTCTCGTGCCAGTCGAGTTGTTAGAGTGATTCACTTCTTGGAGAAGACTTAAGGAATAATATTTCTCAACCTTAATAAACTCCAGCAATTGTTCAAAATACATTACAGAATTTTGCACTTCCTCTCCTGGAATGTGTGATAGCCTTAACTCAACATGAGGTTAGACAGAGTGCCTTCCAGATGGAGCAGGAGAGAGGGAAGAGAAAGAGAGAGACAAGGGTTCAGTTCATCAGAACATCAACAGAGGCCTGGTAATTGGCCCTCCTTTGAGTAGCCACTTGACATGCTGTTGTAGGTCTCCAACAATCACAGCACTATCTGGGTCATAAGACCATTGGGAGGCCACGGAGATCCAGACCTTGTTTTCTCCAAGTATCAAAAAGAGCTCAAACATAATTCTCTTTTCACAAAGGAGCATGTCATCATATCAGTGATGATGGAATGAATGCCTCTGAATCCCATGTTGCGTTCATGCCACGTGTCGATATGAAGTGTGCGTGTTAAAACGGATTACTACACTACCCGCCAAGCGCACCTTGAATGCAGGATGAACGTTATTAAAACAGCGAGAAAGCTCATCCGTGCGTGATATGACAGCTCCTGAGAAGCCGTCCTCGTTTTACCTTCGGGTTCAGATGTTTCCCACAGTTTAAAAACATGAATATGCCAGTTCCCATGAGGAAAACCATTATTAGTAGACTACTTATACTTAGACTTTTAGATAACCTCCACCTTAGCCAAGCGTGCACTTCACATTCATTATGTGGTTATTGATATCCTGTGATCGGTTTTATGGTCTCAAACACAGGCAATACATTCCATCGTCGAGTTGTCATGGTGTTTTTGTGTGAAACAGCTGCAGCGGTTGATGGATGACCCACTAATATCCAACGTGGCGAAACAGGAAAAAAATCACAGATGACTTTATGTTTATAATTCAAAACAAATATTGGAAGCCTACCATAATGCAATATTAAGTGGTATATCCGAAGGTTCCCATTAAAAGGAACATATAATTATATTGCATCAATCATACTAGTTTTGTTGAGCTATTTAGATCAGTAGCCTGCAGCTTCTTCTCTGCTCCAATATGGATTGCATCTGTGGTGCCATTTGCCAAATAAAACAGCTGGATCTTCTCATGCAGACGCATTCTCAGATACATCCCCTAAACATCAAGAAAACGGGAAAAGGCTGGGTCACTCTAAGAAGTGTTGTTGTGCACACTGCTGCGCTCTGAGTGTAATATGCATGGTTGCAATGACCAGGAACAGGCCACATTTTGCTTCAGGTTCCATCTTAAATGAGGTGTAAAGACAGACTGCCTGAAACCAGACCAAGACCTTGATGTCCCCGTTCCTGTTCACACAATCAAGACAAGCTAAACCGGGACCTCATGCTCTGAGGCAAATTTTCCAAGGATTTGTCAACAGTCAAAGCACAAACACAGCAGCATAATCCACAGAAACTAATAGATATAACATGTGATCTATTCAACCATGTTCTCCAAACCTGTTTCAATGTAGACAAAGTCAAAAATAGTGTCATGTGTCATGGGGGAGAAATTACGACTCCTGGGCTTTTGTTGCAAACATGCAAAGAGTTACACAAATCAAACGGAAGGAAAAACACTTAATGAATGTGTCCTTGAGAAACACTTATGTTACCGACGCCATCATTTCAAACAAATGCTTGCAGTAGCCACAAATCGGCTCATTGACCTTTACTCTGGGGACCTTAGTTATTCAGAAAAATACCGATCTGTCATATACACAAAAATAGTGTTTTTGTGACATTGCAGTTGGTGGTCTAATCCAGTACAACAGCCCTGAAATGATTTCGGATACTGATTAAAATCTAGAACATAATTCAGTTGTTTGGTGAGTTAGTAATGGTGTCTGAGGAGTTGGACTGCATCCCTCTCAGAAATTTTTACTCAGAAAAGTGAATGCAAGAAACACTGTTCAACGTAATGCAATGCTTGACACAAATCCTCTCCCAAACGTGGATTTAATTAGATTATAAATACGCACCTGACTATTGGTAAATCAGTGAAAGTCCTTATAATACACTGACAGGCTACTACTCCAGAGACTGATTCCTACCGACTAGTACTCCCCTGTGTTGGCAGATCATAAATCTTGTTAACGACCTTTGGCTTTATGCAAAGGGCCAGTGCTGTTATGATGAAAAGGGAGCCAGCCATGCTGACTCACCCAGAGATGGCTGCTGTTGTTCAGAACAGCACGCTCCTCTCTTTGTGCGTCTCTCTGGCTCTCTCCAACTGTCTCTCCTCAAATCTGAAGTGTAGTAGAGGCTCTGGCTGTGCCACGTGGACCCAGGCTACCTGCCAAGGCCTGTCCACATGCCTTGCCACGAGCGCTCCCTGTGAGAGCTCCAGAGTAAGCTGTTCGGAAGCTATGGCTGAGATTGTCATGACTTCTCTTACTCTCTCTCTTTCTCATATTTTTTTCACTGCTTCACAAATCTGTCACGTTGCCCAGCGATGACCTGTGGTCATCTGTCATGTTTGGATTTAGAGGTGCCATGTGCTGAATCGTACGTATTTTACACCTGGCTTCACGCTGACCCTTGTGGAAGTAACATAAAGCAAAATAAATGTAAATGTCTTTCTGCCCAGGTTGCAGTGCAGAAAGGAATATTTGATCTTGAAACGCCGTCATTTTTTCCTCTCTGTCTCGTGTAAGGTTGGACCACAAATGGATTTAGTAATCCCAGACTAGAGATAATGTGAGGTTTTGTACATCACCATCTTAAAAGTGTCCCAGATTTGAAGTTTGTTTGAATCCAAGTTGTCTTTTTCCCCCTCCAGAGGTCATGTTTTTACAACAGCATTTGGATCTGTGGCAGATGACTTTGTGATTGCTGAACATTCCTGAAGTATTAGAAGATTCACTCGTGGGTCATCTGGACTTCATACTGGCTTCTTTTTTTTTCAGAAGTGAGGGTGGTCTGGAGCAATCACTGTTGCATGGATCGAAATCATCCCATCAGAAAAACATGCTGAATGTGATATTGGGTTAAAATCCCCTGCACCTGTATGTTATCAGTATCTTTACAACATCCAAAAAATGAATATAAAGAAAAAGAAAAAAACATTGATTTTGTCGCTGTGCGTGTTGCTTAAGAAAATATTTCACGTGAGATCAATCCAAACCGTAGCAACTACCTCACTGTCTGTCATTTTTATTGCTGTTTGAAAAGAGACTCATAGGATCATCTCCACCCAGCATCACTTTGCTAATATAAGGTAATTTCTATGTTTGCCAAACAATGACATAGACAAAATAAATGGGAACAAAGAGCTTAAGAAGGAGACCATGTTTAGAGCTTATTAAAAGCATCTGGAGGGAAAAAATATCCAAGCATCTTTTTGCACTTCTGGTCCCCCAGTGACACATGCTGTGTATTCTCAGGCATGATATCTGACCTAGATTTCAGCTGCTGAAAGTCGTGATTCTCAATTATGATGGATGAGAAATTGGACTGTGAACACTGTCAATTTGATGTTGCAGAAGGATAGTTTACCAGCTGACAGCTTGCCCGAAACCACAACATGACGTCTTTCATTTAATGAGACACATGATGATCTAATGAGCTTAATAGCGTATTCAAACAGGAGGCATGGCGAATACAGCTCTGTATCCCTTTTACAGATTTGACTGCTGCCCTGTTTGTGTAGTCTTTGCTGATTAGCACCAAACAACAGGAAACTGGTAGGGAAAGAAAGGTTGTTAGGTTGCCAGGCAGAGTGTGCACATTCTCACACACACATTGGTGCCTGACTTTGGTGCCACTATCAATGAGGACAGAGAGACATACATACAAGGACTTTTTCCACTACCTACAGTAAATTTTGTGATTATTTTACGAATGTGTACTGACACGTACAAGCGTGAACTTTTTGGAAACTTTTTGGAATCCTGCAAATGTGTGCAATTGATTAACTAGGTGTGCAACTACGTCACCCTGAAAATTTCTGAATTTCCTGAAAAGTCCGGTATGAACATCACTGGAGGCACATTCAGATCCAGGGTAGGCTGAGCTAAATGGGTACTGGCTGTAGCCAGTAAATGAATCATAGAGACAAGAGACTTATATTGATTGATTGATCTTAGTGCACATACAGCAAAGGCAGGTCACTGTGTTGGACCAGTCCATACACGTCACATAGATCATCTACACTCTCACTCATACCTAGGGGCAGTTTCCAGTTAGCAATCGACATATACATGCATGTTTTTGGACTGTGGGAAACCCAGATACCCAGTGAAAACCTTCTCAGACACAGAGAAAACAAGCTGGGAGTCAAACCCTGGTTCTTGCTTTAAGGCAACAGTGCTGCTATCAGCATACTTTGTCACTTACCAGGACATATTCTTGAAAAAAATGTCAAACTATTTCTTTGAGCGATAATGTGCTCAGAATAGTCCCAAATGCCTCGATGGTATTTAATTTGAATTTCAGAAATGATAAATTAGCAATGTTTTATGGGCCTCATTATTGTTGGCAGATGATTTTGTGAGCGGATAATTCACTGCCACAATGAGTGGAATGATCAAAAGTTAGATCTCAGCAATGGCAGGAAAAAAATCTTCACACAACTGCTGCTGTGGGTAACACCAGTGGGAAAGGCGTTTATAAGAAGACAATAAACTGGGTCTCATATGAATTATAGGGTGGGGACGGGTGTGGAGTCTATTCTTTTTAGCCGATTTAACCTCGTGAAAAACACCAAGCATGCCACATGTCAACCCTGACATCTCAGTTCCCACCATACACTTGGGAATGCTGCAGATTGTGCAACAAAGGCTGAAAATTTAATATTGAACTTCTTGTACTGTTTGCACTTTTCTAGTTCCAACATTTTTATGCTAATATGATATAAAAAAAACCCAAAAGCACAAATCCTGTCATTACTTAGCTGGTTACCAGTATGATTCCTGCTGAGAGCTGGATTCGGCCAAACTTCAGTCACTGGTCGGGAACAAAAGAGAGTTAAACCCTTTTCTGTTGCGAATTAGCATATTTTCAATATTTCAGTAGGGACATGAACATTGTATTCCAGCACAAACAGTTTCTTCCTTACTAGACAATGTCTTTTCCTGTTATCACTAGTAATAAGAAACATATTGTTCCCTAGAAAATCACTTTGTTTGTTCCTATTGTCCAGTCCTAGTTCTGTTGATCCATTCTACCATTCTGTATCACATTTGAGAATATTGGGAATTCACTCAAGGTGGCCTCTATCCCAAATTAGTATCATGAATTACATTGGCTTACATTTGATGATAGAAAATAAGCATTGAGCTAAAACTTAGATGAATATAACATGACTAAAGCTCTTCCGCAGCTGTTATTATAATAATATGATGCGACCAAGTAAGATAAATTTGTGAGCTATCTCCTGACCACATTGTGTTGGTCAAGAGGGCGTTTTCTGCCCAAATTTCTGCTCTCTCGCTCAGCATTCGCTGCAGTTAAAGTCATGGGTGCTCATCAGCAACCACACGATGTGACTAAGTGACCTCATGCTTTTACATCAAAATGTAGCCAGCCAATGCACGAGGAAAACACAGCTGGAGTTACTATGCAAACACAGTAGCAGCTGAGGCCCTGCTGACTATGGGGGAGGGATCCAGTGCGATCAAATGTGGCGGGACAGTGATTGAAAACCATTCTGAATCATGTCATTCATGACTTTTTTCATTGTAACCACAATCAAAAAGAAGAAAAAACACCGGGAAACACAAAACAAACACACCCATGTCTCAAAATCACCCAACATCAGCTACTTCTCATAACAGAATCAAGCTGTGGGTGGTGCAGGCATGACGCCGCAGTGGTACAGTAGGAGGGGTGCGCTGTACATTAACCCGACGTGCCAACAGATGTTTTTAATGACAGAAAAGCTTTTTCAGCTGAAGCTCGAGAAGAAGGGGAGAAAATGAAGAATGCAAAAGGAGCAATGCTGTCATAAGTACAATATTGACAGGGTCCAAGGAAAACACTGTTCATAGTTGTGTTTTGATTCCATTCAGTCCAGATCATGAAAGCAAGGACTGTAGCTACCTGACCTTTTTTCCTATCATTAGAAATCACAGAAAAGAAAAGACCCAGGGGCAAAGAAAACAAACCCTTTTTCCTCATCAAGACTTCCACCATGACTCACCGCTTGGCCATATGATGAGTGATACTGCGCTCCCACAAGTAGCGGTCTTGTGGTTTATGGTGCTACAGCACAGACTTTTCTATGCCTTATCATTCAGTGAACATAGTGTAACATGCACCTGCTGCTCCATTGCCATATTGACATGGAAAGTCAGTCCAAGTGCACTGATATGTGCTCTTTCATTAAAAATGCAAGGCCAAAACCTAAAATCCACAGTTGGAAGCCTCGGTCCAAGACATTTTCATAAGTATAAAACATGTATTGTAGAGGACAGGCTGTAATATATGGGCTATTCCTATACAGTAGTCTTTACCGTATATGTAGAAAGCCTAACTGCACGTGCTTATGTCCCCAAATGAAAGGGAAAACCTTGTTCCTTTTCTGGAGCTGGCACTGCTCTACCTCTACCACCAGCTCTGTAATTAGGATCTGTTGGGGCTCTCCTCTGACTCTCCTCTGTGGCAACGTCCCAGCTGGTGCCAGGCCTCACAGACCGTATCCACCCTCAAAGGCTCAAGCAAGACCCTGTGAATAGCCAGAGAGAGAGGCTATTCCTAAAGCAACTTCACAGGAATGCAAGGACAGCGTTTCTCTCAAAATATCAATCACGACTTGTTGGGGGAAGCACGCTGCCAAGCTCTGAGGATCCAGATTCAAGCCCAAACTGATCCTTCATGAGCGAGCGCTCGCTGGAGAGAGGTGAATAATTCCCTCCTCCTTGTAAAATGTGACAGGTGATCGATCTGACGAAGCCAGAGAACAAGAGACAGCGGCACACGTAGACATCTAGGTTTGATTTAATATGACTGTTTCAGCGGTGTTGAAACAGGGATATGATAATACCGTGTGTACTTTAGGGACTTTTCTGGAATGAGCAACCAACAAGTAGTCTCCTGCACGGCTGTACAAATGGTTTTACTTAGGAGCTCTCGATGGTGCAGGCTACAGCCGAGAAGAAAGCTACCCGCAAAACAAAAGCATATTTATTCTTATGTGCACCTATAGGATTTATGAGCACCGATGTGGATAAACGACTGGCTCTAAAAAAGATTTACTGCAGGTGCAGTCTATCCTTAATATGTGCCACAACAGTTAGAGGGGATTAAAACCCGGTTGGGAAATGGCAACTTTCTTGTGTGGCCACACCTGCATGAAAGCTGCATAAAATACAGTAAGATTTGTTTGTTGAGAACAAAATCATCTGCAATTGGTTAGAGAAGAGAAAGAGGTTTTGTGTCATTGCTGAATTCATATTTTACATCATTTGAAAAGGAATGCCTGCATTAGCCATTTCAGCACTAATGGAGAGCAGATGATGGATGGATGATGTGGAATTTTACTTTCCCAAAAACTCTCTTAAACCAGCGAGACGATCAAAGGCCGAGGAGGGAGGGGAAGTAGGTTGCACAAAGTAACACGTCCAGCTTCCCAGTAATATCACAAGTTTGTATAACTGGCTCGAAATCCGCAGCCCAGCAGGGAGGATGTGAGTGTTATATCCATTCCTGCATAGCCATTCGAAGAAGTTTATAGATTAGTTCATGATTTGGGGAGTTTCAGGAAGCAGTAAATCATGTTCTCATCTAAACACTCAAACAGACACAGGTCACCGATCGATCTTTTGCTTGTGGTCATCGAGTGACGCTTCTGCAGTGTCTCACACAATTTAAGCTCTTTCATTCACTAACAATCATTTATATATCATTTTATCTTTGAAATGAACATGTTTTAAAAAACCAGCAGTCCAAACCTGTAGGAAATTCACTGTAGAATCATTCAAAACAAAGAAAACTAGCAAATATTTGTATTTCATTTCATTTCATGTAAAAAATGACTTAAATGATTAATGGATTGCCATAACAGATGTAAAAGTTCAAATGATTTTTGAATAATCACTTTAACTTCTCTCATTGCACATAAATCATAACACTTTGATGTTATATTTCTTTCAAAACTACATCCCATGCAAGGCAGTTAACATATCAAGAATTCCGATCATCTAAACAGACACGTAGAAAGAACAACAAAAATCTCCAGCCTCAAGTTCAAATGTCAAGCTTTGCTTTACTTCCATCTCCTTCCAACATTGCATGAATGGCAATAAATCTATGCTGGGAAAGTGAAATAATTAGAGCAGCAACATAAATATTATGACACAGACCATGTGGTATTCTAACATTGGGATCCATGCACTGCAGTCTTTCCCCGTCAACATCCAGTAGTGATCATAGAAAATGGCACCCTGGGTTCACGAAACTGTTTTTTAAAAGGTTTTATGACTTGGAAAACATCATTTTCTATTGACAGGACATGCGGGTGATGAGCGTGCCATCTGGACTTTAAAATATAGCGAGATAAGCTCCTAAGAACATTCACTGAGCGCACGTCTAGGAGTAGGGCCCAAGCTCAGGAACGAGGCCTGGAAAGATCTTTATAGATATAAAATGTCTGTGCAGCTGGATCTTCACTGTCTGATGTGGCACGGATGTTCAGTTCATACTTGTGTTGGAGTAAACAGACTGCTAACTAATGGTGCATCTGTGGCTCAGGGGCGGCCTGGTTGTCCATGGAGTGAAGGTCAGTAGTTCGATCCGAGGCCTCAGGATGCCTTTGGCCACATACTGAACTCCAAAAATCTATAACAGTGTATGAATGGATGTGAATGGTTGAATGTGACTTGTGTCTGTTAAGTGCTTTGAGTGGTCATGAAGACTAGACTCTTATAGACTATGACTATGAGAACCAATCTATTCATCATCAAATGGGAAGAATTTTGGGAGACACCAACCAAAACAAAAAAAAAAAACAGCTCTAAGTGGACAAAAAAGGAATTAAAACGGATATAGACGCAAACAATAAACAACCTTTAAATTGTTATACAATATTTAGTTTGCCATTGCTCATACGGAAATAATGTGATAATAGAACTATGAAAATAGCAGTAAATTATGCTCAGGGCTTCATGGTATGGTGTGCTTATGGAAATGTGGAAAAGTGGATGGAAAAGTGAGGTTGGTCTCAGCTTCAAATTACAGCATCTTACACAACATTGTTTTCCCCCCGCATAGGAATAGGCGTGTGACTCCCTGAGGGTCAGTAACAAAAGACTTTACGCGATGTTGCCAGCGATGCCCTGCTGAGTTGACCTTGTAATAACACTTAATGACCATCCCTCCGAGCAGACCTGGGTGGTGTCTGGAGGAGTTAATGGTGCTCTATTTAAGCAGCTATAATGCAGACAGTGGTGCTGGTGGATACGTACCTGAGACAAGCTAAGATTTGTGTACGAGCTTTGCGCTGTGAGAAATTCTCCGGATGGAAGGAGGAGGCGAATTTTGGAGTCAATGTCGATCAGCTGCTCCAGGTCAGAGGGCTCCGGGGTGTAACCTTGGCCTGTCAGGGCTGACACAGCCCACATGTCCTCCTGGAAAAGAATGATTGCTGAAATAAATGGCCAACAGTGTATAAGCCTGCTTCATTTTCTGGCATCCTGAACAGCGGCCTGATAAACATTATCTATTGCTTATTTAGCAATTTTATGTCCGAATCAGGGAAGGCGTCCGACTTGATGCTCATGTCTGGATGGCTAACTCCTCTCCACCCTGCGCAACCATCTGCACAACTGCCTCATCTTCACAGTGACCGAATCCCACCGAGAGTTTATCCTATGACGAGCAGTGGGTATGCAGTGAGCTCATTACAGCCTCATGGAGGGATAAGATCTTAAAGTGTGGCTTCCATGCAAAAGACCAGCAGAGCTCTGCAAATGACACAGCTGTGAACTTTGACTTCTGTGAGTAAAACTGGCAGAGGACAATAGAGAACATGGAGATCCATCAAACTGGGTGGAGCGTCACCCATAGCCAAAAATTTAACAAACGACATCCCCAAATTCTTAAGACACTGATTTATTCTGATCATGCTTACTCTGATCCTTTTAACTATTTCTGTGGTTTGCATCTATATGCGAAACCCTAAGATTTTAGGCCCGGTCTGTGCTTCATGTTCATACTTTGGGAATGTGAGTAGTTAAACAGACATATCATAGGTAACACTGATGGCGTTCACAGTGATCTATTTTACATAAACACAAGAAGGAATGCAAACAGTCTTTGCAGTTGAAACGAATCAGGTCCATCTTTGACAGATTAAATAAAACAGACGTACTGTGGTATTAACTGAGCTTCAGAGGTGCTACAGTCGAGGAATTTCTTCACGTTTTCCTCTAGTCCTCATTTCCCCATGTTTTTCAGGTTATTATGCCAAGCACGAGAGAGATTAGAATCTCCTGGCTCTGGCTTCAGAATGACATATCAGAAGCTCGCTCATAAAATGTTTTTAAACATCAAACAGCTGTTCTTTAATCCCCATAATGAGAACTAATATATACTGCATATTGTATAGAAGATGAGACTGGAGGATCATCAAAATGTCCTTTGATTAGTGGCTCCTACTGATTTACCGCCTAAATAAGGTTACCAGAAATATATCAGAAATGCAGCTGTCAGTTCTATCAAAAACCATGCGTGAAGCAGACAGTGAGTAGTAGCTTAGGATTGATGTGTCCTAGGGGATTCTGCCAAGTGCTGGGTGAAGTCCTCAAAACTGAAGATATATCACTGCCAAAGTCATGGTGACATAAATAATGTGCTCTCCTCAGTTATGGCCATTCATAATAGCATGTCTCGCAATAACAGGAAGTTACTTCTTCTAGCCAATATAAAAAAAACCCAGAGCATCTGCACTTCCCTCGGTTTGGTATCTGCCACCACAATTACTGCAGGATTGTTCTAAAAGGCAAGGCAAACATCATAAATAGACCGGCAAGACATAAAAAAAAACCCTGGCGGGTTGTCCCACGGATGCAGAGCTGTCGGGGTCAAGCTAAATGGAACCGTATGTGAAAGGTAAGAATGTTCCCTCTCACTTCCCAACACACTTCATCCCATTTGACTTCAGACTGGCTCCACAGCTGCCAAAAGGCCCATTAAAGCAAATTAAAAGTGAGAGTGAAAACGCTCAAAGTTATGATGGTGACTGTGGGCTCTGTGGCTAAAGAGTCTACCCCTGCTCCAGGTGGCACAGGGGCTCTGATGGATCTACAAAGAAAACAAGAGGCCTCAGCCTCCCAGCACTCCCTCACTGTGAGTGCAACTGCAGCTGAGAGAAGAACTGAAAGATCCTCGCCTCGGTTTTCTTCAGCGGAGCTGCAGAGACAATTGTTGTGAAAAGCTGATGATGAAAATGAATCCGTGACATGGCAGCGCTCCATGTGAACTCCATGTGGCACTTGACATCTGGTTCGCAATCTGAACTGCTCTGAGGAGACAGAAACTGCTGCCCAGAGGCCGCTGCCGCTGCTGCCAAGGAGTCATCAAAACATGGATGTCTGACCGGTGTTACTCTACTCGCTGCTCTGAGGTTACTTAATGTGTTTATCAAAGGCAAAAGTTAGATAACGTCGAAGATCACGAAAGGAAGACTGATGTCTGCAAACAATTTCTGCTCCCCATCAATAATAAACATGCCATCCTGTGAGTGTGGTTCATATAACATCAAAATGTTGGTTGCGGAATCAGTGGATGGGATCATCTTCTCACAGAGAGATGCATCCTTGAGCATATGTTGCCTCTTAGGTCTTCGTGTCTGCTTACCTCAGCGCTGGCGCCTGCAGCACTGTCCTCTTCGTCTTCGTCTCCCTCGTGGAGAAGCTCGGCCAGACGTTCTTTCTCTGCCTGGGTCAAATGCACTTGGCCTCCCTCGCCTCTCACAAGCTATTTCATTACACCACATTTGGAAACAAAAAAGAGAATGACAAGCATCATTTGCACAGAGTTTCTGCTCTTGTCGGTGGTGTCCTCAAAGGATTAAAATGTCTTTCTGTTGAACTAGGGACAAATACTTTCCTCACTGGAAAAGCAAACAGTCAAAGCCATGCTCCAAGTCATGCGATAGAGCCCAGCGATGCGTTTGGCCTGACGTGAACTTTGACATACCTCAATGTTTCTCCTGACAAAGTCCTTCTGTTTTTTCTTGCCTTTGGAAGCGGTGCAGTGGCTCTCTTCAGACTGCTCTTCCCAGGCCTCCTCGTGGCCTCCTTCAAATGATTCCGTTGAGCTGCCTGGCTTCTTTTCACCTGCCAGGCAAGCTACACTTTAAATTCCAGAGGGTAAATATTGAAAAGGCATGTCAAAGCTCTAATAGTGACCATTAGCCAAATCTGATAAAAGTCATAGAATTTCTGTGGGAGTCATTTTTCAACCACCAGCTCTCATTCTATCATCCGACCCAGTTTGCAGCTGCCCAAATAATTTCAAAACAGGGTGAAATGCAATAGGTAGACATGCCAAATAGCCCTGTAATGTGGAACAGTGAGCGCAGAGACCATGCTTTAACTATATTATAAGTTCAAACCCCCATTTATTACAACCAGTTGACATGGGCTACGCATACCCATTGAATTCTATAAAGTTCCTGGCCTCCTTGTTTTTTTGGGGGGGGGTTTCCTAAAGGGATCAATAGCATAAAGAGCCCCACATTTTCATCAGGAAATTGTTCATAAGTAGCATTGCAGGGTAAACTGTTATGGATTCACTTCTGGAAAACTGTGGTCATATCTGTGTTAATTCACTGCTGCCTGCACCAGGCTGCCCTTGAGGAGAAAAACAACATCTCTATGTTCCCTGAGCTCATGGCGCCATCATGTGCAAAAGACGGGCACTGCATCAGAGGACAATGGACGAGTGGGCCAAAGGTGAAACAATTCTGCATTTTGTGTCATGTTTGAGTCTTATTGACTTACTTTGTTCTAAGTACTGACGTCCACAGTCAGGTACTTGAGTCCCAAACACAGGAATAAAGTCATTCTCCTCCTCTGCCCCTTTCAAGTGAAATACAGATTGAAGGTTACTCACAATGACTGCTTTGACTTCACTGTCACTGCTCACGCATATCATCCATCTTTGTCACCATCACTAAGGAGTTGAGCTGCAGTGATTAGTAAGTTTATCAAATATTTCATCTGGTCTTAACAACTGTTTGATCATTTGGGTTTGTTTCTTTTGATGGGTGGACAAAAGAAACAATGTGAAGATCGCAATAGATTTTTCTAGACAAAGCAATGGATCAATTAATCATAACAACCTCTAGAGTAAATGATTGTGACAGTTATGTCAGTTACCATCGACGTTTTCCGTGGGTTCCTCCAGAGCCAAAAACAACCTTGTGTTCAAAGCTTCACTGGCACATTCAGAGTGAACTTCAGGCTGAGTCTGCTACACAAAGAGAAATATACATTAATACAACACTATGACTCTCATGGAAGTCAAGATAGAAGTTACTACCCTCTTAAGGGGAAAAAAAACCTACAAATGAATATGTTGTGATCTCATAATGCCATGTGAATACAAAAATGGTGTCTACCATCAGCCCTTGACAGAATTTTGCCAGAAGTTCTTTTCTTTGACGCTTGATTTCTCTGACTTTGCAGATCTTTTCAGACAGTATTTCATCGAGCTTTCTCATTTCTTCATAGGCTCTCTGCAGCTTAAAATCTTCCTTCTCTTTGTCAGTGGCATTGACCTGGTGCTCACCTAAATATGCACAAATTATATAGACAGACAGAACACAGTGGCAGACAGACAGACAGATAGATAATCACATAACACGCAGAACTGTGACAACTGAGGCCACTCGCTCAGAATGAAGCATCTATGATTTGCTGTCATTTGCAGGTGCATGCTGTGGAAAGATCTGTGGCAGGATATGTGGTTTGGTCTCTACACGTCAAAAGTCAAATGGTGCTGAAGCTTCCAACCAATGAAACTGAGATTTGGAGTTATGTTACCTTACAGGGATGATCATGAATATTAATGATCTGTCGAGGTTTAAAAACGCAAGGTTTTTGCATCTCCATGAGAAAGAAGCAGTCTGAGCTCTTGTTCATTTTCACTTTTTTTTATCAGATACTTAAGTCTTGGTCCGAGTCAACCATCACAGGCATTTCTTTACTTCTACACTCTAAAACGGTGACCACGGCTTCAGCTCTGCTTTGTCTGTCTCCAGTCAGCCTCCAGGTAAGCCTCCTCGCTCCCCCATAGTGAGCCGACACATGGAGCAGGGACAGGTGCTGAACTATATGAACTATGTTTGACATGTTGATAGATAGATAGATAGATAGATAGATAGATAGATAGATAGATAGATAGATAGATAGATAGATAGATAGATAGATAGATAGATAGATAGATAGATAGATAGATAGATAGATAGATAGATAGATAGATAGATAGATAGATAGATAGATAGATAGAGAGAGAGAGAGATAGATAGATAGATAGAGGCTATACAATACTTACCTCTGTCTGACCCCCCGGATGAGGTGTTGATTTCATTTTTTTCTGTCTATAGGGAGTTATTTTGAAAAATTACTGGAACATAACAGCATAACAACGTTGTGATTGCTGCAACAAAAATTGTTCTTCTCAACCTACCTGCTTACCAGGCACATCGTCGCTCAAAACAACGAGGGAAAACGGAGCTGAACAACAAACCCTTTCTCTGTGAGCTCTCGACACACGACTGCCGATGTGCTCACCGGTGGCGGGTCGCGAAATGCCATCTAAACTGCCTCGGACGATTTCCATGGTGTGAAAACAAGACGTCTTAAAGTCTTTGACGACTACTGGGGGCTCCGAGTGTTGACACCAATGTCTGGTAACCACGGACGCAAACGCCCCCGGATGTAGTAACTATGGGGACGTGTGTTACTATAGCTACCGCAGCTCGTCCGGGCGGCGCAGGCTTCAGTCCGTTGGAGCCTGGGAGCCCGTCAGGGAGCTAGTTAGCGGCTAGCTGTGGTCCTAGCCAGCCGGCCGCGCTCAGCCATTGTTGTGTTGTCCTCCCCCCACCGAAACCCTAAATGTCTTCGATGCCGCTGAAATACTGCCGATAGATGTCCACGGCGTGAGAGAGCGACGGTGGGAGGTTTCGAGGCCGTGTCTTTGTGGTAGGTCGCTTTTTTTTGGGAAACGAGCCGTTAGCTCGATGCGGCGCTCTGAAAGGGATAATATCGATCACCCCCGGGGATAATGAGCTAACCTGGTAGTGAAAGTCGACCGTGGTTTTACTGGAAGAACACATTGTTTTTGTTAAGCGGTGGCACTGCTGCGAAAATAGACGTCACGCTAACGTGTTTTTGTTGTGGCCTGGTCCGGTGTAACGATATATTTCTAGCCACACTGGCTAACAAGGAGGGATCGAAAAATGGGTGTGTGTACGCCGAGACGGGGCCATTCATAACACACGCGCACGCACAGATCACAGTTGTGTCTTATCTGTGGTTTTTAGTCAGCGGTAACCACCACTTCCCCTGTTAGAACAGACAGGGCCACAGTAGGGATGAATTGTTGATATGCTGCGGTGCCGCTAGCTCGCTGGATGCTCGCTCCTCTATTGTCACTGTGGCGTTCCAGTGTCGTCGTCGTCGTACTGTACCACTGTCCCCGCTATCACACCCATCTCGCTGGCATGTGTCCAGGCTCTGCGGACTACCTGCAGCAGCCAGGTGTCCGCAGATGGCCAGGGCCCCGGGACATGGCTCTCTGGCCTGGTTTAATTATAGTTTGTTTTTGGTTTTTTTTTCGCAATAACACGGTGTTCTGGTCGCACTAGGTTGGGCTGACTCCGCAGGGGAAGATGTGCAATGGAATGATTGTGTCAATCAAAGCCTCCTGGGCCCACGCCTCGGCCACTAGACGGTGCCTCTTGTTGCTGCTGGTGCTGACTGGAGCGTCCACTGGGCAGGGCGCAGGTGAGAGAGGACAGCAGCCTCTGATTGCACGCACAGACACACGCACACACACACACACACACTGACACGCACGCTCGTACGCGCGCCACTATGCATTACTCAGAAATCTCGGTGAATCAGCTCGGTGAGAGGGTGTGTTGCTGGCAGTCTGCTGCCTCCCTCACACTACGCCAGCTAACACCAGCCCATTTGTCATCGGCAGTAGTGCGGGCTCAATCAGGCTGTTCCAGGTTTCCGAATTTATTGGCGTGAAAAATAATCAGCGTAGTGTACTTTCGTTGATGTGTTCGTGATGTGCTTTTATCTTCTTGACAAAAACCGCAGTGAAATGTGGTCAAGTGGCGTGAGGCACCTGTTCATCGCTCCCTCCATCCAATTATCCATCATCTTATTAACCACTTTGTTCCCACTGGTGTCACATGAATCTGCTGATGCCTATTTAGAGGTCACGTAGGGTGAAGGTCTCTCGTCCTTTGCATGGTACTCTCACAATTTACGGTCTCTCGCACATGTAGGGGCAATCCATAGTCTCCGTTCAACTAAAAGACATGCATGTGTTTGGACTGTGGGAGGAGACCCACATGATATGGGAGCAACATACAAACTCCACACAGAAATTGGCCAGAACAGAGACGCAAAACCTCAGATTTTCTCGTTGTGCGGCAACAGCACTGACCACTGAATCACCGCCTTTCTTTTCTCAGCCCAAGAAATATCAGCAAATGTGCTCAGTGAGAGGATGTGTTGTTTGCAGTCTTTTTTTTTTCCTGTCATCGGTACAAAAGAAAGCCTTGTCTTAGACATGAGAATGAAGCATGGATAGGCTCTCCTCCTCATCGACGTCTGACCGAGCGTGTCATTGACATTAACGTGAAGAAAGAGCTCCGTTTGCTGCGGATTTATGCTTTACTAGACATTTGAAAAGCTCTGTGATGGATTGAAACCTCGAAATCTCCAGTTCTTGCTTTTTGGAACAGTAGCCGTTTTCATGAATGTCTAATCATTTCTGACACAAACTGCTGTAAATGTGGTCAAGTGGCGTCATGCACATAGCGTTGCTCACCTACCCACCTGACAACATAACGTGCTTTAATGCGCAAGCACAAAGTACATGCTGTGAACATATTATCATGCCGAATCGCTTTTGATTTCAACGCCGACTGTAACGTTGGCTGTTGAGCCACTTTAATGGAGTACAGTCTAAGCCTTTCTTCTACCGGTGGCAAGCATAGGTCACTCTGTGTGTATTACTGATGGCCTCACTGAAAACCACTTACTGGTAAGTGCTTTCACAGAATTTCCCCTTTGGCCTTTCCCTTCTCAGAATGTGTGAGGCCGTACATGGTGCCGAACAGCTGGGTGAACCTCACAGATACCAACAAGGATTTATTTCCGCCGGGCACAGTGCTGGAGTACAACTGTGACCCCGGTTACCTGCCAGAGGGACCCATCTTCCTCACCTGCACCGCACTGGGACGCTGGTCCTCTGAACCTCCCCGCTGTATCCTCAGTGGTGGTCAGTTTTCCTCTCTTCAGATGTTCTGTCGGCAAAACACCGCCACTGCGTTGTTGGCATCCATTCTCCCAGTTCTCACTCAAAACATCTCTCGATGCTCTCACATTTTAATTATCCTGGCGGTGAAGTGTTCGGCAGCTATTTGACGTGTTGCATCTTTTTTCCTTGTGTTAGCATGCTTACCCCTCTCCAGACCTGAGAACGGGGGCTTCACCTGCCACCCAGCCCCCTGTCGAATGTTTGCCCACGGCACTGTGATTGAATTCTTCTGCGACAAGGGCTTCGATCTTACTGGAGACTACAACTACCTGACCTGTCAGGAAGGACAGTGGGATGGCCCCATGCAAGTCAGCTGTGTGAGCCAAGGTGAAGCGGCGGTATTTGTTGGCTTTTAACACCCATCTCCATTGCAAATACAATGAATGCGACCCGTCTTCCAAATTTCAACAGTGTTTCTGTGCGTCACCCCTTTTTTCTTAGGTTGCGTAAGACCCTCCTCGTTGCACCATGGCTCGTCTAACCTGACGGACACCAACAGTAGCCTGTTCCCCGTGGGCACCGTGCTGCAGTACAGCTGTGACACTGGCTACCTGCCTGTTGGCCACACGCTCATCACCTGCACCTCACAGGGATACTGGACGTATGAACTTCCTCGCTGTGTACGCAGCAATGGTAAAGACACAGTCGACATGCCAGCGTCTGCCGTCAACCACATGCTTT
This sequence comes from Karalla daura, assembly GCA_029224185.1. Taxonomy (NCBI): domain Eukaryota; kingdom Metazoa; phylum Chordata; class Actinopteri; order Chaetodontiformes; family Leiognathidae; genus Karalla; species Karalla daura. Next base: position 10,040,465 of record CM055199.1, read on the forward strand.
ATGTACACGCTAACCTTCCTGTAGACGTCCTCAGAGGTCGATACGGTTTCTAGTCATACAAGCCATCTGCACAAGATTGTGTGTGTATGTGTGTGTGTGCCCGCATGCATGCACGCTAAATCAACATCCAACAACTGTCATAACAAAAATAGCCTTGTTTTGACCAGCATGTGCACACTCACTATATTCATTCAAAGCAAGTTTCTTTGTCGCAAGCACATGCACAGAGATGAGAGGAAACACAAAGAGAGGTGAAACCCAAATGTTTTTGTTTATTTGACTTTCTTTCCATTCTCACTATGAGAGCCCCCATGTATAACAGAGGACATCTGTGGAAGGTTTGCTCGTGGCACTGTGATTCAATATTTCTGTCATGAGGGTTGTATTCTGCACGGAAACTAAAACTTTTATACCTCAGTTTAGTCCGTGTAGGAGGTGGGACAGCCCACAACCCATCAGTTGCTAGACAGAGCAAAGAAAAGATTGATTTGCTCACATGTTGACCCGTAATGATAACAATGCTAATACAAAACTTTTCAAAAAGACAGCATCTGTCTCACAGGCTGCAGCCCTTGTGTTTTGGTGTCTTTTCTGTTTATTTGTTTTTCTCTCTTTGTGTTCAATCTTTTCTTCTCGTCAAGCACTCTGTAACATTGTGATGCGTGTGTTTTAATATGTTTTCTGACAGTATCATAATCACACACTTTCCTGTTCCTCTTTCAAGATTGTATACGACCCTCCACAGTGCGGCACGGCTCCACAAATCTGACAGATTCCAACAAGAGCTTGTTTGCCTTGGGGACGGTGCTGGGCTACAGCTGTGACCGTGGCTACGTGCCAGACGGACCCAACATCCTCACCTGTGTGTCACCCGGAGAGTGGTCCTCCGAACCTCCTCGCTGCATACGCACCGATGGTAAAGACGAACCTCCTCCCGGCGCTCTCTGCATTCCTCATGTCTGGCTTTGACAGTAGTTTCTGTCCAAGTCTCTTCAAAAGGATTCAGATCATTAATATCCTCCAACACTGTTTCCCCATTCTCTCCATGAGCAGAATGCCTGCCTCCGTACGAGCCAGAGAATGGGGGCTACACCTGCCACCCCTCCACCTGCGGGAGACTCTCTCACGGCACTGTCATTGAGTACTTCTGTGATGAAGGCTACATCCTAAAGGGAGATTACAAATATCTTACCTGTCAGTATGGAGAGTGGGACAGCCAAGTGAAGCTCAGCTGCCTCATGGAGCAAGGTAGCGATCGTTCTGTCTCGCATCTGGACTCTCCGGTTCAAACAAATTACCTGTCAGTACTGTGCAAATACTGATAAACAATGATCGACTGTTTATCTGCATTGCAGACCACGATCCGACTTTGCCTCTGGGAATGCCCGCCCTGTCCATAGTGGCATCCACAGCCAGCTCAGTGGCGCTGATCCTTCTCTTGGTAGTGCTGTTTGTGCTGCTTCAGCCAAAACTCAAGTCCCTCCATCGGTGAGTAGACATCTAAAACCCCTCCAAGCTTTTCCCTGAGCCTTTAGTAGACACTCTGCAAACTGGTCGACAGATTTAGGAGACCGTAAAATAGAAAAACACTTTGGTGAATAGTGATTATACCCAGTCGAAGACGTTCAGCAGGTCCAAAGCGTTATTTCATCTTCAGGCATGTACACATTTGGAGATTGTAATGGAAGTAAAAAAAAAAGATACAAGATGCAAACTGCATCCAGTCAGAGTTAAAGCCGTTGTGTAATTGCCCGGCAAGCATGAATCGGATTCATAAAGTAATGGACCGTAACATTCCCACACCAAGTAGCGTCTGAGGCATTTCTAATGAAACCATTGTTCATAGTTTCTGTGTTAACACCAAAGAAAACAACAAATAGGCCACTCCAGACCCCGCTCTCCCCTTTAACTTTCCTCTGGTCCCCCACATCCAGGCGTGATCACGGTGTGTCCGGCCAGCCCGTGTCCATCATGGTGGAAGGGGTCCAGGTGACTCTGCCCTCGTACGAGGAGGCTGTGAGCGGCGGCGGAGCCTCGGCCTCGTCTGAGTCTCGCGTCCAGATCGTGCTGTCCGAGGGTCAGCATGCCACAGCGCCGGAGGCTGGCCCTTCCAGGCCCTCATCCCTCAAACAGCAGCAGTCAGAGATGGCTGTGGTCCACCCCGTGCCGCCTTCCTCATCCTCCTCGTCGCCCTCACCCTCACCCTCATCTTCCACCTGGGTCCTGGAGCACGCAGGCGCCTTGGCACCCTCATCCTCACACAGACGGCCGTCTGCAGGCAGCGACCAACACAGCTTTTCTCTGGACTCTGAGATGGACTACTCTGACGGTAAAGCCCTCCTCTAATACACTCTGACGCTCATCTAAAACCGCGACTGTCCACTGATGAGAACATCTGCCTGTCATCTGCAGATATGCCATTACTGAAGGAGGCCTGAAAAATCCCTTGAACTTACCCAAGACAACCAGCATTGCTACTGACCTGTACTGGTGAGCGGGATGCCTCTGGAGAGTTTATCAACACAGCTGTCAACACAGGCGAGCCGGACCAAAGAGGCTCCGGGTGAAGCTGTGTGTGTCGCTCAGAATCGTCCCTCTAACCATCCCAAAGGAGACCAGAGAAGGGATGCACGTGTACATACATGCTTAGATTTTTTTTCTAGGAATTCATACACCGTGTGTGTACATCCAATGTCCGAGGGTCCGTTTGAAAATGTAAACAAAAACAGAGAGGAGCAGGCGCCTCTGCGGCGCTGCGTCTTAAAGGCTGTGGGGGGGGGGGGTTGGGGGGCGGGGGGGTTCAGTTGAACGGGCCAAGCTGCGAAATCACTCGAGAGCTCATCGGTGTCTTGTTTGCTGTTACTTTTGATCAGCCACAGTTTTTACCCATGTAAGGCGCACGCTGGCAAAGATGCATGAAGGCCACTAATCGAGATTATTGTCCACACCGTGCTCACCTCCAACATCTTTTGTGGATCATACGCTAAGGTGTTCATGTCATTGTTTCGTCACTGTACAGATTAAGGCTGCCTGTCTGCCCGAGAGTTCACTGTTCACTCTGTTTTCCGTTGGATTCGGGGCCAGCTTTTGATGAGACCTGATGTTTCTGAATCAGATTTGAGGCCTGCGTTCAACACATTTCACCCTTGCAGATTTCAGATGTATTCTCTTCTTACCCTTGCCCCCAATGGCCTTAGCTTTCCACTTCTATGCACAGGTATCTATATGTAAAATAAGGAGTTTTAAAATGAATGTCGGTTAAATGCCTCCACTGCTTAGTGATATAATGTATGGCTTTGTCAGACACATCACTTGTACACGGGAAAATATTATTCTCTTGATTTATGCTGGCTGCTTGGAAAAGAAATCCTGTTTTACAGCGAGTCTTAACATTTAACTAAAAGGTGTATTTAATTTATTTGATTTGGTGAACGCTGTTGATCAGCCATGGCTTCTTTTGATGTTTCCACAGT